>JARCFY010000009.1:62541107-63141107 GCA_029233225.1 Lepidodactylus listeri | reverse complement strand
GACTGGGCTACACTTGCCCAGTTTCCTGCTATGTTATCTGTTCCATACCTCTTATTCACTGAAATTAATATAGGTATTATTCTACTGGAACGTGTCTGTGTATATAGTGATAGGACAAATTTGCTTTACTGGAAAAGTGTTAAGGGAAATATTTACCCTACACAGGCCATTTCATATTTCATGGCAATTCATTGCTGCATAATCATTTAAGCATGAATAGCAATTGCTATCAAATCTATACTCAGCCAACATATGGATGCATTTTTATTGCTTTACCTTCTGCAATTTGTGTAGTTTGAGTTAAGTAACAATCTGTTAGCAACTGTGAATCTTTTTGATGCATTAGTTATAATGCATTATGGCTGCATTATAGTGCCCCCCCCCCCGCCTTGATGTATGAAACAAGATACACTGAACATGAGTTGATTTTACTATAATGTAAGAGAATTTATTTTACTGGTAATATTCAGAGTCAAGTTTTTAAATGCAGGATGTTAGTTCGTTGCTACCTTCAGAGACATCTACCCTCCCAGGGTCTCCACAGCCAGAGTTACTATCAGACTCCATTTTGGATTTTACGAGACAATCATGACAGGAATTAAATGCAATAAAATGCCATTTTTATGAAGAGGCATACAGGTCTTATTGAGAAATTGTTATACCCCTTAATTAAAGACTTGTATTATGACTTCATGGGATCTTTTGACATCCAGGCCCAAATGAACAACTAGTGATTGTGGGACAACCCTTACATGTCCTTCCCTTCAAAGAGCATCCTTCACAATACAGACCCACCTGGTAAATTAGCAAGTCCTGGTAAATTAGCAAGTTTGATAACAGGATGACCTCTTCTACATTAGCATCTCCCTGAGAATAACTCAAGGACCCAGTCAATTACGTTATCACCCCTGGCAAAATGGCCACACATTTTAAGTAAGAAAGGACTACATTTTAGCCCAGTGTTTTAGGTTTAGTCTTGACAATACGCACACTTCAAACAAGCCAATATATGGACTTCCCCTAATTTTTGGCTAATATGTCTCTGCTCTCCACCTCCATTGCCTCAGCTGTACATGCTCACAACCTGGCTCCTTCATCCCCTCCACCCTTGGCTCTCTTGCTCACTTTCCCCTTCCTCTGTTTCCTCAGAGCCCCAGTCCAGCTATTTCTCTCTCTGTCTGTCTCAACCAGCAATATGCACCCCTCCCTTTTTCCTTTTGCTCCTGGGCACCATGCTGCTTCTTTCCTTCTCAATTTTCTCCTAGCCTCACTCAGCAAAGCCTCAAAAGTCCATCTTGCCCCCTTTCAACCTCTCTCACTCCTCATTTTAAACCTCATTTCTCTCTCCTGCTGATTTGAAGCAACTCTTTTTCTTCTGTCTGGGGGACACCACACTTCTACAGTTGGGCTCTACTTGGAGCAGCTGTGGGTGGGCTGATCAAGTGTAATGTGACTTTTTCCACGAGAAAACATTGAATTGGCATTTTATTGGATTCCTGTTTGTTTTATGTGTTTAAATTGCCTTCTTTGCCTTCCCTGATGTGTGTACTATATTGCATTGCATTTCTTTCTGCTCTCTCCTATTGCTCTTTTATCAATCCGTAATTCAATGAAGACCAGCTTTGTTCAGTATAAAGGTTTTCCCCCCCATACTTCCCTAAACATCATCTCAAGATTCCTATGCATACAGAGAGTTAGAATCTCTCACCAGGGCCAGGAGGTAAACATCTGGGTGTAACAACATGTGCTTTGACACAAGCTACATGGTATGCTAGTATACTAAGTTAATAGCAATAGGCTTGGAATAGTTTAAAATACATACTTCATTTCTCTAGATCACAGATATAGCAAGCTCCAATCCATCATAGATAGTAACAGCTTGATCAAAGCTTCTGTGATGTGACAGACATGATGTGACAGACACGATCTCCAAATAACAATCCAGCATCAGGTATACTACCTTACATTCCGCATATTAAAAAAATTGCAGTAGAAGTCATAAGGTAAATTAATGATTTTTTGTATCAAAAGACTCTGTAAAAATGAAATGGCCAAATACTGCAGATGTCACGATGAGCACAAGATGAGCACAGACGCACTTTGTTGCAGTGCTCACACCCTCATCTTTTCTGTCCTTTCCAAATGCAGATGGTCTAGGCCAGGATTCCCCAGTGTGGTGCCTGTGGGCACCATGGCACCAACCAGTACCTCCCTTGGCACCCACTGAGCTTTTCAGAAAGTGGGTGGGGTCATTGTAAGGGAGGGCTTGTTATTGGCTTTCCTCATTCATATGAAAGAGTTTTCCACTGGAAGATAGGAGGACTCATAATAATTGGGCTTTCTTTAGTCAGTGTGTTGTTCCTTTCCCCCTTCAGGATTTCCTTCTTCCTAGGAGGTGGGAGGTGGGAGGTACTCCATTTGGCTCCACATCCAGAGATGGCCATTTGGGGCTTTGTTTCACATCCCATGGAAGCCATTTTGGGATGCCACTCACCACCCCCTCTCAAAATTCCAAAGGTACCTGCAGTCTCAAAAGGCTGGAGATCTCTGGCCTAGGAAAACTGTTTATCTTCCCCCCTCACCCCAATTCAAAATGGTAATTGAGCTATGGTTTAGAATAATAGATTATGGAGTAGAAACAAGCTCTATTTGCCCTCAAGATGCCTTCATTGTGATATCAAGATGAACTGGCACTTGATTCAAGGCTTCCTAGCCCTAGAACCCTTCAGTTGTACCTGATGGGAGAAGGAAGTGGGAAGTAATTAGTCAAAGAATCTAGGTTAATACCAGTAATGGACAAATCTTTGTTTAGGGATAAACATGAACCTGCTCATGAACTAAAGTTTGTGACAAACTTTGGCTGGTTTGTGGTTCACAAAGTGAAGTTCATGGCAGGTGAACCAGCATGAACTGTCCATGAACTTTCAAGCTGTTCATGGAGGTTCATGGCAATTTGTGAATGGATACATTTCCAGACATACTGTCTCTGCTCAATTAAAATATTTATCAGACTTCAAAGCAACAGTGGTGTGTGTGTGTGTGTGTGAAATTCTCCAGCCTTGGAAACACTCTGGTCAGTTTCAAAATAGTCTTATCAGTTTGAAGAGGGTTCCCCCCCTTGCATGCCTTCCTGTGTTCCCTTCCCATTTTCTTGCACAGAGCTTGCAAAAGCAACCCCCCCACTTGCATTTGTTGTGACTCTGTGCTTTGAGAACAGTAATTTTAAGCTTGCAATGCCAGTGTCACTGGGTTCTGCTGAGCATTCTTCATATTGTAACTGCAGGGATTCTCTGGTTTGGCAGCTGCTGGATGACCTTGGGCAAGACATTAGAGAGATGGTGCATTGATCCACATTATTGTCATTCCTGCAGTGCTCTGTGAAGATACTGGTGACAAACACCAACAGAGAGATAGTGTTGAAAAATATATACAAAACTGCTGTTTAATCCTAGGAAAGTGTGTTTATCTCTTGCATTCCTTGGATCCACATTTTTTCAAATGGAGTGATAAATATTTTTCAGGAACTTGAAAAATGAAGACTTTTCAGTCTGCTTTGTTCACTTCACAACTCCATTAGGATGCCTTAAAGAGTAAACATTCCAGGAGCATAGCCAAAACAGTGTCAAGAAAATTTGCATCAAGATTTTGTATTGTATTCATGCTATTATTTACTGGCTTTGCTTATATTTATGTATGTCACACAAGGATTAATGTTGTCTAATATAGGAAATTTGCATTATAAATATAACTTAAATGTGTTAAAGTTATAGAAAAGTGATTTTCTTTGGTGAGCTCATTTTTTCTATAGTTTTGTCAAGAGCTGTTCTTGAAAGAGCAGTTCTCTCAGAGCGGTCTCAGCCCCACCTACCTCACAGGGTGTCTGTTGTGGGGAGGGGAAGGGAAAGATGTTTATAAGTTGTTCTGAGTGAAGGGCAGGGTATAAATCCATTCTCTTCTTCTTCTACTTCTTTTGTTTGCATTGACATAGTGGCACTAGATTCTGCTGGGCATTAGTACATTGCACTGGTTTTGCTGGGCTTGCACCCATCCCCCACTTGGAGTGTGATTCTGTACTTGACATCAGTACTGTTGGGCTGGCATTGCCACAATGGCACTGGGTTCTGCTGGGCCCTTGTACATTGCACTGGTTCTGCTGGGGGTTGTATTAAAAGAAATGGAAAGATTTCCCATTGGAAACAATGGGAGAGGCTTGAAGACCTATTAGAGACAATGGGACCTAGGAATGCCAACTGACTTGCATGGACTCCATTGAAATACATTACAGCACAAAACATTTGCAATGAAAATGAGAAGTGAATTTTCAATTCATGTCTCTAGGACCAGATAAACTGCTGTGGTACTGGAATGACAGCCCCCAAACGGAATGACTCCTGGGATTGGTGGAAGTGTTCTGGGAGTGGTATGAAAGCCTCCAGATGGGAATGGCAGCCCTTGAGGGTAGGAGAAGTTTACTGGCACTGCAATGACAGGTTACAGAGTGGAATGACGGCCCCTGGGAATAGCAGAAGTGTTCCGACACTGAAATAACAGCCCCTAGAAAAGGGGTGGCCAAACTTGCTTAATGTCAGAGCCACACAGAATAAACGTCAGATGTCTGAGAGCTGCGAGACATGAACAAATATTGCACACACATTTTAATTGGAAAATATGCAGATTTGTTTTTTATCAACGTTAAATGAGACTGCCAAAAATAATAACAAAAAGGGTAAAAGCAAATATCAATAATGATATTTATTTGTCCAATGATATTTGTTTGCTAACGGTATTTTCCTTCCCCAGCCACCCTGCCAGGAGCTGCACAATATGAGTGAAAGAGCCACATGTGGCTCCCGAGCCACAGTTTGGCCACCCTTGCCCTAGAAGTACCATAAGTGTTCTGGGACTGGAATGACTACCCCCAAAGTGGAATGAAAGCACCTGAGACTAGTAGAATTGTTTTGGGAGAGAAATGACAGCCCCCAAAGGGGATTTATGGCTTGTTATTCCACTCTCAGAACTCTTCTGCTCCTCCCAGGGGATGTCATTCCACCCTGGGGGCTTTCATTCCAATCCCAGAACATTTCTGCCCCTTCTAGGGGCTGTCATCCCAGTCTGGAGGCAGTCATTCCAGCTCCATAACATTTCTTATACTCTGAGCAGCTGCCATTATACTCTGTAGTCTGTCATTCCTGTTCCAAAACAGTTCTGCCATTCCTAGGGGCTTTCATTCCACTCTGGGGGATGTCATTCCAGCCCCAGAACACTTCTACTACATCCAGGGATGTCATTCCATCTGTGACCTTTCATTCCAGTGCCAGTAGACTTCTCCTACTTTTGGGGGCCTCTATTTCACTCTGGAGGCTTTCATTCTAGTTCTAGGACACTTCTGCTAATCCCAGGGGCCATCATTCCTCTCTGGAGGCTGTCATTTCACTCCCTGAATACTTCTGCTACTCCCAGTGGCTGTCATTCCATTCTGGAGGATGTCATTCCAGCCCCAGAACACTTCTTCTACTCCCAAGAGCCATCATTCTACCCTGTGACCTGTCATTCTAGTGCCAGTAGACCTTTCCTACTCTTATAGGCCCCATTCCACTTTGGGGGGGCCTTTATTCTAGTCCCAGGACACTTCTGCTACTTTCAGGAGCTGTCATTCCTCTTGGGGGGCTGTTATTCCAGTCCCAGAGCACTCATCCTATTCCAGGGAACCATCATTTTACTCTGGGGCCTGTTATTTCATTTCCACAGCAGTTTATCTGGGTCAAGAGACATTAATTAAAAATCTACTCCACATTTTCATTGCAACTAGTTTGTGTTTTAATGTATTTCTATGGAGCCAATGCAATTCAATTGACATTCCTGACTTCTTTTATCTTCAATCAGCCTTCAAGCCTCTCCCATTATTTTCAGTGGGAAATCCTGTCATTCCCTTTAGTACATCTCTTCTGCTGGACTTGTGACCCCCCCCCCCAGTTGAAATGTGATTCTGTGCTTCACTTCAGGCTTTGAGCTGGTATTGCCACATTGGCACTGAGTTCTGCTGGGCACTCATGATTGCACTGGTACTGCTGGGCACTCTGTACATTATACTTGTTCTGCTGGATCTGCAAAAATGCCCCTCCTGCTTGGATTGTGATTGAGGTGGCATTGCCACATTGGCACTTGGTTTCGCTGGGCACTAGTACATTGCCCTGGTTCTGCTGTGCTTTCAACCCCTCACCCTTGCTTGGAGTATGATTCCGTGCTAGACATTAGTCCTGTTGAACTGACATTGCCACAATGGCACTGGGTTCTGCTGGGCCTGCAAAAATGCCTCCCTTCAGTTTCTACTACAGAGATTCTCTGGTTTGACCTCTAGTCCAATCTCCTGCCCAATGCAGGATCAGCCTAGAGCATCTCTGACAAGTATATAGAACCATAGAATCACAGAGTTGGATGGGGCCACTACCACAGTGGCACTGGTTCTGCTGGGCACATTACAGTGGTTCTGCTGGGCTTGAAAAATTGCCCTCCACCTTCAGTTTTTACTAAAGAGATTCTCTGGGACTTTCATTCTTTTCTGCTGGGCTTCTATTGCCCTTGCTTTTGGGGGGTCTTTTCCTCTCAATTGGAAACAAGGGAGAATGGGGCACCTTCTTTGGAGGGCCATAAGTCAGACCCCGTAAATCCACCCTTTACCAAACCTGGTGGGCAGGTAGAGGAGAGTCAGCCAGAGACCTCTGATGAGTTTGGTGTCTCTAGTTCAGGGGTGGCCAAACTGTGGCTCGGGAGCCACATGTGGCTCTTTCACACATATTGTGTGGCTCCTGGCAGGGCAGATGGGCAAGCGAAGGGGAGGCGTGCCTCCCAGATCAGTCTTCCCTTCCCCAGCCAGTTCCCTTTCCAGGGTACTCTTGAAGCAGGGGGGAGCAGAGAAAGAAAGCAACTTTAACTTTAAATGTGTTCTCAAAGCCCCTCCCCCAAATATCATTGGACAAATAAATATCATTATAAATATCTATTTTTACCCCCTTTTGTTTTTATTTTTGGCGTTCTTGTTTAATGTTAATAAAAAGCAAATGTGCATATTTTTTCAATAAAAACGTGTGGGTAATATTTGTTCATGTCATGTGGTTCTCAAACATCTGGTGTTTATTCTGTGTGGGTTTTATGTTAAGCAACTTTGGCCACTCCTGCTCTAGCTCATGAGGGCATTCTACCACATCGCAAACTGAACCAGTTCATTTAACCCCTAAAAGTTTGTGATGGTTCATAGTTTGCCAACCAGGCTTGCCACGAACCAGGAACCAAACCACATTTTCCTGGTTCATGCCCAATCCTATCTTTGTTTGTTGTTAGGTCTAAATGACTACTCTAGAGAGAAAAGGCTAAAATTAGGGAGGTAAAACTCTGGGAGAACTCTACATCTTTTCTCAGGAATTAATTTATCATGATTTCCAGGGGGAAATTTTAGGGAAAAGTTGAAAAATACAGTATTTTCTCTTTCACAGTGATGATTGAAATAATACTAATGTAGCATTTTAAAACAATCCTGTTTCAGTGATTTGGACTGTTGTAAAACACCTAAATCCAAATATTAAAGGAAGTGCCATCTTTTCCCAATATTGTAACATTCAAACTCTGAATCAGTTTATTCGGTTGCTCTGTACTTAAAACACTTAGTTTGAACCTCCTACAGAACTTTAGAGGTGGTGGAGCCATTTGAGGAACCTGATGAAGCCAGCTGCAGATGTGTTCAAGAGGTGATATTTTATTAGAATGGCTTGACAGTCTCCATTCCATTCCAATAGTTCATCTCTGCTTTACAAATGAAGCTGACATTCATGAGCTGAAATTTCCTGATACTGATGTTTGCCTACAAATGGCAGAAAGGTGATAATGAGGCTGTCCTCCAAAGATTTTCTGAAAGAGAGGCAGTGGGGGAATTGTAAGTGGCTAGGAGGTTATTCTTGCATTTCTATCAACAAGGACATTTGTCTGTTTTAGTCCATGGAATTGCTTTAAACCAGAATCAATCTTCCATAATATTGTAAAGTTCTTTTCCCCCTGCAGAGACTGTTCTGACAAGAACATTAAGTGTTGCCTAGCTTAACAGATGCTTCAATAAAAAGAATGAATTAAAGCCTTTCCCGATGTGTGTTACTTTATTTTGAGATTTAGGTAGGAGCAACTTGTGGGGGGGGGGAAAACACCTCATACTATCAATAGATCTCACCTAGCTTAAGAAATGGGCAGTACTACATGTTGATCTACAACAGTGGTACTTACTCTTCAGGTCATGGAGAGCAACATTTGCAATGACTCTCAACCAAAAGAGCTGCATGACTCCTGTGTGCCCTGTGCACCACCACAAACATACATATGCATTACTGTAACATATATTAATATTAACTATACAACTGTAACCTTTTAAATTTTAAGATTACCTCTGAACATATAGGGTTGTCTCTCCCAGCCACTGTTGAATCAGTGTACCCTTTATTCCCCCCTCTGCCTTCTCTCTCTCTCTCTCCCCAGCATGAGGTACAGCACCCGAAGAGAGTGAGTGAGATTGCCAATGGGTCCAGATGAGAGTGAGCTGACTGTGGAGAAAGGGAGCAAACTCCCCACCCCCACCATAATGTGGTCAGCTTGTTTTCTGCTGGCAGCTGCCCAGGTGGTGGGATGTCAAGTATATAGTGCCAAAAACTATGAGAGATTGTAGGAAAAGAGAAACCCTATATTTCAGTCCTTGGCATTGTGTCTGTACCCCCTGTTTGTTGGTCTTAAAGGTGCCACTGGACTCAAACATTTTTCTACTGCTTCAGACCAACACAGCTGCCCACCTGGTACTTTGCCATGGATTGAGATGCACTTTATTTACAATAGTTATGAAGGCCTCATTTTTAAGTTTAGAATCTCTTTCAAAATGTCAAATATGGTGTGCCAGAATTAGTATAAATGCAGCAATAACTGATGGCCAATTTTTTTAAGGATATTTCCAGATCTTCAGGAATGGGCTATCAATTTTCTTAAATTATATATTAAAAAATGCCACTTCCTCCCCAATCAGCATGTCGGCAAGGTCCTATAATGTTAAAAATGGACTTGTTTAGTAATTTATTACTAAATTGTTTAGAAAATCCAAGAAAAATCATATTGATAATAAGGTAAAATGTACCATGGAGTCACAACCAACTCATGGCAACCCCATCAAGTCCCACATCATGGCGTTTTCAGGGCAAGAGATGAGCAGAGGTGGTTTGCCATTACTTTCCTCTGCATAGCAGCTCCAGTCTTTTTTAATGGCCTCCCATTCAAGTACTGACCCTGCTTAGCTTCCAGTGTCTGACACAATCAGGCTAATCTAGGCTATTAGGGCTACTACATTTTGGCTGTGGACAGATTGGCAGCTTGCCGCGATATAGTACCACCTCTAATTGACCCAGTTTAAAATGTTGCAGGACATATCAGCCACACAGCATGCCCTACTGCAGGTTACCCACAGAGACATCCTGTGGGAAAGCATCTATACTATTGTAGCACATCAGCCATGGAGCGCACTGCAAAAACGGTTCTGTGCGTGCTCCCCTGTGTTCAGACAGCTGGCCATGCGTGATGAATGTGTGAGGAGACAAAAACTCCACTTTGGAGGTGGTGGCTTTTTAACCCAGCTTCAAGTCGTCCAATATGCTCAGGGAACGCCTGACAGCTGTGGCTGTGTGAATGGGCCCATTTAATCTGTTTGTGAAAGGTGCCTATATCGGGCCAAACTGCCAGTCTGAACGCAGCCATTAATAATATGTCAACATTGTGATTTACCTCCAGATCTACCATATCATTGTTTGTTTTTGAGAATATACTGTCCAAAGAAGTATGGCTGTGTAGTACACTGTTGGAGTCAGTAGTAATCAAATGATTTATATTCTATACTTCATGCTAATCATTGTATTTTCTGTATGTTATGTTGGAGTAATTGCACACATATTCATATTTTTAAATTTAAAATGTCTTACTTAAACTGTGTAACTTAAATTTTGGTTTGCAAAACTGCATAACCAAAGTGTTATCATATTCAATAAATAAGCACAAGACAACCAGTTGTACAGACTTCTCTAGAGTAAAAAGGGGATTGCATACTATGTGGCTGCTTCTACACATCCTAAATTGTGGTGTCACTGCCTCTCCACTCCCTTGTTGGTAGCTATGCTGACAAAGATGAATTTTCAAGACAGGCACTAAATTTATTTTGTTTTTATAGATGTGGGCTCCTCAGAAATAACAAACATTTGTCTTCATCATCAAAAGGTTTTCATGGAAAACTATCCATTTCAATATGTTCATTGTGACCCATGATTGTGCTGCAAAGTGACTGTAAATAAAAACTTTGCTCAGCAGAGTGTTACAGGATTGCTGCTATATCCACTGGATAAAAAAAAAATCTCAATCTGAACCCAAGCATGGATTTTTTAACACAAGGGATTTTTCGCCACAGGAATGAAGATAATAGGTATACTATTAGATTCACTTCTATCAACAGATTTTGAAAGGAACTATTGTAAATAGAGTGTATTTTATTCACCAGTTGTATGGTGTAGTGTTTAGAGCATTGGGATCAGATCTAGGAGACCAGGATCAAATCCCCACTCAGCCATGAAAACTTGCTTGATAACCTTGGGCCAGTCACATACTCTCAGACTGACCTGCTCCATAGGGTTCATGTGAGAATAAAATGGAGAAGAGGAAAACAATGTAAATCATTTTGGGTCCCCAGGGGGAGGAAAGACAAGGTATAACTAAAGTAAAAAAATAAAATTGACAGAACTTTTCTCGGATGTGCTTGCTTGGATAGCTTATGGCAACCCTATAAATTAATGACTTCCAGAACATGCTGTCATTAACAGTGGTATTCATACTTGTCCTCTGCATTTCCCCAGTAGTTCTGTCAGAGAGCCAGTTTGGTGTAGTGGTTAAGTGCGCAGACTCTAATCTGGGAGAACCGGGTTTGATTCCCCACTCCTCCGCTTGCACCTGGCTGGATGACCCTGGGCAAGCCATAGCTCTGTCCCAGCTGTTCCCTCAAGGACAGCTTGGGAAAGAGCTCTCTCAGCCCCACCTACCTCACAGGGTGTCTGTTGTGTGGAGGGGGTGGGAAAGGAGTTTGTAAGCCACTCTGAGACTCCAAGTGAGTGAAGGGCGGGTATAAATCCAATCTCTTCTTTTCTTCTTCTTCTAGTTGATTGAGTGCCATCAAACCTGGGGGTTCGTTCTAGCACTATATCTTTTTTTCATTTTGGATTGTCTCATCATAAGGTTTTTGAGGTAAGAAATGACCAGAAGTGGTTTACCATTACCTTCTTCCATGCAGTTAGCTTTAGTTTCTCTGCCATTGTCTATGACAGATCTTCTGCCAGCATCACTTTCTACTACTGCTGCTGCCCAGTAGCTCCCCTTCAAGGATTCCTCTGCCACCATTATCACTGAAACTGTCCATTCTCTTCTGTGGATGTGGCTGCTGATTCCTGAAGATGGTGGATGCATTGTAGTCTGATGTCTTAGCTTTGACCATTCCACCCTGAGTGACCATTCTAGGAGTTTAGCCTCTTGGCAGACTCTTAATTCCTGACAAGATTGCTCTTGGTTTCACTGACATGCTCAGACTCCCTCACCACATTAAGATGTGTGTCCATCAGAGTGTTGCTTAGATACACTCAAGCTAATTCCACTATGACTCTGAAAAAACTAATCTTTAGACCATTCCAGACAGATGCTAATGTAATCTCTTCCTTCAGATTCTCCAGGGATGGAGATCCTAGGGCATCCCTGTTCATTCTACTTTTTTTAAAAAAAGCTTCCAGTTAGGAAACTTTTCCTGAAATTTCATTGAAACGCCTTCTGCTCCATGCTGTGACATCTTTTATCCAACATCCTTCCATCCATGTCCAGAGAAACAGGTATTTTCTGTAATATTTAACTGATGTCTTTTAGATGCTTGGAAATGTAGGAGCTCACATCCATTTATTCACTTGCACGTCTTTTTTGGACAATGACAGTGCAGTACCCTTTAATGGTCACATAAATATGCCTGGGAAAAACAGACTGCATAATTGCTCTGTATTTTCTCCTTCAGTTTCCTTGCATACTTAGACCTCAAAAGTATTTTCATTAGCTGTAAGTGCAGATAAGAAACAGCCACATGTGGAGGACACCTCATTAATCCCAATATTTTTCTGAATATCACTTCATCTGTCATTTTTCATGTGGCTCTAAGCATGATGGCAGAATCAATAGCCTGCCCTGCATCAAGGACTGTTATAAAAATAGTTTTGATTCTCTGAGCTGCACTTCATCTTCAGCATCACTGATAACAGCAAGAAAAAGTATTCAAGAAGCACCACATTTCCTCCTCTACTCTTGTAAGAATGACATCTTATTTTGTGTACTTAGCTTTATTCTTTGTATTACAAGCTGGCAAAAGCTGTTAAATAAACTTTTGACTTTTGTAAAAATGAAAGCAATATTTTTTTAAAAAAGTTGAAGCTTGAACATACTTCTTTGAATATGGTTAGGGCCGGCATCAACACAGCTTGGGTTGGAACAGTTGATGGGGCTCAGGGCTTCCAGCAGGATCTGCTGCCGCTGTCCACCCCTATGCCTGCCCTAGTGTCAACCATGCCCCATATGGTCAAGTGAAGGGCATGTCAGTGGTGCATGCAACTGGGAGTGTGAGTGGTGTATGAGCTTGCCACCAAGTAAGCTGACAGGGAAGGATACATGGGAGGCAGTTGGGGAGGGCCACACTAGTGGGTGGGTGGATGGGAAGAGGAGCATAGTCAGGGAGTGTGGTGGCAGGTAGCGGGTGGGGGCTTGAGAACTTTCTGCTTGGGACTCCCAGGCACTCTTTGCTCACAGCCCCACAAAGCTGTCCCTGGCTGTGGTTAGCTCCATTGCCAAGAAGTTGCATGACCTAAACCCTATATAGGCCTTTACATACAATATGCGCTTCTAGAATGTTGATGTGTTTGTTTAGAAGACTATCCTAGATCTTGCATGGTTCATTATTCCCGGCTTAAGATGTTTCAGGGTGTTTGTGTATATTCTCCAAAACAGCTTTACTTCTCTAGGAAAAAAATGGTATTTCACTACAAATCATGATCTCTTTGTAGTTGTTCCTTTAAAGAAGACAATGGGTTAGATCCAGCACAAAATTTCCACTTGCTCTGGAGATCTTGTTCAAACAGAAATGCAAGAATAGGACTGCAGTAGCTCCTTGCACTAAGTGAAAATTATTGTAATCCCACTTGTGTTTCTGTTTCTGCAAGGTCTTGTGCAATCAATTTCTGGGCACTATGACATATAGGAAGAAAGGTGCTTGAGGTTGCACAAGATCTTGGGCAAGAAGAACTGAGCTACATCCATTTATGTTTCTACTTGTGCATCACTGGATCCAAGACAAACATTTTTGGTCATATTGGTGTCTCTTATTTATTTATTTAAATTTGAGTGGTTAGCAAAAAAGGAGGCTTTTTTGTGAAGGTGGCAGGTGGGAAGGTCAAAATGTTTTCTAAAAAGGACCCCTCTGGTGGACACTGATGCAATCTGATTATTAATCAGGTTCTGAACCCTCATGTTTTTGAAAGCAATCCAGAAACAATGTGGATGGGTCCCAGTAGATGGGGTTCCAGGAAGTCATGAAATGAGAGTTCATCACTCAGCATCTTGTCCTGCTAATTTTTCATAGGCTCTGTAATGCTGCCTGTTCCCCTATACATCTAATTCTTAGCTCCCATGTAGATATCTTTGTGCACAAGTTGTGCATGTGTGTGTGTGTGTGTGTGTGTGTGTGTGTGTGTGTGTGTGTGTAGGAGGAAGTTTTGCCAATTCTCCCTCCCACAGAGAACTCTGATTCCCCCTAAACCATTCCTGGGGGGGGGGTAACTCTCAGGAGCAGCATTTTGGGGTGTGTTTTAAGCTGCTGCAGGAAATAGAAATGGATGAAAATCATGCCCCTCTGCTCTCGCAGAAATATAGGCTGGATCTAAGTCATTTCTTCCCAGATCCTGGATAAGATTGGAAAGGAAGCTGAATTAGTATCACTGGGAGCTCATTGGAGGGGACTGCTGAAGCATAACTGGGAGAAGAATAACAAGAACAACAGTGATAATAATAATGATGACACTAATAATAATGTTCAAGAGGCTTAGCGAGACTTGGATTTCCCACACAGAGTGCTGCAATTAAACTGTCTGCCATATTTTCCTGCCGACCAAATTAATAGTCATGATGTAATACAGTGCATCATACAATGGGAAACTGGTTCAATAGTTGGAAAAGGAAATATTTTAAGGCAAAAGTAGATATCTTCCTTTCTTATTTTAATGCATTATTTTGATATGTTTAAAAAGGGCTCGTGTTTGGGAAGAGAACAGAAACTCTCCTACGTAAGCCTCCTCCTTACAAGAATCCCAAAGAATATGCTCTAGGGCATCTATTTCATTGCATTGGGCACTTTATCTAGTACTGGAAGAAGATTCAGAGAGACCTGAATCCATCACAGATGCTAACATGAACTATGTGAAGCCCTTCTGTACTCTGTGGTCACAGTCACAAATTGCTCCTGTTATCAGGATACAAAGACTTTTTGATGTATGGTGTGTATTCCAGCTGGAGAAGGCCATTCATAATCAACATAATTCATACCACAGGACTAACCTTCCTAAATGGTGTTATCCTTCAAGGTGACCTGGAGATAATCATTGTGTCACTACTAGTCTCAGCTGGGGGGGGGATATTTTGGTTTTCTCATTTTTTATTTGGATTCGTTAGGGATTTGGGGGAAGGTAGATTTAAAGTTTATTTTGAAGGATTTCCCCTGTTTCTGTTGACCATTACAATAGAAAGGATATCTATCAGCTGATTCAACATTATATAGATTATTTACTATATGTTTAATTATCTTTAACAGCTTTTCAGATGGAGAAGAGAATGAACAGATTACCAAGACTGTGCAAGATGTCAGAATGACAAGCAAATAATATTTTGACTGTGGACATGTAAAGTAGATTGAAACAGGAACTATGCTTGATTAAGAACAGCAGTGTGGAACTGAACAGAATTAAATTATTCTCAGATAATCTTCAGACCATAATGGCACATGAGAGCTCTGTTGCATTACTCATTATGTCCTCTGTGTGTCTGTTGTTTCTCTACAGACAACCTGGCAATTATCTAGTAGCTACAGAAAGAATTTTTTTTCCTTACTCCCAATGCAATGCAAACCACATGCAAGCCCAGCATCAATATCATCATCAGTAATAACTTGGTAGGATTCAGCTGTTTGCCCCTCGGGTTGTCACCAACTTGACATCCCAGAACTCCTGTAGTCCTCAAGAGGATGTGACACCCAGCAATGCCAAAGGTACATGGAGATGCAGTGAAAGGGAAAGTTGTACCTACTCTTTCTTGAGAGAGATGTCATGCAAGTTTCAAAGCCTCCAGGATCTTGAATGAACAGAAAGATGGGCAGTCCTGTGTCTTTATTGTGATATCTAGGCATGGGCATGAACCAAATTATAAACCAAAATTTGTGACGAACTGAGTCCAGTTTGTGGTTTGTGAACCTTAGTTTGTGCCATCATGCCCTCACAAACCACATGAAACTCCCACAAATCTTCCAGGTGGTTTGTGTGATTTGTGTCACTGCTGGCTCTGTGAGTGAATGGGGAAGGCATTTAAATGCCTTCTAAGTTGGAAGAGATTTCAGCAATCCTTTTTGCTCCCCATCCCCACCCCCAAGCTTTATCAGTTGGAATGCCTTTTCAGTTGGAAGTGATTTCAGTGATCCCTTTTGTTCCCCCCTGCTTGGAAGTGAAGGGGAGGGAGTGAAAGGGATTGCTGAAATGGCTTGCAAAAGGGAACATTCCCTTTAAATGGCTTTTGCAAGTGGGTGCCATGGCTGAGTAAAATCCAAGTGGCAAGTTCACCCAGAAGTGGTGAACTCACTGCTTGAACTTCACTTGTACGTGGTGTCCACTTGCAAAAGCCTTTAAAGGGAATATTGATTCACAAACCAGGGGAGGTTCATCCTGGGTTGTGGTTTGTGGGACCTCACGAATAGGGACAAACTTCCATTTATCCAGTTCATGCCCATCCCTACCAATATCAGAACTCTCTCCAGCGCTGATATGGTTCAATAACAGCTGTGTCCCTGTTGTCCTAATATTTAGCACACACCTTCCATTGTTATTAAGCTATGTTGTTTCTGGGGAAGCATACCAATGGAGGGCTGGTGCTAGAGTCCTCCATTATATTCTGGCAGGGCTGAGAGACTGCAGGTTGCCCTGAGCAATGCCTCTGGATCATAAGCATTGTGATAGTTTGGGCCAAAACAGCTTAGTGTCTTCCTGCCTCCTGCTAGGCAAGGCCTGCTGAAACTGGTAGGTACTAGTAATCAATCAAGTGAACATGGAAGTAAGTGTGATTGAAGGGATGAAGGGAGATGGACAAAAACATGGCATAATGAGGCATGTAATTGCTGAGCAACAACATGAATAGAAGTATTGATCTTTAGGCCACTCCCTTTGGTATGATGGTGTCTCAGGTGCACTTGTTCATAAGGCTGTTCCCAGCCTTCTCAGCTGAGAGACTATATCAAGAGTTTGAATCTAGGACCTCGCATAAATAGGACTTGTACTATTCCTCAGCTATGGTTTGAAAAAAGGCCTTAGTCCAGTTCTTTATGGCTAAATCCATATCAGATTGAGGGGAAGGGAAGGGAACATGTCAGTGCTGAAGCTAAAGGAGATTACAAGGATTTCATGTGTCTTTCCCCTTTCTACACCAGGGTCTGTGGTTTGGGTTCTTTAATGTTTGCTGTCCCCTAATTTGCTCTGTGGTGGGCACTTCATCTCCCTGTTGTGGTATTGAAAACCCTCTTCCTATTTCCTGGTGGCTCAGGATCCTTCTAGTGCTGTCTCTCTGGTAAAAGGCTTGATCCCCTCACACAGACGCCAACACATTTATGCTGCATAGAGTGTTCTGGCAATTATCAGGGTGGCAGTATTAAACACAAGAAGCTCAAATTATTTAGCTTGGTAGTGTCAAGAGAATGACTTGCCTAACAGTCTGCAGGACATTCAGAAACATTAGTTCAGGCGAAGGCTTGCAAAAATCATGGGAACTTTTCTCTTTAAGAACTCAAAGTCAAGCTGACTGCAGTTTCAAAGAGTGAGATGGCAGGCTGACACAGATATTGGTTAGACCATTAGGTCTAGCAGCTTCAAGGCCAAATAATCTGGGATGGAGTTTGACCTATGCATTCCATCTTGTTAGTGCAAAGACCTGTGGGTGGGAGAAGGTGTATGCTTGATTAGGCTCTATAAAAATCCAAAGTATATGGTCTCATTATGGCAATACACCTGATTGCATGGCTCATCTAGTTAGCAACATACCTGGTTGGTCACATTAAATCATTTGCTATACATTTGATTGGTCAACTAGAATCAGGCGGATCATTTGGCGCAAAGAAAGATTCTTCACTCTAGTCTTTGCACTTTTTCTGGATTACATCTGCCTTTGGGACATGAATACTTTTAGATTTCTGGCAAAGCACCTGTTTTGGACTTTGAATCTCTGTTGGACTCAGTCTGGTCAGGTAACATCTGGAGGACTAGAGACTTAGTCCCTATTAGGATATTTGGTTAACATAGCAGAGTTTACCCAGTCAAAGAAGGGTGATACTGAGTAGGGATGAGCACGAACCTGCTCACAAACAAAAGTTCATGATGAATTTTGGCTGGTTCATGATTCATGAACTGAAGTTTGTGGCAGGTCAACTGACACAAACTTTCCACAAACTTTCAAGCTGTTTGTGGTGGTTCATGATGGTTTGTGAATGGATACATTTCCAGACAGAACGTCTCCACTCAATCAAAATGTTTACCAAACTTCAAAGCAACAGGTTCCCAAAGCAACTTCAAAGCAACAGGTTCCCTGTGCATTCAGTGTGCATAGCTTGCATTTTTGAACCTGCTCAGGACAAAAAAGCACTTTCCTGGGGGGCATCTTCTTTGGGGGGGGGCATAACTCAGATCTCCTGAATCCAATCTGCACATAACTTGGAGGGCATGTAGAGGACTATCGGAGGGAGGGTTCCTGTGAGTTTGATGTCTCTAGCTTGCACTGGGTCTGCACCTCTCATTTCCCCAGGAAAGTGCTTTCTGGGGGCACGTAACTCGGGGGGCACGTAACTTTCTGGGGGGAGCAACTCGGACCCCGTAAATTCAACCCTCACCAAACTTGGAGGGCAGGTAGAGGAAGGTCAACCATAGATCCCCTGCAAGTTTAGTGTCTCTAACTTGCTGAGGGGCATTCTACCTCATCACAAACCTCACATACTGAACCAGTTTGTTTAGCACCTAAAAGTTTGTGACAGTTCATGGTTCCCCCAACCAGGCATGCCATAAACCATAAACTGAATCACATTTTACTGGTTCATGCCCATCCCTAATACTGAGGGTAGTATTCTCTCAAGAAGTATATTGCCAAAAAAGGCATACTTGCATTTATTCAAATAATCTCTTCCAGCCTGTTTTGATTTCCTGACAACACCACATTACAGGCAATTATTTATGCTGGCTATTGGGATGCTTAAATAAGGTGCCTTACTCTGAATAACTGTGCCAGTGCAGTTCTGGGCAAATAGACACCCTTCAGCATTGTCTATTTGACTGTGATTTGCTTAACAAGGCAAGAGATAGTTGGATAAAACCTTATATATGGGACTGTAGGTGGGAATTGGATAATTTGAGGTTTCTTTTAGCATGGGTGTATTTTAATATTATATTGGCAGTTGCCAAATTTTTCTCTCAGTCAATTAAGATTAAAAATCATTAAATTTTATATGATATAGAAACATGTATTCCTCTCTCTCTCTTTTTTTTTAGTCTTAGTGTGACATTGTTCAGAGCCGAATTGGCTGTAAGAGCAGTATTATTAAAGTAAAGTATTCAAGTAGATCCAGTTTACATTCAGGTTGCAGTCAAAGGAAGAGAAAGAAGCCTAATCTAAAAAAATACTTTCCCTACCACAAATGGCCAGCTTGTTCGGCATCATGTGTGTGGGAGTATGACATCATTATATCTACAGGAGAGACCAGTAGAGACACATGTGTCCATGGAAGGCCATGAGGACTGAGAGGACAAAGTGAGAGAGAGAGAAGATCAGAGGACAGCTCCCCCAGTTTAAGACAAAGAGAGGCATCCTGTTCAAGGAGATAACACCTATACACCCTTAGACTGATGTAGCACCCACTAAAGTCCAGGCATGCTGAGTTGCTCATTCCAACAGTGACTTGGTCTGGCTGGTGGGTTAGTTAAGAGGACTCGTGGTCTCATGTTACCTTGGAGTGGTAAGGATTCAAGCATTTTCTGGTTTGTTTTTAAACAACTGCTACCCTTAAGGATCCTTAAAAGCCTTTGACAGGTGGGACCAGGGGCCATGAGTTCTTCATGCATACTCCATCCACTAGTTTATTGAGGTAGCTTACTGTTCTGATTGGATTGTCTTTCCTTTAATCTCTCTCCCTGAATGTTTATCAGGCAGAGGGGTGGTTATTAGCTAGTTGATATTTTGTGGGATTCCAGGTGGACTGAAACTGAGGGGAATTGTTAATTTATGGGTACAGATCTCTGCTGATGTCATTCTCTCCACTGCAATAAAGGACTTGTGAAGAATTATTGTGGTGCAGTGGTTAGACTAGTACCATGAACACCTGGGATCAAATCCCCACTTGGCAATGAAACTCAGTGGGTGACCCTGGGCTAATCTCTCTTTCGCTCTGTTTCTCTTTCTGTCTCTTATTGTAACCTACTTCACAGGATATTGTGAGGATAAAATGGAAGAGAACTATGTATGCCCCCCTGAACTTTCTGGAGGAAAGGCAAGTAAAAAAGTAACTGATAGATACTCTGGAGTATTTGCTTTGGCAGCCTGAGTTGTATGTAAGAAGAAGTAGATGTTAGGTATGGTAAAATCATAGTAGTGATTTACCATTTTAATATGAGGATTGTTGCCTTCTATGCATGAGTAATGAGAGGATGTAAATGGTGTGCAACAATTGGTGTGGGGTAGCTCTTATCCTCTGTGCCCCCACTGTAGTCCTTTCAGAGCGCATGCTTAGCCAGTGTGGATAGAAGAAACTGTTCTGAACAAGCGCTGCTCCTCTTATCTTTTCAACTCTGTTATTAGTTTGAAACAGTATTGTTGTCAGTGATGTTGTGAGACTGTTTCAGCTAGTGTTTGAACACACATGAACATGACTGAAGCTGCCTTATAATAAATCAGACCACACTGTTGTGGTAGCCTGGCAACCCCTACAATGGCCACTGTAAAGCCTTCCATTTCTTAAAGCTACAAGCACTATTTCTGTTACTGGGAGTGTGTTAAATCCTCCAGTGAATTTTCTTTTTTAAAGTTCAGGTTTTTTTTATGACAGATAGATAAATGTGAAACTATTATTGACTATAACTGTTGACTTCAGCAGGTTAAAGCAATTCTTTCGTCCTTTAAAAAAAGTCTGACATTTGTGATGACTTAGCTTATTTGTATTCTCTGAAAGGAACAATGTTCAGCTTTTCTTTGAAAGCTGTGATAAAATGATTTCTTAGACGGTGAATGTCACTTTGCTGCTAAAGAAGCAATTCATCCATGATTTCTTTCTTTCTTTCTTTTGCTTGTTTCTGCCTCTCATAGAAGTGGCACAACAGGCAAATACAGCTGTCATATCAGTAATGGATCTGGCAAATCTGCATTCTGTAGGCTCTACACATCTGGTTACATACTTTTTTTTAAAAGCAACTAATACCATGCTGACTTGGTTGATCCTTCATGGCTAGGACTATTCTGAACTCAGGAAAAAGAAGCTAATACTTTCGCCTGACAAAAATGAGTGTAACACAACCTGTGTGGGGTTCATCTTTATCTAACCAAAATGGGGAAGGGGCCATGGATGAGTGGTAGAGCATCAGCTTGGCATGCAGAAGGTCCCCAGTCCCTGGCATCTTCAGTTAAAATGGTGGTAGGTGATGTGAAAGACGCTGGAGAGTCGCTGCAAGTCTGAGTAGACAATACTGACCTTGATGGACCAAGGGTCTGATTCAGTAGAAGGCAGCTGAAGTGTGGGAAGGAGAATACAGGGGAAAGTGAGATGCCTCCTGAAAGTCCTTGTGGTTTCTCCACAATAAAGCTGGGCACAGAAGTCAGCAGCATGCAACTGACCCATTTTTTCCCCATGTAAAGGCTGCCAGAGGGAGGGAAGGAGGAAAAGCTGAAGACAGGATGGCAGATAAAGGTAGATTGGCTGGTAGGTGGGAATCAGAGAAGGAAGCAGAAAAAGGGGAGATGTTTAGGGGGACTTTCAGGAAAGGAAAAGACATAATAGCAGAGGAGAAGAAAATGATATGTCCCCTGTAAGTCCTAGCAGATAACGTGTGCGTATTGATTGGCTTGGCCAATCTAATTGGATTTCAAAAGTTAAGCATCTCTAGATGATGTTCAAATTACTCGCTTTTGTTTTAAGCACTGTGAGGATTTCATTTCATGCACATGGTGTGCCTCTACAGGCAGTAAGAGGCACACAGCATCTGGACATGGAGTCTTTTCAACCCCAATGACTCCCTTAAAAACATAGGAACAAAATTAGGGATGAACACAATGTGGTTCAGTTCATGGTTCATGGGCAAACCCCAAACTGAACCATGAACCCAGTTCCCACCCAAAACAGCTGAGCCATGGGTGCAGCCTGCTCCCACAGCTCAGTTGTTTTGAGCTCTAAATAGCTGAGCTGTGGAAGTAGGCTGCTCTGTGGATCAGTTGTTTCTGATCTAAACAGCTGAGCCATAGGGGTAGTGTTACGGGTGGTGGCAACCATGCCGGATCCCTGCCCATGTTGGCAGTGCAGCTGGAGTCACCAGCATCACCAGAGCTGGAAGCTGGTCCCCCTGACTCCTCGGGAGTTGACAGCTTTCTGCCGTCAGCGCCCGAGCCAGTAATCCCTGCACCTAGTCCAGCAGCAGCTGACGAGGTACAGGTACAAACAGAAAGCCCACCAGATTTACCTACGTGGGTAGCTTGGCTGAGGGAGTGGCTCCATTGGGACTTAGCAACCCACCACTGAAACACACACTGGCAGGGAAGATGGGCGCCAAGCCCTGAGTAGTGATAGGAGCAGCACCGCCACGGAGGGAAGCACTGCCAGAGGCCAATATAGCTCCCACTTGGAGCTATGTAGCTCAAAGCTATATCCATGATGACCTCGTGTCTACCCTTGGTTCTTGTTTCTGGAGCTCGCTCCTGTTTGGCTTCCTGGCTTCCTGGCATCTTGCTTCGGACGGCTATTCTCCTGGACTCTCAACTTGGCTCCTGTTCTGTCTCCTCTAGCTACGACCCCCAGACCAGACCTGGCTCTTGCCTCCTGGCCCAGCCCAGCCCATGACAGGTAGCCTGCTTGGTGTGACTTAGCTGTTTGAAGGGGCTCAGCTGTTTAAAGAGCCAGTTTGGTGTAGGGGTTAAGAGTGGCAGACTCTAATCTGGAGAACTGGGTTTGATTCCCCACTTCTCCACATGTAGCCAGCTGGGTGACCTTGGGTCAGTCACAGTTCTCTCAGAGCTGTTCTCTGGTTCAGATATTTGGAAATGTACTGAGCAACATTTTTTGCAGACCCTCTTTTTAACATATCCATTTCTTTTCAAAACAGTCTATATTAGTTGCCCTCACAATATCCTGTGGCAATGACCCCTTTAATTTAATTATAAGTTTCTTGAAGGGCTTCTTTTTGTCCATTCTGAAATATCTGAAAGTTTATTTTTTTAAAAAAAAAGAAAAGAAAAGGTACATTTCTGATTTGAAACAGGCAATGTACAGTTCATGAAATCAGTTAAGAACATTTCCTAGCTAATAACCAAAGCTTTTGACTAACTAATAACATAGTTAACATCTTCCTAAAAGGAGCAATATGTCTCAGTCTAGTTTGTGAAATAAAATTGCATTGTCTACTTGGTAAAATAATCAAAGTCCAGACTTAATTAATGAAATAGGAAATTGCTTTTGCTTAATTCATTAAATGGGCAGTGCTTCTTTTCAATTTACAACACAGGCAACATGTACAAATAATCATTAAACATGCAGTTTGCTTTTATGGTAAGCCCGTAAAAGCATTTAATCAAAAGAGCTATGAAAACAGTGGTTCTTTTATGATACAGAAGTGCTTCTTCCAGGTTTGTGAAGCAAACAAGATATATTATAGATGAAATGTAATAACTTTGCATAAACCATGCTGAAAGTATTAGCTTGTATATAAAAAGTAAGCAGGGAAGGTGTGCAGAGTTCCCCTGAGTTCCTTTCCATTCCAGCAGTCCCTTCTGACCCCTGAAAATGTTATTCCTGTGGTCACAAGATCCACAGGGAAGAATAGCTATGCAGATGGGGAGGCTGCAGTGAGGAGGAGGAAAGGGATTATATCAACCCTCCTCTTTCTTTCTTTGGGATGCTGTCCTGATGCTTGAGGGAGGAAGGACTATTTTACTCCCTCCATGCAGTCCCTAACCCACCCAGCTGTTCCTTCACATCAGTGCTGTTGTTCCAGAAATGATCTTTCTGGAATGATCTTTTCCTCTCCTTATGACAACTCCTGTCCCTATGGTTTTGTCCATGCAGGTCCCATGGAAGAGACTATAGGAGTGGAGATACAAGCAATTGCCACAATGTTATGTCTCCTAGTGTTCATCTGCTCTCCAATATGAAACTAGTCTCTTTTTTTTTGCCATGCTTTTTCAAAGTAACTTCATTCTTCCAAGTCTTTATCTCTTCTCCAGTATGGGGTGAAAAAGCCTTTCAACTGCAAATGAGCACTAAGGCAATTAGATGTTTCAATAACCTATAGATCACTACCACCCAATCTATGCTCATTGTAGGATTTTCTCCTTAATAAACACAATCCACAATCAGGATGCCAAAACTAAGGCAGACCTATCCTCTGATGATATTGATAAGGCCTGTAACTTTTTTTTTGGAAAAGGTAGTATAATGCTTAGCAATTCAGCAGGGTCAAAGTATAAGCGAGAAAGACTATCACATGTTCTTGTAGTTCTGCATTAGTTCTGTGTTATGTCAGCAAAAGTATTGTGGCACCCAAGGGAAAGCCATTTCAAACTGTAAAACTTACAGTATTATCCATTAGTAAAACTTTATATCCAATACTAAAACTGTATAAACTTATTATAGGATATAACACAAGCATAAGATCCTACAGAAGCTGGCCATCTTGTGGTCTGCTTCTTCCCATGAAGACAGGAATGCCAATCTCATGAAAGAAACAACGCTGTGTTTTTTCATGGGCAAAGCAATTTCACAAGAACAGTTTAGCACACATAGATGAATGACTTATTCATTTCTATTTAAAGAAGAATATTTGGGTAGGGGAGATAAATCAACATCATACCTGCTAACCACACATTCACAGTGTCATTTGGACAGGAGGCTATTGGTTGGAACCAGCCATATGACAACTCCTGTCCCCTATGGCTTTTTGTCCATGCAGGTCCTATGATCTCCACCATTGTCTCTGATGATCAAAGAGGAGCCCATCCTTTCTTTTTCACCAGTGGAAGAGCAGATTGAATCCAATCCTATGTGCAGTTTATGTCCAGGGGAAAATATTTTGAATCTCTTGTAGGTAGCCTATACTTGTTCAGGTGAACACATTACCTGTGCAAATGGCATTATGAATGTGTGGAGGTCTGTAGCAGGGCTGGTAGGAACAATCTTTTTCTCCTGCTCCACACATTCACTTCAACACAGAAATGAATGACTGCAGAAGCTTGGGAATTTATTATGTTTTCAGCAACTGCCGTTCAACATCCGCTCCTTCAGAGGTTGAGGGCAAGGGGGTGGTGCTTGCTGACAGCCAATAGAAGGGAGTCAGTGGGCAAAACATGGGTGGCAGTATCACATGCCCCCACTTCTTTAACCCACTTCATTTATGTTTTCTTTAGTTTTCATTTCTGCTGCTACAAGCGCTGAATTTTCCTGTTAATCAGGTTTGATAGACAGATTGTTTCATTTACCCCCCCCCCCCCCCCGGTGTGTGTGTGTGTGTGTTGCGCTCAGAATTGGTCTAGTCCTAGGAGCATTCAGGATGATTTCTTTTAACACTATAGTAGGGGAAGATTGAATGAAAACATTACCCAGAATTGCTAATAATTTATGATACCCCTCTGGGCCTTTTCTGATTTAATTAGATGGTGATGGAAAAGGTAGTTTACTGTCTAAAATATATTCTTGCACATCCTTACTATTTCTTTTAATTCAAAATAATTGTATTGTAGAAGTATAGGATTGATTCATTCAAAAACAACCATGGATATATAGTGATAAATATGTTGCATTTGATCAAGGAACACCAACTCTTGTCCAGTGGTACAGGAAAATTTGGAATTTTTTGGTGATGGACAAGATCTCAGAACAGATCTTTGCTGTTGATACACAACATTTTCAACCTAAAATGTTAGACAAATGGTTACCATTCCTTGAATATGCAATGACTGAAACAATTCATGTTTATCTATTCTGGAACCATATAAATGTATAACTTTGCTATAACATTATAATATGCAACTTATCAGACATCTTAATTCTTTAATGTATAATTTGGACCTGTTCCTTTTATGGTAATTGTAGGGGAATTTTGGGGTCCAGGCCTCTACAAGGGATCCCCAACCCCATTCGGGTTCTTTTCTATGGGTGGGTGGAGTCTGGCTAGGGAACTCAGACCTCCAGAGGGAGAGAAACACAGTGAGAACAGTTGCCTTATACTAAAAGCATCTATTAACTCTAAAACCATACACAAATAAAACTCAATAGCATATATTCAGTCTCACTACCCAATAGTATATAGAAAAAGCCAGGGGTCATTTCGTAGAAAAAGAGGTGCAGGAACTCATTAGCACAACTCATTTGCATAACTCATTTGCATATGCCACACCCCCTAACATACCGGAAGTATGTCAGAAGGCAACACACACCCCTCAGGCTCCACTCCACAGGTGAGTGAAACTGACCTGCTCTTCCTCCATTCCCTTCCCCATCCAATACTTTGTGCAATAAAAATAAGTGTAAAGAACACACCCTCATTCTCTTCCTGCTCCCTTAAAACCACCAGGTTTCAAGTAGACTTGAGATACCCAGGACATGTGCACCACCCATCCCTTCCCCTTCCCCTCCCCACAACAAGACACCTTGTGAGGTAGGTGGGGCTGAGAGAGGTCTTTTGAGAACAGCTCATGAGAGAACAGCTCTGAGAGAACTTGTGACTGGCCCAAGGTCACACCAGCAGCTGCATGTGGAGGAGTGGGGAATCAAACCGGGTTGTCCCAGATTAGAGTCCAACTCCTGACCACTACACCAAACTGATGGGGTGGAAGCTGCTGAAGGGTTGGTGAAATTTCTCCAGTACTTATATGCCATGTGCCCAGATAAAAAATGGTATACTTAGAAAATGTATATGCCACCCGAGCAAGTCTCTAGAAAAGCAGCACACAGTCATAAAAGGAACACTTTGAGTAGGCATCCACAATGATAAGGAGCGTGTGGCCTTGAAAAGGCCCAGAAAAGTCCACATGAATGCGAGACCACGGGCCCCTGGGCTTCTCCCACAGGTGGACTGGAACATCAGGGGCTGCTGGCTGAGACTCCTGGCATGGCAATGATAAAATTATCAATATTAAAACAAAACATGAAAAGCAATAAAGACCCTAGCAGGGCTTTCCCCAGGGCGCTGTGCCTCTGCACTGCTCGGGGAAGCCGAGGAGGGGGCGGGGCTTGGTCATGTGCCCGCCCCCTGGGCTCCTCACTCCCGGAGCTGCACTCCTGTGTGCTCCCGCTCCAACGGACCCCTGGAAAAAGCCAAGGGCCCGTTGGAGCTTATTTTTATTGCACAAAGTATTGGATGGGGAAGGGAATGGAGGAAGAGCAGGTAAGTTTCACTCATTTGTGGAGTGAAGCCTGAGGGGTGGGTGTTGCCTTCTGACATACTTCCGGTATGTTAGGGGGTGTGGCATATGCAAATTAGTTATGCAAATGAGTTATGCTAATGAGCTCCTGCACCTCTTTTTCTACAAAATGACCCCTGGAAAAATCCCAATACCTGATATAGTAGGGCCGTGGTCACACGGCACCCTAATCCCGGATAAAGTCCTGCTGGGACTTTATCTGAGATTTTTTCTTTTGGGTTGGGATGTTTACACATCTCAACCCTGGCAGTGGCGGTGGCAGCAGCTGGGGGAAGCACCCTTCCAGCTCGGCTAGTACTCTACACCCCATCACCACCTCTGGGACAGCAAAACCTTAATCTACCTGAAGAAGTATCTTCAAACAAAGGAGAAAGGATTGTGGCCACGTGGTGGATCCAGCAGAGGCCATGTGGCGGATCCAAGAGGTGCACCCAAGGATCCGTGAGGGAGGATGGAAGAACAAGCAGAAGTGGGGAGAAAAATCTGACTTGTGACTCTTGGGGAGCAGTATTTATTGGGGGGTGTTCCTGGGAGGTTGGCAAGGTATGAGACCTTCTCAGAAACGTCTATAGATGGTCCGTTCTCTGTCCCTAGCCACTAAGAGGGTCCTATGGGAGTGGTCAATATTTAGATCTGATGGTCAGGACAGGATGTTGATGTCAGCTGCATCTGGCATGGTCTTTTAGATGAAAGGGGTCCCGGGTGGCAGAACCGGTCCATCAGGAAGCATCTCACTGTTTTCGCACCCTTGTGTGAAGTCCTTTGATGTGCCAAATGGAGGGGGGAAGTTACAGGAGGGGGTTCAACCCTGTGTATGTGTATGGAGTTCGTACTTTCATGGAGTTAGTGGTATGTGTCTCTAGCCAAACAGCTTCACATGGCTTTGTGTGTGTGTGAGCATCTTTGTGCTTTGTGACAACCTCCAGGCTGGAGGTGGTAACCTCAGAAAATGGAACTTTAAACCTTCATTGGAAGCATCTACTATCATTTTCCCACTGGTCACAGTGTGCACTATTTTAACTCACATAACTGGCAGCATAGTCCATTCACTGCTCTTATAAATCACCAGCAAAGTCCAAAAGAATGTTGCTCTGGCTTACAGGGTCCAATTCTATAGGCACCTAAAGAGGGTACCCCATACTCCATTCTTTCCAGTGGTGGAAAAAAGGAAGGCAGGTATACAACAAGCCCAGCAGATTCTCCCAGAGAGTCTCTGCAGTAGAAAGTGAGGTGTGGGGAGGGGGCATGTTTGCAAGGCCAGTAGCAGAACCAGTACAATGTGCCCAGCAGAACCAGTGCCATAACCCAAAAGGACTAAGGCCAAATCTAAGAATCTCCATTGTTTCCAGTGGTGGGGAAAAGGCAAGGCAGTGCCAAAACCCAACAGATCTGACCTTAGTTCTGTTATTTTATCTGACCATAGTTCTGATTCTGTGATCTGATTTGGCTCAACTAATGCCTGAATTATGCTGAAAAGGCATGATTCAGGTATTAATTCAACTCAGAAATGCCAAATGCACATCCCTACTTTCAGCAGCTCTTCCTCACCTGTGAGTTCCACTAGCTCAATCAATCAGGAACCACTTGACAGTTAAGAGTAAAACCCATTCAAGTGGAAGAGCCTCTGGACAAACTGACACATGACACAAAAGCATTCATAAATGTCATCATGTTACTTAATTATTTGGCAATCATACATGCTTTGCAGAATTTTCTGTTGTAATACTAGTAACTTCAGTTCTTTTTTCATTCTACTCTCTGATAGTTCTCATTCTCCCTTATGGAATTATAGAAGCCTAGGCTGACTTGTATAGCATTTATTCTATAAATTACTATACCAATTTCACCAGAAACCATGTTTCTCTAGGGTCAGCGCTATTTAATCCCAGAAGAGTCGATGATTTGTTGTGGAGATATATAAAGATATCTGAAAGCTCCGGGGGAAAAAAATTCTCCTTCATTTTGCAAATATTGCTCATGCATGTCTTGGGGTGAGTGATTTACACAGTCTAACACATTCTTTAATTTCTTTTCAACTCATTGACTGAAGCAACTGTTTACAAAAGAGGAGACTGCTGTATTCTCCATTAAATATACATCAGCAAAAACCTCCTGTGCACACAGACATCTCAGCTGCTCCCAAACATCAGGATTCCCAAAGGAAAGTGGGATCTCTCTTTGTGTTTCACAGTAGTCCATAAGGCTTGTGCATGTGAATGAATGAATGACTGTTTTCTGAACTACCTCTTTCTCTGTATTACATGTTTTGCTCAAATGTAGCTCAAATGTATCTCTTTAATCTCTACTGGGGAGTGTATAATGTTTTAATACTTCAACATCCCTTGGCCCCTAGGAATCTGGAAAGACCTTGGGTAATTTTTTAGCATCAATACGTCTTTGTGCTTTGCACTATTGTTTTAAATCAAAATGATCTGTCTCGGCTGTTAAGGCTGGCATTCCCATTCCAGTAAATTATTGTGAATAAGGGCCATTTTAATAAGCTCTGTGCCATTTCCATGCTGTTGAAGCTGATTTAGTACTGATCAGGGATAACTTATCATGTTGCAGGATTATAACACACTGCTTTTGTTTACTGCAAAGTACAAGGTTTGAAAGAAAAGGATGATTCAATTGAAAGTTTTGTTTTAATAATTCAAGTTGTTAACACAGTTAGCATGCTTCCTCTGTAGATCAAATTTAACACCTGGACTCTATGCATATCTTATGTCTGAGAGTCTTCCTTGTTTTATTCCCATCCAATATTTGATTTCAATAAATACTTCAGCCCTCACAAATACCTCAGCCCAAGGTTCTTCCTGGCATAGATTGCAATTATAACGAGACATTTATGACCCTGCGTCCTGTCCCCTTCCTAATCAAATATATCATTCCGGTAAAAAAAAAACCCTAATATGAAAAACAAACCTTTTGTCCTGTGCACATTCACAGCCGAAGTACACTCTGAACGTTTCCTTTGCTTAAAGAGTGAGCATAGCTGGATGAACAATGGGGCCACTGCCAGCTGTGCCCCCTGCTGCTGACTCAGTCCAAGAAACTAGCAACACCATTTCACTGAGAATTTGTCCAATTAGAAGAGTCATTCTTCTCTTCACTGGTTTTCAGTGCTGAGCCAAGAGAAAGCCCATCAGCGTGAAATCAGAGATTTGTGTTTGGAATGTAATTAATTAACACCTGACCCTAGCCCACCAGGTTTCTTCACCTTGGAAATATAGCTATCTGAATGAACTTTTCTCTGACTTTTGGAAATGAGCTGACAGGCCATATATGGCTATTTTTCTGGCAGTCCTGCAGCAGTACCAAGCTTTCCATTTTCCTCTGCCATCTAGATGTTTCTATGGGGGAGGGCGTGAATGCAGAGAGAGAGAGAGAGAGAGAGGGACTCAGCATGCCATCTAACCAGAACATTTAATGTCAATCTTGAACAACATTGTCCCTGATTGATTTTGCTGTCTGCAGCATTTCTTGGGATCACTTTGTAGCTTTATAGGCAGCTGGCCTACTTTGCAGAGGGAGACTAAGATTTCCACCCTCCCAGCAGTAAAACACACACAGTGAGGTGCGCGAATGTTCAGATTGCTCTATGTGACAGGATTTCTTTTCTCATGTAAAAGCGGCCCAAAGGAATATAATTGTCCCCAAGGTATCTCACTGTCCTAAAACAGGGAAGGGTTTTGGAGTAGAGGGTTATGGGAGGCAAGCTGTGTGTTTTTTTGCCACCTTTATTTTTACCCCACCAATTCTCCAGAGAGTTTAAGGTATAAATAGTTCTCTCCAGTTCTCCATTTAATCCTCACAACTACCCTGTAACCTAGATGAGGCTGAAAGGAGAGTGACTTGCCCATAGTCATATAGAGAGCTTCAGGGCCAAATGAGAATGTCAGGTCCTGGGGACTCTGGGTCCAAGCTCATTGAGGTAGGATGTGACTTTTAGGCTTAGCTCTGGCCTCCGACAGCACAGGGGGAGGGGGTGTTGAGTGCATCCTGTTTCTTCTCCCCTGTTCACGCTAGTCCAGTCACTCTCCTGGCATCTCTGGGTTTCACCCATGTTCTGCCTCCCTGACCTGCCTTGCACCTGCTGCATAAGTCCTCCCCCTCAGGATACCCCACTGGCACTGGCAACCACCTCCTGTTCTCCAGAATTTTGCCTCCATGTCCTCCTGTGGTAGCTTTCTGGTCACTCTCTTTGCTAGTAAGTTCATGGGTGTGGACACTGCCCTTAGGCACCTCTCCAATTGTGACAGCTTGGGGGACTCCAGAGGCTCAAACAACTGGGACATTTTGTCCACACTGAAGTGGTGGTGCCCAGCCTGATAGCGCCCTGTAAACCTAAAAGGTGAAAGGGAGAGATACCAATAAGACACAGTTATTGTGATCCCTCATTTGCTCTAGCCATTGTAATGGGCCAAAATAAACAGATTACTGGACATTCCTCTCCTTGCCACAGGGCTGCCCTTCTGTGCACCAAGACCTTGTCACCTGGGGCAAACACCCTCAGCCTAGCACCCTAGTCATATTGGGTGTGAAGAAATGCATTTTCTTCTGAAGGAAGTCTGGCAAGCAGCAAGCCTCCACTTGGTGGGGCTTCACAGTGGCTTGGTGCAGCACTTTTGTTAAGGATGGTAGGTCCCATCCCAGAAGAGCAGGGCTTGCCGGCTTGCGTTTCAGGACCCACACTCTGACCTTGTGTGGGATGATTTGGGGGACTTGCTTGGCCACCACCTTTTCCACCAAGGCAACCTCTCCCAGTGTCTTTGGACCTAGCCACTGAGTGGTGAGTTCTGTCAGTTCTGTGATGACTACACAAGGCCGGTCTCTTCGCTTCCACTGACGAGCTCAGAACTGATGATGAAAAGTCTCTTCCATGACCTTGTACCAACTGAGGATGGTGGTCTTAAGTATCTCATAGTTAGCTGCCTGGTCCTTTGGTAAAGCTTGCAGGGCAGCTTCAGCCCCTCCAGTTATGTAAGGTTCCAGAATATAAGACAATTGGGGCTTTGGCCACTGGGCCATCTCTGTCGTTCATTACAAGATTTCCAGGTACGCCTTGATGTTGTCTTCTGGAGCCAACTTGGAGGGCTTCCAGCCAGCTGGAAAGGGAAAATGAGGATGAGGACAGGTCATTATCCCTTTATGGGGCACCAACTTGTCAGGTTCTGGGGGCTCTGGATCTCAGCTCAGTGAGGTAGGACCCTCCAGGGTGTGACTTTTAGCTCAATTCTAGCCTCAGATAATGCAGGGGGGAGGAGGGTTGAGTGCACTCTGTTCCCTCTTCCCTGCTTGTAGTAGCCTAGTTGCTCTCCTGGCATCTCTGGATCTCGTCCACACTCTTCCTCCCTGGCCTGCCTCATGCCTCCTGCTTAAGTCCTCCCCCTCTCAGCTGGACAACTAACTTGGGAGACCATTGTAGGCAATCCTAAACACATATTTTTTTGATTTCTATGGATTAGGAAGAGTGTGACTCTGCTTAGGATTGCACACTTAGTAACTAATTTAACATGTCCTAAAGTCATATGGTGCTGTGAGAGTTGAATGTTAAGACTGGACACTACTGTGAAAACTGCTGAATCTCTTCTGATGAAAGTTACATTGATTGTCACTCTTTTATCTACTTGTATGGATCCAAGAGCATTACATTAACCATTTCACTACTGAGTTTGGTCCAAAGATAAGTGATCCACTCTCTCCTTCCAGTTACTCTAAGTTCCATTTTTACCCCACCAGAAGCCCTTTGATATGGGCTGTAAAGCCCAAACATTCTAGCACCATAACGTCTTGGGGCAAAATATATCACATGAATGTGAGTTCCATAAACTGTATATGGTGATTCAGTTTTATACAAGGTCTGTGGCAGATGGAGTTTTTCAATCATATGGGAATTTTCCTCTTTCAATAACTGATAATTGTTCACAGAGTTGCTTCTCTGAATGGGGATGGAAGTTGTAGGATCCTTGAAATATTTAACAACTAAAATTAGCCCTATGTTTATAATTATTGTCATAACTATAATTATATAAGTACTAATGTGAGTAATCAGCAACAATATGATCTAATTACTTACAAAGTGCCTATTATCCTGGGTATCCAGGAAGCAATATGGGTCATTATAGGAAATATCTCCTGATCCTCTCGGTTGGAAAACACATGATATAGCAACCTTGCTGGATGGGAGACCTCCTGAGACCATATGTATACTTTTTTGGATTCTATGATAGACCACCTCCTGCAATATAGATGTGTGAATTAAATTAAGACATAAGGGAGGTAATAATGGGTTGGATTCAAAGCACTGCAAGTGGATCAACCCAGTGCACTCCAAAATTCTGTTTTGAAGGTCAGGGGTCCCTCGAAACAGCAGAGGGCTCAGTGGGGGTGATCTGTAGAGGCACATATATCACCAGTGAGAGTACCCTTTTGCTGCTGAAAAACAGGCTTCGGATCCAACTACATATACTTAGAAATAAAAGCAATTTACTATTGTAAAAGCAGTTTGTGTTAATATTTTTAATTAAAATGTCACCTATAACTTTCGTTCTTGATCATCTCTTTGCTCTCACCCCTATTTTTTAGTTTTTCTAAATGTATCGGAACTCAACCTAGAGAATGCTGCCATTTACCAATGGCTGAGTGATCTCCATAGAGCCAGAATGTTGTTTAGGTGGTGTTCTGGATGAAACACAAGGTTAGTATGAATTATTGATACCATTAACATTTAATGTTCTTTCTTTTGACTGATCCTTTCATTTCACTATTCCCTGCAGCAATGTCAGCCTTTTCAATCCTTTTCTGATGGAGAGTATTTTTTTGCCATCTAACTCTCTTCAAGAAAGTGATGTGTATCAGCTGCTGAAAGCTTATTTAATTAAAGATGAGATGATCCATGTGTTTTGATGTGCCAAATAAGCACAATTTAGAATGCTTATACATTGCTAATCTGAACACCAGGTTTTAAAATTAACCCTCTTCAGTGTAAGCATTCCAATGGCTTCTTCTCATCTTCTGTCTGCTTCAATTGAAGCACAGAGGAGAATCACAAATGAGTTGTATCTTCATTTTGCTGAAACCTTTATTGCAATAATTATTCTTGTGAGTCTCCAGTGACTTTAACTGCCTAAAAACATGTGTAAGATAAAACAAGTAACCTTAATAGATACACCATCATTTTAAAGACACATTTACATTGAGCAGAACATGGGTTTATGTTCAGAGAGCTGCATACCAGATTAACAAGATTTTTACTGTTTAATCTAAAATAAGATAACAAATATGCTCATCAGTCATGTCTTCTGTACAGGAAACACCTCCTCCTAATTCTCCTAATTATATATACCGTATGCAGATCGACCAGTTGTAAAGGACAATCATCTTGTCCTTCAATAGCTGTCAATCAGACTATCATATTTTTATCTTCAGTTTCCTTTAAAAAGTGCATGGTTATAATCCTTGTGATTACCCAGTGAAATAGGTTGGGCTGAGAGAAAGAAAAAGAGAGAGAGAGACTGGTTCAAGGTCATCCAGGGAGCTACCTAGATGAAGTGGGGATTCAAACCCAGGTACTTCTGTCCTAGTCTGACTTAACTACTATACCACAACCAGCTGCACTTTTACGTTGCAATATGCAATATGTTATGCAGGGTGGCTAAAAACAGCATCCACTACATTTTCTGTTTTACCCAATAATAAAAAGTACAAGGATTATGTTTTCCTTTTAATCCAGTCTCCTTACTGATGTGGGGAGGCTGAACAGGGTTACTCGGTAGCAACAGCACTTTGTGCTTATTCAAACTCACTTAATTCTTATTGCTGCTTCAACCATTACAAGGCTGAGTCCTGTCATTAAATTCTGGCTCAGATTAAGCCCTGAAGATTGTTTTGCACCCATAGTGTAGAGATCTTGGCTGGATTACAAAAGCTTGTCTTATTTGCAGTACATTATATCTATAATAGTAAAAGGGACCATGGTGAACAGTGAAAGTAAGAAAGTGTACAACACCGTGCAATTTTTTAAAAAATATTCTTATTATTTAAACAGTGTATTATAATTATCCAATAATAATATTACAATTCACATGTAAGGCACAATGAGCATATCAACACCAACAAGTGTAAATTCTTACACAAAAAATCAGAGTCTTTCTTGCAGAAGATGAAAGCAGCCATGCAGTCAACTTGCTACCCCAGAATGAAAAGTGGTTTCAGTCAGATTTCGTCAGGATCGTGTGTCAATTGGAATTAAAGCCTTCATATATTAAATAGAACAGAGCAAATACTTCCAAGGGACTTTAACAGCTGTCTCATTTCTTTCAGTACTTTTTGATTAGGCAGTTGGTTCCCTTCCTCGAATGCGATGACCTGGCTACAGTGATCCATGCTATGGTTATCTTGAGACTGGACTACTGCAACACTCTCTATATGGGGCTGCCCTTGTCCCAAATCCGGAAGTTGTAGTTAGTGCAAAATGCGGCAGCCAGGCTGTTGATGGGTCTCTCTGTATGAGAGCACATCTGGCTTGTGCTGAAGGCATTGCATTGGCTGCCAACAGCATACCGGATTCGCGTCAAGGTGCTGTTTTTGACCTTTAAAGCCCTATATAGACGGGGGCCTGCCTACCTGAGGGACCGGCTTTCCCATATGCTCCCCAGAGAGCACTGAGGTCAGGGTCGCAAAATCACCAGACTCTTCCCTGTCTGAAAGACGCCAGGCTGGCCTTCACCAGAGCTAGGGCCTTCTCAGCAGCAGCTCCATACTGGTGGAATGAGCTCCCAGAAGACATCAGGGCCCTGCAGGACCTTTTACAGTTCTGCAGGGCCTGTAAAATGGAGCTCTTCCACCAGGCTTTCAATTAGGAGCTGCCACTGATGAATGAGCTATTTAAATCTGAATCATTATGGTCCTTAGGACCTATGGATACTGGTCTTGCTGCACTGGACCATCATACATCAATCACCACCTGTATTTAACTGCCCTTTGTATTTATTTTGTTTGTTTATGGAAATTTTATTGTAAATTTTGTATTGCATTTTGCATCAATGTTTTATTGTATTTTAACCTGCTGTATGCCGCCTTGAGCCTGTTGTGCAGGCAAGGCGAGATATAAATTGAAACTAATAAATAAATAAATAATAAAAATGATTGCTGGTTTTCAAATCCAGTCCATGTTTTCTCTGAGGGGAATCCTGATTATATTACCTGTGGCTTTGTTTCACATTGAGTGTACTGATCTTCTCTACTCCCCTTCTTCCTCTGTGAAGACAGAAATGTGCCTTCATTTCATTGGGCATTAGGGATGCTTTGGAAACTTATCTCATTTGAATCTCTTCCTGGATTTTGTAGTATTGAATCACTCAGTCTTTTTTCCAAGATAGAACCAATATGTTAAAAGTTTTCCATTATTCTGCTCTTTTCCCTACATACCATAGTGCATGCCCAGTGTGTTTCAGATTTCAACTCATTTATTTGCTTCCTCCCTCTGCATTACCAATGCATATATGGACATCAATAAAAAACTGCAGAATGCTATATGATAGTGCTATATGATGCTGATCTGCTGTGGTGGCAGCTGCTGCTGAAGTAATTTTAAAAAATTCCATACAATCATTCAGATTTCCAATGGGCAAAAGCCTGACCTAGCTTCATCCACTTTCTAAAAAACACTCGGCGGGGAGCAGGAAAGGTATTGGCAGGTGCTGTGGTGCCCATGAGAACCACTTTGGGGACCCCTGTTGTACAGACTTACTGGCATACAGGAGCACATATATTTGTGCTTTAACAAAACAATTTAAATCAAACAAGCTCTAGTAACCCTGAGTCTAGAACAAGCACAATTGGTTCCATTTGACTAGCAGGAATTTTGATTTATCAGCTTTTTCCAGTCACTATGCCTCTATTTTACCATCACTGCATTTCTGTACTATTCTTAGAGTCTGAAGAGGGATTTACTTGTTTGGGGTAAGTAGGCAGGCTTTATTGGAGTGGGGGCCAGTTCATAAGGTTTTTTTTTTTTTTTTTGTACTTTTTTTTTTCCCAAACATTAAAAATAATACATTTATCTTATACAAATCCATATTTCCATATTGTATAACATTTTGTTCTGTTTGTATAATCTTGTTTTAATCTTGTATTAACGGTTTCCCACCACATCTGAAGCATATCACATTTTCCACTCTATCCAAAATAATAATACTTATATCTATGTTTACATTTCTGGTAACGGTCATATTTCTTAAAAATACTTATACTTATACATTAATTCTTACTTTCTATATTCTTATATAATTCTAAAAATAAAAAACAACTTCTTTGTCTAATTATCTTAATACATTCATATACTCTAATTCTATTACTTTATATTATTATAACCATGTATAAATGCAATTTTTCATATCCCAGTATTTTTCAACATATTCTTTCAAATCTTTCCAGTCTTCTAGAAAGGTCTCTGAGTACAGATCATTCAATTTTCTAGTCCATTTATCCATTTCAGCCATATGTAACAGTTTTTTCAACCATTCCCACACCTCTGGTATTTTTTCATTTTTCCAATTTTGTGCATACACCATTCTTGCTGTTGTTATCATATACCATATTATTGTCCTTTCCTTTACATTTATCTCTTCTAATTTAAGTCCAAGCAATAACATTTCAGGCAACTTCTTAAATGTACATTTCAAGATTTTTTCCATTTCTGCTTGTATTTTTGACCAATAAATCTTTGCTTTGTCACAAGTCCACCACATATGATAAAAAGAACCTTCTTTCTTTTTACACTTCCAACATTTGTTAGACATATTCTGAGCAATATTTGCAATTTTTTTTGGTGTCATATACCATCTATACATCATTTTAAAACAGTTTTCTTTTAAGTTATAACACGTAGATATACTCATAGCATTTTTCCATAAAAATTCCCAAGATTCCATTTCAATGTCTTTGTTAAAGTTTATCGCCCATTTTACCATTTGTTCTTTTACTATTTCATCAGCATTAAACCATTTTAGCAAGACTTTATACATTTTAGAAATCATTTTTTTCCACCTTCCTCCCAAACTTGTTCTATTTCATTGTTTTTTTCCCTAAAACCGTGTTTTTATCACTTCTATACATATCATATATTTGTCTATATCTTAGCCAACCATAATCAAAGTCCATCTGATGCTGCTCCTTCAATTTAAAGTCTTTACCATGTCTTGTTAATAAGTCTCTATACTTCAACCAGTCTTGTCCTTTGTACCGTGATGTTGGATGTAAAACTTCTGCGGGTACAATCCACATAGGTATCTCTTCTGAAAAAAAGTTTTTATATCTTGTCCACGTATCCATTAGTGTTCTTCTCAAATAATGATGTTTAAACATATTGTCCATTTTTGTTTTACCATAATATAGATATGCATGCCACCCAAATCTACAATCATGGCCTTCCAGGGACAGTAACTTTCTATCTTGTAACATAGTCCATGTCCCTACCCAGGTCAAACATATTGCATCATGGTATAACCTTAGGTTTGGTAATTGAAACCCTCCTCTTTCTTTAGCATCACACATTATTTTCATCTTAATTCTTGGTTTTTTCCCTCCCCACACAAACTTAGACAATTCCTTCTGCTAACATTTGAATGTTTTTACATCTTTCACAATTGGAATAGTTTGAAACAAAAACATTAATCGTGGTAACACGTTCATCTTAACCACCGCAATTCTACCCAGCAATGACAAATTCAATACATTCCACTTTTTAATATCCTGCGTAATTTGCAACCATAATTTTTCATAATTATTTTTATAAAGATCAATATTTTTCATTGTTAGGTTTACACCTAAATATTTTGTCTTTTTCACCACCTCACATTCTATAAGTTTTTGTAACTCATTTTGTTTCTTGTTTGACATATTTTTGCACATTACTTTCGATTTGTTCTTATTTACATAAAATCCTGCTAAGTCACCAAACTCTTTTACTCTCTGTAACAAATATGGTAGTGTGGACAAAGGGTCTTCCACTATAAACATCACATCATCTGCAAAGGCCCTATATTTAAAAGAAAAACCTTTAGTTGTTAAGCCTTTAATCTCTTTGTCTTCTTTCACGTTTAACAGTAGAACTTCTAAGATCCAAATAAATAGCAGCGGCGAAAGTGGGCATCCTTGTCTTGTTCTTTTTTCAACTTTAAAATCGTCTGTCTTTTCATTATTAATTATTAAAGAGGATTTCTGCTCTTTATATATTGCTTTAATGAGGTTAAGCATATATTCACCAATCTCAAGTTGTTCTAAAACTTCAAACATAAAATCCCAATTTAAATTATCAAACGCTTTCTCTGCATCTAAAAAGAAAAAGCCCACTTCCTTTTCAGGATGTTTGTCGTAGTATTCTGTGGCATCCACTACTACTCTTAGATTGTCTCTTATTTGTCGATTAGGTAAAAATCCTGCTTGTTCTGTTTGTATAGTCTCTTTAAGGTGCTCTTTTAATCTATCCGCTATAATTTTAGCAAAAATTTTATAGTCATTGTTCAGTAAAGAGATCGGTCTATAATTCTTAACATTAGTCAAATCTTGATTTTCTTTCGGGATCAGTGAGATGGATGCATCTTTCCAGGTTTCTGCTACCTCGCCAGTAACTCCTATATCGTTCACCAGTAGCAGTAACACCGGTGAAACTGACTCCTGTAACGTTTTATAAAACTTCGCTGTAAATCCATCCGGTCCAGGCGCTTTTCCTAATTTTGAGTCTTTTATTGCATTTTTAATCTCTTGTAATGATACTGGGTTATTGAATAGTTCTTTAATTTTTTCTGTTGGTTTTGGTAACTTTAATGTTTGCAGGTATTCTTTAATCTTTCTTCTGTCTTTATTTTCCTTCTTAAAAAGTTTTGCATAGTATTTAAAAAATTCTCTTTTTATTCCTTTGTTATCTATTATCTCAATATTATCTCTTATCACTTTAGTGATAAATTTATTTTCACGTTTTTTCTTTATTTGCCATGCTAAGTATTTTCCGGGTTTATTTGCACCTTCAAATGCTTTTTGTTGGAGTTTTTTTAAGTTCCAGTATATCTCTTGGTTCAGAATAGCTTTTGCTTGATCTTGTAGCATCCAGATTTCCTTTTGCAGTTTCTTTTTCCCTGGTTTATTCTTCAGTTCTTCTTCCTTTGTTTTAATGGCTTGTAGAATATTTTCATATTGCTCTCTCTTCTTTTTATTGTCTTTAGCATTTAGCGATATCAATAGTCCTCTCATCACTGCTTTATATGCATCCCATACGGTTTGGATTTTTACTTCTTTCTGCATGTTTACTTGGAAGTATAGGTCTGTTTCTTCAAGTAATTTTTTAGTTATTTCTTGATTGTCTAGTAAGTCCTCATTTATTCTCCATCTCTTTTGTTTTTTTACCTGCCCAGCTGTCCATAAACACAGATTATGATCTGAAATTATTCTGGGTAGAATTTCCACTTTTCTTGTCTTAAAGGTTAAATTAGTAGTCATCCAAATCATGTCAATTCTTGAATGTGAGTCATGTCTATTAGAATAAAAAGTAAAATCTTTTCCTTGTGGGTTAGCTTTCCTCCAAATATCTTCCAGCTTCTCTTGTTTTATCAGTTCAAAAAATTTTTTTGGAAGCTTCCCTAATGTCTCATCCTTTCTTTTAGAGCGCCTGTCTAATTTATTATCTACAGTTCCATTGAAGTCCCCTAACATCATAATTTGATCATAGTTTACATTGTCCAATTCCATTTGAAGTTCTTTAAAAAAATTTCTTTGGCTCCATTCGGAGCATAAATGTTCACAATCAAAGTTTTCAGTCCTTGCAGTAAAATTTCAGTAGCTAAATACCTTCCATCTTTGTCTTTAAATATTACTTTAGGTTCCAAGTCTTTTTTGACATATGTTACAACACCATTCTTTTTATTACTTGCTAAAGAATAAAATTCTTCTCCCAATTTTTTCCTTATTAAATATTTGTGGTCTTGTTTTTTAAGATGAGCTTCTTGTATGCAAATTATATTACATTTTTGTTTTTCCAGCCAATGACCTACCATTCTACGTTTTTGGGGTGAGTTTAGTCCATTTACATTCCATGTAAGTACTTTGTAATCCATCTTGATATGTTCTTAAATATCGCCAAAGTCATCTTTATTCTCTCCCAGGAATGCGTACATTTCTTCTGTATTTTTAATCACTACTCTGGAGTTGCCATAATAGAAGCTTAGTCCTTGAGGTATTTCCCAACGAAATCTGATTTTTTTCTCCTTCAATTTATCCATCAGACGCTTGAATTTTTTCCTTTCTTGCAACATTGCTCTAGGCAATTCTTTCATTACTATAATTTTCTTTCCATCTATTACAAAAGGATCAGTGAGGCACTTCTTGTAGATTTGTTCTTTTGTTCTTTTCATTGTAAATTGGACAACCACATCTCTTGGTATGTTTTTGTCTCTTGCGTATGTAGAATTAACTCTATAAACAAGATCCATGTGCTCTTTAACAACTTCTTCCTGTTCTTGTAAAAAATCTGCTATTGCTTCTTGCATTCTTGTAAAAATGTCTTCACTCAATTTTTCCTCAATCCCTCGAAATCTCAGATGGTTTTGCATATCTTTATAATGCATCATCTTTTCCATCCTCTCACTCTCTCTCATTGTCTTATGGGTGCTTTCTTCCAGTTCTTTTACTTTAGTTTCTATATCTTCTGTTCTTGTGGATAGTTTTTGAAATTCTGCTTTTAATTCCATGAAATTTTTATCTGCTTGAGCCGCTATATTATTCATTTTAACATTTACCTCTCCTATAGCGTCTAACATTTTCTTTTCCATTGCTTCCATAACGGCTAGTAGTTCTTTTTCTTTTTTTGCTGCCATTGTAGGAGAGGACCATGTAGCTGCTCTCGATCTTAGTCCGCGGTCCGTCTTGTCTCTTTAAAAAAGATCGATTTTATCTTGTTTTCCAAGCCGAACACCGATTAGTGCATTCAAACAAGCTATTCTTGCCAAGTCAAATTATGTTGGTTTCAGCCTTCTAAGTTATATAGTCTTTGAGATATTGCAGTTTAAAAATTTTATAAATCCAAAATGGCGGGCGCGACTTCTCTATGGTTAATGTCAAAGGTTATAGTCTTTTTACCTTACTTCTGGCTTGCCGTAGTTTCCTTTTGTCCCTTCCTTTTATTTACTTGTCTGCTCTCTGCACGTCACTTCCTGTTGTGGTCTTTCTGGTCCGGCAGTATTTAGAGTCCTCTTTACCTTCTTCCGGTTCTTCTCCTTTTCCCTTCTTGTCTGCTCTTCTAGCCGTCACTTCCTGACTCAATCCTCACGTCTTAGTCTCGCGATGCTTGGTTCCCTTCTCCCTCTTTGTCTCGCGATGCTTGGCTCCCCCTCCCGACTCTTCTTAACCGCAGGAATGTTAAACAACTTGTTTTTTTGGCTTTTTAAGTTCAAATTCGGCTTTTTAGCGCTTCAAATCTGCTCTCATCCAGTCTACCACAGTCTATTGCTTCACCCGATCTGCTTTTCGTCTTTCAAAACGCGGTAGTGGTAAGGCAAAAAACTTTTTTTCCGTTACCTTTTGTTGTTACTTCGCTTCAGATGTGGTCCCAACGTTTAAACTTTGTCTTCTTTGCCAAGGAATCAGGGGAATTGGAGGTTTTATGCTGAATTTATCAGCTCAGCTCGGCTCCTTAGAGATACTCGCAAAAATCCTCTTCGGCTGCAGTGCTCAAGGTGTCGGAAAAGTCTCCTCCGAGGCTTTCCCTTCACCGAGGTTGCTCACACCTGGATTATATTGCTTGCTGGTCCTCACACTACCTGTGTGAGGTTGCGTCGGGTGGATTAACCCACCCAAGCTGTCAGGAAGAGCCGCTGTCTGCCTTGCGCATTTGCAAAGCGTGTCAGACCTCCATTCTCCCAACCGGAAACCAGTTCATAAGGTTGTTTTGTTCAAGCAGATTGCATTCTTCCTTTCAGCTTGCATTAAGTTGGTGCACAGAAACTTGTCACATCCAATGTTTCTCTTTATTTTTCTTAATTCTCAGCCTCAGAGATTCTTTCTTTTGCTGGTTACCTTTAATGTAATACAAAGGAGATGGCTCATTTGATTCTTTAACCTCTTCCTTCCTTTAAGCCTCTTCCTTCCTGCACAGTACAAACTTCTAAGGGAAATTCCATCAATTCTCTTGTTCTTCAAAGGGGTTTCTTCCTGGTGTATAGATTTTTCCATAGAGTTTTGTGATGAGGGAAGTAAGTAGATTTTCTGATCAATATGTTGATTGCATTAGCACTGGATTTACTGTAGGAAGATCTGTCTATTATTTTCATGTTCCTAATATAGGAACAAGCCCTGACCTGGCTGGCCCTGGCTAGCCCGATCTTGTCAGATCTGAAAAGCTAAGCAAGGTCTGCCTTGATTAGTAGTTGGATTGGAGACTGCCAAGCAATGCTCCCTCTAAGCTGTGGAGTCTTGTGAGCAAAAAAAATCTACTTTGTGAGCTACTGGCATTAAAGTTGTGAGTGAGTGATTTGGCTACTGCATTAATTAGATTGCTCTGGAGCCATCCTTCCTGAGCTAAGACAAAAATGTGAGCTGGATGATAAAAAACTGTGAGCTACCTCACACTAACAGCTTAGAGGGAACATTGCAGGAAGTCCAGGGTTACTATCCAGAGGCAGGCAATGGCAAACCACCTCCAAACAGCTCTTTCCTTGAAAAGCTATGGGGTTGCCATAAGTTCACTATGACTTGACTGTACTTTCCACCACCAGTATACAAACAACATAGTTAACATGGCACTGAAGTCAATTAGAAAATCTGGTGGTGTGTGCACTTGGTAGGGTCTCCCAGTTGTATTGGAGCAGCTTTGGTCTGCAATTTTTACATTTACTTTTCTGTTGCTATTTGCTCACTTGAATTCTTATTTCCTTTTACCTTTGTCAGTACATATTAAATTATACTGAGATAACAAACATTCCTTAAATGTGTAGAGGGTGTTTAACTGCCTGTCACTTCACTAGATGTATCTTTTAATATTAACCATTTACATGATGCTTGAACCATGCAATTACACACAGACACAAATGTGCATGTGTGTGTGTGAGAGAGAGAGAGTGAGAGAGAGAGAGAGAGAGAGAGAGAGACTCACTCAGTGGTTGGAAGAGTGACATTTTTGGTTCTGTCTGGTTGTGAAATCTGATCTTGGAGGATTGCCCCCAAATGTTTTTATTCTTTTTTAATGAGAAATTGTACATTCAGAATGGTAACACATCGTTGAATGATCCTGAATGATCCATTTGAACAATAGAATGGCAACACAATGTGATCAGTGTTGATGACACAGGTAAAATATATTCCCAGATTAGTGCAATGTGCAGTAAAGGACTAGGGGGGAAGGTTAGGCTACTGATTGGAGAAAAGAAAAATTATCTGCTGTTTTTGCATTCAAAATGGTTTTGTTCTGAAAATAGACTATGTATTCACTAGAATGTCCATTTTAAGCGTAGTATGAAGAAGATGCATTACTTTTACTGATAAAATCTGCTTGGTAAAGGAAATCCCAGAGAGTAAATCCCTACACAGTGTGTCTTGAGGATGGAAAGAGTAGCTCCAAAAATGGAGTACCTACAGCTGTGGCTCAGGTGTGTACAACCTCTATGAATATAGAAGGAACTCAGTCTTTTTTGAAAAAGATTGCTTTTCTCAAACTTCCCTCAATTTGAACATCAAGCTGCCTATGCTGTAGTCTCAGAATTGCTCCTTCGGCATAGCAGTGATTCAGGGCAAAACTGATGCAATTATATGTCAGAACACTGGCCATCCTGCATATGAGCTCAGCTAAGGATAGGTGAAAGTCTGGGAACATTTGCTTTTTCCCCACAACATCTCTAAAAGATATAATTATCTAAGATAATGGCCTCCTCCTTCCCTACCATCCCATTGGACTGGTACTTACCCTGCCTTGTGCTACTTCATTTACATGCTGTAAGGCTAATAGCCTGGACAGCGCTGACAATAAAGAGACTGCTTTGCAAAGTAAAACAGCATTCCCATGTCTGGTTATTTATGTATGGTTTGGTTGCTGGTTGTTCTAGCAGTAGTTGTTATGAGGTATAATCTGCAGGAATCACAAATGCTATTATTTGGCTGATCCTTTGTAAGTGAATCTTGAAATAAGTAAGATGAGGGTTTTGCTCCTTGCTTGTAAACTTTCCTACCTCTGACCTGAAACAGTGTCCTTATATTCCTTTCTCTGTGCCCTATAAGTAAAGTGACAGTTTAATGTATTCCTCTCTGAAATTAACTGAAAGATTAACTGTCATCTAATGTATTCCTCTCTGAAATTAACTGAAAGATTAACTGTCATCTTTATTTGCTTTTGCTAAAGCATCAGTTTGGAAGATCTTTCTTGTATACTGATTCCTTTATTTTGCTGTGTTTTGATTTTTTAGCCTCCCCCCTTGGCTCCTTATTTAACATTTTCCCCAGACGGAATGAAATTAGTATTATTGTTTGCTGTCTTTTTACTGTTTTTTAAAATCTTTATTGAATTTTAATGGCATTTGACTTTTGTTAACTTCTCTTGGAAGCATTATCTGTTTCCTAGGAAAAGATTGCTTACACAGTCCCTAGGACAAACTAGACTCCTGAATTTTTTGGGAAGCTCACATTCAGAAGAAAGCATGCATAAGAAGATTGATTAGAACAGGTATGCTGCTATTATCATCCCATGACACCTTATTCAGTGCTCCTGGAGAACATGGCTCCCTGAGAAGTGACTCTGCAGAGAAATGGAATAAACAAAAATCTTTTAAATCAATAATCATGTAGACAGGGCTCATTTTGTAGCAGGAGCTCCTTTGCATATTAGGTCACACCCCCTAATGTAGCCAATCCTCCAAGAGCTTACAGAGCCCTTCTTACAGGGGCTACTGTAAGCTCTTGGAGGATTGGCTACATCAGGGGTGTGTGGCCTAATATGCAAAGGAGCTCCTGCTACAAAATGAGCCCTGCATGTAGATACTGACTGGTTTCTTCTCCTCCATTTACACAAGATCAAAGAATAAACATTTGACAGAAGGTACACTATTGTATATTGTACAATACAACATCAAGAACCATATTTTATGAACACTTCTATTGTTCATTCAAAAATAAGCCTATGAAATCATTTAAGTTCTCTATTTTGCTACCAAGATACAATGATTCAGTTTTTGTTTGTTAGTCCACATGAAGTTGACAAATCCTGTTTGAAAATGAACTGAACAATCTAGGTGCTTTGAACCGTAGAAGAATGCTCATGGTGATATATGAAACTGTGATTTTGTCACTATGAATTAACTTATGGAAATGATCATTTATTCAATATAAACTGAATGTGTTTTAGCAGGCATAACATGAGCTAATGCCATTTTAATGGGAGGAGAAGTTGTCGTTTTCTCAGATACTGGGCAACCATCTTTGATTTTTTGAGATTTAGAATATTATTACTTATCAATCATATTTTGCTCAGGGGTCTGGCAATATAAATTGATAATCCATCAGGTGAAAATAGAGTTTAAGGAGCAGATTGCTAAAAGCATTAATCCCCCCCCCCCAAAAAAACTTTTATTTACGTATATCCAGAGCAGGAAACCAGTCAGCGGAATAGTTGGGCCTTTGGATGAGCAAGAATAAAATGATTGCTAAAGGAAGATAGAGAGATGGCAGAGAAGCTAAATGAATTATTTGTATCTGCATTCATAGTGGAAAGTATGGGGCATGTACCCATGCTGCAGCTACTATTTTCAGGAAGGGAATCTGAAGAAAGGAGTCAAATTGAAATGACGAGAGATGAAGTTCTACACCTGTTGGGGAAATTAAAAACCAATAAGTCTCTGTGTCCTGATGGCACACACTATATAAAATTATGCCGAAAGAGGACAAAGAGAACTTTTTCATCCTGTCCTAAAATAACAGAACTTGAGGGAGTCCAATGAAGTTGATGGGCCATCGATTCAGGATGAACAAAGGGAAATATTATTTACAAAAAATGATTAAAATGTAGACTTCACTGCTAGAGGGTGCTAGAGGGTGATGGCCACAGGCATAGTCAGCTTTAAAAGAAGATTAGATGGATTTGATGAAGAATAGGTCTATCAGTAGCTATTAGCCATGGTGACTAAAGGGAGCTTCTACATTCAGAGGTAGTAAGCCTCTGAATACCAGTGCCAGGAGGCAACATCAGGGATATGCCTTGGCTTCTATACTCTGTTGTTGGCCCTCCAGAGTAACAGCAGTGAGTGAGATATGATGCTAAACTAGATAGGTCTGAGATCTGATCCAGCAGACCTCCTTTTATTTTCTTATGCATAAAAGTTGCTCACCTTTTCGGAAGAGAAATCTGCAGTGCTGTGAACCCTGAAGGCTAACAAGTGAACAAGTTGGATTGAGCACAGAATACATTGTCAGGACTGTGCTGTGTCAGAGATACTTCTATCAAGATCCTTTCTACCACCTTTGTGACCATAGGGAGTTGTGACCAATTTACCTGATTGGGTAGACAGATATGTTACTAGAGTGGATCCAGCCACTCTGCTCAACAATGTATAAAGCCTTCCTCCCACCTAAGAAGCATTCCTCCAATTTAAATTGCTTTGCTTTTGGAGAAAAAGCTCCTTAGGTTGGAGGAAGGCTTCAGACTTCACTGAACAGAGTGGCTGGATCCACCCAATTGAATCCTTTTTCAACTTTTGCCAAGTTTGATCCTTTTATTCCTGACAACTTTCTGAGAAAGGTCGGCCACTCCCAAGGGACATCTACTGCCACATCAAAACACTGATTCTGGTATATGGGTGAACAAGTAAAAAACCTATAACATTGGTCAAGTAATTTTAATTATATTCATATTGTTTATAGTTATTTATTCATTTTACCTTTTGTCATTTGTTTTCACCTCTCACTTATTTCAGTGGAAAATCCAATCCGTCTCCTCCTGCCTATGTAGATTACTTCTCTCACTCTTCTCCCATCCCTGTAACCTCAGGGTTTTAGTTTGTGTGTCTGAAAGCTATCCATGAATAGAAAATCCATGCATTACCCAATTCACATGAAACAGAAACTGCCTGCCTGCCTGTGTGTATTGGGTGCATCGTGGGGACCATGTACTCCAGATACATGCAATTAGAGGACTTTCAGTCTGCATGGATATAACATCTGAAGTGGGCTTTTTAAACTTTACGTGCTATAGCAGCTGATGTGTCCAATAAAAAAGCTCCTCTGCATAACTTTTCATTTCCAACCTAAGGCAAAGACAAATGAAATGAAAAATCAAGCAGAATAAGATTTTTTCATTGATTCCTCATTTTCAGTCTTCCCATTTGTTTCCACTGTAAAAATTAATAAAATTAATGGGGTTCATTTGATACATTTTCCATTCATTTTTTAATTAAACTTTTAGACCACCCTCCCCTGTATAGACAAGACTCAGGGTGGTGAACAACAATAAAACACATTCATAGATTAAGAGAGCAATTAAAACAATAATTAATACAGCAATTTAAAATTTCTAGATGGAGCTAAAAAATCTCCAAATTGTGTTTTTGCCTCACAGGGAAGGCAAGAGAAATGGGGGGCCAGGTAAGGTGGAAACTGTCGCTGTCCTCAACCAAAGGTCTGGCAGAACATCTCTGTCTTACAGGCCTTGTGGAACTCCATTAAGTCCTGCAGGGCATGGATGTTCTACCAGGTTGGAGCCAGGGCCAAAAGACCATAATGCTCTTTGGGGGGTATACCAGGAAAAGTGGTCCTGAAGATGCATTAGTCCCCTTTAGGGTCTTAAAGGTTAGTACCAAAACCTTGAACCTGAACTGAGACTCCACCTGGAGCCAGTGCAGCTGGCGCAGCACTGGTTGAATATGTGCCATCCAGGAGGTTTTGGTAAGGACCTGTGCCACCACATTCTGGACCAGCTGCAGTTTCTGGGTCAGCCTAAAGGGTAGCCCTGCATACAGCAAATGACAGTAGTCTAATCTGGGGGTGACTGTTGCATGGATTACTGTGGCTGGGTCAGGGTGGGACCAGAAGGGGGCCAGTAGCCTGACCTAGCATAGCTGGAAAAATGCCAGCCTAGCAACATTTGTGATCTGGTCTCCATTGATAGAGGAGCATCCAGAACCATGCCCAGGCTCTTGACAGTCAGTGTCGGTATTAGTGGCACTCTGTCAAGAGCCAGAAGTTGGCTTTCCAATCCTGAATCTCCCCCACCTAGCCACAGAACCTCCTTCTTAGCAGGATTCAGTCTCAGCTGGCTCTGTTTCAACCATCCCACCATGGCCTCCAACCTCTCAGCCAAGTTTGCTGGGATAGAATCTGGCTGGCCACCCATCAAGAGATACAGCTGACTGTTGTCAGCATACTAGTGACATCCCAACCTGAAACTCCACACCAGCTGGGCAAGGAGGCACATGTAGATATTAAACAACATTGGAGAGAGGATTGCCCCCTGAGGGACCCCACAACCAACTAAAGGATATCTAGTTGATACCTTCTTCCTAGTGCTACCCTCTGTCCCCAACCTTGGAGCAATGAGCTAAGCAACTTCAAGACCAACCCATGAACTCCTATGTCAGCTAGGTGGTGGGTCAATAGATCATGATCAACTATATAAAACACTGCTGTAAGATAAAGCAATAACAGCAGGGCCAGCCTGCCTTGATCCAGCTGTCTGTGAAGATTGTCTGTGAGGGCGACCAGCGCTGTCTCCATCCCATGGCTGGGACAGAAGCTGGACTGGAATGAGTCCAGCGCTGATATGTCTTCCAAAAAATTCTGATGCTCTTCTGCCACCCCTCTCTCAATTACCTTACCCAGAAATGAAAGAACTGAGACTGGGCAGTAATTGGAAGGATCCATAGGATCCAGAGATAGCTTCTTTAAGAGCGGTATTAAAAATGAAGACACCCCCCCTATTCTGAGAGGACTTGCTATATTGCCTAAACCTATGACCTCCAACCTTTCCAGACCTGGGACAAACTTTAATCCCCTACGTGGTATCATGGAATTCACTAAGCTGCAAGCACATGACATTATAATCATGTAACAGGAAGTGGGGGAGGCAGAGTTATAACTTCATTGAGTTGTGTCTCTACTGGTGTTGAGGCCATGACAACAGGCATCAGACCAAGAAACTTGGGGAAAGAAAGCACAAGCTGGGCATCAGGAGGTATACTGTAGTGAGGAAGGTAGCAAGAGTGAAAGCCTCATCATCCTGCTGCTTCTCTCAATGTGAACAAAAAAGATTCAGGAAGCATGCCACTCTTGCTCCCTATGCATGGGCACTAGCTGCAGGTCTTTTAAAAGGCAGCAACAATATGGCATCTGTATAGGGGGCTCATGACCTAGCAGGTGAGGCTCCATGAATCCCTTGAGATCCCAACTCACTGGCTGAAGTTTTGCCTAAAGAACACAAGCATTAGAAGACTTCTCTCAGATTAGTCTCTGATAATATGAAGTGAATACTTCAGTCTGCCACCAGCAGAAAACTGTAGAAATGGTTCCCACTGATTTGAGCTTTCCCAGCAGTGCATATATAGCTCTGTCTGACTGAGCTGAGCATATGGGCCATTGTTCTCATCCTTGAAGGCTATTTGCACTCTATTATCTTTATTAACAATACCACAGAATTACATGAGATGGAATTCCACAGCCCTTATAAATGTTCAGTCACTTTTGAGATTATTGTCTGAGTACATATTGATGTAATAAAAGTCCTTTGCCTTGCATATAAAAAATGATTTTTGTGGAAAATGACACTCGAGTGAGATTTAAGTACTGCAAATGAAAATGAACACTACTCTGTAAGGGAACATGTCTCTCACACTGAAGCTATAAATTGGACCCTTTTTCTTTCAAAGGTGTTTGCCTCTGATACAGAAGGTTTATTTGTATCTCATAAAACAACTTACTATGATCTGATACTATCACATTGACCAGTCTATCTGATGACATACCCTGCACATATCATAATGGCTACAGTGTACAACTCTATTATAATAACACAATGAGAGTGATTACTATTTTTGTAGTAAAGATAAGCACATAATCTAAGACAGCCAGTTTGTTGTAGTGGTTAAGAGTGCAGACTCCAATCTGGGAGACCTGGGTTTGATTCCCCACCCTTCCACATGCAGCTGCTGGGTGAACTTGGGCAAGCCACAGTTCTCTCAGAGCCATTCTCTTAAGAGCAGTTCTCAGTCAGAGAGCCCCACCTACCTCACAGGGTGCCTGTTGTGGGGAGTGGAAGGGAAAGGGATTGTAAGCCACTCTGAGACTTTGAGTGAAGGGCAGGGTATAAATTCAATCTCATCATCATCATCTAAGTCCTCTAGTGGAAGACAGACTTCTGATCAGGGAACAGAAATCCATCCTTCTTCCACATGTTTGCCATTCCAGGCAGACAGCAAACAAATAGGTTCATTGAGCCCAGGAGCAGATTGGTCCTTGAATTTCTGGGGAAGTTTGTGATGGGCCATTGCCATGGTGGCTAAAAGCAAGCCAGATGGAGCCCCAGAGGCACAGTAGTGCTGTTTGGTTTAGATCCAGTGTGGGAAAGGGTGATGGGTGATCCAGTGCACATTGTCACTGCTTGGCCTGCTTGGCTTATCCTTCTCATGGACCATTTTTGCTTTAAATATTTCTTTTAACTGATGCACATCGAAAGTGCACTGAAGATGAGTAAACACAACAGTTAAATATGCAAAGAAGAAATCCACCTATTGTCACAAACTAATAATATACTGAATGATAGTGCTGGAAACGTATGTATGAGATCATGTTCTACCAAACTGCCCTCTATCTCTTGTCACCTATTTGCAAATTATTATCTTCCCCTGACCCATTTATATGCATCATAACTGCCTCCTGTAGTCCTCCATGATATTTATTTAGGTAATTCAAAAGCAAAGACATCTGTGTGTCAAGTGTGCATCTATGAAGGCAGTTCAGGAGAATGGCTTCCCTTTCTTATTTCTCTGCCCTCAGCATCTCTGTCCTCAGCATTTGCTGCACTTCTTGTTCAAGCAGAATGCATAGGGCATTGTACCAGCCCTGACAGTGACCTTAATCTTTCCCTTGTTCAAACTTGCATGAACACCAGTTCAAACACAAGTTCAATAAAAGGGTTGCTGATATAGAGGCTGAGGACAGACTGGCAAAATGAAGTGCAAGGGAAGCAGAGCAAAAAGACTTGGGCCGAGTTGTTGAGGGGCTTTCCATTTGCACTGTGAAGACTGACCCGGGACCATACCAGGGAGGAGGCAGAACAGAGCATTCATACTGTAGGGTGGCCCCTAGTGGCACCACCATGGTGGTGTGGCTTTGGTCCATTTTGCCAACTTGCATGTAGGCACATGGGTGCAGCAACCAGATCAGTGGGTTCGCATTACTGGCCCTGCTTGATGTGCGACTTATTTGTGTCCACACTGCCAGGAAGGGGGATGAATGCACACCCAGCTTGACACCAGTTTTACCAGGTACCTTTTTAAAGCGGGATGAAAGTGCTTCAGGATGAGATGAGTGCGGCACGGCAATGCCAGGCAGCTGTGGCTGTGTGAACAGGCTCTCTTAATCCACTTGCAAAGCGGGCCTACATTGGGCCAAACTGCCAGGCTGAACTCAGCCACAGTAGGAGCACCTGAAATATAGTGCAGACTTGCAGCACCACACATTTCAAGTTTTTATGAATGGTATAAAAACATTTATTTAAAATATCTGGACCCTGTTTTATGTCCTCAGATTCAAGGTTAAATCATAAATCCTAGAATGTCAGTCCCAGTGTCTTGACATTACCTCCAGTTTTCTCTGAAAGTGATGCTGCCATGCCAATGCACCCTCCATGTCTCTACCACCTGCCTTTGAAGCACCAGAGGGGAAGCGGAGGAATCGCTGGGAGGTCTCCCACTATAGCTTAAGGTGGCTAACACAGGTACAAAAGCTGCATGGACACAAAAACAAACATTCGGCAACATTTGTAAAAATGGACGATTAAGTACAATTTTAAACAATATACAATTAGAATGCACACCTAAAAAAATGAAACATACACAGTTTAATATAGTGCAGGAGATGTGTCTTGAGTAGGAAATCAAAGAAATGTCCCCTGAACAAGGGAAAATGGTTCTTGCTTGCACAAGGGCACCTTTGGATCCATACCACACACTATAACATTTTTTATTTCAGAATTAGTAAATTGAGGTTTGAAATCAGCACCTTCCTTCAACAATGGCCGAGGACAGAGGCTGAGGACAGACTATTGTTCTGTTGCACTACAGGAGTGCAGCAGAACAAGGCAAGGGGGAACTGCCCTGCAGCACGGCGTTCAGACCGCCGGGACACCACTTGGAAGTGGTGCCCAGCTGCTGCGGGAGGAGCGCGCCGCCGAATGAGGTAAGTCCGGGGCACCTCCGCAGGGCAGATGCGGCAGTCTGGATGCTTCCGCTTTTAAAACAGAGGCAGAGCGGGCCAGACTGCCAGTCTGTCCTCAGCCAATAAATAGCATTGACTTTTGTATTGTGCCCTTCCAAAACAGATATCCACTTTAACATCACAGAGAATACAGATTTTTTAAATAAATGTTAGACTTAAAGGCTGAATTTACACTTCATTGTTATATAATGACAAAGCTCCCCTTTCTATGCATTAGCCTCCTCATTGCAGTGAACAAGTTGCATTGACTGTCATTTCTGCTTCCTTTCTTGCCTATTCTCTGCTGGGAAGGATAGATTCCCAGAACCTCGTCTGTCATCCCAACTCTTGCTTTCTGTCATCAAAAAGCTGGGTACTTCTGCTGAAACAGTACTTCACCCTGTCTAACAATGGTTACTTTCCTATGAGTAACTAATAGACAGACTCTTCTCCTCTTGATCTGTATGCATTGGATTTGCCAATGATTGGAGGAAAATGGTGTATGGGGTGGCAAAAGTTGATAGAGAACTTTTTCTCCCTCTGTCCTCATTCTAGAGGCATTGGGGTGAAGGCAGGTCAGTCAGCACTGGTACAGAATACTGACAAGACCATGGCCAAAGTGATACCTCCTGTCTTCTGGTGTGAGTACCCCACGAGACAGTACTGTGAGAAATTTCAGTTACTTTCATTCATAAGAAGTATGCAATGAAGTTGATCGGCAATAAGCTCAGGACAAAAAGAAGTACTTCTTCAGTGAAAAAACTATTAGCTTTGTGCAGTTCTCTGCCAGAGGATATAGGTAAACAGCTCATTTGACTTTAGATTAGATGGTTTATGGAAAATATGTCCCTCAATAGATATTAGTCATGGTGACTAGCTGGCTGAGGATAGACTGAAGTTTAATCCAGACAAGTTGTAGATGATGCTTGTTGGGAAGGCAACACATTTGGCTGAATTAACTTAAGAGGCTGGCTTGGTGGTGCTCTTGGATCTTGCTTTGTTTATGGATAAACAGGTCAGTGCCATTGCTAGAAGTGCCTTCTTTCAATGACAAGTGACTCATAACCTGGCCTTTTATCTAAATTCTGCCAGCCTGGCTACAATAATTCATACTACTATAACTTTGTACCCTACATAGGGTAGCCTTTGACAATATCTTGGAAACTCCAATTCATACAAAATGTGACAGTGAGAATCCTGTCTGGAGTCAGCTGCTCAGAATAACTCCAATGCTGTGTAAATTTACCTGCTTGCTTCCAGGCCCAGTTCAAAGTGCTGATTGTCACAGTTAAAGTTCAACATGGGCTTATAACTTTTGAACTGAATCTCCCAATATACTCTTATGCACTAGTCTTCTCCATCTGGTCTCTTAGGATTGTTCATATGGCAACAGCTAGATCACAGGCTTTCTTAGCAGTAGTCCTATGGAATGATCTACCAGAGTGGGTGTGCTCATTGACTGCATTTGAGAAGGCCTGCAAGATAGTTTTATTTAACAGGGCGTTTGGTTTCAGGAAAACTGCTTAGACAGATTTGGCTGTGGTTTTTATCTTTGTGTTTGTTTTTAACTTTTGCAGATATTTTGACCTTGATTTAATTCTTATAGCAGACAGACTTCCAGAATGCTGCGGCTTGGCTATTAGTGGGAGCTAGACAGAGCATGCATATTAATTCTGTTCTGCAAATGCTCCATTGGCTGCTGATTTGTTAACAAGCTCAGTTCAAAGTATTGGGTATCTCATACAAAGCCCTTCATGGCCTAGGTCCCTCTTATTTGAAGGACTGCCTCTCTCCCCATGACAAGTTTGCTCAAGTCAGCAAGGATTTCTGCAGATGCCAACCTGCAAACAGGCAAAATCAACAACTGCCAAACACTTTTCTCCAATGTGTGACCCCCGCCTTGTGGAATGTCCTGCCCAAAGAGATCAGGAAAGCTCACACTCTCTGGGCTTTCCACAAAGTATGCAAAACTGAACTATTCAAGAGGATTGCACTGTACAAAATAGGAGAACAAATGTAGAGTCCAGTGGACTCTAAATTAGTTCTACTGCTTCAGACCAACATGGCCGACCATCTGGAACTATGTAGAAAATAGGAGAAGATTGCACTGTACAAATCGGTTTTACAGACTTGATTGGGTAAATGATTAGGGCGTGTGGTCTACCATGCTGTGTATAGCCTTGTAAGTAAGATCCTATTATGTATGTATGTAGGTAGAAAATTTATTCTATATGGCCATAGGCCTTATGTAATTTGTAATGTTTATATTTATGCTGTGTTTCAGTTCTTTCTGGTGGTTCCAGGCTTCTGAAATCTTTTGCATTGGTTATTGAATGTCCCATTTATTGATTGTACTGACTCACTGTGTAATCCACCTTGAGTTCCTGTGAGAAAGGCAGACTATAAATGATGTATTTTTTTTTTAAAAAAATAAACATATTGATATTTTAGTTGATTTTCAAAAATTAATAGTATAATTATTTTTAATGTAAACCTTCATAATCAGATTTCTGAATTCTGTTTGTATGTGTACTGAAGTTTACTGAACATTTATACTAGGCAATCAGTCTGTAAAGTCTATTTTATTGAGAATAAACTCCCCGAGAATGCATTTTTAAATCCTTGTTTTTAATAAGAATTGTTTTTTTTTAATTTTTAGTGTGAATTTTTATCTTGTTAATTACTTTTTTAAAGTATGCAATTATTGATACACTGTTATTATCCTTGGATCTAAGAAAAGAAGGCATAATGTAATTAAAATACAATTTTAAAAATACTAGGGCTAATGGACAAGAACAGGATTCTCTTTGGCATCCCTACCTTGCATGTTGGCCCCCCAGGGGCATTTGGTTGGCCATTTTGTGAAATGGGATAATGGACTACATGGACCACTGATCTGATACACAGTGCTGCTCTTACACTCTTTATGTTTTGTGAGAAATGGCAGAAGACATGACACTGTGTATAGGACAGGGTCTACCAGGTAGATCCTAGAATAGGGGCCGTCAGCACTGTTGAGCATATGGGTACAGTTGGATTTTAAGAACAGGCAGTTTCTCATCAAGGTTGGGAAGCACAGCCAACCTCCAAAGGGCTGCCATGAGGGGTGCAGCCAGTTACAAAATATTAAGAGGTTCCAAGCCAAGCAGCTTCCTATGGTGGAAGCAGTTGTCTTTGAATGGGTTCTCCCTGCAGACAGAGAGCTGATGACTTTTTGAAATAGCTTCTGCTCCAATACGGTAGAGGAAAGCCATGACTGGGTCTTTGGGGGAGAAGGAAGTGGGTGCCAGAAAACACAGTAATGAGTCTCACCGTGCTCATGGGCACCATGTTGGGCATCATTGAGACTCCACAAATACATTTTCAGTATATTATAATCATGTGGATGGGCAGTTACTTGCTTCGTTTCTTTGTTTCTATAGTATCTTGAACATCTTAAATCAATCAGCACCTTATACTGCAATACACGTTAAGGACAGGCAGCCAAACACGCAGTGAGCGCTGTCAGGACAGACTAAAGCATGAGTCAAAAGGTTAGAAATCTGACATTTCCACAGGATCTATTCTTTTCTGCTGATTCATTGGGAGGATTTTTTTTAAAACCAGCATACAACCCCATGTTTCTTGCTCACAACTTCTGATGATGGATTTTATTATTCTGGATGAAAGAATGCACACATTAACTTTACATTGTCACTTTTTTTTTTTGCTACAGCTATTTACAGTGTACCAAGAAAGTTTACTGTATGTTAAAATAGCAGTCTGTGAGTAGGCTGTATTTAGCATTCGTTGTCAACACACTTTTCACGGAACCTGACTCATAAGATGAAGCATCTGCCTCCATTTTCATCCTCCGTGGTAACAATCGAGAACATGGTTATATATCATTGAAAGCAAACCATGCTTGTTATCACACATAGTTTATTTTAATAAAGTGGCTCAGTAAAAAGCCAGGACTCAATGTAGCATTTTACCATGCAGCAATCCTGAGAAAACAGATTACCATGAGAATCAGGTTTTAGCCGTACTGTTACTTTTGTTTTCAAACCCTACCCCAAACTTCTGCCTCCAGGAGGAAAGCACTGAAGATACTCTGCCTCAAATTAGGGTTGCCAGGCCAGGCCAAAAAGAGACAAGGGTGGGTGGAAACATGGGGAGATCAGATGTTGGAGCAATGTCACACCTCTCTAGGAATCATTGGGAACTCTGTTGTTTTCATAGAGTTTGGAATAAGCCCTAGATTTTCCCATGGCTATGCAGCTGCAAGTGATTTTGCAGCACTGAAGGACACTGTTTTGTTCCCTCCCCATTTTCCTCTTGGGCCTGAATGGGTGCTGGCAGAAGACAGAGGAGCACCAGCAGGGGCTCCCCTGTCAGTGGTGGGGAAACAGCAACCAAGGCCTATAACCACACACAGCTTACTGCAGAGAATCTGAGCAGTCAGGCCTTTAAGCTTGGCTTCAGATTCTGTGCCTGCTGTATGCACCATTATTTTTTTTTCTCCAGTGTATTTATTCTGCAGCTACAACCAAAAAATGAAGTTTTTTTAAATTGGGGTGCGAACATCACTTGTAATGTGTGTGGGGTGGCATCCAAAGGGTTAAAAAAATCACACAGTTGCCCTATCTCAGCTGTGCAGTAGCATCCAGCAAGCACCTTCCATTTAAATCCTTGTGGCTCAGGTTTGCACATGCATTTTAGCATTAGTTCACTGAATGAAAGGGAACAGAAAGGAACCCAGGCAAAGGGGGAAACACACTGTTGAAACTGACCAGATTTCCCCCCCCTGAAACTGACAAGCAGTTGTGAAGCCCATTTTCCATATTGCTGAGCACTAGGGAAGTCTCTGCTGTGTTATCAGCCACTTTGAAAAATGGGAAAGAGTCATACAATCTCATAATATGGGGAAATGTGTTGAGTGTACACAATGCACAGTAGAACCCACTGACAGTGGCATTGCAAGCTGTGATTATTGGCAATGTGTACATGTGTGCATGCATGTAGGAGAGGGCAGCCGAGCCGGGATTGCTCTGCCTGTGTGGAGCTGATAGTTTTCTGCAAAAGCAGCTTGCACACTGATGAATGGCAGACAGTACAGAGCGGGCAGAATGACCTCAATGTGGGAGGGGGAGTGACCATTGAGGGCCAGCAAAGGAGCAGGGGGGGAATCCAAGGGAATCTGTATGCTTTTGGATCACCTTCAGCTCAAATGTGAAACAGTGGGGAAATTGGCACAAAACCACTCTCAGAAAACCCGGAAAAACAGCGACCAGAAAGCAAACTGAGCACTGAAGGGGGGAAAGTCAATGCAGAATGAAAAAAAAAAAAAACCTGACGGAGATGCACAGTAAAAGCGAGGGAAAACACCCGTGCATAATAGGCCCCTGTCTCCAAATCAGACTCAATCTGAGCCACCCTTCCCTAGAACTGCCTAAACATATGCATTTCTTCCTCTGTAATTCTGGAAGGATGATTCCATGAGGATGCAAAAAAAGCAGATTTTCACCACATCCTGAACTGACTCTAAAATTTCGAAATGGGCTAAGAACAAAAAAGTTACTGAATTTGTGACAAAATAGTGTTTGAATTTGTGACAAAATAGATCCACTTTCTAAATTCAATCCCAAAGAGAAGAAGTTAGTTAGTTTTATACCCCACCCTTTACTAACCAGAGGAGTCGCAGAACAGCTTCCCTTCCTCTCCCCACAACAGACACTCTGTTAGGTAGGTGGGGCTGAGAGAGCTCTGAGAGAGCTGTGACTGATCCAGAGTCACCCAGCTGGCTTCATGTGGAGGAGTGGCGAATCAAACCCGGTTCTCCAGATTAGAGTCCTGCCACTCTTAACCACTACACCAAGCTGGAGGAAACTCTTATCACTACTCTTTTTAAAAGGTGATAAAAAAGTAGAATAGAGTCACTAGGAACTGGCGGTGAAGGGAATGTACAAGAGCTGAGTGGGCAGCCCGTTTGAGTTGTTTATTTAAATGGGAAGCATAAGATGGTTCAAGTCCTCTAGAATTCAGATTCACACTTTCCAGAGGAAGTGGCATCCTTGTATTGTTTTGGGAGATAGGCAAGATTTTGAGAAAGCAATGAGAGATTGTTGAAGACTCTTTGCCCTCCACCTGGCCTGAAGCCACAATTGCACCCTTGGAACTGCCTTCCAGCAAGCAGGGGCTTTTCCACCTCCCTCCTTCCCCCCATTGCATTTTCTGACCATCCACTGAAACCCCCAGGCAGAGGAGCTCCTGCAGCGGGGACCTCGGGAGGGGGGCACAGGGGTTAAGGCAAGAGGGTCCATTAAGCCACCTCACTTCCATCTCTTTCTCTCCCCCATCCCTCAGTCCTACTCCCATGGCAGGGCAGCATACTGGCGCACCACCCGGCAGGCCGGCCAGGCTCCAGCAAAGGGCAGGGGATTGATCTAAAATGGTGCTTTAAAGATTCATCAATCTAGGGTCCTGCACCCCGCTCTCTCTCCCTCCTCCCAGACCCCATGGTTGCTATGCAGGCTCCAGGCCACCTCCATGGGCCAGTGCCTCTGCAGCACAGCTCTTCAGCTGCAGCCAGGCTGCAGCCAGGGCCCCCGCACCCCTCTTTTCCCCTCCCAGACCCCACAGCCTTTGTCCGGTGCCAAGTCACCCGGTGGTTCCATCCGGCGGGGCGCGCCAGTGCTTGGCCTTGTTTCCCTGGCTTGGCATGGCAAGGAAGGCCCCTGCTTTGGCTGGGGGCTTGTCCCCAACCACCGGAGCGCCTGTCCTGTCCAGTGACTTGCACGACACTGACAGAAACAACGGGCTCTAGGAAGAGGGCTGGGGTGAGTGTGGCATCCTGCAGCAGTTGCCCCCCCCACCCTGCCTCCCACCCAGTTGGTGCTGGTCCCCGAGAGGCCAGTGGTAGGGGAAATGAAATTGGGAGGGGGTGGCAGAATGTGGTTTTGAGATGTTGGCTGCAGCAGTGGGTACATGAAGTGGTGGTGGAGCAGCTGCTTGGTGCACAGGAAAGCTGCCTCTGTTCTGGGAAGTGTGGTGGGTAGTGGGTGGAAGAGATGGCTTGTGGTGTGTGGCCAGCTCCCTGCTGCTGGCCCACCCACCCAGTGGTTGTTGGCAAGGGGCTGCTGGTAGTCCGTAGGGAAGGGAAATCGGGATTGGGGAGTGTTTTTTTTTTAGGCAATGGTGGCTATGTGGAGCAGGAACAGAGCAGCGGCTTGGTGGGTGGGAGAGCTCCCTCTCTTCTGGGAAGTGGGCTGTCCAGTGGGTGGAGGAGATGGCCCCTGGTGTGCAGCTGGCAGTCTGTCTTCCATCCCCCCTCCCATCCCCCAGAGGCTTGTTTATGGGAGGCCACGTGGAAACGAACCTGGGATCTGATGAAAGCCTGAGCGTTCTTAGTGTTGGGCCGGTGGAGTGTTATCCCGCTCGGTGTCTTGCACCACACTGAGGCAGTGCTGCTGGGTGCCGCTTCTGTGGTGGGTGGGACTGCAGCAACTCAGGCACTAGATTGGCAAACTGTGGGAGTGACAGTTCAGGGACCCAAAGGCTGTGGGAGCATGTGGAACATTGAGGCAAGAGGGACACGAACACTCAATTATATATAAGGAGAGATTCTATGTGGTCCATTTTTTATGTTGCAATTTTTTTCTGAAAATGTTCTAATAATACTAAATAATAAAGATTGCTCAAGTCCTTTTCCTCTACCAGTTATATTACATATAACTTTCTTTTGCATTATATCTGGGAACCAATCTGACTACTGTTCTACATGCTTGCCTCTCTCTCCCCCATAGCCTTGATGGAGGAATTCTTATTGAAGAGAAGAAGAAGATAAGAGATTGGATTGGATTGGATTTATACCCTGCTCTTCACTTGGAGACTCAGAGTGGCTTACAAACTCCTTTCCCTTCCCCTCCCCACAACAGACACCCTGTGAGGTAGTTGGGGCTGAGAGAGCTCTGACAGAAGCTGCTCTTTTTCAAGAACAGCTGTCCCAGAACTATGGCTTGCCCAAGGTCATCCAGCATTTGCAAGTGGAGGAGTGGGGAATCAAACCCGGTTCTCCCAGATTAGAGTCCGCGCACTTAACCACTGCAGTCCAAGACAACATCTGGTTAGTACAGAACAATTCTGTGTCAGGAGACATTTTAAGCATGTGCAGGAAGCATAGAACGGGCACTTACCTGCTCCAAACCTTAAATAAAATGCATACGTGCCTGGTGTTCACTAGAGATTATCTTTAAATTTGTGGACAATATTTTCTAGATTGGTTTATCAACTTTTGGTCTTCATATCATATATATCATATATCAACCTGTACCTTTAGTATTATTCCCTGTGCTCAGACGGTGCTAATTTAGTTCTAGTTCATTTTAGCTTGAAGATTTTAGCTGAAGTCAACCACAAAATAATGCCACAGTTAGTGAGAAAAGGGTCTGATAGTGGGTGTATTTTTTTCTTGCTTGGCTTCGGCACAAAAAAGGTGGTCACTTCTGCTGTTGCAGTCTGATTTCCAAGTAACCCACACCGACATTTGAATTATGCTGAGTACGTGAGGATGTAGCTGAGGGCAAAGCTGACTATGGATACATATAACATAATTAGAACATTTCGCAGCAACCACTTTTCCCATCTGGCAATATTTTGTTCTTACTGCCGAGTTGAAATGTAAAAACATGTTAACGTGGAAAGAGGCAAACTCAGAAACATTTGGGTTCCTTCTGGCAACACAAACCTTCAGAAGATAAAAAATGAGAAAGATATTTAAAAGCATAATGGACAGAATAAGGCATATCATCTGGCTACAACACCCTCAAATTAAAGACATATTCTACCACAGTGCTGGAAGGCACAATTCTTCCTTTTGTGCTCTCCAGTAAAGTGCAAAACCCCAATTGTGTATAGAAATGCAGCCATTATTGTACAGCTGTTGTTGGCTTTATATTCATTTTTGGTTTTTAATGACATGCAGAACAATTGTATGCTTGCTCGGAGGGAAATCTCACTGGATTCTGTGGGCCTTACAATCATTGGTGCAAACATAGCTGACTGAGGTTTGTGGAAATTGTTCTGAGTACAGAGGGACTTACTTCTAAGTAAAAATGCACAAGAGCAGTCTGTAATAAGGCTGAGATCCTCTCTACACTTGGGAGTAAATTCCAAGAAGTGCTACACAATGTAATATTGCATTACACTCACTGAACACTGTGTGTGTGTGTGTGTGTGTGTGTGTGTGTGTGTATATATATATATATTTGAAAAATGTTCCATCATGGTTTCTTATCCAGCAGATTTTGCAGTGTTTCATCACAGGCAACCCTAGAAATAACTTCTGCTGCTCCAAAGAAACACTTGTCCGTAAAATCCTTTTTCTAACCTTGAATATAAAGGTTTTTGTTACATTCAGCATATCATATTGCCTTTGGGTCAAAATAATATCTTTAAATTTTGCAATCCAATATTATTCTGTAGCCTATTCTTTAATCCAGGTGGGAACAATTATACCTTAATTCTGAATAATAAAATTACCCGTTCATTCCCAAATACACATTAGTGTATGAATGTGCTATTTCCACTTAAATATGCTGTAGCAGTTTTTTTAACACAACACTTTTGGTATACTTCACATTTAAGTTTTTAGTGATATACCATAATGTAAACCAACAGCTTTGCAGCAACAGTAATTTTACCATTCTGTGCTTCTAAGAATACCTTCGCTGGTGCAAGACTGTCATCTAGTGAATGCTTTGCATGAAAAATACACAACTGAACAGTTCCATAACACCATGGATTCCTTCAATGTTGCCTTAGTTGGGATTATATTATAGCCATTGTTAAATATTTTTAGCCTTGTTTTTTCTTGAGTAAAATCCCAGTTGCCTATAAATAAATGGCAGAAGTGTTTGACTGTTGGACAGAAATCCTGACATTTGATACAGGTAAATTAAAGTTGAAACTAATTGCCCTCCCCCACTCCCCTCTATAGAGTTTGCCATAGAATATTCTCTGGTTGAGCAAATATTTAGCAAATGCTTGCTGCTCTATGTTTGCAATTGGCCTCCAAACATTTTGCAATATTTGGCAGTGTCTGTTGGCTGCCATGCACTGAAAGTTGGAAAGGATGAGCTTTCAGATTTCTACTAATCAAAACTCAAATGGGAAAGTTTCTGTTAGTTAATGTACTGATTTAGATTCAGCCAGCTTTTTCAATCAATCTAATTCTCCTTACTACAGAACTTGTCCCATATGACTTTTGTTCATGCAGGTCCCCTAATTCCCGGCATAGACATTTTGGTAGTCAAAAGGAACCCCTCCACCTCTTTTTAGCTGCAGAAAGGCAGGATGGAGCCAAACCACTAAGTATACATTGTCCAAACTGAAACATAAACAAGTCAGTCATACAGGGAAGTTTTTCAGTCTGGCTACCCTTCTTTCTGGCTTAGGGTTTAGAAGGATCAGAGTGAGGAAAGAGTGACTTAGCAGGGACATTTTCCAATATGCTGAATTACATAGGTTTTTGCACTGAACTGGGCCAGTCTATTCCTGCCCAGTACCATCCCCTGAATGTGTGGTAAAGATGTGGTCCCCACATTCCCGCTAACCATTAGAATGTGCTCTTAGAAAATATCCAAACAAAATCTGAGCAAAATGTGACCTCTTTATTAACCTCATAACAGTAACCAGAATGATTTTTTCTCCGGTTTTCAGATCTGAACCAACTTGGCAAGTTTTGTCCATTTTAGTGATGGAACTATGATTTCTGTGGCTTCATTAGGGAAGGGCATGAATGAGGAAAATATGGTTTGATTCAGTTCATGGCCTGTCACAGAGAAAAACTCATTCATACAAAATGAACTGGTTCTGTAAGTTTGTGATGTGGTAGAACATCCTCCAACTGGCATGTTAGGGACACCGAACTTGCAGCAGATCTCTGGTTGACTCTTCCCTACCTACTTTCCAAATTTGGTGAGAATTACAGGGTCTGAGCTACATCCCCCCCACAAAAAAAAGGTGCCCCCAGGAAGTGCTTTTTGGGGAAATAAGTTGCAGATGCAACCCCCTCCCCAGCGTGTTAGAGACGTTGCAGCTCCAGCTGACTCCTTTACTTCCCCTCCATGTTTGGTGAGGATTGGATTTATGGGGTCCAAGTTATGCCCCCCAAAGAAGGTGCCCCCATATTCCATTGTTTCCAAAAGCCCTGAGAAGGGAGTAGGCATGGTGGGTTGAAATCCCCAAGAACAGAGAAGATGTAGTGGCTCAAAGCCCTGACAAGGAATTAGATGTGGCGCCCAAAGCCCTGAGAAGGAAGTAGACATAGTGGGTCAAATCTCTGAGATGGAAGTCGATGAGGTTGATCAAAGCCCTGAGAAGGAAGTTGACATGGTGGGTAAAAGTCCTAAGAAGGAAGTTGATGTGGTGGGTCAAAGCCCTAAGATGGGAGTAGATGTGGTGGCTCAAAACCACTGAGACATATGTAGATATGGTGGCTCCAAGCCCTGAGAAGGGTTGGCTATGCACAGCAATCATTTCCTCGATGAGTTGAGTGAGTGACTCCTTCCGGGGTTCCAAAGGACAGACAGGGTACAGAAATGTTTCCACAGGGTGGCTGGGAAAGGAAGCACCACAGTTGGAGCATGAGCGCAGAAAGAGCAGCAGATACAGATCTCTGGTTCCAGAAAACTCCCACACCCCCATAGCGGAGAGCAGAGGAAATCACTATCAGTAGGGGGCATATAAAAACACCCAATAGCTCAGGAAGAGCAGACCCAGATCCCTGGTTCAAGAAAACTTCCCAAACCCCCACAGCAGAGAGCAGAGAAGATCACTAGTGATGGAGGATAGTAAGGCAAAACACCCAATAGTTCAGTCTTTGTGCTCAGCATGAGCTTGGGAAGAGCAGACCCAGATTCCTGGTACCAGAAAAAACCCCAAACCCCCACAGCAGAGAGCAGAGAAGATCACTAGCAGGAGGAGGGAATAGAAAGGCAAAGTACCCAATAGCTAAGTCCCCGTGCTCAGTGTGAGCATGAAAGAGCAGACCCAGATTCCTGGTTCCAGAAAACTCCCCAAACTCCCACAGCAGACAGCAGAGCAGATCACTAGCAGGAGAGGTGGGCAGGAGGAAAGGCACAATAGCTAAGCCCCTGGGCTGAAAGTCAAAGCCCAGCAGAGTGCACTGCACCCTAACCCCAGCAACCCCAGCAAGAGAGAAAATCAAACAAACAAAGCAAAGCTATGAATTAGCTTTGCTAGCTCCGTGCCTCTCTTTTGCTTTACCAGCCAACAAAGGAAGGGAAAGGAAGGAGCTCGACCCAATATATAGCTTCCCTGAGCCCACAGACCAAAATGGGGACTTTGTTATTGGCAGCCAGCAATGCCTGTTAAGCTTTAATAGTCTCATTTCCAAGGCTGGAGAATTCCACCCCCACTGTTGCCTTGGAGTTTTGTAAATAAGATCGGTGCCATTCTGTCTCTGCTCACGAACTGCCACAGACCTCGCTAAAAATTTGTGAACATTTGTGACAGTGCAGCCTCCACAGACATTGCTTCACAGACTGTGGACCAGCCAAAATTTGTGACAAATTTTAGTCCATGCACTGAGTCATATCCATGACTAGGTTTCACTGCAATCTGTGCTGAGTTGCTATTTCCCTCTCTACATGTTATGTTTTCCTCAGGGAAGTCCCCAGGACTGGTGGAGAGGCCTGTTCTGAAGCTCTTTTCCCAGGTGTATGCAGACCCAATTCAGATTGTGACTGCTGTTCAAAGAGAGAGGAGGCATAGACCTTCTCTGGCACCATTTTTCTAATGTGAATAGCCCCAGAAATTAGCTCCATTGTGGAATGTGGAATCTCCCAACAGGGCAAATAGTATCTCTGGGGCCATTTCAGGTCAGGAAAAATGATGAGGGGAGAGCCTGGAGAGGACCTCAGCTGGATATAATCCCATACAGTCTACCCTCTGAAGCTGCCATTTTCTCCAGGGCAATGGATCTCTGTCACCTGGAGATCTGTTGTAATTCCAGGAGACCTCCAGACCCCACTGGGAGGTTGTCAACCCTATAACAATAACAAAGTGATAATACAGTATACAAAATATTCCAAAACAAAGCACTGAAAAGTGAGACAGATAACAGTTGTACTAAACATCAAGTTTATATGCACATTAGAACTTTTTAAATACTAAACACCAAGTTTATATACACATGAGAACTTTAAACATGCTAAAATAAGTATGCATTTAATATCAGCTGGGATTCATAAAGTTTCTAAATACAAACAAAAAATTCTCTGAGCATGTACAAATTCACAACAGACAAAGGCTCTAGATTATGCTCTTTGTTTCGTATTCTTCTTCAGAAAATGACTTCTACCAAAGATGGAGAGACTTCCATAAAAGAGACTTCAAGCAAGAAACGTAGACAGATTTATAGACTCTCCCTGACCTCTGGGGTATTTTCTATCAAATACAACTCATCATGAATCTTGAATCCTTACTAACGGGCAACTGGTCATTAACACAGGAACTAATCTCCAAAGTCGGCTCACCTTGTCAACCCTAATAGTTATCAATGGTTGCATGGCTGAAGGTTAGAGAATATTAGGTGAACAGAGGTAGAGGTTTTAGGCCTAATTTCTGTCCAGCAAGCCTGCTGCATGCCTGATGCCCGGGGTGGGGGTGGGGAGGCAAAAGCTTGGCTTGAATCCTCTGTAAACCAGAAAGACTGCTTTGCTGTTTGGCAGGGGTGGGGGGAGCTAAAGCATGAGAAAGTGGTCTTGTTGTTCTCCATTGCTCCCCTCCTTTTAATAGCGTGCACACCTCCTTTACAAACCAGAGCCTCAGGCTTCCTCCCTTCAAAAAGATAAAAAAGAAAGCATTGGTTGGTTTAGTCAAACAGGTACAGTCTCTGAGGAGAGAGCTGACAAGACAGGGAATGTCAGGTTGTTTTGCTGGGAGCTGGATAAGGGTCTACGGACTCTTATCGCCTTGTATAAGGTAACTGGAAATTGTGCATATGAATAGTTAATTAGTAAAGAGGGAAATTCAATTTGATATAGTGGCTACAATGGTTACAATTATATTGATGACAGGGTATGTGTTTCAAGCTGCAAATTAAAATCTCATTACTGTTGTAGTCTAATCTGTTGAAATTGAATTTGTTTCACAAGAGGAGTGCATCATGAGTGTCCAGCACCTCAGTGGATAAGAAAGAGAAATCAAACTTGGCTCCCACAAAGTTTGCTAGCAGCAAACAGCTCTTTAATTGAACCCAAAGGGACTATTGGTTGCATGTTTCTCTTCAGTGTGCAACCCATGTGTTTAACCATACCAAACTTTGCAGAATTGAGTTGCCTCATGTAAATGAAAGCAATTTTGTTTCAAGTAATTTGTTTTGCATGTTTTGTTCCTGATATAGCTCCATAGTACTGTTGGAAAAATGAGTATGTAACACAAGGCCTGAGAAATTTAGTCATTATAGGGTTAACCTATGCAACTTGTTTGTTTACCTTTTTTAGCCTGGTAGTGATACCTGGTGGCTGACCAATTAACTCTAAGCCTGGGAAACCTAGAGCTTTACTGTTCTGCTAATTGGTTACTGATATCAGGAGTTTCCTTTCAGGGGTCAAGAAGAAGGAGAGATCCTCCATTGCAATCTCTCTCACTCTGTAGCAGGATGTCTTAGTGTGCAGGCGCAGCACAATGCTGCTTAGGAAGCATGTTTTGTTTATTTGTAGCTAATCCCGTTTCCCTTTTTCCTTTAGTAATAAAGTTCTTTTAAACTAAAAGAAGCAATCTCTTCTTTCCAGAAAAGCAAGATCCATTACCCTGAATTTTCTTGATTATTGGACAAAAGTCCTAACAAGTACACCGAGAGGCATAGCTATACAGACACTCAGGCACAGGCAAGCAGAGAGAAAGACCAGATCTATCTATGAGAAGAAGAAGAAGAAGGGAAGAGATTGGATTCATACCCCATCCTTCACTACCCAAAGGAGTCTCAGAGTGGCTTACAGTCACCTTTCCCTTCCCCTCCCCAAAACAGACACCCTGTGAGGTAGGCGGGGCTGAGAGAGCTCTGACAAAAAACTGCTCTTTTTCAAGAACAGCTGTGCCAGAACTATGGCTTGCCCAAGGTCATCCAGCAGGCGCAAGTGGAGGAGTGGGGAATCAAACCCAGTTCTCCCATGTTAGAGTACGTGCACTTAACCTCTACACCAAACTGGCTACGAGGGGATCTTTATCTGAAAGCAAGCCCAGAGAGACCCGATGAGGCAAGCTTCCCCATCCTTGTATAAAGTAATAGTTGGACTAGGTGTAGGTCCCAAAATGGAGTATGCAGATGAAATTCTGTTGGTTGATGCTTTTCATTCCTGCCTCCTCAGCAAGCCTGCTGGCTCCTCAATACATGTAGAAGCCAGCATGATCATACTCATATGCATTCTATGTCTGGCTGTTTCAAATCCATCTGTTTCAGTTCACAAATCCAGTTCTTATGAAGAGACCACTGATGTCATATTCATTATATGTAAGATGTTATTTGAAGATTTTTTGTCAACTACAATGAGTATGTAAGGCTTTTACTGGTTTTTAGGGTCTGGGATCGAACTTGTGATTCTTGAATTAAATATCGTGCAAATGAGGAAAGTGTTATTATGAAGCGGTTCCAACTTTGAGAAAGGGGACCACTGAAATGGGTTTCAAGCTGGCTGCTACCCATTAGCCAGATCTTGTAAACAGCTGATATATCTGGATTCTCTTAGGGTTTGGACTTTGTGAGCACTGTGCACACAACATGAACATTTTACATATAATGGACATGACTTTGGTGGCCTCTTCATAAGAATTGGATCTGTGAACAATGGAAACAGCCAGAATTGAAACAGCCAGACTTAGGCCAAATCTACATCTCCCCTCTGAAGCAGTTTGACTGCTGTCTTTTCGTACACTTATTTCACACTGGTTTCAAATTTCACTCCCTGGGTCTGAAGAGCAGTAAGCAACAGGATCTGTTTAAAGCAGTGTAATGCTAGCTTGACAACAAGAGGGCAATTAATGAATGTAGATGGTGATTTTTAAACTAGCAACCCTAAAGCAACATCTAGTTTTTTAATGGACCTTTAAAAACAAAACAAAAAACCAAACAGCTTCTGAAGTATATTCCATAATAATAATAAAACTGTGCTGTTTCCATGGAGCTTACACACTGGAGCGGTAGACGTAGTCCAGAATCAGAGTCAACAAACAGAGCCAGAGGTCAGAGAGCTGGGGATTCCTTCCAAGGTTCCAGGGCTCAGGAACAAGGAGCAGTTGTGACACACACTGAAGCGGGGCTGGAATGTGCAGAGTTGCTACCGCATTGAGGCAGGTATGTGAAATGCTTATCAGGAGGTTCTCCCTTCCCAGGGAGTGGAATCTGCTAAGGCTTACAGCTCCTCCCATTGCCTTTGCAGGAGCTGCAGTCTTGCACTCCTTCTCCCCTCCTGCATAGTCAGCCTTTGGTATGCCCTATGTCTGGGGCATTCAGGAGAACTGGGCGGGGAATCTGGCTTTGGGGTGTCCGCAACTGGGGATGCTGGGCAAGGCTCAGGATTGGGCTCTCCTTGTGGCTGCACCTCCTGTGCAGCTGCTGGGGACTGTTCTTTCTCAGGTACTGTGGAGGGTTCTTCCTCTGGGCTGACTCCCGAGGAGGCTGAGTTGCTCCCTGTCTCTTCCTCATCTGAGGAGGAATTAGCCTCAGCAGAGCCAGTATCCATGACAAAAACCCTTTCAGGTTGCGATCACATGTGTGAGATAAAGGGGGGGGGGGAGAAAGGCTATTTCTTCTGGTGGAAGTTAACCCACAGTTGCATGATCACACAGTCTTTTGAAGCTGTGGGTGCAGCCTACCACTGCATGATCAGATGCAACCACAGATGAGTTGGGTTTTTTTTGCCATTTGTTTCTGATGCGCTGAGGGCACCCCATGGAGTGTGCGAGGGTGCATGAGGGCACCCCATGAAGTGTGCGATGATGTGCATACCTTCTGCAGTGGAGCAACACAGGTTGCTGCTGGCTGCGGGATGCTTCCCAGATGTCCGTGTCTGATTGCGCACAGCATTCACACCTATGTTGGGGCTAATTGTGTGTGTGATTGCAGCCTTAGTTTCAGAGAAGGTTAAGGTCTCTCAAATTAATTCACATACCAAAACTAGGGGAATTATCTTCTTCTGGTTTTTCATCTCCAGGCCTCTTTCACTGAAGGTTTATTGTGTAGTTATGTGGTCACTGTCTCACTGTGTCCTCAGCTTCAGTGCTACCCCCAATGGATATGAAGACCCCATTTATTGTCTGAGAGTGTTTCCATTTAATAATAATAATGATGATGATGATGATGATGTCAGGATACAACCATGATCATCATATATGCATATATATACATACATGTATACAAAGCTGGTGAATCAGTAAGCAATGGGGGGGCCAGTTAAATGCATATGTGGATAGTGGTGGTAGAGACATACTGGCTTCTCAGGTATGTAGTGCAGGACATAACTGTACTATTTTGACCAAAGATAGCAGCTGTCCATTTTTTTTGGGGGGGGGCTGACACTTTCTTCCTGGCTTTATATATGTTCTATTGGTCTTTATAGTTTTCCATAGATTCAGAACATTAGCTGGAGCAAATACGAGCAAAGGATATAAAAGATTTTACAGCTAGCATCTCAGGGTAGGACCATGGGCATGGGAAATACAACTTTATGAGCTTCTAGATATATTACACAAGAATTTAATGGCACTTTGCACACAATAACATCCAGGTTAAGGTTTTATTTTTTATTTTTTTAAAAAGAATGGTCTGATCCACAGTCAAATTAAGGTAAAGCACTTGGATTTAAGCTAACAAATCAACTTCTATCAAAGCACTTTGGATTCATTGGGCTGTGGCTTTCAATCTATATTTAGAGTCCTGCTACTGAAGAACACTTCCTAATGCTTATTAGTCTTCTATTCTGGGCAATTAAGTAAAATTTAATTATGACAAAATTAATATTCTCAGATAAGACAATTAAAGTGATGCTAAATCCTATTATTATCTAGATTGCGAAGAAGTTTGATCCATTTTGCTTCAGCTGTTCTTTTATCTGCTTGTTATTTGTAATCATTGGCCCTCGTCCGAACTTCCTTTCAATTATTTCCTTCTCTTCCAAACTCTCCATCATTTCCCATGTTACAGCCTAGCTGTTCTGTGCCATTGCCTCTTTCCTGACACATCTGCTTTCATTACCCTTCCTTCTATTCCCTTTTAGTATTGTAGAAAGATATAGCACAGAAAGAAAATGGCAGCAGAATGAAAGACCATGGGGAGGAGACATAACTGCCTTCCAGTTGCTGATTGAAGAGCAGCAAGAATATTTAGTAGCAAACTGAAGCACAATAGGCTAGTGAGACAGAATTCTGAGTTGGCAAGGTGGCAGATGGGATCCTGCCCTTTTAGAAATGATGCAGATCTGTCTGTTGTCTTCGCCTTTCACAACAATAGGCTTCCAAAGTTTGATTCTGTGGTCAATGGCACACAAAAGCTGTGTGCACTCTGCTTTGATTATTACTTTCCTCAGTTATCTTTTTTTTTAAAAAGAGCTACAGCCTTCTCTTGACAATCTTCCTTTCTCTATAATGAATACATTTCATGGTGTAGTTAAGGTGTGTGCTATTATTTTCATTTTTGAGACATGTCAAAATCCTCATCTTGCCCTATTTGTTAAAATTACTTGTCAATATTAGGAAAAATACAGTCTACATTCTCTACAAATGCAGAAGATTTCCTAACAACCACTCTCTTTGACCTTTATCTTGTACTTGATTCACATGTTCAAACACAGTGAAATGGAAGCTCCTTCAGTTAGTAGGTTCCAAGTTGCATCCAAGAGACCCTTTAATAGAACAGATCAAGCTGGCCTAATCAGCTAATGGGAATGGGTACCTATTCCATTTGGAATGAAGCATCTAGTTTAAGATTATAGTCTTACTGTGACTGTGTTAATGTACTTTTATCTTTCTATAAGTCATCTTGAGTATTGCTTCCTGTCAAAAAAGCAATAATCAAAACAAAAGGGGCACGAGTTATAATATTATGAATGCTGTATCATAGTGCTGTTGTATAATTTGAAGTATTGTTTGTGTCAACTGTATAACTGTAAGTTCTCAAGAATACATAACAACAAGTCTTTCTAAATGAATTACTGATTTATTAGATCTTTACATAGTGAAAGTGGCAACATCACAGTAATTTTCTCTTCTACAAAAAACCAACTATGGCAATACTACTCTTCCATCTAAGCTACCAGGTGGCTTCTATCCAGGCTAGATGGAATTAGGCAAATCAGTTGAAAACAGGAGTGCTCTTACTCATGTTAGCAAAATGAGATCTCCATGCTCCAGGCCTGTAGCTACGGTGGGGCATTTGGGGGCTGGGCTCCCCAACTTACTTCAAATGCCCCATGACTTCCCATTTGCCCTCTCTCTTTGCCTTCCCCTGCAACTGAATGGCTGCAGGAGAGGTGTCTGTGCCACCTGCCAGGCCCCCTTGCAATTCAGACCTCTCTGACAAAGCAGCAAGCCTTCTCGTCCTAAGCCAGAGCTCCAGTCAGCTGCCAGGTGGTCAGGGAAGCACCAGCTGCCTGCCTCCCAGAGCACACCATTGAGGAATTGGATTGACACCGGAGCAAGGCAGCATACTCTCCTTCATTCCCCACCCAGAGCTGGGGTCTAGAGGCAGGTGCTGTGGCTGAGCTGGTCATGCCATTCTCAGAAGCATGTGCCAGCTTATACCACCACCATGTCTCTTGTGCTGCCTCTCTGACCCAGGTGTGGTGGATGAGGCATTGGCAGGTTGCTCACTCATCCCTCCAGCAGCTGGCCGAGACCCAAGCCCGGTGGTGCCCAGTGTTCCACCACTGTGACTGCCACCTGCTCCAGCAGCTGGGTGCCACTACTAGCTGCACAACTTTGACTGGAAGTCACTCCCAGCCCAATGCATCCATGGGCACTGCAATCTCTCACTGACAGGTGGCAGGCCAGGGGGCTTCAGCCTCAACCTGCACCTTCTTGGGCAGCAGCCCAGCTTGGCAGCTGAGGGAAGCCTGCACAGCCATCTCATCAAACAGGAGAGGGATGGCGCGAATGGGGGTAGGAGTGGGCATGGAGGGTTGGTACCTGGGGATGCTGCGGGAAGGACAGAGGGGTAAATAAAGTCTCCATCTGGGTGGCCTAAGAACTCACTTCTTCCCAGACCAGCATGTCTTTAATTCCTTATGTATTTCTCTCCCCCCCCTAATGTTTTTCCTGCAACCCCCACCAAAAAGAACCCATCTTGGGAGCTGGTAGAGTTTTATTAGATAAAAACATGCAATCCCCCCTCAGGGGGAGGGGATGAAGAGCAAGAGCAAAAGGTGATTTTCAAAAACCAGCTGAAGAGTCCAGAGTCACATTTTGTTCTTGCTGCTGGCCCTCGCTTGTTGGGTTCACATGGTTAATTAACTTAATTAACAGTGTCCTTCAAGAGATTTAAATGCCCCCCAACTTAAAAATTCCTGTCTACGGGCCTGCCATGCTCTGTGACAGCCTTCATAGCAGGAGGCTTCATGAGTTTCTGGTCATCCCCTCTTGTGAACGGGATGCTGGAGAAGATATTCCCTTGGCCTGAGCCAGCAATAATACTTGATTATCTTGCTTGTCGCACAAGTAGCTCTGTGCATGCAAAGGGATTTTTTTTAAAAAAAGTTTGTATTGACCAAAGCCATAGACAGCTGTGAATATCTGTTCTTTCTTAACAAGATTTAAGTCCAGTGGCACCTTGAAGACTGACAAAATTTTATTGGTCTTAAAGGTGCTACTGGACTCAAACTTTGTTCTGTTGCTTCAGACCAACACAATTATCTACCTGAATCTGTTCTTCCTTAACAAACCTTCAATTTCTCTTGGTACATTCTATTGATTATCCACAATAGCAAAAAATTCAGAATAAGGAATAGAGTTATTACAGGATTTTTCTCTCTTGATTTTCATCTGAATACAATTTCCATATACCATAATCCTTCAATCACAGAATCATAGGGCGCGATCATTCGCACCCATTTGCCATGGAAGAGGGATGATTCACCACGAGATCAAAGTGGCACAATCACAGCAGCACATCTGGGAAGCGTCTCACAACCCTTGTCAAACCATCGCAAACCCTTTTGATCTGGTGGCGAAGCGTTGTAAAAAGCTACTAGTGAAACACCAGTAGCAAATGGTTTGCTGCGGTTCACAACCGGAGTTTCTCTGTTTGATCGCACCAGCATGGCAGTGTGGTGTCGCGGATAGCGTGATCACATGCTATCCTGATGCCACACGGGTTTTTTGTTCCCCTTCTTCGTGTGCACATCATCAAAAGCCTCCTTAGGGGGAGACGTAATTTATCAATCCTCCCCCCTGTTGAGGCAAATAATTGATTCTTCTCCTGCCCACTCCCTCCATCTAAGCAAATCATCGATTCCCCCTTCCCCTGTTGAAGCACTTCATCAATCCCCATTTAAGCGCCTCAGAAACCCACCACAAAAAACCCCCCAGTTGCTCGCGGTTGTGTGTGATCACGTAACTGCGGCACAAATTGCTCCAGCGCAAATTTGCATCGATTCCTGTCCGCCTTATCTTGCTCGTGTGGCCACGACCAGAGAATCCTAGTATTGGAAGTGGCCATACAGGCCATCTTGTCCAGCCCCCTGCTCAATGCAGGGGTGGCCAAACTTGCTTCATGTAAGAGCCACACAGACTAAATGTCAAATGCTCAAGAACCACCAGAGTAAGAGGCAGGCTTGGGGGAGTAGCCCAAAAGTGACATCACTGGAAGGGGTAGGGTTTTGGTACAGGATGTGACATCATCAGAAGGGGTGGAGCTTGGGATGTGCCCTCACCTCACCTTTGAGCTGGAAATGATGTCATGGGACATCACCGGGATATACTGCAATACTTTGTGAAATAGCAGAGGTACCTCAGCCAGCATGGACAAATCATCTTCCATGGCACTCTGCCTGCTATTCTTCTCACTAAGGAACCCTTCCTAAGCTTTCAAGGATGCCAAGATTTCCTAGGAGGAAGCAGAATTTGAAAGCTATTGAACAGTGTGTTATAATATTTTGTGAAATAAAAACAGGCTTAAAGAACACACCCTCATTTCTCTTCCTGCTCCCTTCAAACCACCATGTTTCAAGTAGTTTTAAGATACCCAGGACATATGCACCACCTATGCACAGACTTTGCTGGACCTCTGCCTGCCTGCACAACTGTACAGTTCTGGAAGACAGATTGTACCTCCTCCTTCCTACAGGCACTGAAATCTCCTGCACAGGCATGTTTTTCTTTGCTTACCTACACCTCAATATACAAGCCCAGAGCATCTGTTCTTGAAGAGAAAGGAGATTTTTTGAGCTTTCTCACCCCCTTCATGCTCCCCAGAGGCATGCCATCTAGCATGCCATCCTAAGGACACTTTCCTGGGAATAAGCTCCAGTGACTAGATCTGCTTGGGATGGCACTGTTAGATACTTACAGAAAGGACCCACTGAAGACATTGTTAACCTGACCCCCTTTGAAGTGCAGTGAAGTACAGTGGTACTTTAACATACCAGCATTCTGTTGTTGCCCTGGCCTGGATGGTCCTGGCTAGCCTGATCTTGTCAGACCTTCTGAAACTATGCAGGGTCATCCTTGGTTAGTACTTGGATGGTCCAGACAATGGCAAACCCGCTCTGAACATCTCTTGCCTTAAAACGCTACTTGCAAACACCTTTTTAATACTGTAAAGGGCAAGTGTCAGTTTGACATGCACTAAAAACTAATTACCCAGGAGCTTCATAAGCACTTTCATATTTGTTTCTGTCTGTACTAAATGTCCTCTGAAAAGTATACGACACAGGAATCTGACAAAAAGAGAAAATAAGTAACTGGAAAATATAAGATCTGAAAAGGCTCTTAGAGGGAATGAAGAAAGCGAACAAAAAGGTATTAGAAAGATGGGTCACAGGCTTGCAACACCCACAACAAATTGCTTGGGGAAAATGTGCCAGGAAAACGCATGCAAAACAGAAAGCTTGCAAGAAGCAGACTCACGGGTGACCACACACACACATACCCACACCAGAAAAAAGACAAGCTTCGAAGAAGACCAGTCCCCCCCCATCCAAAAAGCTAAAGTGGAACAAGAAGGGGTAGGAGACGATGTCACACAGAAAACGGGGGGGGGGGGGGGCTAAAATCAAAGATGCAAACCAGAGAATCAGAGAGAGTCCTTAAACACATTCTGCAAGCCCAATCACCTGAAAGCTACGGAAGTAGCTTTACTAATGACTTGAGCAGGACCGAAATTGCAGCCATGGAGGAATGCTGTCACAGCCCACCCCTTTCCCAGAGAAAATCCAGGGGGGGTGAGGGGGAAGGCATTTTCACTTGTGCCCAGGGGTGGGGGAAAGCCCATTTACCTTTTGGCGATAGCTAGCCACCACATACTTAGGTTATTTGTAAATGGTGTGCCTCCACCATCACCCCTGTAAGTGGGAGCAGATGAGTTCCTGCCTGCTCTGCAGTCTTGTTCCCCAGTGCTGCTGATACCCACCCGATGGCCAGTCCTCTCCCCTCCCCAGCTGCTGCATCATACAGAGCAATGTTTGAGTTCAGTGGCACCTTTAATATTCGCTCTCACCCCCCAAGAGCTCCCTCCAGCCACCACACTGGAGCGTGCCGCAGCCCCTGCCCCCCTTTTAACCAGCTAATTTAACCCTTGCAGTGGTGGCAGCAGCAAGAAGATGCTGCACAAGCAACCCCCACCACCCAGCTTGTCCTGGCCCAACTAAGGGCTACTGTAAGTTGGGGATGAGGCTTCTGCCAGTGCACAAACCCTGGCTGCCCACCCACCAAACTGTTTTAAAAATGAAGCAAAGTTTGAGTCCAGTGGCACCTTTAAGACTTGCTTTCAGTTTTCCCACCCCACCCCAAGAGCTCCCACTACCCACCACACTGGAGCAGGGGTGTAGAGTTTAAAAACTCCCGGGGGGGGCTCTTTCGTGTGCATGCGCAAAGTGCACGTGCCCGCAGGGACCATGTCCCTGCCACCTCCCCCCCCGCCTGACTGCTCCTGCTTCCATCCCTCCCTCTGTCCGTCCAGGGGCAAGCTGGGCATTTGCTTAGCTGGCTCCTGGACGGACGGAGGGAGGGTCAGAGTGGCCAGGCTGGGGGGGGGAGAGAGAGGCCGAGGGAGGCGCGGCGGAGGGCGCACCGTTTTCCCGGGGGGGGGGGGGGAAATTGACTAACCAATCTGACAGAAAAAACTTCTCCTCCTATACATACTATCAGCCCTGTTTGAGGCTAGGATGTTAATTATCTTAGTTTTCTCAGATTTGCCCTTCAAGGATTGCAACATAGGAACAAGGTGATAAGCATGTAAATCCTGGTAAAATCTACAAGAGAGAAGTACATGGTCTGTGCCTTCAGTCTCCTTTAGCCCACAGGGGCATAACCTATCCAAGAATGGTATTTTTAAAAATCTCTTATATAGCATAGCTGAGGGGAGCACATTAAAATTGGCCAGTGTAAACACCCTTGTAATGTGGGGATCAATCAAACAGGAAAAATACCCTACAAGTGGCCTGTTAAAAGAAATCCCCCAATAAATGGGAGAACAGTCCCCAGAAGCAAGACTTCTAAATTCTTGCATTTCTATGTCAATTAATCTCTGCTTAGTCATGCCAAAGGCATGCTTCTCCGAAAGAAGGGTCAAATCATCCATGCTAAGGCCCATCACTGTAATTTCCCCCCCAATACCAATCTGATAGATGAGAGTCATGCAAGATATAAGCGATGAGACTATTAGGCCCACTTCTATAGAGGAGGTACAGCCAGAATTTAAAAGTTGAGAGCCATGCTTTAGTGACTAAACATCTCTGGTTTGTCTCAAGACATATTGCTGCATAAGGTACACAAGTTGAGAGCCCTAGAATGTTCCTGAGAAATTTGAATTGAAAGAAACTATACGAATATTTGTTAGAAGAAAAAATGCAAGGTGAACTGATTAAACCAAATATGATTAGTTGGGCATGAGATATAGGACACAACATTGAATTAGATAAATGGGCTACTGTTTGGAAAGACAACCTAAAAACTGTGAGAGCAAGTTCCTATAAAGATAACATTTTTAAAATGTTTTATAGGTGGCATCTCCCACTGGAGAGACTCTCTAAATTTTCTAATAAAAACTCGAAAATGTGCTGGAAGTGTAGGACAAACGTTGGATCATACTTCCACATGTGGTGGACTTGTCCGAAGGCCAAGAAATTCTGGCGGATGATTCAAAAGAATCTGCAAGAAATCCTTTTGAGTAAAATTCCATGGAATCCGGAATTTTATCTATTGAATATAATCCCAAGAGAACTCACAAAGGAACAAAAGAAACTGTCTTTGCATGGCATTACGGCAGCGCGTATTTTTTTTGCTAGCTACTGGAAGACTGATAAGATTCCGATACTTGAGGAATATGTAAAAAAAATGTACGAAGTAGCTGAAATGGACAATTTAACAATGAAGCTTAATAATATGCATGAACAAAAATTTAAAAATGTTTGGAAAATGTTTTATGACTGGTATGATAAGAAATACTTACTGTAAGAGCAAATTGGGTTAAAATATTGAAACTAATTGGTTGTTTTTTCTTTTTCTTGTGATGCAAAAATTTTGTTATACATTATGTACATGGGAAATTTGTAAAAACCAATAAATATAATTAAAAAAAAAAGAAATTTGAATTGGACTCTTTCAGCCGTTTTGTTAAAGACAGAGATCCAGATTGGAGCACCGTAGAGTAGTTTAGCACATATTTTGTGGTTAAACACCTTGAGAACAGCAGGTATAAATTGATTTCCTTTCGTATAATAAAAGTGGGATATTGCAAATTCACTACTATTTGCTGATTTTACTACCTCCTTAATGTGAGAGGCCCAATTAGCTTTGTAATGGAAGTGTATACCAAGATATCTGAAACTCTTCACCTGTTCGATAGGATTTCCTCGAACAGTCCATCTAGAGGGTTTCCAACTCTGGTCAAACACAATAATTTTGGACTTCTCAAAGTTGAGGGACAGCATGTTCTTTTTTTTTTTGTAAATAAATCTTTATTGTGTTTAACAAACATAATTCAAATTCAAATTATATGTTAGCTTAAATTACAGAACGTTGTCTTCCCCTTTACTTCAGGGGCAAGTTTCCTCCTTTCCACCACATATTTCCAAAACAAACATAACTACATTTCAAACCAGGGAATCTAACCAAAGGTACCATTTTTGCCATGTTTCGTAGTAGTTCTTATCCTCTTTCCCTTTTAGCTTTGAAGTTAACAAGTCCATTTCTGCTATATTAAAAAGTTTATCAATAAATTGTTGTCTATTTGGTATTTTTCCCAACTTCCAGTGGCTTGCATATACTATGCGTGCAGCTGTCACTGCATGTATCAAAAATTTCCTGTCAACCTTAGAGTAACCGTCTGGAATAATACATAAAAGAAACAGCTTTGGGTCCAACTCTATCCTAGACTGCAAAATATCTTCCAAGATTTTCTTAACCATTAACCAGTAGTGGCCAGCATACTCACACCTCCACCACATATGAATATAGGTACCAACGTTCTTTTTACATTTCCAGCATATCGCTGAGATAGTCGTGGAGAATTTGGATAGTCTAGCTGGTGGTAAGTGCCAACGATAAAACATTTTAAACAGGTTTTCTTTAAATGAGACAGCCCTAGTAATTTTAATATTAATAGACCATATTTTGAGCCATGACTCCAAATTAATATTTTGTCCTAAATCTTTCGCCCAGACAATCATATTTGGCTTAACCATCTCCTCCAACATTTTGTCCTTTAAGAAAAATTTATAAAGTTGTTTAGTAAGACCCTTTCCTGTTCCCAGCCAGATCTTATCCAATTCATTCGGAGTCAAATAGAACCCTTTCTGGTGATCAGCCTTATAACTAGATTTTAATTGAAGCTGTTCCCACCAGGTTAAATTCATGTTCAGTTGCGCTAACGCCTCTGTGTCTTTCAAGTTTCCTGTTGGATCAAGTAAATCACTATATTTTGCTTTCTTTTCCTTCAGTAAAAGGGTTGGACGTATACTTGCTTCCATGGGTGCAACCCATAAGGGTGTCTTCACGTAAAATTTCCTAATATCCACCCATGTTTTAAATAGAACACCCCTTATAAAATGATGTTTAAAATGTACTCTATCGCATCCATACCAAAGATACTTATGCCACCCTGTTATTAGATCGTGACCTTCCAATGTTAACATTCTCATATCCTCTAACAACAGCCAATCCTTCAACCATACCATAATAGACGCTCTAAAGTATAACCTCCAGTCCGGTAGTCCCAGACCTCCTTGTTCTTTGTTATCTTGTAGGTCTTTTAATCTTATGCGTGGCCTTCTGTTCTGCCAAACAAATTTTACCACTGCTTTGTCAATTTCCTTAAAAAATTGCTGGTTTTGGATTATGGGAAGGTTTTGAAATAAAAAGATTACCTTGGGTAGTATGGACATTTTGACCGTAGCCACCCTTCCAAAGAGGGAAAGCTGGATCTTGGACCATCTTTTAAAATCATCTCTAATTTCTGATAACAAATTTGTATAGTTGTCTCTATATAAAGAACTGCATCTGTTAGTTAGCCATACCCCTAGATATTTAAATCTCTTGACAATCTCAAAACCTGTCATCTCCTGGAGTTGTTCTATTACCTTTTCAGTACAATTTTTTGTTAATATTTTGGTTTTGTTTATATTTATTCTAAAACCTGCTATTTGTCCGAATTGATTCAAAATGGAATTTAACTGCCTAGCTGAAGAAAGCGGGTCTTCTAGAATAAATACCATGTCGTCCGCGAAGGACTGCAGTTTATAACTCTCTTTTTTCAACTCAAGACCTATTATTTCTTTATCTCTTCTAACTGCTTCAGCCAGGGCCTCTAAAGTAAATATGAATAACAGCGGGGACAGCGGACAGCCTTGCCGGGTTCCTTTATGAATCAGTATAGTGTCCGTTAGTTCACCATTGATAATAATCTTGGCCTCTTGTTGTTCATAAATTTTTTGTATCATATTATAAAATCTTTCTCCACACTCCCATTTACGAAGAAGAGCCAGCATAAAATCCCATTTGATGTTGTCGAACGCTTTCTCTGCGTCTAGGAAAAGTAAAGCCAACTGTTTCTCAGAATGTGATTCGTAATATTCCAGGATGTTTAATATATTGCGTATGTTGTGGCGCATTTGTCTATTTGGTAAAAAACCAGATTGGTCTCTGTGGATTACCTTCATCAGGACTTTTTTCAGCCTACCTGCTAGGATTGTCGTGTAAATTTTATAGTCGACGTTCAGGAGGGATATTGGTCTGAAGTTCTTAATGTTAGCAAGATCACAATCTTTCTTGGGTATTAAAGAGATTAGCGCATTCTTCCAGGAGTCCGGTACAGTCAGGTTCTCATGTATATCATTTATCGTTCTTTGTAAGGGTATGGTGAGTTCATCTTTAAAAACTTTATAAAATTCTGGCGGGATCCCATCTGGTCCTGGCGTTTTCCCTTTTTTCATCTTATGTATGGCCTCTCTTATCTCTGATGGATCTATAATTTCATTCAAAAGCTCCTTTTGTTCTTGTGAGAATTTCCCAAAGGTATATTGATCTATACTGGGACAGCATGTTCTTATCACAATAGATGGAAAAGCGTGTTAGCCCGCCCACCAACCAAATGTTTTTTTTTAAAGTTTTAAAATAGTAAAAAATGGAGCAAAGTTTGAGTCCAGTGGTTCCTTTAAGACTTGCTCTCAGCTCCTCCCCACCCACCACACTGGAACACGTTACATCCCCCATCCCCCGAGGAGCAGCTCAGCCACCCACTGCTGCTGCAAGCCTGCAGGGAAAGGTCCGAGTGCCCTCTCGCCCCTTTCCCAGGCAAAGCCCACCTTCCGAGGAGCAGCTCAGGTGCCTGCTGCCACCACAATCCGGTGGCCAAAGTTTCCCCGTCAGCTTGGGGTGGCGACAAGCACCCTCCTGCTCCTTCCCAAAGCAAGTCCTGCCACCCACACCTAGCTCACAGTGAGCTGCCCCACCCTTACCTATTGGCTCTGGGTGGGGACAAGAAGCAGCACCATGCAGTCCCCAGCTCCTTGTGGCCTGAATGAGTGCTGCTGGGAGTTGGGGGTGGGGTTTAGCTGACCTAGCTGACCTGGCTATTGGGCCAGGTGACTCAACAACCTGCCCAAGTGACTGGACAGGCATGCTTCTTTTCTAAATTGGGGGAGCGGGGTGGGAAAAGTCCCCGAGAGCTGCAGAAGAGGGCTCTGTGAGCTGCATGCAGCTCGCAAGCTGCAGCTTGGCCACCCCGGCCTAGAGAATCCCTGACAAATGTTTGTCAAGCTGCTGCTCAAAGACTGCCAGTGAGGAAGAGCTCACTACCTCCCTATGTAGCTGATTCCACTGTTGCACAACTCTTACTGTAAAAAAGTGTTTCCTAAGATCCAGCCGGTACCTTCCTGCCCTTAATTTAAACCCATTATTGTAAGTCCTATCCTCTGCTGCCAACAGGAACAGCTCCAGGACCCCGATCATCCTCGTTGCTCTCCTCTGCACCCTCTCCATTCTGTCCACATCTTTTTTTGAAGTGAGGCCTCCAGAACTGCACACAATACTCAAGGTGCAGCCTGACCAATGCAGTGTACAGCAGGACTATGACATCTTGCATTTTGGATGTTATACCTTTGTTGATACACCCCAAGATCACATCAACTTTTTTTGTCTCTACATCATACTGGCTACTCATATTTAACTTTTGGTCTACCCATACCTCAAGATCTTGTTCACACACATTGCTCCCCAGAAGCATATTCCCTAACCAGTATGCATGTTTCTAATGTTTATTACCCAGATATAGAACTCAGCACTTATCCTGGTTAAATTGCATCTTGTTCACATCTGCCAACTTTTCCCGTGTGTTCAGATCTCTGGTGTGTTTGCTGCTCTTCCCAATTTGGTGTCATCTACAATTTTAATGAGTAGTCCTTCCAAACCCTTATCCAGATCATTTATAAAAATACTGAAAAGAACCAAGCCCCGAACTGAGGCCTGTGTCACCCCACTGGGGCATCCCTCCATTCAGATGAAATGCCATTAACTACTCTCTGAGTGTGGTTCTTCAACCAGTTCCCTCTCCACCTAACTAAAGGCCAGTCCACAGTCCTTTAGTTTATCAGTCAGAACATCATGGAGAACCCTGTCAAAGGTGTTACTGAAATCCAGGTAAACAACATCAACAGCGTTCCCTTGATCCAGTAAGCTCGTCACTCAATCAAAGAAGGAAATGAAGTTGCTCTGGCAGGACCTGTTGGGGACAAATCCATGCTGACTTCCCCAGATCACCAAGCTGTTCTTTAGATGCCTGCAGATTGATTCCTTTAAAATCTGCTCCAGTATCTTCCCTGGAACAGAGGTCAGACTCACTGGCCTGTAGTTTCCTGGGTTATCCTTCCTCCCCTTTTTGAAAAGTCCCATTACATTTCATATGGAAAAGGAACTCCCCATAGAGCTGTTATAAGGACTACTATGGTTATGGCTATGATGACTAATAACAGCTAATAGCAGTGTGTTTGTGTGAGTGAGCAAGTGAGTGAGAGAGAGAGAGAGAGAGAGAGAGATTTCCACATAAAAAAGAACCATGAGGTAGAATACAGCCTGGCATAATTGCTTAACAGAGTATCTTCTTTTTTTCCCCTTCACAGTATTTCTGTCTATAAATCAGTCTAGAATACTCATGCAGAGTATTTACTCTGTTGCCTTAATACTCTGTTGCCTTAAACATTTCATGCTTCAGGATCCTCCGGGATGTCTCAAATTAGGCAAGTACTTTTAATTATTGAGTTGCTTTCTGGTATTTTTCACCTGCCTCTTTTGGAGGGTTTGGGGCATTACTATACTTAGCACAAAGTCACAGAGAATGCTAATTAAATTTCTATATAGAATAAGTGTGAAAGTCCAACATCTACACCCCCAAAACCTTCTGCCATCACCTTTTGGGAATTAAACAGCCCACTTGTCCCTGCTGGTATGGTATGACTCATTCATTCTAATACCGGAACATTCTCGGAGTGCTAACTCCAGGAACTCTACAAGTGCTAATATTGTTATGATAATCATAGCCCACACCAATAAAGAACACTCCAGGCATTTGATGTTCAGTGATTTCATAATTATCTCATGCTGCCTTGGAGCCCCCAGTCAAATTTTAACAAAACCTTTCAATTATGGCTGTGGATTCAGCTACAGTTCATAGATTATGAGGATCTGGCCATAAAGCACATTATCAATCCTTGCTTGCAGATATAAGAACCTGCAGGTAGTAAGGAGGTAGAACAATGAACCAACCTTTTCTTGAATGAATAGACAAAGAGCAAGATGCATCTGAGAGAGAAACTGCCTTGAGACAATCAATCTGGAAATAGTACCCAGTATGTTAGACTAGAACTAGACTGAAATGATGTACTTCCTAACCACCACGCAGTCAGCAGGTGGCAGATGTTAATGATGGAAGGCTGGGGTGGGCATTTGGATATCCCCAAACTGAAGTTAAACCCTCAATTCCTAGTTTCTCTTTGGGTCAAAATGACTACAAGAACTCTAAAAACTCTGGGACTAATTAAAATCTGTCTCTGGGAATTTCAGGAGTGTTTTGGGTTCTGGGCTTGTACCAGGAACTAGTATAAGGAGCAAGGGAGCAGGCCCAGGTAGTTGTGGTACATTGACATCAGCCCCTTTAGATACCCTTTAGACTTTAAAGAGTGATTATTTTCAGTTGGCTGCTAACCTGGTATCTTGATTCAGAGGTCGAGTCTACCAGCCATTGGAAAAACAAAAACAAAACAGGTCGTAGACCCAGCCTCCAAGTCTAGTCTCCAGTTCTACTGTTGTACCTGGGGAAAACTCTGGCAGAAAGACAGACAACCTGGTGGAGACCATGGCAGTAGCAGGAAGCATGGTGGTGCTGACAGGACAGAGGAAGTCCAAGCAAGTATTAAGGTTAATTGGTGTGGTTAGTTCAGTCACCATTAGTTAGCAGAATGCTTAAATAAAGCTACAAACACAAAAGCATCACTCTACCAGGTTACTGAGCTTACAAAGCTACACAGATTCACACTGCAAGTTTAGAAGAGAAATACTTCTCTCTATTTGAAAAGTACACTTTTGGATAGGAAAGAGCAGAGATTGATAGATTACTAACTTACTCGCTAAAGGATGGAGACAGATGGTGAGAGACCCATCTGCCTCATGGTGCCAGGAGAGGACCACATGTCCCTCTCTTAGTGCATGCAGGGAGAGAGCACGTCTTCATACAGAGAGAGAGAGAGAGAGAGAGAGAGAGGAAGGGGAAATTGATCCCTGAGAACACAATCTACATTTCCAAAAGGATAGTGGCAGAAGAGTAGATACAGGAAGAAAGATCAGTATGCCTGTCTAGCTATCTAATCTCTCTTGCCACTCAGTCTGGAGGTCTGAGACAGGGGACATCACATCTGGAACTTCCAACTGAATGGGCCTGTCAAGCCCTGGGGAGGAATCAAAACCACTGTGGACGCCTGTGGCTGGGAACTAGCATAGAATAGGGCAAGGGTGGTTAGCAAATGGCACTGCCATCGGAGGTGATGGCATTCCCCTAGGCTTATGCCAGGCGTGGGACCACTGATGTGTAGGAAGGCCCTGCCTCTGAGGAAAGGTCCAATTGCTAAGGTGAGCTTTAAAAGAAATAGTCTAGAGAAGCCTGAGGTGGGCAGAGTGAAGAGTGGCTAAGTCAGGGTGGGCTGAAGAGAAACAACTCCCTGAGAGTCCAGGCTGTGTGGGACTTGGTACATGTATCTAGTGAAGGAAATGGTTTCTGTTTGCATGAGCATGGAGTGAAGTTCTTCTTGTAAAGGGGGATGAGATGTACCAATTTCCTTTTCTGAGTCTGCTGCTTTCTCTGCAAGTAGCCCAAGGTCCAGCTGCCCTGCTTACAACTGCCCATTAGTTCCAGTTGGCAGTAGATCTGGCCTCCAGAGGGACAGATGTGACACACTGGATTTTAAAGTTTAAAGTGTTTAATGGCTGCAGTAATTCTGCCACTTAGTTGTGAACATACTCCCCCTCCCCCCTTCCCTGTTGCTCATGCTGCCAGGGAAGTGTGTGTGTGTGTATTTCAATTTTAAGGGTTTTTTAAAACATGGTTTTCAAGTGCCAGTATTCCCCAGACAGATTTCCGGAATGGTATTTGCAGCCCAAAAACTTTGGGATAATGAAAATCATGTGCTTCCTGAGACCCTGAAACAAATTTAACAAAATATTTTAGCAGTACATTTCCCTAATGGGAGATGAAGTTATTCCTTTTCTTACCAGTAGTGGTGATCACATCCCTCTTGACTAGTTGCTAGGTTTTATTTTAGTCACACAACACTAGAATGAGGTCAGAACCCACTGCTTCTGAGTCTCAGTCTATAGTCTTGTGGGTAAAGTAAAAGCAAATAAAGTGGCACAGGCAAGGAACACTATTGCTGCCAACACCAGCATCACATGAGATGGCAGTGATGAGCGTGGAAAGGTGAAGTGGGAGCATTTTCCAAAACCTTTCATGCCTTTCCTTTCCTCCTCCCTCATTTCAAGTTGTAAAAGAGGCTTTCAAGTCAGCAGTACAATAGATATGATTGAATAGACAGTAACAATAGGGAGATGTTTATTATGGAAGTATGCAATTGCATTGCATCCTGTTTGCATAGTTTATGCATAGACGAAAACCTCCTTTAAAAAGGAGAATTCCCAAGTGTACTGGTTACGGGCAGGATTTTGTCCTTTAAATCTCTTTCCCATGATTCTCATAAATAAAAGGTTATCCTCTTATTTTAGCTCATCTTGAAGATTTGCATTCCTGGGTCATTGTAATTTGCTTGTGCCTGGCTTCAAAAAAAATTACATTGAACAAAATAAATAGTTCAGGACTCCTTGAGCAGACTTCTACCACAGGAACTATGTGCACTTCTGATTGTTGAATACATAAAAGGTCCCCCCCCCCCCCAAAAAAAATGTACTTGATTTATGATAACACATCAATCCCTTTTTGTGTATTCTTCCTCTTTCTTCTCTTCTGGGTAATTTGTCCCTTTAGTGAACTGAAGACATTGCAGGTAAATATAAGGCAGTTTTCTGACCATGCCAGCTGTGGGATTTAGTGTTGAGTAACTGAATTTTATAATCTTTACATTAAAAACAACTTCGAAATGGGTCTTTGAAATGCCATCATAAGATGATCTGGGAACTGAGATAGTCAGGGACAGGTTTGGCATAGCCTGAGGTTTGGCAGAGTCCAAGGACCAGGGCTTTGGGTGGGGCCCACTGTGGCCAAATCCTTGATCACACCCCTGCCCTGCCACCTGTCAGTGCATCCTTCCCTGTACACTTATGAGTAGGTCCACCAAGGGGGGGGGGGGGGCTTGGGAGACAAAATTCAAGGAGCACAAGTCATCTGGAGGGCCCCTGAAGTCAGTGTCACGCTGCATGCACAGAATGCATTTTTAAAAATTCCTAGTGCAGTTCTGAGAACAACCGTTAGGGGCTCAGGGAAGGAAGTTCACAGCAAATAGCAGTATTTCTGTTTACTAGTATATTAGTTTACTAGGAGGCTGAGGGAAACCATTTAATGATCAGATCCTACTAAACCCATCAGCCAAGGCAGTACTGAGCAAGGCAAGACCAGCCAAGACAAGCTACTGTCATTGCCAGGAAGCAGCCTCCTGAAATCTATTGTTTCCTCTCTTACCTCAGTTTCACCCAGCTCCTACACAGCCAGATCTTGCAAAGGGGCAGCCCTGTTAGTTTGTGGTAGCAAAATAACAACCGCTACCACCTTTCATTGTCTTTCCTTACATTTCGCTAACTCTTTTCCCCACTTTCCCCCTCCCTTCCCCCGTCCCTTTATTTCTTAGCCTCAACATCTCACCCATCCTGATTGGCAACTTAGAACATATTTAATGGTAGTTTGCCCCCCAAGCCGGAATAATGAGACAGTCACAAGTGTTGGGTTAACTAATGGGCCACTTTATTAACTTTTTTTTAACTGGAACAAGAGCAAGGGCAAAACTTTGCAGTATGGCCAAGGCCAGAGGTCCAAAGTCATCTCCTCTGCCATATAACATCGGGTAAGTCACCCTGCCCCGAACACCATCCTTCAGCTGTGGCTGATGCCCAGCCAGCTAGCATTTACAAGACTGCTCTGGGATTCCAACTCCCGAGCTGCAAGGCTCAAAGGGAGTACTATCCAGGGCTGCCCTGAAGGCAGTCTGCTTTTCCCCGCCCCAGGCTGGAGGGCCCAAGGACTGTACTCACCAGACCCCTTATACCCCCAAAGGAGGGGTGTCAACTGGTGCTCACCATACCACAATCAGTATTTGCCTAAACCCTGGCCACCACAAAGGCCAAGCCTCAGCTTAGGCCCTTGTGCCCAATCGGAGGCCCAGATCACCCCCCCCCCCCATAGCCCTTACTGTAAGTCTTCCAGAAAAATATCCATGCCCAACTCAGACAAATGTACCCCATCTGGCCTCAGCCCCACCGAAATGCAAACCCAGGTGGGGCAGAAAATAACCCAACCCATTTTCCAGGGCCCTTTGAAGCTCCCGGTTTGCTTTACAGCGAGCCCTGTCAATGGCAAGGGGATCACTCATGCTCCACCAGACCAAGTGCGAAACCATTGCAGACCACAAAATCAGGGTCTCCGGCCAACATTGTCTAATAACCTGAAAACTGGAACAGGCCTGAAGTATCAAGGCTTTGCCTTTGATGAGGCCAAGATCGTTGCCTTCTAAATGAATGTCTACCACGTGGGGTGGAGGGCCAAGCCTCTCTTCGAACAGCAACTGTAAGAGGCCCAGCCACTGCAATCCATGGCATCCCCTCCGCTCCATGGTAGCCCACTGGTTGAGACCCAGCTGCATGCCTACCAGCATCTGCTTGGTGCGATGAGCCACCCAAAATATGTAACTGTGCCCTCAGATTAAAACTCAGTTTCTGTCCTTCCAGCCAACCAAACCTGTAACAAAAGAACAGTGAACAGGAGAATAACTTGCATACAACAACTAATGGCTCACCCCTTCATTTAGACACCAGTGGGTGCACGTATGATTTATAGGCTGTGGAACGCCATCTCCCCAGGCACTGAATGTCATGAGCCAGGTAACCCATGGCCGCCGCCATTGAGGCGGCTAAAACGCACCCTGATCAACCCCAGTTTCCCCAGGGCTCTGGTGGTGACCGCTCAAAACTGGTGTTTTGTCAAGGGGGTGGCATCCCGATGTTGAAATAACAGACGCACACGCATTCCCCAAATTGCTAAGTAGGCCACCAAGGTGGACACAGGGCACAGCTCCTTCTCCACACATGCCCTAAGCTCCACCACTGCTCCCTGCTGCCACTGGTCTATTTTGGACCATCGCAGCATCAGGAAAACCCTATATGCACCCAAACACACATCCTGGATAGATAAGGCGTGGCCCAAGTCGTCCTGTTTTGACTGAGCCATTAGTTCGCTAATACGGAAAGCCCCCCAAAATGCTGTAAGGGCCACAGCATGGAACATTGCTGCCTCAAAATCAGAAATGCAGACCTCCCCCCAAATGCTCACAGACCCCTGAGTACCACTGGAGATATGGGCTGCTGAAGGTCAGCAGGCATACCCGCTTCACATAGCCAACCATCCAGCATCCTGTGTATCCTAAAATCCCCTGTACAGTCAGAGAGCCCACGTTCCTTGCTGACATAGGCCGTTGCAGACAGCAACCCCTTGATCAAACTCACTGCCAGGCCCTTACCTTTCACCTCAACGCAGAAGTGCAAAAGGTGATCCACCAGAACAGGCCATGCACTACAATACCCTACCTCCTTTCTAAAATTGTCAAATCAGCAAACCACACAGTCATATGCCCCCTTTGTGTTTGGAGCAATGGCTAAACCTATTGCCCTGGTTACTTCAGCCTTCCAAGCAATCAAAGCCCTCGAGGCAGATGTACCGGCAGCAGGTCAGCATCCAGGGCCAGCTGACAGAATCTCCCCATCTGTTTGTGTGAGAGAGTGTCAGCCACTCCACATGCCTGGCAGGAAAAGAATATTAAGACAAAGGCAACAAAGGGTAAAAGCGCACACCAAGGCCATAACCCTGAGTGATTTGGATGAAAGGGAATTGATTACCTGTACCGCAGCAAGGTTATCACACCAAAAGTACACTGTGTGGTTGACCAACTCATTCCCACACAGCCAAACGGCCATCAGAATGCGAAAGAACTCCAGGAAGGTAAGGTCGGTTGTCAACCCTTCTGCAACCCAGGCTTCTGGTCATGACTCTGCACACCAATGTCCCTTGAAATAAACCCCAAAACCAAAGGATCTGGCTGCATCTGAATGAATCTGTAACTTGGCATCCAACCGAAGGTCATCGCTCCAGAAGGAGATACCATTAAACGAGTCGAGAAACTCCAGCCACATTTTCAAATCCTGCTGGATAGCAGAAGTTACACAGATCCTATGGTGAGGGAGTCACAGCCCAGCCATGGCATTGCACAGTCTTTGCAAAAAGGCATGGCCGGGCACCACAACCTTGCAAGCAAAACTGAGGTGACTTACCAGCTCCTGAAGTTCCTGCAATGTGGCCTTGCATTTTCCCATGAAGTTCAGTACCCTGTCTTGCAAATCCACTAACGTGGCAGCAGGCAGCCTGGAAGACTGAGCCACGGTATCCAATTCCACACCCAAAAATGTCAACACCTGTGCAGGTCCCTCGGTTTTCTCGTGTGCCAAAGGTACCCCCAGATCACCTGCCAGCTCCATAAAGGACTGCAACAAGTAATTATACTGGCCGGAGCCAAAGGGGCCCACAAACAGAAAATCATCTAAATAATGGGCCACAAAGCCAACGCTGCTACGCAAGCAAAGGGCCCACTCCAAAAATGAGCTAAAGCGCTTAAAGGCTGCACAAGACACTGAGCAACCATAGGCAGAGTGCGATCCAAATAGAATTGGCCTTCAAAATGGAAACTCAGGAGATTGAAATTGGCAGGGTGCACTGGGAGAAGGCGAAAGGCTGACTTAATGTCACATTTTGCCATCTCAGCTCCAGGTCCACAGCGGCACACCATAAGCACCACCTGATCAAAGGACGTATACCAGACCAAGTACAGTATGTCCGGAATAGCATCATTAACTGACCCTCCCCTGGGTTATTAAAGGTGGTGAATGAGACGGTATTCCCCTGGGGCCTTTTTGGGTATGATGCCTAAGGGGGAAACCTGCATGTTGGGAACAGGTGGCAAAGGGAAGGGTCCCTGCTGTTGCCAGCTGCCGCTGAAGCACTGCTCCCTGATGCCATTCCGTCAATGAGAGACAAACGTGTTAGAACCTCAGCCTGGAAACACTTGGTGGCAGCACAGCAAGTTTTCTTATGCCCCTGCAGGGCACCCCTGACCTTGCAGAAAGTGTGGACACTCCCATAGCATGTTCCAAAGCCTTTAGCTTATTCAAAATAGCCTGTTGTACTTCATCATCCCCATCATCTTCTGAAGAAGATAGAACAGGGGCAGGCTGTTTGGTGGTGGCTTAGGTGTGGGGGCTTTTCCTTTTGAATGGCCCGTGCCCTTCTTGGGTGCCATATTGAGCACACTCGCAAACCCAAACCTCTAAAGAGTTGGCTCCCAAACACAAAAATGGCCTCCTCCTAGTAGCTCCTAAAATGGCCACCAATAAGGTTGTACAAAATGGCTGACCTCGAAGGCTCCCAAGATGGCCACCATTGAGGGCTTCCAAAATGGCTGCCACCCAATCCAGATTACCCCCCAGAAATGTGGGGAAGTCACCTCGGGGGGGATGCCCGTCTTATGGGCAGCCATGGACCTCCCAGCAAGAGAGAAAAAAGGAGGGTGCCAAGAGAAGCAAGCCCCTAGGGAACCCGCAGATCCCTGGCCAAAGTAAAAAGTTTGGGGAGGGGCGAGAGGCTGGGACGCTAAAGAACCACGCCCCAGAGGCTGGGGGGAAACCAAGAGCACCAGCCCCTGTGTGTCTAAAACTGCAGCCCACTAATAATGTGCCCCTTGCCCCGGGAAACCCACCAAAAGTGCGCCAGAGGGAGCACAGAACCACCCCGCTGTCAGCCCTAGTGCAAGGCGCGTAGCAACCTCCCCAACCCCTGGGTGCATGGCCACTGCCACCAGCCAGGGGAGCTAAGTTCCTGGCCACTACTCCCACAGGCTGCTGACCGAGGCCCACTTGCCGAAGCTGACCACCAGGCGCCTCCTGAGACCACCACTCTTCTCATGGCTGCACCTCTCACTGCCTCTCTTTGTGCCACCTCCATCGAGCTCTGTGGATGCTGGAGGAGCTCCATGCCAGCCGAAAACAACGTGGGAATGACCCTGGAGGTGTGGGGGTCAGCATATAAACTGCTCGGCCCCGCCCCCTCCTGGATTCCTGTGTGCGGCAAAACTGCCACAGAACTGTCTGCTCATCCTCCTGGATGGCAAAGGTGGCCCACCAGCCCCACGGCCACAAGGGCTGGGGCTGGCGAACCAGAATAGCAGCAAAACTTTATTATTGTTGTTGTTGCTGCTGCTGCTGTTATTTAGATTTCTGAATCACCCCATCCTGGAATACACAGGGGTCTGGGTGATTTACAAGAGGTTAAAAACATGCAAAATGCAGATTAAAATCAACAATCAGTTAATCTTAATTACTCAGTCTCCAGGTGGTGTCCGTAATTTATCTTGAAAACCTGCTCTGAGCTGTTCTTCTGTCTCGTGGGTAGATTAAGGAGGCCGAAGCTGGCAAGGTAAACGTAGAAGAGAAAGGTGCCAGCTATGATAGAAACTGTTGCTGTCCTCAACCAAAAGCCTGGCAGAACATCTCTGCCTTACAGGCCCTGCAGAATTGCATTAAGTTCCGCAGGGCCCTTATGGAATTTGGCAGAGAGTTCCACCAAGTCGGAGCCTGGGCTGAGAAAGCCCTGGTTCTGGTCAAGGACAGCCGGATATCTTTGGGGCCAGGAATCACCAGCAGGTTGCTCTCAGCAGAGTGTAATGCTCTCCTGAGGACATACCAGAGGAGATGGTCCTGAAGATACATTGGTCCCAGACCACTCAAGGCCTTAAAGGTCAACACAAACACCTTGAACCTGACTCGGTACTCCACTGGAAGCCAGTGTAGCTGGTGCAGCACAGGTTATATATGTGCCATCCTTGGCATTCCTGTCAGGACTCAAACCACCACATTCTGGATCAGCTGGAGTTTCCAGGTCAGTTGCAAGGGAAGACCAGTGTAGAGTGAATTACAGTAGTCTAATCTGGAGGTGACCGTCGCATGGATTACTGTGGCTAGGTCAGGGTGGGACAAGAAAGGGGCCAATTGCTGCAATGGGGTAGATGGAAAAATGCCAGATTGGCAATATTCATGACCTGGGTCTCCATGGTTAAGGAGGTGTGCAGGATCATGCCCAAATTCTTGATGGACTGCACCGGAGTTAGTGACACCCCATCAAGCATGGAAAGTCAATGCCCCAGTCCTGACGCACACCCCAGCCACAAAACCTCTGTCTTCACTGGATTCAGCCTCAGCCTACTCTTTTCTAGCCATCCCAACACTGCCTCCAAACTCTCAGCCAAGTTATATGGGGCAGTATCTGGGTGGCCATCCAATAGCAGGTATACTGACTTTCCGCAGCCCTGCTTATGAACACTCCACCATCCATGCTTCTGGCTGCACATATTGCTCAGCACTTCTGGGGAAAGTGGTGCATTGTGGTGATACTTTTAGTGGCCACAGTAGCAGCACTCCTGTTTGTTTACAGCCCAGAATCAATGAGAAAAAGTCATGCAAGTGGCTGTGACCTTGATCATTAGGAAGACTTATGTGCAGGTGGAGGAAAGACATTCCAGCCAGTAAGGGTACACGAGTAGGTGGGCAGAGGAGGAGTCCCTTGGGCACCCTCTGCCAAAGGCATGTCAAAGTCTGGAACCATCCTAGTGGTAGTAAGAATGTTGTAGGATCAAGAGTTTGCTGTATATTCTCACGGAACCAAGAACAATTTTATTAATGGTGGTTGGTGAGTGAAAATCATATAGTGCAAAGTTACAATATCAACCAAATGATGAAGAACCACAAAGCAGGTATCAAAACTTGCTTTTTAAGTTTTCCTCCTGCAGTGGCAGATGAAGGTGGAACATAGAATAGTTAGATGGAAATAATGTGGCTAGCAAAGCAGAAGTTGCCACCCCAGCCAGAATAACGAGACAGAAAATGGTTGGAATTAAACAAGGGCCACTTTATTAACTATTTAACAGAACATTGCATTAACGGGCAAACTAAGGAAGCACAGGAACAGGCAAGGCAGGCATCACTCCCTGACACAACCTCCTTGCCCTTGATATGGGCGGGTCACTTAGCTCTGGTCTTGAGCCAGCCAAATTCTGGCTCGTAACCGGCAGCCCAGCATACTGGTTGCTTCGCAGGGGCACCTACCCCTGAGGCCGCACATACCTTCAGGAAGGAGCCTAGCCAGAGAGGTTCCCAGAGGCGATCACCATTCTCCACCCCAAACCACACAGCCCTGGGGCAGTTTCTGAGGACCTCCTGTTCCCAAATGGGATATGCCATGAGGCGCTCACCAGTTCCGTTTTCCTGCTTGCACAAACCTGCCACAGCCAAGGTCAAGCCTCTGCTTTGGCCTTTTCTACCCCATTCAGCAACCGAGTGCCATCCGAATCCCATGCTGCAAGTCCTCTAAAAATATCCCATTGCCCTTGTCTGAGAGGTGCACCCCATCAGGCCTATACAAGTCTGGAAACTTGAACCATATATTGGGATGCGGCAAAAACAAACCCAACCCAGACTCCATGGCCTTCCTCATCTGATTGTTGGGGACATTGGTGTGCCGAGGATTGGCCGGCGGATTGGTTTCAGGCAGGGTGGGTCAAAGGTCCTCCACCTTCCTGGAATTTTTTTCCAATTGTCGCGGCAGTTTGGATTTGGTCAGAAGATTTGGCCAACCGGACGGTCCATTTTTCGTGAGACAACGAGTCCACGGTGCATGTCATCAACTCCCTGATGTCATGGTCCCCCCGGGTTATGGCACTGGTACGGGCCTTCATGCTGCAGTGTTTGTGGAACAACATCGCATTCAAAGCCCGGCATGTCATCTGAACCTGCTGTTCCCCCAAGCCTTGTCCCTGCTGTCCAGACACCGATCCTTCACCATCCTCCATAGGAGTTATCTCTTGTTTGTCCTCAAGGAAGGCTAGTCACGCTAAAACTTGCGCTTGAAAAGACACATTAGACACCCTTTTCTGCATAGTGCCCTTGGAAGACAAACCCCATTCCTTCTCCAAAGCTTCCAACCGTTGCAAAATGGCTGCATTAACAGAATCGTCATCGCCATCATCATCGGATGAAATCACTGGCTGTACCCGGGAGCCAAGTTGTAGAAGGATAGAGAACTTGGAACTGCTTCTGTTATTTCAGCATCAGCTAATAATCTATGAGCTGATATCAGAGACACTTTTGCATGCAGAAGATATCTCCCCACTCACAAAAAGCTGTTTTATACTTCAGGCTGCTCCAAAAATTGAAAATAAATCCAAAGATGTTCTCTAACCTAGGCAAGAAGTTTTGTAGCTTCTTTTATGCTTCCATTTGCAATTGTTACAGAACTACTTCTACAGAACCTATGCAGGATTATCAGTGTGCTGATTATACTCACATATATCTATCATTACCCAATCACCTCTTCTTCTTCTTCAAGCACAGCATCTTCTGGCAAATTGGATGCCTTATTGACCATCTAGCCAGTACCCATGAAGGAGACACTCTGGACTACCACAAGCTGGTCTGCCATTTTATTCTGAATTGGTTTTAAACTGGATTTAAATTGTATATTTTAATATTGTTTTTTACTGTGAAATTACCTGTATTGACTATGATTGTGACTATCTATGTTATGACTAGCTATGATTCAATGATTCTATGACCTGCCCTGAGCCCACTTGTGAGAGAGGGCAGGACATAAATCTAAATAAATAAATAAATAAAACTACCAAAGTTTTATTCATGATATAAGCTTTAGTGTGCAAGCACACTTTTATGACCCACGTTCCTCTTTCACTGAAGAAAACTGTATACATTCTGTGATGAAATGCAAAGGAGAATGGTTCTGTCTTTGGGGCATTCAGGATTATGAAGAATTTGGGTATCCCATAGGGATTATGGAAATGGAGATGCACAAGTAGGATGAAGCAAATGTGCCTTGCAGCATTTCTGAGACAGTGTCTTTTTCTGATATAGCCACAGTGTGGGCTAAGAAGTGCCTTCATTCTTCCAGTATCTCTCTCAAGTGAAAGATGTGTCTAAAATACACATAAAAACTGGGGTTGCACACCTCCAGGTGGGGCCTGGAAATCTCCCAGAATTGCTACTGATCTCCAAATGACAGAAGTCAGTTCCCCTCAAGCAAATGGCTACGGATTCTATCGCATTATACCCTGCTGAGGTCTCTTCCCTCCCCAAACCTCACCATCCCCAGGCTCCAGACCCAAATATCCAGGAATATCCCAAAATCAGAGTCGGCAGCCCTAATGAAAACCCATATTGATACATAAAAGTATTTTACCTGTTAGTCAAACAAAACTGAAGCAATCAGATTTTACATGGTAATAATGCCACATTATAGCAAAAGACTCAAGTGATATGTACTAACAATGAAAGGTTCTGGGCATACAAAAAGGCCTTTCAGTGCGAGCATTTTAATGTTTAAATTTCATTAAATTTCCAACAGAAATGAAAATGTTTACTGGTGTGCAGGAACCATGATTTATGGACTTTGGGTATTAAAACATTAACTAGACTGTCTCTGCAGAAAAAATGAGAGCATTTGCTTTCAGAGGTTCCTGATGTATCCATTAATATCAGCTTATAGAAAACTGCTTGAAATTGCATTATCTCCGGTACCTGACAGCAAATTGGACAGCTAGAATTTGAGGAGGTTCTAATCAGCACGGAAAGTGTGGAAAGAAAGAGGAACCTGGATGCGCATGTGATACAACTGTGTTTTATACAACAAGCAGGGGACTCATAAGAACTTGACACTGCTGCCTCATTTCCCCCATATCCCCCCAGTATTTTCTTCTTTCTCTCCTCCTGACAACCCCCATATTTTCTACCCTTTCCCTGCTTCCATCTCTTCTTCCCGTCCATCAGCCAACCAACTTTTACCTGTCCCCTACCATCATCTATATTTTTTATTTACTTCATTTATACCCAACCTTTTTAACCCAGTGGGGAACCAAAGCAGCTTACATCATTCTCCTATTATCAATTTTATCCTCACACAAACCTTGTGAGGTAGATTAGGCTAGGAGTGTGTGACTAGCCCAAGATCACCCATTTAGCTTCCATGGCAGAGTGGAGATTTGAACCTGTGTCTCCCAAATCTTAGTCTGAAACTCTCACCACTACACCATACTGGCTTTCATGTGGTAGCTGCTGTTGAATAGGACCAAAGAGTTGGATGTGCCAGTGTTTACTATCAGGACTTGCCCCAATGTTCCTCCACTCAGGAATAAGGAAATGGCTCTGAATCCTGTCCTTTCCTTTTACTGACAGCAAGCAGGACTTGAAGGCTGGCAATATTTGTTATGGTTGCCTAGTGACTGCCGCAATAGCTACTGTTGAGGGCAGTCATTTCATGAAGGTACAGGCGCTGCTTCTATTATTTTGGAGGATTTTTATCCCTCAATGGATTTTTTTTTGAATTTGAGATTTTTTCTGCAAATCTAAGGTTTGTAGGAAATCTAAGGTTCTCCAGATTAAAGTCTACTGTTCTTAACCACTACATCAGTGTGGTTAATTCCACACTAGTTTTGCTAGTGATGGACTTGGCCCCATGTGCAGGAAGGCATTAAACAGTTTTTCCTTCCATTTGCCTCGTTGGCTGAGGTACACTTTTGTATCCTCTGAAGCCAATAGCTGACATCTCTCCTTTTGAAAAGGAGCTAAGTAACAGCTCCCTTCAAAATGTGGAAACCACTCATAAAGAGCATGTAAAGTCTTAGGGTTGCCAACTTTGTTTGGGAAATTCCTGGAGGTTTGGGGTGTTGCCAGGAGAGGGTGGCATTTGGGGAGGGGAGGGATCTGATCAGAGTATAATGGCATGGAAACTGATCTCAGTAATCTGGAGACCAGCTGTAATTATGGGAGATATCCAGCCCCCAACAGAATGTTGGCAGCCCTAGTCCACATCCTGGAAGGTTGCCTGATCTTTGCAAGTGCATCCCGCTGGGAGATGAATAATAGTTCAGTGACAGAGTTCCTGTTTTGCATTTATAATATGGTTCAGTCACAGTGCAATTCCCATAAAAGGATTTCAGATAGTGGATACAGGGAAGCTCATCGCTGCTTGAGATCATGGACAACTTCAGCACCTAGCTAGGTGGACCAAAGATGCAATTTGGCACTAGGCCCTCTCAGAAATCCAGAGAAACTTGGGCTTTTTTGGCCCCTAAAAATAATCTAAAAATGACAATACGTGAAAAAAGAAGACATCAGAAAACAGTGAGACTTAATCTGATTTCTTAAAAAATGTGCCAATGCTTTTATTGCTCTTTTCTCTTTAAATGCACTAATTATTAAGGGGAAATCTAGCTTTTGTGCAATGTCACAGCTGACAAGACCCATGGCATGCACTCTTATCCAATAAAGGTACATATTAAAAAGTAGCATAACTTAACAAATGGAAAAAAAAATAAGTTTAGGGAAGGGCCATGGCTCAATGGTAGAGCATCTGCTTGGCATGCAGAACATCCTAGGTTTAATCCCTGGCACCTCCAGTTAAAGACATATCAGGTAGTAGATGGTGATAGACTTCTACCTGAGATCCTGGAGAGATGCTGCAAGTCTGAGTAGGCAACAGTCTGATTCAGTACAAGGCAGCTTCATGTTTCCATGTGTGTCCAACCAATGTCTAAATTTGAACTTGAGGGCCTGGCCAAATGGCTCTCCTGACTCCTTCCTTGATTGGCCCTGTTCAGTATAAAGTAACTTTATATATTCCATTACAGTATCCTCTTCTAGGCACAAAAGGTTTCAAGAATATACCTGATGATAGAGTGGCCACTTGGATTAAGTATATGAAGGATCTGGAAGAAGAGGAAGAGGAGGAGGAGAAGGAGGAGGAGGAAGGAGGAGGATGATTTATATCTTGTCTTTCGCTTGGAGTCTCGGAGCGGTTTACAATCTCCTTCCCTTCCTCTCTCCACAACAGACACCCTGTGAGGTAGGTGGGGCTGAGAGAGCTCTGAGAGAATTGTGACTGGTCACCCAGTTGGCTGCATGTGGAGAAATGGGGAATCAAACCTGGTTCTCCAGATTAGAGTCCGCCAGTCTTAACCACTACACCAAACTGGCTTCTTAGTTGGTACAACAGAAAATAGAATCAGACCCTAAAACTTTCTAACAGCTGATTAATCTCTGTAATTGTTTCTAAACTAATAGTCTGAAGGTTTTCATTGCTACTAGTACTACATACTCATTCTGTGCCTGGCCAGACTTTTTGACAAAGCCTTGGCCGTTAGCTGGCGTGAATATTGCTGTTCTGCTTTCAAGCTTGGCTAAGCGTCTCTTTAACCTGCTTTATTTCAGAAGAGTAGATTGAGCACAGATGTGGAAGGCGTTACACAATCTGTCATCATCAATCTGTCTTGTACGCAAATTATAACTGACAATACTTGCAAAGGAAAATCCTGACTGACATTCATTATTGCATCTGATAATACAGATGGCATAGCACATTATCAACACACAATAGCCAGTTCCCAGAATTGAAGATAAATGATCATGCATCAGTGGAAGTATTGATTTATGCATGCCGGAACTCTTGAGGTCATAATGTAACAATGCTACTACCAGATGGAGAAAGCCTGAAAATGGAATTGACTAGAATTGCTGTAAAAGTTGTAACCAACCTTATAGCTTTTAAAGGAATCTGACAGGCATATGCAAGTTGCAATCCATCACTGCTGAGCTTCATCAACGTTCTCATGTTATTCTCCAAGAGCATTAAGAACATTTATATGGTTTAAAATTGTTTTTACCTGCTTAGAAAGTAATTCCCTTGATTCAGACCATAATATATGACATTACATGTCATTATTACATTTTAAAGCAGACAAAGAAATGTTGTCTTACTTATGTTTAATCAAAAGCTTAGCTAAGTAAATCAACTGGCAAAGGGGCAGTCAGTGATCATGGCTATCCCATTTTGATGACTGCAGGATTTTTAGCTGTAGATCTGCATACAATCCTAGAAATTGAATGGATTAAAGTGATTATCCACTTCCCTGTCCAAATCTAGGAATAGATCCAATAATTTGAAACAAGCAGAAAACAGGTGTATTATAAGAGGGGTTTGAAGAGTTTCAGATGAGGAGGTAGTTATTATTAACTTCATTTATAGCCCACCTTTTTCACTGTAACTCACTGTACAATACAAAGAACATCTCAGTCAAAAAACATAGATCTCTTATGAACAAGATAATGCAGTAGGGTTAGGATTGAAGAACTGGGAAATGATGCAAGCAAAAACAACTGTCTAAGGTTTGAAAACGGGATTACAAAGTTATAAGGCATTGTATTTCAGTAAAAAGAGTGGGTGGGTGGTCTGTACAATAAATAATACAATATACTGCAATCTTATCCCTTATAGAATCAATCTCCTAAACTGATCCATTATACTATAATTATGATCCATTTATTAGTAATGCCTGCCTGAGGATTTCTGTTTTGCATATTCTTTAAAATGACAGAAGAATGGGGTAACCCCAGGCGGGCTGTTCCACAAACTGTTAACCCCAGGCAGGCTGTTCCACAAACTGTTCCAAAAGCATGAATGATTTTTCCAGGGTGTTTTACAGAGAGACTGAATAGCCCTGAATAGCAGTGAATAAGACTGAGCCTTGTAGAATCCCACAAGGGATTCTTGAGCCTTGTAGAATCCCACAAGGAAGGTCCCACATTGATGACAGCTGGCCCAAAGCGACAACCCTTTGAGTCCTGCTCCTAAGGAATGATTTAAACCAACTCAAAGCACATCCTTTAATCCCAATTTCTACCTCTAAAGGTCTCAACAGGACAACATGATTCATAGGATTAAAGGATGCTGATAAAACTAATAAGAGCTGCAGAAAAGCATAACCTGTGTCTACACTGAGACATAGATCATCAACAAAGTCCACCAGCACCATATCCATCCTATAGCCCATCCTGAAATCAGATGGAAAGGGATCTCGGGTAGATGACTACTTTGGAGTTTCTCTGCAACTGCCTTTTCTTTTGTGTTTTTCATATATGCATGTGTGCGTGCATGTGAGTGTGTGTGCACCTGCAAGTCTTGGCAACCTCTGGTGATTGACTGTGGCTGAGGACAGACTGGCAGTCTGGCCCACTCTGCCTCCGCTTTCAAAGCGGAGGCAGAGTGGCAGTCCAGACTGCCACATCTGCCTGGAGGAGGTGGGCCGAACGCAATGCGTCTGGCGCCGCGCTCCTCCCGTAGCAGCCGGGCACCACTTAAAAGTGGTGTTCCGGCTGCTGCAGCGCACGTTCCACCTGCTTTCGGCGGGTGTGAACACGTGCCAGCCGGGGGAGCCACATGGCGTTCACACACCGCCACAGGAAGCCGCCCCCAGTCTGGACACTGTGGGTGGCTTCCTTCCGGTGGTGGGCGAACGCTGCCCGGCGGGGGCAATTCCCCCGCCTTGTTCTGCCGCGCCACGGAGGCGCGGCAAAAATCAAGTCTGTCCTCAGCCTGTGTGTGCACAGTTTAAACTGCCTTCCCTCCCTGGATTGGCTTGGCTTCCTCAGGTGCCCCGTGGCTTGTGAGGTGCCTGGGAAACCCGGGGTGGGGGGAAGGCTGTAGGCGTGGCCAACTTGAAAGCCAGCCAAAACAACGTTCCTGTGCATTTCAGCCCAAAAATAGCCCTGGGGTTAGAAATGCACTGGCAGAGCTGAGTGAAGTTATTAATTTCATAGCAGAGTGCCAGTCTGATTTTCGAGGTATCAAAAATACTTGGATACCTTTGAATGCGTACTGATGTCAGCCATTTGGATTAAAGTTCTCACAATGATCCATGAGGTCAACTTAGTAATAGAATCTGAGAGAGAAATGGAATTATGTACTTGAGGAAGCACGGCCTGTGTCAGTCAAAATTGGTGTGCCAGATAGTTTTGCTACTCACAGGAGGCCCGGGTACCCAGGAAACCCAACTCAAAAGGATTCTGAAAATTATTTCAGGGTGAATGTGTTCTACAGCATAATTGACTTTGTTATTGATGGCCTTTCATGTCACTTTTCTACAGTCAGGGACATCTGTGGAATTTTTGATTTTTTGTGGCACTTTAAGTAGTTAGATGAGAATGAGTTGTCACAAAAAGCTAGTCATTTTCAGCTGTGATATGAAAGTCACATTTCAAGTGACATTCAGAATGAAGTACTTCTTAAAAGAATTTTTGATGTGAATTTCAAACTCAATGTGTCACCAGAAAAAAAAATTATGGTCAGATATTGAATTTGAGATTAGGCAGTGTTTTTTCTAAATCGTAATCACATTGTGCATTTTTCTGTCATAGAGGCAACTGTGGCCTCTAGTTCAGTTCAGTTACCTCTCTAATGAGAGGAGCTTTAGTGTGCTAAAATTAATTAAGTCATACTTTCTGTCCACAGAGTTTGTTTAATTTCATGTTTGTTGCATCCAGGGGTCATTTCGAGCAGGAGCTTGGGGGAGCTCCGCTCCAGGAGTTGGTGCCAGCCCTCCACCCCCCCCATGGGGGAATGCCTGCTTGTGTCATGGCTGCAGCAAAACGACCCCGTCCCCTGGAAAGGTCCTTGTTCCTCCGACCAGAATAGTGGTATTTCTGAGGCTTGGATTAGTAGCTATCCCCCCCCCTTCTCTTTCTTTCTTTCTTTCTTTCTTTCTTTCTTTCTTTCTTTCTTTCTTTCTTTCTTTCTTTCTTTCTTTCTTTCTTTCTTTCTTTCTTTCTTGCCTTCTGACATACTTCTGGTGATGTCAGGTGGTTTAGCAAGAGTTTTCTCCAGCACCATAATTCAAAAGAATCTATTCTTCAGTGCTTGGACTATAGTATTTTGTAATTAATGTGACATGGTTAAAGAGTGTTTTATCAGTATATGTTATTTTTTTAAAGATCAGATACAGGGTTAGAGTTGGTATGGATAATTTCTGAAACCCTTATGATTAGTTTGACTTTTGTAAGAATTTACTTCTGAATTAATCTTTGTATTTTTGACATTGTGTTTGTATTTGGGTTTCCTGGATCATATAGTTCTAAGAATAAATTGTTTTATTTCTTGTAAGTTGTAATGATTTTGTGCCACACGAGTGGCTCCTTAGTCATTACAGTTCTATTTGTTTTATTCTGTTCCATTACTTGTAAGTAATACAACACATGTACATATATATACCCATACATAAATCATAAATGCTAAAGTATATAGCATTGACTACAAAAGTACTTGAAAAGTACAGTTTGAAATGGGGTCTACACAGCCCTGTAGGCATCTCCTGCACCAAACTCAAGATTATCTCTGTGCCAGCTATAATTTCCACATGAAGTCTGCAAAAAAAGAAAGACTCATAGAAAATTATAGTAATTTCCCCAGCTCCTGGGGCTTGGGGGGGCGGGGGGAATGAAGGATTGCATAACCAGGTAGTGTAAGCTGAGATAGGTATACCCATCATTTTCTTCCAATGAGGTCTCTGTCATGCTAAGTCAGATCAATTTTCTCCTACTCCAGCAAACGTGGTACTTGCCAATGTGCTTGTAGATGGCTGGTCTTTCCCTTGGCTCCATTTTCTCAAACCTGATTCAGTATGATCTTGTTTTGAAAGATGGCAGTCAAAGAAACTTTGGATACCATATGGACAGGTAGATATAAACTTTGCAGGTACCACCCAGATCTGCATTATTTTATTTGCTTCAGCCTCTAGCTGCAGGGGCAAATTGGGCATTAAAATCACTGGGGGGAAATTCCAAGAGGTTTGAGCATTCTGAAGCTGGGTAAGGAGGCAAACAGGTAGGCAGTAGCCATAGCATTTATTGCAGGGTCACTGCTAGGCAAATGATCTGGCTGACCTAGGAATGCAAACTCTGGAATGCCCCCCTCCCTGTCTGTGGATGCAGGCTGTGACCAAGTCACACTACTGTGAAGGTGGAAACTGGGATGAGAAGCAGCTGATGCTACTCTCTGCCATGGAAGCAGGAGGCAGGTACCTACGCTTACCAAGGCCACTGCCAGCCCAACTGTGGTGGCCCCTCAACACGTCACACGCTCTGCTCCTTAGTAGGTGCCTCTTCACAGCATTGATTCAGAACAGGTTGAAGCTTCTGTCACTCAGCCTTTTTTTCCTATTATGACTGCCTCCCAGTATCAGCCAGTATCATAATGCCCCTGTATAAATCACTGGTGCTACCTCTTTTGGAATACTGTGTGCAGTTCAGGTCACCACTCCGCAAAAAGACACTGTAGCATTGGTGCAGAAAAGGGCAACCTAAATTATTAAGGGGATGGAACACCTTCCCTATGAAAAGAGGTTAAAGAGGTTATGGCTCTTTAGCTTGGAGAAATGAGGACTGAGGGGTGACATGATAAAAGTTTACAAAATTATGCAGGGGATATAGAAAGTAGAGAACTAAGTGCTTTTATGCCTTTCTCACAATAGAAGAACTCATGGGCACTCAATGACATTAATGAGCAGTAGGCTTTGGCAGGGAGAGCAGGGTATAAATTTGATAAATAAATACATTTGATAAATAAATAAACAAAAGAAGAAAAAAGAAGTACTTCTTCACCCGAAGAATAATCAACACGTGGAATTCACTGCTGCAGGAAGTAGTAGCGGCTACAAACATAGACAGCTTCAAGAGGGGACTGGATAAACATATGGAGCAGAGGTCCATCTGTGGCTATTAGCTGTAAGGTATAGATGGAACACTATGTCTGGGGCAGTGATGCTCTGTATTTTTGGTGCTTGTGGGGCAACAATGGGAAAACTTCTGGCATTCTAGCCCTGCTGGTGGACTTCCTGATGGCACCTGGGTTTTGGCCACTGTGAGACACAGAATGTTGGACTGGATGGGCCATTGGCCTGATCCAGCATGGCTTCTCTTATGTTCTTATGCATGTTTTCCTGGGTTTCCTGGTAGATGATTGGAGTCTTTCTGTCTCACTTGCTGATAGGATTGCCAGCTCCAGGTTGGGAAATACCTGGAGATTTTGGGGGTGGGCAGGGGTCATTTAGTAGAAAAAGAGGTGCAGGAGCTCGTTAGCATAACATTTGTGTATGCTACACCACCTGACATCACCGGAAGTATGTCAGAAGGCAAGAAAGGAGAGAGAGAAAGAGAGAGAGAAAGAAAGAGCTGGCAGAGAGGGGACAGCTACTAATCCAAGCCTCAGAAATACCACTATTCTGGGAAGATAGCTTCAGTGGTGGCTGAAGCCTTCAGAAGGCTGGTCGGAGGAACAAGGACCTTTCCAGGGGACAGGGTCATTTTGCTGCAGCCATGACACAAGCAAGCATTCCCCTATGGGGGGGGGGGCTGGCACCAACTCCCGAAGCTGTGCTCCCCTGCGCTCCTGCTCAAAATGACCCCTGGGGTGGGGCCTGTTGAGGGCAGGGTTTGGGGAGGGGAGGGACTTTGATGAGGTATAATGCCATACAGTCCACTTTCCAAAGTAGCCATTTTCTTCAGGTAAACTGATCTCTGTCACCTGGAGATCAGTTGTAATAGCAGGAGAACGCCAGCTACCACCTGAATGTTGGCAACCCTACTTGCTGATAGGGATTATTCCCAACCATAGAATGGACATTCTGGGCTTTAGGCTAAGAACACCAAGCCAAGAGCCCTTGTTTTCTTGCCCTTTGGCTCACTCTCACACCAGAGGTGCTGGGCTTTTAGCTCAGTCCACTCAAGCGCTTGTCAAATAGATGCAGAAGGAAAGAAATTTGTCATCCTGGGCTGCCCAAAGCAACCAATCTGATGAAAGTCTGGAATCCAGATCTCCAGCTTTTCTCAATTGCTGCTGCAGAAGTGATATTGTCCCTGTTCTGGAAAAGTGATTGATTCTGTTACACATCTTCTCCTGCATTGTGAATTTTTATCAAGAAGAAAGATTGCAATTAATTATTTCACTCCTCTCTAAATTCATACCACTGAAGTATTATATGAACTTTAGGTCTGAAGTACTCTGGATATATCTTTTAAAAGATACACAGAAATCTGTAACTTATGTGGTAACAAAATTTTGTACTATAGCAATTAGAAAGCAGAATTGTTTGGAATTTCATAATAGATTTTTTTCAGCTCCGAGTTTTATGAATATTAGATGGTTTTAAGAGATACTGTGATCTTATGTTGGTCTTTGACCATAATAAATACTGCCTGACTGACTGAATCCTGACTCTGGATAGAAAATTAGACCTGTCCTTAATATGTTGATGAATCAAAGCGTGAATATGATTCAATACTGATCCACAGTGTTCTCAAAATAATGTTTTATTGGAATCAAGTGCAAACTAATCCCTGTCTTTGAGTAACTGATTTGACTGTATGATTGGTTCAGAAACACTCTTGGTGTCTTGTTTGACTATTATGGCACTCTATGATAGATATATTGTTTGCTCACATTACTTCTACAAATGAAGAGTCCTTGTGGTATGTAGATTAGGGTGTTAGAATATTACTAAAGATTTGGATTTTGTCACTCTGCCCAAGAAATCCACTCCAACAGTGGCCCAATCTGCATCTCGTGGGGAGGGCGGGATATAAATTCAAAAATAAATAAATAAATAAATAAAATCTGCCATGTAACACTGCTTTTTTCAGCTCTGGTACTGGTTTCCGTTGCCTCCCAGTTGGCTCAGTATAAAAGCTTCCCATTTGCATCATGTTTAGGGAGAGCATGAGAGAGAGGGGGGAGGAGCGACCTCCCAGGGGCACCGGCAGGGCACTGCACTGTGCTTTGGCGAGGAAATGGCACCCCCCCCGCAGAAAGTAAGGGGGGTGACCTTGCAGAGGGGGAGGCATGGGGGCAGGAAAGACTGAATGAGCTGGGTAAAAAACACAAAACATCTGGCAGTTGCCAGTCAGGGCATTATGGGGACTGCTCCCCAAAATAATAAATGGTTCAGGGGTGGTCATGCTTCCAAAACCCCCCCCCCCCCCAATATCATTGCAGAAAAATGTTCCCTGGCTGCTTTTAAATGCAGACGACTGGATTTTCAGCTAACTTGTTTCCTTTGTGACAATTTGCATATTTCCTTAGAAAAGATGGGGGGGGGGAGAATTCAGCTCCAGTTGTCTGCTTATCACTCACAGCAGCTCGAGGGTGGGGAGGAGCAATTAAACCACCTTAAAACCAAATCTACATAACACGGTGAGGTGCCATGGTGACCTTGGAGTCACCACTAAATGGCAATAAAGTGATACAGACAGCCAATGCTGAGGCGAAGCAATACGAGAACAGATGTGGAATAAGATGCGAACAGAAATTTGTCAGACAATGTGGGGTTGGTTGCACAGCGGCAGGAAAGACCAATGCAAATTGGACCAGTGTCGTCATAACCAGAGTTACATCCTTCTAAGAACAGTGACTTCAGTGGACTTAGAAGGGTGCTTGAGATGGCACTTTGGGTGACTTTGGGCTAGTTACGCTCTCTCTCTGCCTAGCTTACCTAACAGGATTGTTGTGAAGATAATATTGGGGTGAAAACATGGACACTGCTCTGAGCTTCTTTGAAGAAAGCACATGAAAATGTAATCTAAACATACAGGAGAATTTGGAAGCATCATTTTATTTTCCCCTTCAAAAGGTATGAACAACTGAGATGTTACTTAAATAACTATTATTACCTGGGCAAACATATATACTGATATTCTGATGCCTGTTGGTTACAAGGAGTATTCCATTAGACTTACTGGTGGAAAGAAGAAATTCTTCTTGTTATTTATAAATTCCAAAAGCACAGGCGCCAGAGATCTTTAGGGATGGCCAAGTTCAGCATTAGGCTTTGGAGTTTGTTGTGTTGCTCTTTGATATGCACAAAAGGACATATTTAAAATTTCATGGACTGCTTAAAACATGACATTTCAAAACATCTGAGGGGTTTTTTTGTATTAATGCAAATCACTATGTGGGATAAACTAATTAGGCTGAAATTATAAATTATAGATAGACTGCTGGAGATCTGGACATTAACAGTAGTTCATTGGTTTTGATAGCTTCAATCTATTACTTAGCATATTATTACTTAGGATGATTGGTGTTGTTTTCCCCATGTTTTGGATATGGGGTTTTTTGGGGGGGGGGGGGCAGGAATGCTAAGATTGAAAAAAAATGCTTGTCTGAAGCAACTTCATGTCTAGGTATCTGATAAATAAACCAGGCTTTTACCAGCTCACTGACCTAGCCCCTATGCAACATCCAGGCTTGAGAATCCAAATTCATAAGCATTGGCAGTAGAGCTTGGCCATACTCAGTATATAAACCTCTTTACAGAATTACAGAATTTACAGATTTACCACTTTACAGAACTAGTAAGTGACTGAATGCACCTTGCAGCATTTCCTTAATAACGCTGTGGTCACACACACTAAATAATCCACTTTCAATTCACTTTCAGTGCACTTTCCAACTGGATGTTACTGTGTGAACTGGCAAAATCCAGTAGGAAAGTGCATTGAAAGTGGATTGAAAGTGGATTATTTATAGGGCTGCCAAGTCCCCCGGTAGAGCGGGGGAAACACCGATTTTTAAAGCTTTCCCCCGCTTTTCCAAAATTGGCCACCGGGGGGACAAAATGGCTGCCAGCAGGGGAACCTCGGAGCCTGCCCTGGCCAGCCTCTTGAACTTCTTAAAAGGGAAATTTCCCCTTTAAGAGCTGAGCCAGCAAGAGAGCCCTGCCCAGAGATTAAGGAGGGACTAAGCTCTTTCTACTGCGTGCAAGGTTGCTGCTGAGTAAACTGCTGGGGTAAGCTGGGGTCTGCGAGCTCTTTTCCTTCTCTGTCTCTCCCCCTCTTTCTTTTTTCTGTCTGTCTGTCCACTGTGGTTTTGTCAAAGGAATAAACTGTCACTTCCAAAGAGGTAAACATCACAAGGAGAGGTTGCCTGTAGAAGGTCTGGGAGTGGGATTGTTTAAAATGTCTTGTCGTGGCTGTTTGGGTCCCCCCAATCCTCATTTCCCTTCTGCAAATAAAAGTTGGGATTCCTCATTTTTATGCCAATTTTCTGTTTCTTTCAACCGTGTCCCCCCCCCCCCCCCCGGGCAGTAAAAATCTGCATTTTTAAAAGCATTTGTACATCAAGTAACCGGTGTTCTAAGTTAGGGATGGATCCAACTAGCTTTTCTGCTGGCGAAAAGGGGAGGACAAAGGTCCTCTTTAGCCACCAAAAAGCCTATGCGGGGGGGGGGGGAGAAGTTATGGGACTTACATGGACAACAGCTGGGTGAAACAAGGGCCAGAAATAAAGCCTGGGAATTGGGCAAGAGTAAGTGAAAAAGCTGTCTGTCTGTCTGTCTGTCTGTCTCTCTCTCTCTCTCTGTCCCCATCCAGCAGAGGTCTATCAGTGGCTATTATTAGCCACAAGGTCTAAATGGAACCCTTTGTCTGGGGCAGTGAGGCTCTGCATTCTTGGTGCTTGGGGGGGCAACAGTGGGAGGGCTTCTGGAGTTCTGGCCCCGCTGCTGGACCTCCTGAGGGCACCTGGTATTTTTGGCCACTGTTGTGACACAGAGTGTTGTACTGGATGGGCTGTACTGGATGGGCCGATCCACTGTGGCTTCTCTCCTGTTCTTATGATATGAAAATCATATGTAGCACTTGTGTAGCACTTAGGGCTTCATATTCTGCCGAGATGAGGAAGGATTCAGTAGGGCCATTGCTCAGTGATAGAGCATCTGCTTGACATGCAGGAGGTATCAGCCTCTTCAGCTAAAAAAGGATCAGGTAATAGGTGACATTAAAGATCTCAACCTGAGACCCTGGAGAGCCACTACCAGTCTGAGTAGTCAATACTGACCTTGATGGACCAATGGCCTGATTCAGTATTAGGAAACTTCATGAGTTCATGTGGAAGCATGTGGAAGCAACATCACAGGATGTGACATCACAAAATGATGTCACTTCCTTTCTCCTGGCTCCACCCCCAAAGTCTCCTGGCTCCACCCCCAAAGTTCCCAGATATTTCCCAAGTTGGACTTGGCAGCCCTAATTATTTAGGGTGTGTGACCACAGCGTTAGTCAATACTGTCATGTGGGCCCACCTCACGGCAAGTGCAGGTGGGAAAACAATGGGAACGTTCTGTTCCTCCTTTCTCCCATGCCTTTCACCATGACAGAGCTGTAGCTGTAATTTGTACTGAATGTGGCAGGATGTGTTTATTTCAAGAACTCACTCTCTAGGCTGTACAGAGCATAGTTCTTCAGTATGTAGGGGTTTTACTTTAAAATCTCAGACATTTTAAAGAATTGGAAGTCTATAGAGAAGCCCTTAGAAGTAGTCATGAGTCAGAGACACCCCTCAGACAATCCTGAGTGAATGGAGATCAAGAAGACAATGCTAATTGCCCAGTCATTCTTTTTCTCTTCTGTCTGAAAGAACCTGTGTTTCCTTAGAAACAGTAGACTGGCCTGCTAGAAAAGCTAAAGCAGCAGCAAAAACTGTATGAAAAATCAATTAATCTATTATATTGTCTTGTACATGCAGGGCAAACTGGCCATCTCTCTGGCCCTTCCATTCCTATCAAGAGCTTATTACCAGTTCTCCTATATACAGGAATATCTTTTGCTTTACTTTAGCTTGCCTTGAAAATGGTTCAAATGCTTCAATTGCTCAGGAATAGATCCCCTCATATGCCGGCAGAACTGAATGCAAGACCACACCGCTCCCATGGAGGCATAAATACATCTGGCCTTTTCAGGGCAATTCTAAGCAGAGTTACTCAAGTCTAAGTCTACTGAAATAAATAAATAGTAGTTCTGCTTAGGACTGCACTACTAAAGTCTTATGTCGCTTTGATGTGGTGTATGCACATGATTTCCTCCACCCCTATCAACCCGCCTTGTAAAAATGGCCATAAGTATCAGCTAAATCTGAATTTTACAGATAGTTGGTTGGATTTTGTGTGGAGCTAAATGCCACCAGTATAGCATTTCCAACCTATTTTCTCTAAATGATAGCAAAATCGAAAATGTAAAATCTTGGGTAATTATGAAATTCTATGCATCTTCTGGGATTGTATATGTTTCAGATCTTTTTCCCATCTGGAAAAGAGTATTCTATACTACAGTTAGTATTGAAAAACTACATAATTCCATAATCTTTAGGAAACATGGAGTCATTCCCCTGTGTTATAATTTAAATTTTGTTAGTTTCCTAGTGCCAGAGCCATTGTGTATACACCTACCCAAGAAACTCTTAAGCTGTATATATGCAAACCAGTTTATGCTACCATTGCTAATTTGTCCTATAGCATTAAAGCCTAGTATTTTATTATTGCCTATTAATAGCATATAAGTATCAATACCATATTGCTCCCACTTGGTCACAGACTTACATTCATAGTTTTGTATTCTATTTAAGTCCCTTGCTACTGAGGCTAGTAGAGAAGCATTTGGAGATAAATTATACCTTTATTTGTCCCATATTCTTAATAGACCATTCAGTTATCTTTTTCAGGGCACGATCATACGCACCCGTTTGCGACACGAGAGGGACGATTCCCTGCCAGCTTAAAGTGGTGTGATCACACCAGCACATCTGGGAAGCATCCCACAAGTGTCGTCAAACTATCGCAAGCTGCTTTGAGCTGGCGGGGTATCAGCATAAAAAGCTACCAGTAAAAAGGCAGTAGCAAATGGTTTGTGATGTCCCGGAGCTGGACTTTCCCTGTGTGATCGTGCCAGCGCAAACGTGCAGCGTTGGGGATCAGGCTTTTTCTCCCTCCCCCGGTATTCGCATCATCGGATGACCCCCAGGGTGGAGAGGCAATTCATCAATCCCTTGTTTAAACGAATAAGCAAATCAAAAACGGCTGGAAAAAAAAACTCGCCTTCAGTTGCGTGTGATCACTCAGTGGTGGTTTGCCCTTGCAGGTCCATGGACCTGTGTGATCATGCAAATGCGACACAAATTGTACCAGCACAAATTTGTGTTGATTCCCATCCAGATTATCTCGCTCGTGAGGCTGCAACCTCATAAACCTTTTCCCTCTAGGTTTTCCATAGCCACAGCAATGTCTTCTAGGGTTTCCAGGTCCCCCCCTGGCCACCAGTGGGGGAGAAGAAGAAGAGATTGGATTTATACCCCGCCCTTCACTTGTAGACTTAGAGTGGCTTATAATCTTCTTTCCCTTTTCCTCCCCACAACAGACACCCTGTGAGGTAGGTGGGGTTGAGAGAACTCTGAGACAACTGTCCTTGAGAGAACAGCTAGTACAGAGCTATGGCTTTCCCAAGGTCATCCAGCAGGTACAAGTGGAGGAGTGGGGAATCAAACCCAGTTCTCCCAGATTAGAGTCCGTGCACTTAACCACTACACCAAACTGGCTCACTGGGGGTGTAGGGTTGCCAGATCCAGGTTGGAAAACTCTTGGAGATTTGGGGGTGGAGCCAGGGTAGGACAGTGGGGAACAATGCCATAGAGTTCACCCTCCAAAGCATCTGTTTTCTCCAGTTGAATTTATCTCTGTGGTCTGGAGGTAAGCTGTAATTCCAGGAGATCCCTAGATCCCACCTGGAGGCTGGCATCCCTAAGTTACCTTGTCACACATTGGCTGCGATCATAAGCACAATTAGACCCAACATAGGCACAAATGCTGGACAGATTTAAAGGGCATGATCAGACAACAACATCTGGGAAGAGCCCCACAGCCATCGGCAACCCGTTCTGTTCTGCCACAGAAGCGGAGTTAAAAGACACTGGGGGAAATCCAGTAGGGAATTGGTTTCAGTGGGCCACAGGCAGACTTTCCCCTGTCTGATTGCTCCAGCGCAGTCTCATGGCACTGATCAGACCATCCCGACTCTGTGCCATTGTGTCCCCCCCTTTGCAGTATGTGCATCATCATAAACTCCATAGGGAGCCCTCAGTGTGGAGGTGTGATTCATCGATCCCTCATTTAAGTACATGAAAAACAAACAGCACACACATAAAAGACTCACCCACAGTTGCATCTGATCACACACTGATGGACTGCACCCACAGCTTCAAAGGGAGGTGTGATCGTGCAACTGCGGGTCAAATTCCTCCAGAGGAAATAGCCTTGCTTCCCCCCCCCATTTTATCTGGCGCATATGACGGCACCCATTAAAATTTCATGTAAACACCAGCTTAATGAAAACCAAACTACAGGTAGATAGTTGAGCACGAACATAGTCACGGGTCTATTTGCTTTTCATTCACTTCAGAATGCTAGAACTTCCCACAAAACTAAATTAGCTATAGGGCTATCAGCAAGTGCTGTGGTCTCGCAGAAGAAGAGATGGATGTGCTTGAGTCCAAACAGCAAGCAGGATGCTGATGGCTTTCAATAGTGGTAAGAGCAGCTGTCTGTCAGGGGAAAAGGTATACCCCCGAGGAAAGGGAGAATGATTGTATGAGAAAGAAGGACAGAGTACTTTAACCAATTGTTGATCTTATTGTGCGTGACTCCTTTGCTTTAAAATACTGTATTTCATTGTGACTCCAAAATAAATTTCTGTTGTTGTTGTTGTTTCCTGAAGCAGCACACACTATCATTAAGCTGTGAGACAATCACGTACTTAGAAATTTTAATCTGACTTGTTTCCTGAACAAGAGGAGCTAACAGTGCAGTGAATGTACACACATGCAGGAACACAATAAAGGAATTACACAGGCCACACTAATTGTTTAACATTCATACTAATCTATAATGCTAGGCTGTGAATTCTTCAGTGAGTTTGTGTTACATGGGACAAAAATTCTGTGTGAAGTGCCTGCAACTTGCCTATAGCCATCTGAAAGGCCAGGTCTCAAGGGTCTGCATTTTCATATGGAGCCTTGTCTCAGCCAACATTGTGTGCACACCACATTTCACTTACTTGCTCCACTAATGGCTTGTGGATTCCATGTTGTGATTATCTATTAAACAGACTGACCCTAAAGTGAAGCAGGCTTTTCCTGTTTTATGTGGTGGCTAGAGTGTTGGACCAGGATCTGGGAGACCTAGGTTCAAAATCCTACTCTGCCATGGAAGATTGCTGGGTGACCTTGTGATACTCATATGCTCTCATTCTAATCTTTCTCACAGGGTTGCTGTAAAAATAAAATGGAGTGAAGAATGATGTAAGCCAGTTTGGGTCCCCATTAGGGAGTAAGTAAATGAAGTAAATAAATGTCTCCAGGGAAATATAGGAGGGACTTCCGATAAAGGGCAATGTGTTTTTATAGAAGGGGGTACTGCTCAATGACAAAGCCCAGGTTTTTAATACAGAAAATCCCAAATGCAAGCTGTGACAGGCTGCGCACAGGAATGTACCCCAGAGATGGGGCAACCAAACAGCAGTGCTCTGAGTCAACCAATAGGGGCTGTACTAGGAGAAATTAAGATCTGAGAAGGGGAGGGTCGAGTTAGCCACAAGTGAGGGCTGTGAGAGAGGTGTCTAAATTAAGAAGCTAAGAGAGATATCAGATCTTTGGTCCAGTTTCCTTGTTTGGGGAACCAAGTGGACAAATGTGTTACAATAGGCCAGTATGGGATTTTGCTGGGTCTGGTTTATAATTTTGTTGCAGCAGAGACTGTGGTAATATGTTATAAACCTGTCCAAGACAGGGTTATCCTGAGGCATGTACTGTGTAAAACCTAACATGCCATAACTCCAGGTTAAGTGTTGATATTTACCCAGTTATGATTTTCCTGAAATAAACTGGTATTGTTCATTTTTGAAAAGTAAACCGTCTTGTTCCTATCAGTTTTCATCAACTATCAATCCAGTATTTTTCAATATACTAAGGTCCAGATCCAAATCCAAAGTGTTTGGGTTTTTTTTAAAAAAAATTCCACTGGGAACCCAGGTGCAGTGGATTGTAGGGAGGAAAGTCTATGGGGTAGTGTTTAGGCCCCAGAAATTTGTCACACGACCCTTAGTATCTGTTTAAAAGATCTCAAAAAGCAATGTATATGCACACATTTTTCTACACACTACAAACAAACTATAACTAAATACTTTGAAGAGCTGCTGCCCATACTAGACTAGATGGACCAAAATATATCAATGTAAGGACTTTCATATGTACTATACTCTTAAAATGCTTTTGGTTTCTATCCTCTCACTCTGCAAAACCACTGCATCCCCAGGAGAGAGCTGGTACCAATTGTGGAAAGACCCATCAATTTGGCATGGTCTGAAGGCCTCAAAAAGACTTTAAAATTCATTTCTAATGAGGTACAATGTAACAAAGTCATCAAGCAGGGGACAGGATCTGGGGTTATGATGTATGCAGGTTTGACCGTGTGGGCATTTATCACACAGGGAATGTGTCACCTTTAGGTTTTGGAGCATGAAGGGCAAAATAATGAAGTTTAACCACATGTCGGATGTTCTGTGAGTCACTACATATCAGAAAAGGTCACCAGTTTCTTACAGAAGAGAAGATAAGGAGATTATATTAATGTTTAGAATGGTTCTTCATCGAGATTTCTCACTATGCCATAGGAAGGTTTACTCCATTCAGAAGATTTTTAAATGGTCAGCCATATTGTTATGCCAGTGTATGGGGGTGGGAAGTTGTATTTTTTCTCCATTAAAGCAATTCTCAAGAGAACAAAAAAAGAGACCCTGTCATTTACAGAGGATATTGTGTGGGACTTAGATTTGAGAGCTCTAGTTTAAATCCTGGCCCAACCAGGAAACTTTCCATAACTTCTCTCTTGGGGTTGTTGTAAGGATTTTTTTTAAGTGCACCACTCTTTGGATGGCACATTTACACCCCTTTGAATCAGCCTAAAAAGTGTGATTTCAGTTCATCACTAGGACTCAGTTCCAGAACTGTCAAATTAGTAACTGCCTAAAATCAATTTCCAAATAAATGTTCAGATCAAGATACCAGAAGTTTTACTGCAGGACCTTTTCCTATTTAGCTCAGGGTAGCTTTCCTGTCACCTTTAAATGTCACCTCTGATCCAGTCATTAATCAAAGCAGGCAAACATCGTCCACTCAGGAAGATACATGAAGGGATAGTTTTACTATCATTTCATACCAGGATCTTTATAATCACTCCACTTTGGAATGTTAGAGCTCACCTTCTATTCTGCCCACCGGACCTGGGCAGCAGTCACCTTTAAATTGCCCAGTCAGATTCAATCTTCATCTCTTGGACCAATCCTGATCCTGGGAAATTGGAATGTCATGTCTAGTAATGGGGTCCTTGTCCATAAAAGGACCATCCCAGTCTGGTGAAAGGTGTGTCAGGTTCTTACAACACCTGAATACCCCTACATCCACTTTGCAGGTTCATTTTCCTTTCTCCTTGAAACTCTGCCACCTCAAACTTCTGATGCACAGACTTCTCTTGCTACATATCCCCTCACATACCCACCTTGCCCACTTCCTTCACTCCTCCTTTCCCATCCCTCACCCCAGAGATAGTGTGTATGTAGTTGGGAGGGAGAAGGTAGTTTAGCATGGATTATTGTGGTTTATTGAGGTTCTAAGGTTGTAGTTAGGGACAGGCATGAACCAGGAGAATGTGGTTCAGGTTGTCTCATGTTTTGTGGTGTGCCCCATTTGTGAACCATGGATCAATCACAAACTTTTCTGAGCTAAATGAACCACTTCAGTTCATGAGGTTTGTGATGTGGTAGAACAGCCCCCCAGTGTGCTAGAGACACCAAACTCACAGGGGATCTCCAGATGCTACTTGTCTACCTGTCTTCCATGTTTGGTGAGGATTGGATTTATGGAGTTCAAGTTACACTTCACCCCAAGAATGTGCCCCCATGAATTTTTGCAAGCCCAGCAGAACCATTGCAATGTACCCAGCAGAACCAGTGGCACCATAAACCCAACAGGACTAAGGTCAAGCCAGAAAAGTGCTTTTTGGGGAAATGTCAGGCACAGGTTCAAAGCTGTATAGAATGGGCCCTGTGCAAGCCACACACACCAAACATACAGGGAACCTCATCCTACCACCTGCTCCTCTACAATGCTTCCAAGTTGAGGGTGTCAGGGGTAATTTCGTAGAAAAAAAGGTGCAGGAGCGCATTAGCATAACTCATTTGCATAACTCATTTGCATATGCAACACACCCCTAACATACCGGAAGTGTGTCAGAAGGCAACACTAATCCCTCAGGCTCCACTCCACAGGTGAGTGAAACTGACCTGCTCTTCCTCCATTCCCTTCCCCATCCAATACTTTGTGCAATAAAAATAAGCATAAAGAACACACCCTCATTCTCTTCCTGCTCCCTTGAAACCACCAGGTTTCAAGTAGACTTGAGATACCCAGGACATGTGCACCACCCATCCCTTTCCCTTCCCCTCCCCACAACAAGACACCCTGTGAGGTAGGTGGGGCTGAGAGAGGTCTTTTGAGCTCATGAGAGAACAGCTCTGAAAGAACCTATGACTGACCCAAGGTCACACCAGCAGCTGCATGTGGAGGAGTGGGGAATCAAACCGGGTTGTCCCAGATTAGAGTCCAACTCCTGACCACTACACCAAACTGATGGGGTGGAAGCTGCTGAAGGGTTGGTGAAATTTCTCCAGTACTTATATGCCATGTGCCCAGATAAAAAATGGTATACTTAGAAAATGTATATGCCACCTTGAGCAAGTCTCTAGAAAAGCAGCACACAGTCATAAAAGGAACACTTTGAGTAGGCATCCACAATGATAAGGAGCGTGTGGCCTTGAAAAGGCCCAGAAAAGTCCACATGAATACGAGACCACGGGCCCCTTGGCTTCTCCCACAGGTGGACTGGAACATCAGGGGCTGCTGGCTGAGACTCCTGGCATGGCTGACATGTACAGACCCACCTCTCAATTTGCTGGTCCAGGCCAGGCCACCAGACATAACTCCCGGTGACAGCTTTCATTTTTACAATGCCCGGGTGGCCGATGTGCAAAGCATCCAGCACTCGTTGTCAAAGTGGGGGAGGGACGATGACTTGGTTTCCCCACAGCAGACAGCCCTTACTTACTGACAGCTCTGCTGACTGTGACTGAAACAGCTGGAATTCGACCTCAAGTGGCCCCGTCGGCCATCCCCTCCACACATAGTGGTAGACTCAGATGAGTGTTTGGTCCCTGCTGGTGTGGAATGCTATGTCAGCAACAGAGAGTGGGGGTTGTGGCAGCTCTTCAAGGAGCAGTGTCTCTTGGATCGGAGCCTCAGGTGGCCCTGGTGATGGTAGCGGCAAATGACTGAGGGCATCCGTGTGCCCAGTGGTCTTACTGGGCCTGTGAAGGAGGCGGAAAGAGTAGGCTGAGAGCAGGACTGCCCAATGCATCAGCAGCAGCAACAAGATTTGTGGGGTTTGACGGTCAGCTGTGAAAATACCGAGCAGCAGCTTGTGGTCGGTGACGATTTCAAACTCACGCCCATAGATGAAATCGTGGAACTTTTTAATGGCCGCAATGATAGCTAGTGCCTCTCTGTCTATCTGGGCATAGTTTCTTTCAGCGGCAGATAAAATCCTGGAATAAAAAGCAATAGGGGCCTCCCGACTGGAGGACAAACGGTGGCTGAGTACGGCCCCAATTCCATAAGGTGACGTATCACAGGCTAGGATGAGGGGCTTCTTTTTGTCGTAATGGACAAGAACGGCATCTGAGGCAAGGAGAGCCTTGATGGCTTGAAAAGCAGTGGTTTTTTGGTGACCCCACACCCATGGAGCCGATTTGTCTAAGAGGTGATGGAGCAGTTCGGCAAGAGCTGCCTTGTTGGGCAAAAAGGCATGATAAAAGTTTAGGAGCCCTAAAAAGGACTGCAGCTCTTTCTTCGACTTCGGAGGGGGTGCATTGCGGATCGCAGCAATCTTGTCCAGAGCAGGGTGGATTCCATCTGCGTCCAGAAGATAGCCTAGGAATTGAACGGCAGGGACAAAAAACTCACACATCTCCTTCTTGAGCCGTAGGCCGACGTTTTGTAAGCGATGCAGGACTTCTTGCACTCGGGTTGCTAGTTCAAGTTCAGAGGTCCCTGCAATTAAAACGTCATCAGAGTAGGGCACAACCCTGGGCAAACCTCGCAGAAGATGCTCCATCAGTTCTTGGAAAATGCTGGGGGCGACACTTACCCCAAATTGTAGCCAGTTCACCTTAAAGGCACCTCGGTGCATTACAATAGTCTGTGCCTCGACTGTGGCTGTGTCTACAGGTAGTTGTTGATATGCCTGGGCTAAGTCGATCTTTGTGAACACACAGCCCCCAGAGACTGAGGCTAGTAGATGGCTTACCACAGGAACCGGGTATGCATGTGGCTGCAGGGCCCTGTTGATGGTGGACTTGTAGTCAGCACACAGGCAGATGGAACCATCAAGCTTGAGCGAGGTGACGATGGATGTCTCCCACTTGGCATTTGGAACTGGCTCTAGGATACCCTGGGCCAGCAGCTTGTTGATCTGCTCGTCGATTTTAGGCTTGAAAGCGATGGGGCAGCATATGGGCTTGAGGCGTATGGGCTGTACGGCAATATCCAGGTTAAACGAGACTGGTGGACCTTTGTAGCAGCCTAGCTCCACTCTGAACACATCGGGAAACTCTTCCTCGAAGTCAATAAGGGGCTCCTGACCAACTTGATTTATGCCGACAATGTCGATGCCCAGGGTGGCGAACCAGTCCAAGCCGATAAGACTTGTATGGCGACCTTCCACCATGAGTAGATTCAGATGGCCGGTGAATTTCTTGTATCTAACTTGGACTGTGGCAATGCCGACGACTGGAACTCAGTGCCTTTGGAAGTTGAACAGCTGAAAAGTGCACTTCTGAAGGCGGCGTGCAGAGAAACGCGGGCAGACTTGTTGGAAGGTGCTCCACGAGACGATAGACACGGACCCGGAGTCTACTTCCATCTGGCACGCCCGATTTTCAATGAAGACAGTGGCTTTGATCTTCGGACACGGATGCAAACCTTGGTGAATGTAGAGGCGGTTGGTGTAGTCTTCAGACACGCTTGCTTCATTGCTGTACTTGGGTCTTGGCTCAAACAACCTTGACAACCTGGAACGATACGAGCGGCTGAAGGCATTAGCAGACCCTCGCATACGCTGGGACTCCTCTGGAACACCATGACCTTGTGACGAATGGCAGATTTTGGCGAGGTAGCCCACTTTACCACACACATGACAGATGGCATTGCAAAATTGACAGTCTCTCCGTGCATGCGCACCACTGCAACCAGCACAGAATTTTCTTTGTGGGCTTTTTTGAGAGCAGCGCAGGCTTTTTTGAGAGTGGTGCAGCCTCTGATTGGTCCTTGCGCTGTAGACTCCTTTATCTGATAAATCAGATTGGTCGTCCCAGATGTCATCAGAGTCTGCGGTACTGCCATGGTGTACGGCGTCAGCATGGCATGATGAGTGGCCTTGGGGACCCAATTGCAGCTCACAGAGGGACAGGTTGGTGGCCTCTACTCGCAGGGCCTCTTCGAGGGCTGATTCATATGTAAGAGTCTTTAATAAGAGTAGGGCCGTCTCGATGCCTTCGTCTCTGAGGCCACAGAGCATTGGCTTAAGGACCAGTATGGAAGTCTTTATTCAGCAGCCAATAAGATTGAGGGAGCTAAAATACCAGAGCCCTAATGATGCAATGTAAAACAACATAAGAGAACATAACATTTAGTAAAACATTTTACAATCAATACATGATTCTTATGTTGTTTCATCAAAGTCTTCCTCAGGAGCAGTGTTCCCTCTAAGCTGAGTTAGTGTGAGCTAGCTCAGTTTTTTAGCCTCTGGCTCACACATTTGTGTCTTAGCTCAGGAAGATGGCTTCCGAGCAAACTAATTTATGCAGTAAACAAATTGCTCACTCACAACTTTAAGGCCAGTAGCTTACAAAGTAGAATTTTTGCTCTCAAGACTCCACAGCTTAGAGGGAGCATTGCTCAGGAGTATTCCTATTGTCTTCAGACTTAGCAGCCTCATGTTACAAGTGAGTGTTTATATCGGGAGCAAGCCAGTCCTTAACCTCTTCTCTAAACAGATACAAAAGCCTTCTGAATTTGGCTGGCAAAATGCTCTCTGCAAACCTCAGGAGTAATTTATTTACTTCAAAATCATCATCCTCTTAATGCCACTTAAGTATTTATATTAGGAGCAAGCCAGTCCTGAAACTATTCTCTAACCAGATGCAAAAGCCTTCTGAATTTTGTTAGCCAAATGCTCTCCTAAATGCTTTGCAGAGCTCATGCTTCCATTGCCCAGTGTCTGCATTCCAGAGAGGAAAACCACTTTTTATCTGGGGGTCACAGATGCAGGCCAGCCTGTACTCCCCTTCCTTGCAGAGAGAATACAACCTGGTGATGATACCCACCTGCAACCTCTCTGCCAAGGCCCTGACCCATGGGAGAACAGGCACCCCCTTGGGGCCCGGCTGCAGTACAGAGGCCAGCTCCTAGTCCAGCCCTAAAATCAGGGGGATGACTTGCTTCAGGCTGGCTGTATGGGTGCATAATACATTGGTGCTGCCTTGGAAGGGCTTGAGGATGTGCACTGTTTGGGAGAGGGTCAGCCAGTGATTGGAGCTGATGTTGAGTTTCTCTTCCCTGTGCAGGATGGTCATGGAGGAGTTGACATCCTGCACCAAGCTCTTCTGCTCCACCAAATGCACAGTCATGGTGTAGGTGGAGTTCCAGTGAGTGGGTAAGTCCAAGATGAGTTAGTGTTCAGGCTCATCCCCCTTACCCTGCCTCTTGTACAGCAGACAGGGAGACTTGATGCTGTGTGAGAAGTGGGTGGCCAGGCACCAGCAGGTCTCCAGCAAGGACCTCATCTTGAGGAGAGCAGCATCCTAGATGGCCTTGACAGTGCTTCCCAGCCCCAGAGCATCCTTCATCACCAGGTGATACATGTATGCCAGGTAGACAATACCCTTGAGATGCACAGCATTTACCACTGCCAATGTGTCCCGGATGGAATGACCTCTTAAAGGGTGGCCTGCCATGATGGCCCACCCATTGCACTCCAAGTGCAGGGAGCCTTTCTTAGAGGGGCCCCCTGCTCCCCTCCTCTTCTCCCTGCTGAAAAAGAGTTGGCCTCTTCTTCCTCTCTTTCCTCTGGCAGCAACATAGTAGGGTGCACCCTTTGCAGGTGCCTGTGGAGGACAGAGAAGGACAATTGTTGGGGGGGGGTTGTGGCCCTCCAGATGTGGGCACGGCACACTAGGCATTCTGCCACACAGGGGTCACTGAGGAGGGTATGGAAATGTTTCCAAATTGTGGGCTAGAAATGGGGCCCCAGGATTGGAGAAGGTTGGAGGAAGGACAGCTGTTTTCTGGCACTGGGCTGGAAGGGGCCATGGAGGGGTATACTCGAGGCAGGAGAAGCAACAGGGAGTTGTGTGGAAGGGGAGGACGCTTTCCCCCAATCACTGATGTCAGAGTCCTTCTTTCCAAAGACTATTAGCAACTATTGGTTTTTGGGTAGTGCTAACATCTTTTGCCTCTGTGAAGAGTCCTAGGGACAGATCAGGAAAAGGAGGATCCAAGACCCCTGGTGATGCCATGCTAGGGGTGGGCTCCAGAGGGCTGTCAGGATGGGTTTGGGGTGGGGGCCTGTGCTGGACAGGGGGCTGGAGGACATTTTTCTTCCACGGTGAGCACCTTTTGCACCCACTCTCACCCTCATGTCACAGAGGTGTTCACAATCAGAAGGGGTGGAAAGGTGTAAAATGTAGCTAAACCCCTATGCTTGACATGAGCAGAGAGAAGGGGTGGCTCAGAGCTCTGAGTCCACCTAACATACCCAAACCTCAGCAGGAGAGGAATTCACAATCAAAATCTGGGTCCTCAGCCAAAGCATCCATTAGTTAAGGCCCTCTGCTTGGTGTGAGCAGAGAGACGGGGTTGCTCAGAGCCCTGAGTGCATAACACCCTCAAAGCCAGCCGGGGAGAGGAGTTCACAGTCAAACTGTGTGTCCTCAGCTGAGGCACCCAGTAGCTAAACCCCTCTGCTTGACATGAGCAAACAGATGGGGTGGCTCAGAGCCCTGAGTCCACCTAACAACCTGAAATCCCAGCTTGAGGGAGGAGTTCACAATCAGGAGGGTTGGGAGGGTATAAAATGTGGATCCTCAGCTGATGAACCTAGTAGTTTAGTCCCTCTGTTCAGCATGAGCAGGAGATGGGGTGGCTCATAGCCCTGAGACCACCTAATACTCCCAAGCTGTAACAGGGGAGAGGAGTTCACAATCAGAAGGGAATGTGCTCTGTTAGTCTGCTTTTTAACAAGTCCCCTGCCTTTCTGTTTAACTGCCAACAGCAAATAGAGGAGAGGACATAGAGCTAAGCTGAGGGTGCATTCTGATCCCATAGAGCACAATGGGAACTTTGTTACTGGCAGCCAGCAGCGCCTTTTAAACTTTATAGGGAGGCTAATTGGTGTTTCTAAGGCTGGAGAATTCTGCCACACACCCCTCCCCCCCACTGTGGAGTTTTGTAAACATTTTAACTGAGCAGAGACCGTCTATGGGAATGTATCCATTAACAAACCACCATGAACCACCACAAACAGCACCAAAGTTTGTGGAATGTCCGTGCTGGTCTCCCTTCCATGAACATTGCTTTACAAATCACAAACTGGCCAAAATTCATGATGAATTTTAGTTTGTAGCTGGTTCATGCCCAGGCCTAGTTGTAGTTCTGGGTCACATATACTATAATAATTTGCTGTTCGTTAATTAAGATTCTATTTATTTTGAATCAGTTGGTACATTTCCCCTCAGGATATTGCTCTGGAATAAAATCTCTTTATAGATAGACAAAAGATTCCTTGTTCATCCTTCTGGAGACTCCTATTACAGCTAATTTCCCCGTCTCTAGGTTCAGTTTGGATAACAAATATGACAGCCTTTTGATCTTGTAGACAATCGAGCTGCTCCATGGATGCTGCTTCCATATTTTCTAGTTGCATGTTCTTATTAAACTATGGATTAAATGAAATCAAATATAAACAAAACCTGTACTAAATATAAACAAACATAATGACGAGATATTAAGATTCAATTTATCTCATACTTTTAGAACTGAGACAGTTTATCAATTGGTAGGGATGTGGGGGTGGGAATGAACAAACCTGTTTTTGGTCCCTTTGACATTTGAAAAACTTCAGTCATGTTTTTAAATAGTAAAATGAAAGCAAGTTGTGTTAAAAAATCAACCAAATAGTTTTTGTGCACTGGATTGAAACAATATGTTCCAAGCCAGTAGAAGTTTGGATAGCAACTGGCAGGACACTGGTCATTCTGAAGAACAAAGAGAAAGGAGCCGTGCCAAGCAAATTCCACTCCCTTACCTGCCTCCCAACAACTTTTAATCTACTGACTGGAATTATAGCCAATTCCACTCAAGAATATCTACTGCTCAATTCAGTTTTACCACATGAACAAAAAGGAATTTTCCAAAAATCCTGAGAACAAAAGATCAGTTACTGATTGAAGGAATTGTCTTGAAAAACGGTAAAAGCTGGAAAACCAACCTGAATGTTGCTTGGATTGTTTACAAGAAGGCATTTGATTCACACCCTCATACATGGATTCTGAAAACACTAGAAATGATAGGCATCAACAAAAATGTAATTAATGTTTATCAAAACTGTCATGACTAAATGGAATACCAGGTGAATGAAGAAGAAACTGGAAGTTAATATCAAATAAGGAATCTTCCAAGGAGACTCACTATCACTGCTGCTCTTTGTCATTGCCATAATACCACTCACAATAATTCTCAACAGCACAGACCTGGGATACCAACTTTCAAAGGCCCAAAGATTTCACACTTATTGTACATGGATGACGTGAAAACATATGGAAAGTCATAATCTGAGATTCACTCACTGCACCCTAGAAGTGATGTTGATCATCTTTGCTTGCCAAGAAAATTACATGAAAGGGGTCTCCTGAAAGTTAAGCAAACAGTTGAAGAAGAAAAATGAGCACTAAGTGACTACACCAAGAAAAAGTAAGTAGAAACTTCTGCTTGAAGGGTACAAGGCAAACTTATTTAAGGTTACAGAAACCAAAGAAAGTTACAAAAAATGAAATGAAAACTGACAACTGGAATGAAAAGCTCATGCATGGACAACATCTGAAAAACACAAAGAATAAAGTTGATGGTGACAATACCTAGAAGTGGCTCCAAAATGGGCATCTGAAGAAAAAAACTGAAGGACTCATTTTAGCTATAAAAGAGCAGGCACTCAAAATGAAAAGTATGAAAGCCAAGATTCAGAAGACCAGTGATAACAGCAAATGCCAGCTTTGCAAGACAAAGGATGAAACAGTTGATCACATGGTCAGGACCTACAGTGAAATTGTTCAAACTGACTGTAAAGAACATCATGATGGAGTTGCAGCTATGTTGCACTGGAATCTTTGCAAAAAGCATGACTTTTTGCAAAAAGCATCAGCCAGAAATTTATGGGAGGAATTCAAGGGAGAATGATGAAATGAAGATTCTTTGGGACTTCCAATTACAAATAGATAAACACCTGGACCATAACATCCCTGATATAACAACTGTAGAAAAATGAGAAATAAGGTTTGGATCACTGACACTGCAATCCCAGGAGACAGCAGAATAGAAAAGAAAGAACAGGAGAAGATCACAAAATATTAAGACCTATGAATACAGTTGGGGCTGTGGTGGCTCAGAGGTTAAGAAGCTGAGCTGCGCACCAGAAGATTGGTAGCTTGGCAGTTTGAGACCCTAACGCCACATGACTGAGTGAGCTCCTGTCTCTGGTCCTAGCTCCTGCCAACTTAGCAGTTCAAAAGCAAGAAATTGCAAGTAGATAAATAGGTACCACTTTGGTGGGAAGGTAACAGCATTCCATGTACCTCAGCGTCTAGTCATGCCAGCCACATGACCATGGAAATGTCTTTGGACAGTGCTGGCTCTTCGGCTTGGAAATGGAGATGAGCACCACGCCCTAGAGTTGGATTCAACTGGCTATCGAGCAAGGGAAACCTTTACCTTTTAATAAATAGAGTTAGAGCACCTCTGGGAGAAGAAGATGACCATCATGCCAGTTGTCACTATTCTGTGTTTGTAGAGAGGCCTTACATTTCTGCCTCTATTCCTTTCATCAGTCTGTGGGGCAAGATGGCTACACTATCACCAGATGCTTTTTTCTCTATCCAGCCTCAGTTTCTGTAGCATTCCTGCCTGCCAGTATGTACAATCAAATAATTTGCCTCTATTCCCTACATAGTAGGTAGTCCAGCTGCCTATCACACAAGAAAGCAAGCCATGACCTCTGCCTCCCTCTCACACCTGCCCTGCATACCTTCAAGTGTGTACAAAATCCTCTACCTATTTGGAAAAGCCTCAGACAATGAAGTAGTTCAGACAAACACCCAAGCTGCGATCATTTAGAGTCATATTGCATAACACAATAGGAGGGAAGTGGAAATGTTGCACACAGAAATGCTAATAAGGATCATCTTCTTTAGTCAGCTATCTTTTCTGGTTGAATGACATCCCTCCTGATCACAAATCTACTGAGTCACTGCTCATTTAGCCTCCTGCTTTCCAGGCAAGTGAAACCAGATTGCAAGGAGCTGAAGCAACTACCATGTTAGGAGACTTTTGGCTACACCTGATTGTCAGGAACATTCCCTTCAGATTTGGAGCACTTACTACATTTATAAATGGATTGGTTGTTGATTAGTAATGAGCACGCTGCCCGGCCCTCTAAATTAACTTAAAACAAAGTCGTTCCATTAGTTGCTGGAAGTGATTTATAGGAGAATTCTTCTTGCCAAAGAGACACCCAAGATTCATGAATGAAATATTTCAAGACTGCTGCTCCAGCCCCCAAGCACAGGAAACACATCAGTCAGATTCTCTCCTAAGAACATTACATTGATCTAATGTGAGAAATAGCATTAACACCTGACTTGGAAATGGAATTATATTATGGATATATTAATTATGAACCTTTGAAAGAAGAAAAAATATGTATGTGCTTTAAACTTAGAGACTGTTGCTCCATCCAGCCCAGTATTACTTACTCTAAGTAGATTTCCTGTACTGAGATACTTTAGCTACAGATGCTAAACATTGAGTATTGTGTTCTGTTTTGGCCACCACAATTTTAGAAGGATATAGACTAGGGATGTGCATTTGGTTCAGCTGAACCAAATCAGTGGCCAAAAACTGCTGATTTGGCCCTTTATGGCCAGCTGAAAGAAAGCCGCTGAATCATTCAGCAGTCTTTCAGCAGATTTGGCTGGCTGAAAAATGGCTGGGGAAAGGCAGCAGGAGCGATCCATGTACATTTGCATTGGTTTGGCCATGGTTGTTCTGCATCCCTGTGCATTTTTGCAACAGTGGAGTCAGTTTATTTTCTTCTGCATGCACCTTCAAAAACGAGATTTTTCAAGGGACAGTGCTGTCACCATATGTGGTATTGTTGGTGGCATGGCAGCATCTCCCCTTTTAAAGAAGGCACTAAAATATTGGTATATCACCGGAGCATTTTAACAATTGGCTTAGGAGATTCTCTAAATTCTCAGCTTTCCTTTCTTTAAAAAAAATATTTATGCCCTTCCCTCATACTAACTTTTTTAAAAATGAAAGCTGGGAATTCAGAGAACTGCTTTAGCCTTTTGTTACACTGCTCTCATGACATATTGATACTTCAGTGCAGTTTTTTTTAATAATTAAAAGAGTCAGTCAAAGCCAAAGCAGACAATATTTTTTTTGTTTACAGAACAGTCTTTACCTGGGTTTGCACTGATTCTGTTGAGAATCTTCTCTCTCTTGGCTGAATTTGGATATCCTTGAAGTAGAAAACATTGTACAGTCATGTATAGTTCCATCTGGGCTAAATTTTCTGTCCTCAAAGTCATTTAAGGCCCTGGTGGGACCAGAGGTGTGATCAAAAAGCAAGAACCACAGGGTTCTTGGCCTATGGCTCACAGTGTGGCCGGTGTTAGGCAGCTTCAATGTTTGACCAACTTGGGATTTGTTTTGTTTAATAGTTTAAGGTCCCAGTCACATGAGCGAGATAATCTGGGGGAAAAGTGAAGCTATTTGTTCTGGAGTAATTTGACCCACAGTTGCGCAATTACAGAGTTCTGTGAAGCTGTGGGCACAGCCTGCCACTGCATGATCAGATGCAATCACGGGTGAGTCGGGGGGGGAGGGGGTTGCAATTTTTTCCTGATGCACTTAACAGTGGATCGATGGATCACATCTCCACCCTGAGGGCTTCGTATGGCAGTATGTGATGATGCGCATATGGAGAAGGGGGAGAAAAATCAGCATGGCATCAGGATAGCCTTATCAGACTATCCCGAACACCATGAGTGCATGCTGGAGTGATCACACAGGAAAGTCCATCTGTGGCCCGTAGCAAACCTGTCTGATACTGGACTTTCCCTAGTATCTTTTAACTCTGCTTCTTCGGTGGAGAGAAACAGGTTGCTGATGGGTGTGGGACGCTTGCCAGATGTTCTGGTGTGATCGCACCCTTAAAATCCGCATGGCATTTGTGCCTATCATGCAGTTAATTCCCTGTGTGATCGGGGTCTAAGTATATTATTTTGAAAAAAAATCATATTCTGGTAGTTTTCTGTGAGCTGCTTTGAGTCCCTTTGGGAAGATGCTGTAAATAAAATGAAACTGAGATATTTTCAGCTCAGTTTTTATTTGAATTCACACTACATTTAGTCAGAGTGGAGGAAATGATGCATATAATCCACAATTGTGCCCATTTGGAAGAGTTTTGCTTTTCAAAGGATTGTATCAGCCTGGCATTCTAAATATTTCTTTGCTTATCTATATGCCAAATCTAAAAGTTTGTTATAATCTCTAGCAGAGTTAGAATAAATGTGTGGCTATATTAGGGCTGCCAAGTCCAACTTGGGAAATATCTGGGGACTTTGGGGGTGGAGCCAGGAGACTTTGGGGGTGGAGCCAGGAGAAAGGAAGTGACATCATTTTGTGATGTCACATCCTGTGATGTTGCTTCCACATGCTGACACATGAACTCATGAAGTTTCCTAATCCTGAATCAGGCCATTGGTCCATCAAGGTCAGTATTGACTACTCAGACTGGTAGTGGCTCTCCAGGGTCTCAGGCTGAGATCTTTAATGTCACCTATTACCTGATCCTTTTTTAGCTGAAGAGGCTGATACCTCCTGCATGTCAAGCAGATGCTCTATCACTGAGCAACGGCCCTACTGAATCCTTCCTCATCTCGGCAGAATATGAAGCCCTAAGTGCTACACAAGTGCTAAATATGATTTTCATATCATAAGAACAGGAGAGAAGCCACAGTGGATCAGCCCATCCAGTACAGCCCATCCAGTACAACACTCTGTGTCACAACAGTGGCCAAAAATACCAGGTGCCCTCAGGAGGTCCAGCAGCGGGGCCAGAACTCCAGAAGCCCTCCCACTGTTGCCCCCCAAGCACCAAGAATTCAGAGCATCACTGCCCCAGACAAAGGGTTCCATTTAGACCTTGTGGCTATAATAGCCACTGATAGACCTCTGCTGGATGGGGACAGAGAGAGAGAGACAGACAGACAGCTTTTTCACTTACTCTTGCCCAATTCCCAGGCTTTATTTCTGGCCCTTGTTTCACCCAGCTGTTGTCCATGTAAGTCCCATAACTTCTCTCCCCCCCCCCCAGCATAGGCTTTTTGGTGGCTAAAGAGGACCTTTGTCCTTCCCTTTTCGCCAGCAGAAAAGCTAGTTGGATCCATCCCTAACTTAAAATACCGGTTACTTGATGTACAAATGCTTTTAAAAATGCAGATTTTTACTGCTGGAGGGGGTGGGGGGGACATGGTTGAAAGAAACAGCAAATTGGCATAAAAATGAGGAATCCCAACTTTTATTTGCAGAAGGGAAATGAGGATTGGGGGGACCCAAACAGCCACGACAAGACATTTTAAACAATCCCACTCCCAGACCTTCTACAGGCAACCTCTCCTTGTGATGTTTACCTCTTTGGAAGTGACAGTTTATTCCTTTGACAAAACCACAGTGGACAGACAGACAGAAAAAAGAAAGAGGGGGAGAGACAGAGAAGGAAAAGAGCTCGCAGACACCAGCTTACCCCAGCAGTTTACTCAGTAGCAACCTTGCACGGAAGCCCTTCAGTAGAAAGAGCTTAGTCCCTCCTTAATCTCTGGGCGGGGCTGTCTTGCTCGATCAGCTCTTAAAGGGGAAATTTCCCTTTTAAGAAGTTCAAGAGGCCAGCAGGGCAGGCTCCGAGGTTCCCCTGCTGGCAGCCATTTTGTCCCCCCGGTGGCCAATTTTGGAAAAGCGGGGGAAAGCTTTAAAAATCGGTGTTTCCCCCGCTCAACCGGGGGACTTGGCAGCCCTAGGCTATATTAAGGCAATGACAACCCAACCAAAATGAAATTCTCCAGATGGCCCTGCTAAGGTATTGTTCATTTCCTTAAAAAAAAATTAAAAATATGGTTGGAGGAGCTTACAGTCACTTAATTACTTTGTAAGTTCCTGTATGAAACTCTGTGGAAGATGAAAAGTCAAGTTGGATGAGTAGAAACCTTTCTGTTTTTGAGACATTCATAGGCATTCTTAAACATTAACCTGCCCTCTAGTTCAGAGTTCGCTTATTCAGGCTTGCAAAATGCATTGTCCCATTCACTTATCATTCTTTGTTTTTGATGGCAAGCATAGGTGTAGACTACGGGGGGTGGGCTCGAGGGCCCTGAAAACATAACGACTGCCACTGCGCCTCCTGGGGCCCTTCCGAGGCCGGCAGCTGCTGCTGCCAGTGCCTCTCTCCCCCCACACTTTCATCCTTCCCTCTCCCTCCCTCTTTTCCCAGCGAAGGGAGAGGGAAGGAGTGGGGGGAGAGAGAGAGAGGCCCCGGCAGCAGCGGCTGGCAGGCCTCGGAAGGGCCCAGGGAAGCACGGAGGTTTCCCAGTGGGGGGGGGAACATCACCCCAGCGAGCACACGTGCAAAGGGAGCATGCTAAAGAGCCCCCCCCCCAGATTTTACAGAAGTCTACGCCCCTGATGGCAAGTTCAGTATCTCAAAAAAAAAAGAAAAAGCTAGAGTAGGTGTTTGTGCTTCAGGATATTTATGTATCTTCTATGGCTACACTGATGGGGCTACGTGTAACTCTGACACCAGCTCTGACTCCAACTCTGAGCTATTTGCATAGCAAATTTACCCACTTCTTTTCCCATCTGCCCATTTCATTTTGTGGGACAGATAAGGCTGAGAGATAATGAGGGCACCCTGTACACTTTATGAGTGAGGAGAGACTTGACCTTGAATCTCGCAGGCTAAAATCTGGCATTCTAACCATTACACTATGTTTATTTCTATTCTAACCATCCCAAGGAGTTGTGTGTGAAAGTCCATGCCCACACACATGCACACATTTTTTTTTCTGTGAGGGAAGACAGCCCACATATGTGGTAGTATAAACTTTGGATGCTGATTATGGATAATTAAACAAGTAAGTAAAACAGCAGCTTACCAGCTATTGACCACAAGGTCTTGTTGCTTACATTTATTGCGTTCTGTATGTAGCCCTGAGAGGAAAGGCAGCTTTTTCATAATACCTCAATTATTATAATAAATGTCACAGACAATGGTTAATGTTGGATCTATATTGGCTCAGGCCAGTGGCCCATCCAGTCCAACACTCTGTCACACAGTGGCCAAAAATTCCAGGTACCATCAGGAGGTCCAGCAGTAGGGCCAAGACACTAGTAGCCCTCCCATTGTCCCCCCCCCCCCCCCCGAGCACCAAGACTACAGTGCATCACTTGTCTCAGACTGAGAGCCAGTTTGGTGTAGTGGTTAAGTGTGCGGACTCTAATCTGGGTGAACTGGGTTTGATTCCCCACTCCTCCACTTGCACCTGCTGGATGACCTTGGGCAAGCCATAGCTCTGTACCAGCTGTTCTCTCAAGGACAGTTGTCTCAGAGCTCTCTCAACCCCACCTACCTCACAAGGTGTCTGTTGTGGGGAGATGAAGGGAAAGGAGTTTGTAAGCCACTCTGAGACTCCAAGTGAGTGAAGGGCGGGATATAAATCCAATTTCTTCTTCTTCTTCTTCTTCTTCTTCTTCTTCTTCTTCTTCTTCGAGTTCCTATCTGTACCTGGTGGCTAATAGCCACTGATGGAACCTCTGCTCCATATGTTTATCTAATTCCCTCCTGAAGCTGTCTATACTTATAGCCACCATTACCTCCTGTGGCAGTGAATTCCATGTGTCAATCGCTCTTTAGGTGAAGAAATACTTCCTTTTATCTGTTCTAACGCAACTGCTCAACAATTTCATTGAGTACCCATGAGTTCTTGTATTGTGAGAAAGGGAGAAAAGTACCTCTTTTTCTACCTGCTCTATCCCATGCATAATCTTATAAACTTCGATCATGTCACCCCTCAGCCGTTGTTTTTCCAAGCTAAAGAGCCCTAAGCACTTTTTTTCATAGGGAAAGTGTTCCAACCCTTTTATCATTCTAGTTGCCCTTTTCTGCACTTTCTCCAATGCTATAATATTTCTTTTGAAGTGTGGTGACCAGAACTGTACACAGTTCTCCAAATGTAGTTGCACCATTGATTTATAAAGGGGCATTATGATACTGGCTGATTTGTTTTCAATTCCCTTTCTAATATTCCCCAGCATAGCATTGGCCTTTTTCATTGCAGTTGCACACTGTCTAGACATTTTCATTGAGTTATCTACTACGACTCCAAGATCTCTCTCTTGGTCAATTGCTGCCAGTTCGGATCCCATCAATGTGTATTTATATTTAGGATTTTTGGCTCCAATGTGCATTACTTTGCACTTGGCCACATTGAACCCCGTTTGCCACACTCATGCCCACTTGCCCATCATCGACAGATCCCTTTGAAGTGCCTCACAATTCTCCCTGGTTCTTACCACCCTGAACAACTTCATGTATCAGCAAATTTAGCCACTTCACTGCTTACTCCCAGCTCTAACATCTCAGATGGTAGAAATACATTTTTCCCATTAAAATTTTATACTGTTTGAATTGGCTTAGTAATTGCAACAGTTTTATTTTGGTACAGATAAGAATCTCCTCTAGTTATAGGTCCCAAAAGCCTGTAGTGTTTCAATAAATAGTCAGGAAAACACTGAAAATGAATGTTTTCAAGCCATGCTCAGAAAACATCCATTTCAGATGTCAGGCATGATGCTATTTGGGAACAAGGTTTGCTAAATTCAGACACAAGCACATATCCACAGCTGCTGTCCTGCCACTCTTCCTTTCTTGGTTGCTATTTCCCCCCCTCATTACTTCAAGGAACAGCTAAACAGCAAAGACCTTTCAGATGCCTGTAATGATTTTGAACAAAGTAGATGGGTTTATTCAATAAATACAGCTGCATGTTGTTTAGTATGGAAAACAACAGAAATGTGCCTTTAATATACTGCAAGATTTTTTTAAAAAAATGTTACATTAAGAAGTCAAGGATTTAGAAATCAAATCAATCTCAATTTATTTCCAGTGTTCTAAATGATATTCTATTTCTTTAAAAAGGGGGAAATCCTATGTAGATTAGTCTACATAAGTATACACGATATGCCTATTATAAGAATCACTGTTCAGCTGAAGTTAAGCACTTCAAAGTATCTGGGATTGCCATGGAAGAGTTAAACACATGAAATCAATGTCGCCTAAAAAACATATTGATGTTTATTTTTGTCATCACAGACAAAATCATCCTTTCAGTTTGAAAATAAAGCATATCAAAAGGAAGGGGAAAATGCTTTATAAATTGGTGGCTTAAATGATTTTGTTTACCTCATGCCTGACAAGACAAGCAAGGAAAAGCAAGTCAAAGCCCAACTAGACAGTTGCAAGTACATTGTCATATTTTCAAAGAACAAAGGACTGTGATGCATTTTGGTCTGACTTCTTCAGAAGAAATCCATTTAAAAATAAACAATAAGGAAATTTCAGATCTTTCAAAGGCACAGTGAAGGCAGTCTCCTTAGCTAATATGCTGCAGTGAGGAAAGAGGTAAGGTTTGTAGTTCACAGAAAGTAATAGCATCATTTTTAATGGGGACAAATGAAATGACTTAGGTTTAAATAGTGTGTTAGAGTCACACAGCTTTTCCACTTAATCTACCTAATTCCCTTTGTTACTACAATCCTGGAGCCTATTGCATATGGTTTTTTGCCCATACAGGTCCCATGATCCTAGGGATGCCAGACCCCCCCCACACACACACACACTGTGAGTGGGGTTCCCCTGGTTTCGTCCACTCCTCTCGCCCCCCCCAATTACCCCCCCCCCCAAACAGGAAAGAAGCCTGAAACAAACACAATGTGCCTATGTGACCCAGAAATGACATAGGCACGTCTTGATGTTAAGGGGGAGCACAATCTGGTTTTTAGGCAAAACTCTATGGTAGAAGCTAATTCTATTCTACCATAGAGTTTTGCCCCAAAACCAGAACATTCATCCCCCCAAACATCCTTGATGTGCCTATGTCACTTCCAGGTCACATAGGCATGTCATGTTTATTTTCAGCATTCCTCCTTGTTTCTGATAAGTTCACCCACAATCCCCTGCTGGCAGGTCCAAGGGACCTGGCAACTCCATATGATCCTCAGTATAGCGGTTTTGGTGATCAAAGGAGACTTCCTCTTCCCCTTTTCAGCAGCAGAAAAGTTTGTTGGATCCAGGGCCGGCCCCAGGCCTTTTTGCACACTAGGCGAGGCTACCTTCTGCCCCCCCCCCCCCGGTGCGGCCACCAATTTTCAAACATAAATTCATTTTAAAAAGAATTTAGGGAAAAAACACAAAATTTGAAATTGCTATTTTTTATAAAAATTGTGAGAATACAATTTCTGATTTTCTCTCTCAAACAGAAAAACACAAATCACAAAGCATTTCGAAAAATCCTGTTAATTGCAATGTTGAAATTTAAGTCTCTTTAATGTTTCCATTTCAGGGGCATGTGCGTGCGTGCACACACACATACACACACACACCATCTCTTTTGCAAATGAAGTCAAAGCTGGACACAGAAGTACCAAATCAATGACAGCTCTGAGCTCTTTCACACACAGACACACACCCCTTTGTGGTTTCTCTTTCGAGATTATTATTATTATTATTTTTAAAAACTGGACAAAAGCAATCAAGGTGGATTTTCACCAAGGCTACCCTGGGGGCTGGAGTTGGCTTCTAGTGTGGGCTAGCAGCTAGAGTGTCAGACTCACCAGCTGGGAGACACAGGTTCAAACCCCCACTCTGCAGTGGAAGATTTCTGGCTGACCTTGGGCCAGTCACACTCTCTTAACAAGCCCCAAGCCCTCTGTGCACTAGCTGGGCTGGGTCTTGAGAGGGCTGCTTGGTGAATGGAAAGGGCGACAGAGGTGGGGGAAGAGGAGAAAAAGTGCATTCTGATGCCGCCGCAGCAGCCCTTCCCTTTCTTCGACCCCTGGGTGGTATTTCCAGTGCCAGGGCCTGGGTCACCATGAAGAACACCTCTGGGCACCCACCAGAGGCCCTCCTCCTCACACAAAGAAAGCAAGGTGCCGCGCAAAACTTCAGAGAAGATCAGTGCAGGGGAAGGGAGGGGAGGGGCAGGGAAGGGAGGTTGAAAGAAAAGGACGGCTGGAGAAGGAAGAAGAGCTAAGAGGGGGGAAGCCCTCCTGCCAGCAGCCCTAGTTCAATTTATCCATCCCTCCCCATCCCGCCAGGAGCCCATTGGCCGGCCATGGTGTCCATGCCTTGCCACGGAGGCAGCTCAAGGCTTGCAGAGTCGGGTGCTTACAGCAGCATTGCCTCGCCACCCTGGAGGAGGACGGAGGGAAGAGGTGGGAGGAGATCAGGAGCTGCCCATCCCCAGCCGCCCCTGCTTTTGGCGAGTGAGGCAAGGCCCAGGGAGGGGAGGAAAAATGAAAGTGGCTTTTTAGGGAAGGGAGGAGCTTCCCTTTCCACTTCAAGGGGTGGGGGCACTGCAAGATCCCTGCCTACTGGGTGCCTGACCCTGGGCAGTACTGGACGGGGGTGCCGAAGCCCAGGAGCAGCAAGGCACAGATGAGGGTGTACAGCACCACTGCCACACCAGTCAAGAGGGCCCCCAGGTGGCAGCTGATGTGGTGCTCATAGAAATAGGCCCAATGAGAGCCAGCACTCCAGCAGGCAGGTGGGTGGGCAGGCGGCAATGTGGGAAGGGATGGTCCCTCCCTGTGGGCGGTGCCAGGGGCTCCTTGTGGGGTGTAAGCTTTCAATGGGCCCAGCTGGTAGGGGCTGCGGGGTGGGCCAGTCACTTCTCTTAAAGGGGTGCAGGGGCACGGGGGGAATTGAATGGGAGGCCAGTTCAGCACTCACCACCAGGGGGCACCCTAGGCCTTTGACTAGTTTGCCTAGCGGGTGGGCCAGCCCTGATTGGGCAACTGAGCAAACTTACACTTTTGGCTGGAAGAAATTTGGCAGGTGAGATTTCCTCTCAGAGATTTCCCAATCAGAGCTGCATCTGCCGACACACAGCCAATTGAAGGTATAAGAGTCCTTTGGTTCCCAAGTTGCCCCCACTTCAGTCGCATCCCTTCTCTTGTGCTTGTTCTGCTGCCTTTGTTATGACTGTTTCCTTTACTTTAGGAAGAAGAAACATGGAAATTATGCCTTGTTTAATTAATGAGAAACTTGATGTGTTTATACGGACAGCCCGTTTGGTGTAGTGGTTAAGTGTGTGGACTCTTATCTCGGAGAACCGGGTTTGATTCCCCACTCCTCCACTTGTATCTGCTGGATGACCTTGTCAGAGCTGTTATCCCATGGACAGTTCTGGAAAGAGCTCTCTCATCCCTGCCAACCTCAGGGTGTCTGTTGTAGGAAGGGAGAGGGAAAGGAGCTTGAAAGCCACTCTGAGACGCCGAGTGAAGGGTGGGGTATAAATCCAATCTCCTCCGCCTCCTCCTCTTCTTCTCAAATGATGTTTTACTAGGAAATGAAGAGCAAAGTAGATTATAATTCAAAATCTTTCGTAATGCAAGTCAGGAATCCAATTCTATCTTTATTTTGTAGAGAAGAAAAAGAACCAATATGTTTAAGATAGGAAATGGTAATATAACCTTTGGAAAAAATTATGCCACAGTTCAGGTGAAGATGTTACAGGTGAAATGCTTTCCCACATTAAAAACTCCTTGCCTGTGGAGAACTTGAAGCCAGGGAGAAGAGTTCAGTCCTAGCATTTATCTTTATGTATAAGTTTGTAGGCTACTTTTCTATAAGTAAATATAAAGAATAGCTATATGGTGTAAAAGAAACTATGGTAATTAAAGAATGGGGCATGGCTGAGTGGTGCAGAGCAAAGATGTCAAGCATACAGCTAGGGGACCGGAACCAGCCCATCCAGGGCTCTTTTCTGACCTGTGAGCAGCTGGGAGGAAACCAGTCCAAATGTGGACCAGAAGGGCTTATATTATACCCCCTGCTGAGGTGCCTCCCTTCCCCAAATGTGGTTCTTCCTCCAGATCTCTAGGGATTGCCCAGTCCAGAGCTGGCAACCGTAAGGGACAAAGAGGGCTGGTTTGGCCCCAAGCTCTGCACAGCCTGTCTTCTTGAGACCTGCCTGCTGCCCTTGACTGAGATGCTGGGCCAGGACATGCTGCTTCCTCCAGCCAGAGCACATTGGGTTGCTGCCTCTGCCACCTGGGCTGCTGAAAAGGTGGCTGGCTGTTCATGTGCAGCAGGCAGAAACTCTTTGGCCCCACCTCCTCGAGCCCAGCCAAGTGGCTTCCCACTTGCAGTCAGCCTGGAGAAAGCTCCCAAGTGCACAGTTTGTGAACGGAGCAAGTGGCTGGGCCAGGCAAGTGGCTGTGCTCAGCAGCCCAGGTGGGAGGGAAAAGCCCGGTGCTTATGTAGGGAGCTCAACACATGTAGAATGCTGTGTTTGGAAACAAAGGAAGCCTGCCGTGACAGGTGAGCCAGAACCTGCTAAACTGTTGACACAAATGTGTGCAGCTCCACTCCTGCCTCCCTCCCTCAGCAGCATGGGGAGGATTAAATCAGAAGTGAAGCTGAAACTCATGCATGCTCCCCAGGTTCCCTGCATGCAAGCACTGACTTATGTAACAGTCTGAATGGAAGTGGGGGCAGGGGTGAGGCAAAGTTTAGGGACAGGAGCAGGCATTCAGAAAAGTTGAGTTTGGACATTGCAGAGTTAGGCTGTGAACACACGGCCCTTTAATGCGGGAGGAAGGGCATTTAAAGGGGCCGTGTGACCACAGCCTTAGGCATTGAATGTGTGTCTGAGCCCTTGCTCACAGGGAGTAATATTTTGGATGGTTGGATAATGCTGTGGAGTTGGTAGGAAATAAAAGTTTGCAAAAGGCAGTTAAAGTGGAGCTGGCATTTTTGGTGGCTGGCTGCATGTGAAGATTCCTTATGGTTGAGGCTTGTTGCTGAATTTGGGAGTTTGACAGAGGGAGGTGTGGGATTGTGCAGCTATCTCATCTTCCTCTCCTCCCCCAAAGCCTGTTGACCATAGCAGTCTCTTTAAGGCAGGGCTTGTTGAATTCCCCTGGTTGATGCCACTTGGCCACCTGTCTTTGGATGCCACACCTGTGACAACGGAATGCAGCACTTCATGCTCCAGCTCATCAAAAGCTTCTGTTATTTGTTAATCTTTAAAGAGCCATGAGAGTCTCTGGTTGTTGCACCTTGACTGTCGGGCAATAGCTCTCTGTGCTGTGCAAAACTTCATGTGCATATTGAGTAAAGTGTGCTTAGCTAGAAGCTGAGGAGGGATGTAGGTCACAGTTAGTGGTAAAATATCTTCAGAACCTGGCATTACATTTTATGGCACTCATGGCCCATCCCAACAAAGTGACATTTATGTCAGACTCGGCCCTCGCAATGAATGAGTTTGACACCTCTGATGCAGAGCATCTGCTTTGCATGCAATAGGTCCTAGCTGAAAGGAGCAGGTAACAGGTGATGTGAAAGCCCTCAACCTGAGACCTTGGAGAGTTGCTGCCTATCAGAGTAGTTAAGACTGACCTTGATAGACCAGTGATCTGACTTGGTATAAGGCAGTTTCATGTGCTCAAGAATAATTAAGCAGTTTTGGAAAGAAGTTATAAGACACATCTCTTACCTTTCTTACAGGTCCAAGAAAAGTCTGAACTTGTTTTACTTAATTTATGGCAAAACCATAGATTCCCAGAGTTAGAAAGGAATTAATAACTGTTTTATTGATGGCTGCTAAGTGGAAAAGTAAGCCTTTGCCTGCTATAGATAACTGGTATAGTAAAATTTGGGAATTCTTCTTGCTGGATAAAATTCAAATTCAATATCAATTTCATTATATTATGGTCCACAACCAGATCCAGTTAACAAAAACAAACATTCTGGATAAAATTGCTGATTCTATTTCAAGGTCCAACACTCAGCTTGGCCTCTCTAATTTAATGGATAAATGGTTTCCCTTCCTGGATAGAATAGCTCTAGATCTTTTTAACAAACATTATTTCTTAAATCAGCATTATAGTTTGTTATCATTTTTCTGAGATTTTTTTCCCCTCTGACATGTTAATACTCAAGTTAGCTACTTCTTTCTCCTTTTAATACAACAAGGTGTATGTTTCAAATGTCATCTATATACGTAGTAGTTTTATGAATTTTTGTGAATCTTTGTGAAATGGTAGTCATCATAATGGGATCTCTTAAACTCTTTAAGATTATTGTAAAATTTATGAGTATTTTGTTCCATCTGTTGTTTAATGTTGTATCTCTTTATTGTTCAATAAAATTATTTAAAGAGAATAATTAAAGATAACAATGTAAATGAAGTGAACTGATTCCAGTAACAGCATACATTAAAATAGCTAGCTGATTCCTCAAGATAATTCAGCAAAACTGAACTCCTAAATTCAAGTTAAATGCAATGAGCTGATTTTTTCCCATTTATTTATATATAAACACAAAAACAACCTCCATTTATTGCTAATCCTTAAGCATATGATAATAGACTCCAAGGTGTTGCCCCCCTGCCATTTCCCCAAGAAAATGCACTTGCATATTCTCATATGAAAGTCATTAGCTGCCATGCAATATTTTTTACATTAACTGAAAATGGACCTCTGCTATGCATTAACACTGTGGGAAACAGACAAAAAAAGGGGATGACAGGTTAATGTTAGGAAGCTGTCATGCTGCTTTTGGAAAGAGAATTGGATACTCCTTTAGTGAAGGAGATTTGTGAAGGTGGAACCTGACAGATATGTAAATCTGCTGAAACCAAAATGCATTAGCATCATGAATGTCTTAAAGGATTTTCCTCAAGTCTAGGTCTTAGTAATTCCCCCCACAATGCTAGATATAGCATTGTGATTGCCAGGAGGCGACCATTTCATAAAAGAGGGGAAATGATTTTCTGTCACTGTCAGGAGTAAGAGAAATTCATGAAAAGGTCATATTTCCCTCTAAACTGCACCAAAGGCTTCAGTACCAGAATACAGAACTATTTGAATAGCAAAGCCTCAAAATATGTGAGATGCTTTTCTTTTTTCAAATCCCCTGGGCCTAACCAGCTTTGATTGAACGCAGCAACTACACAGCTGTCCACAACTGAAGAGAGAATAGCAAGCTATTCGAAGTGCTGTTTTTAGAGGCATTTCGGAAGAAATAAATGGGAGCATTTCTAATTATGATACATTGTATATGGCAAGCCTCTTTAAAGGAAAGTTTGGAAAATAATTCTGAGAGCCAAAGAACAATGTGTCAAATGAAATTGTTACAGACAATGTTTCCTTCAGCCTCACAGCTCTTCCCCAAGGTTTCCACTTACTGGCTGCTTTCTCATGTTGGGGGCAGGGCTGCTACCTCTTGGCCTGGCCCCTAGAACTGTGTCTTTAACACCAGCTTGACAGATGAAAGCTTCATATGTTGAATTCTGTGCATTAAGGCTGCAGTCCTAACGATACTTTCCTGGAAGTAAGTTCCACTGACTAACATGGGACTTACTTCTGAGTAGAACTGCTTAAGAGCACTCCCTAAAAATACAACAGCCCACTAAGGCAAGAACTTCTCCTTCTTGCTTAACCCTTGCATAGTGTTGCCAACAGCTGTGTGTGTGTGTGTCCTAATGTGCTGTCTTTTTTTTAATTATTATTATTGATTTTTCCCTATAACTACAACTATAACGCTACAATCTAAGCTACACATACCTTATACAGAGAGTACTTTATCATTTGCTTAATACCACCTTATTACATAATATAATTATGAAGCATTTAGAACCTTGGATAAATTTCAATTACTTGTTACTGCTACTATAAAAAATATCAAAACTATTTGGCAGGCACGCCCACCTAGAGAAATACGGTTAATTAAACAATTTATAATACATAAGTGCAATGCTTAATAAAACAGTTTAATCACTATTTCTTCTTTTGTCCTCTTCTTGTCTTAACAGTCTCAACTATTTTTGGAGCTGCAGCTCCTTTTTCCGAGTCAGACACTTCTTCTTCACTCTTTGAGCTATCAAATCCATACATGCTTTCTTGCGAGGCCAGTGAACCATCTGAGTCTCTCCCAGTTTTCTGCTCTTTGCTTTTTTCCAGAAATTTTTTCGCTTGTTGAACAGAGTCGATCTTATACTTCTTATCTTTGATGCTGAAGCATAGTCCTTCTGAAGTATTCCAACGATAGATGATAGACTCAGACTGGAGCCAAGATGTCAATTTTCCATAGGCTTTCCTTCTTTTCCTTATTTCAAATGGGATATCCTTCATCACTTTTACTTCTTCTCCCAGGATCTTCAGAGCTGCTTTGTTTGTGGTCCTAAGCACCACGTCTCTTGTAGATTTTTTGGAGAACCTTATCATAATTTCACCAGGCAGGCTTTTCTTTTTAGTATAATCTGGATAGGTTCTGTAAACCATATCCATATCGCTTTTTATATCCGCTGCTTTCATGCCTGTCACTGGTTCAAGTGCTTCACTTAGCAAATTTTTAAGGTCTTCTCCTGTGTTTTCTGGCACATTCTGAAGTCTTAGGAAAAAATTCGATCTATCCATTTGTAATTTCAAAAGCTGATCGTGGTGGAAGGCCTTTTCCTTCTCTGCCTTTTGTAGTCTTGCGTCTTGGTTTTTTACTGAAGTTTTTACTTCCAGAAGTTCTCGCTGCAGCTTCTCTGTGGATTTATTCGACTCTTTTAGTTCTAGCTGCATTTTGTCCATCTTAACATTGAGAGCTGTCATTTGGTCCACTAGAGGTCGCAATAACGAGGAGAACACCGCACTCATCTCCGTGGTATCAACCTTTGAACTCGGAGCTGTACTTCCTAGTTTGGGGGAAGGTTTCGGTTTCCCCGTCATTGTTGAGGCTACGCTCTTTGTTTATAGATAGATAAGATGAACGAAAGGAGCAAATTTTCAAACAGCACTTATGTCCTTCTAAAGTTTATATCTCCAAGTGAGCGATGCTGCCATCTAGCAAGGCGGATGGGCTTTTATTCCTGCAGTAACGCCACGTAAAGAGTCTCATAAGTACGCTAGTCCCAGAGAGGGGTGGGTGGGTTTCACTCCTCCCGCCATCTTCCTGCTGTGTTCTGCTTTTCTTACTTCAGACTCACGTTTTCTCCATGCGTAACTGTCAGTTCCAGCCTCATTGCTTCGCACTCTCTGCTGCTTCTCGGATTTGCGCTTTCAGCCATACGGCTCCCACGGCGGGGGAACCTATGGGGGTGATGAAAAGGGATCTCTATCCCTCGGTCGCCACATTAGGGAGAGATCCCCTTCGAGCCACCCCAGGCAGAGCCCCCTCACTGGGGTCTCTGGGGGCTCGGCACCAGTCCAGAGCCCCTTCTTCCCGCCGGGTACGGATCGCGCTCCCTGCAGATGTGGAGGAGCACGTCCGCCATGCTCGCAAGTCTTGCCGGAAGTGTAATGTGCTGTCTTTTAATAGAGGCATAATGGGAAGGTTTCTGGGTTTTTTTTTAATGAGATGGTGTTATTTACCTCCACCCTATTAAAAAGCATCAACTGTTCATCCATTATGATTCTGTTACAGGGAAAGGATTCCCCACCCACCTGGTTGCTGGCAATTCTATCCTGGTGATGCTTTCACCGGGGGGGGGGGGGGCAAGGCTATGAAGCCCAATGGCTTCCTCCTTTGAGTACAGAGACAGCATTAACTCTGCCACCAGAAGATATGCTGATGCGAGAAGCATAACCTGCTTCATTTCTGCATGTATTAGGTTGCTGTAAAAGGCTCAGGGCTGGGAAATACATGAAGATTTGGAGGGTGGAGCCTGAGGAGCATAAGCTTTGGCGGGGAGGAACTTCAGTGGGGTATAATGCCATAGAGTCCACCTTCCAAAGCAGCCATTTTCTGAAGGTGAACTGATCTCTGTCACCTGGAGATCCACTGTAATAGTGGGAGATCTCCAGATACCACATGAAGGTTGGCAACCCTCCTCAGGAGCACAGTTTGAAATTAAGAAATGATTGCTCCGTAGCTAGAAAATGGTCCAATCACTTCATTTCCAAGCTAGGAAAAGTGCAATCTGTTAATTTTTTGTGCATGTAAATGTGGCCATTGTAGGTTTGTATAGATACATGAGAGGCAGAACACTTCTTGCTTCATCTCTTACATTTCTACTTCTTCCGTGGCTGCTGAAGGGAGAGCAGGATGTATTGTGCTGGAGAAATTGTTCATTCTTAACCAGCTGATGTCTAGCACTTAGCTGAGACTTGCTCAGCTGTGACCTCTAATTGGTAATCAACTTAGGCTGATAGTCACAGTTAAAAATGAGCTGAAAATATCTTTTTCCAGTAATGGATTTGAAAGTGTGTGGATTCAATTGCTATGAAGGCAGTGGACTTTCTTATAGCACAGTATATATGAAGGAATTGGAACTGCATCCTTACATAACAAGACCAAGATGCAGAATTTGTGCACTTTGAAAAAAAAAAAAACAATGTTGAGAGCTCATCATTTCTTCTAAACTAAGATTGCTGTCCTCTATATACTGATTTGGAGCAAACACTATGGAATTCATTGGCACTTCAAAGTAAATACTTATTGAGATCATTTGTATGCTGTGTTCTCATTAAAATGCTTGAAGAGACTTTCAAAAACTGAGTTAAAAACACAAAGTCCAAAATAAATACAATCAAAACAGCAGAATGAGTGCTGGCCCTGACACCAGGTGCTGTGCTTGTGACTCATATTCGCAGGAGGCTGAAAGGAGGCTGCTGGCTCAGAGCTGGAGGGAGGAAGCGTAGACCCCAGCCACGATCCGGGCAGGCTCAAATTACAGCCAGGCCAATGGCGGGATTAGCTGCCCATCTGAACACACCCAAGGTTAACCAAACATCTGGGCATAAGAACCCACTGCACTTTGCTTACTTGATTATTAACAAGCACTCTGATTTCAGTGTTAGCATGAAGAATGGAAATAAAGCTTGAACTATGCATTTAAAGCACAACTTGTCGACGAAACCGGCAGTTCTGTTACCCAGTTCTGAAGGCTATCCAATACTGCAGCTGAACTTCCCATTCTAGACAGGGCATTGCTATGCTACTTGCACAAGCCAAATACCTAAAACTGATCCTTTTTAAAAAACAGTGAATAATTCAGATTATTTTCCATAATAAGGTCAGTTCCAATTCCCCTCCTTTGCTTTCCTGACTACACCTTTTATAACACAAGGAAATTTCATTGTATCTCAAAAATCTGAAGCAGTGGTCCCAGTACATTGGGAATGTATGGGGGTTCTTAGACAAAAATACTAAGAAATAGCACAGGGCCTCCCTGAAACATAGTTTGCCCATCATGAATAATCTCTTCCTACAATAAACAGCCATAAAGGAATTTTGTATGTATTCCAGGGTGTACTTTATTGGGATGGGTAGACCAAGGGACCTTGGCAGTACTTCATAGGTATTCTGGAAATTTCTTTCAACAAGTGCAGAATTTAGTTGCTTACCTTTGGAGGAGTCTAAGACTCAGGGTTCATAAATTCCAATCTTGAAACTACTAGGTCCCTTCCACACAAGCGAGATAATCCAGAGGGGAAGCAAGGCTTTTTTGCTCTGGAGCAATTTGCCCCACCTTTGCGTGATCACACAGTTCTGTGGACCTGCCGGGGCAACTTGCCACTGCATGATCAGACGCAACCATGGGCAAGTTGGGGGTTTTTTGTGTGTGGTTGGTTTTTGAGGTGCTTAAATGGGGGATTGATGAATCGCCTCCCCACCCTAAGGGCTTTCGATGATGCACACACAGAGAAGGGGGAAAAAACAACAACAGTGTGGCATCGGGATAGTGTGTGATCATGCTATCCAGAATGTGAACCGCAGCAAACCATTTGATACTGGAGTTTCACTAGTAGCTTTTTACCACAATTCCCCCCGGATCAAAATCTTTTGCGACAGTTTGACAGTTTGATCCAGTGGTGAATCATCCCTCTTCCATGGCAAATGGGTGCGTATGATCATGTCCCTAGACTGGTTACCTACTTGTTTCCAGAATGATTTAACTTGCTGGGTACCTGTTTGTTTTTAGGCTAAATTTAAGGTGTGCATTCTTACTTATAAGTCCTGAGCACTCGTACTTGAAAGGGCACTTCCCTCATACTTTAGGTACTTTCAGCTGTTGCTTCAAAGTGTTTACTCAGTTTGACAAGTTAGGATCCCTGTGGTGAGATCTTACTTATTGTTTGTGAATGGTCTTTCATAAGATGTCCAGGGCCGGTGTTACCATTAGGCCAAGTTAGGTGACCGCCTAGGGCGCAGACCTCAGAGGAGAGCAGAAACGGACAATCAGCACCCCTCCAACCAGGCACAGGCTCTCACTCACTCACCAGCCCCAGTTCTGCCATGCTTTTCCTCCTCCAGATAGTCACAGCAACTGCAGCAGCAGCAGCTTCCTTCAGCTTTGCCTCGCACTCTGCCTGCCCAAGCCTGCACAATTTTTTTAAAAATTAGCAGGGTCAAGTTTTGTGCTTTTAATTTTCCCTAGAATTTAACTGTTTTTGATAATTGGTTAGCAGAGGGGGCGGGGTGCAAGTAGTTAGCCTTTCCTAGGGTGCAAAAAAGCCTGGTACCGACCCCGAAAATGTCCACAGGGAACACTCCTAAGCAGCTTTCCACAAGATTCATATTGGGTGGCTAACTCTTAGTTGGGCAATTCCTGGAGATTTGGAGGTGGAGCCTGAGAAGGGCAGGGTTTGGGAAGAGTAGGGACCTCAGAAGGATATAATGCCATAGAGTCCACACTCCAAAGCATCTGTTTTCACCAGGGAAAGTGATCAGCTGCCATTCCAGCAAATCTCTGTACCCCCTGGCAGCTGGCAACCATAGCATGTTTAAGGTTGTCCTTTTTTGAAAAGCAAATTGAGAATGTTGAGATATCTATGGACTTTTGCATTACTGGGCAATTCAGTTTAAATTTTATGGCTGTTCTACTGCTGTATTGTTAGTTTCATTTTGATAATTGTGTTTTAATTGTTATATTTCAACCGCTTCAAACTAAGCAAGAAAACAGTATCTAATTTTTAAAACAAATAAATGCACACTGACAACAAGCTTGTAATGTAATGTAATCTACACTAGTGCATGAGGATTCCATGACAAACATGCAAAGGTTCCTTTGGACACAAATCTTGGAATCATTTCCCTGAAACTTAGAAGATTAAAAATCACTGATCTAAGATCTGGGTGACAGAACTGGGACACTTACTATACAAATTGTGATCCATTTTGAGTGAATTGGAACGCTTTTCCATGTAATTATGTTGCTGCATTCACTCTCTGTCATCTACTGCTTTTTATCTTAGTAACAGTGAAATCTGTCTTCTGTCACCAGGAATACCCATTCTCATTAATATTCTCCGGCTAAAAATACTGTAATATTCTAAAACACGTGTACTCATGGTGAGCATCTTCTGAAACAGGCTTTACCCAGGATACTACAAATTTCTGTACCAGGAATGTCTCCCATTGGAATCAGTGTTTAATAATCTCTGAAGAAGTGAGTGATTAGTTATCTCTTGAGGGCAAAGAGACTCATTTTCCATGGTATTCAGTGGTGAGGTTTAATTTCGGAAATGAAGGAAACCATGTGTTTCATCTGACTTTTGCATACTTGATAGTAAGAGTAGAGATAGAGATAGCTTCCTAGCTACATCAGTAGCTGAGATGGAAAGACACGGTTGTGAGTGTGGAACTTCTGAGAAGGAGTATATTACCCAAAGAATAGCAATCTGGAGACACACAAGGATTGACACTTTGTGGAAGTTTTGTGGAGCTAAGTGGCAAGTGAGAAAATAAGCCTTGTTGCTAGGTCTATTTAGGGAGCTTTAAAGAAGAGTAACTGTACATATTTGAAGCCATTACTTTTTTTTTTTTAATTAGAATTTTTATTGAAGTATATTTGAAAATATATTTACATAACTCGTATACAATAACATTATACTTATACTTAACATTTTTTAAAAAATCATTAATTAACATAGCTACTAAATGTGAAACGATTTGTTTAAACAGATTACAACTTGGATAAATTCATAAACTAAAAACATCATCTATCTGATTTCTATTTTAAAGGTGTTTAATATTATACTATCAATCATTAGCATTTGTGTAATGTAGTGTGTGCTCAGACTAAACAAAGAAGTTTTAACATCAAATCCATTCCATATAGTGTGGGTTAGGTGGTAAATAATTTTGTTCTGTCATGTATTGACTGTACTGAAATGGTTACTCAGTTATACTTCTGAATAAACTCTAAGAGAAAACAACTGTTTTATTTAAAGGATCCACTTTTACCTCAGAGCTATTTCCATGCACTGACTATACCAAATATAACTAACCCATCCTGTTCTTTGCATCCAACTAAGAATTTGGTGGCAGCAAAAATAAGTAGGAAATACTAAAGAAGGTAAAGGAGGCAGTATAACACACCACCACAGAACACTGCTGAGAGGTGCTTTTACAGTTATTACATATAAAGGATTCACAGAACAGAGCAAAATATTACCCACCATATGATGCTGGATGTTACAGAGCTTTGTTCTTCTGGGCATGTTTGTTTAAAAATAGTCTCACCTCTCTCTGTTGTTACTATGGGAAGTTACCTGTCTTTTTAAAAACCTGCTAGTAGAATACAAAAGAAATAACAGTAAAGAAAGTGCTTTGCAAGCTGCTGTTGCAAAAGTTGTTGGAAAGTGAAAACACTGTAAACAGAAAAAGGCAGCAGGGTCATCAGAAGGGTCTGATGGAACGTGAGCAAATTCTGCTTGGACAGATTTCCTTTCACAGGGCCGTCTCCTTGCTTATGTATCTATTTAGTTAGTTATTAGTTAGTTGCCTCCTCATTGATTGGAACTCAAAGTGACTTCATCACATGGTGTGAGGTAGGTTAGGCTGAAAGAGTAAGATGGCCCCAGCAGGCTTCCGTGGCAAAATGGGGATTCAAACCCAGCTGTCCCAGGTTCTAGTCCAACATTCCAACTACTATGCCAAGCTTGCCAAGCCAATCTTCTCTCCTTAGTGAAGGCACCAGCATAGCTGTCAGTTCAGAAGTTTTCTGACTATTCACAAATTTCAGAAAGAATTATGTTCTAAATGGAGCATTTATGCATATAAACAGGGTGAGTGGCTTGAGTCAGATCTTGCTTAATACCTTTTCAGCTTCTCATCCCTAGAGTTTATGTAGACATCCTAATCCATAGGGTTCTAAAGTACATGCAAAGGGGTACACACAAAGAAGGGGAACGTAGCAACCAGCTGTTCTTACAGTGACCCCTTTGAATAGGCTCTGCAGTGCAGAGTCTGCAACTGTGTTAAGATGGATCCTGCCCTAAGAAGTTTAAATGCATGGTCTTTTTGTTATGAAAAGCTGAGATAAATCTCCTTGTTGCCAAATTCAATACCCAGAAACATCAGAAAGCAACACTAATTAAAACTTTATGGTTGCTATAGTGAATTTATACTTTAATTCTCTCGGTGTCTCTCTGCATAATTAGTACAGCTTTAAAATAATGAAAGGAGCTTTATGGTTATGCTAATATTTTTTTTTACCTTTTAACAACTGTTTGTGAACATTTGCATTTAATGAGGATAATCTCATTTCTTCCCCACATAGTCTGGTAGCTGTCCAAGTTTCTGCATATACCAAGCAATGCCAACTGGGACAATACCTAGTCTTGTGCAGCATTTTTCAATCACCTCCTCCTTACCGTATTTGAATACCTCACAAATGCTGCCCATGTTTTTTCAGAGGTCATGCAAAATTCTCAGAAGTAAGTTTATTTTAAAGAGAATTGCACTTGAACACTACAGCATGGAGCTCGTATGTCTTGTTTCGGTCTTTTCTTAGTTCTGTAGCAGTGATAAGGACACATCTTGTTAAATTGGTATAGGAGAGGGCAAAACTGGCAGTAATACAAGCTAATTGTTATTCAGAAGAGAACAGCTCCAGTCTGTTTCCCATTAAAAGACAATAACAGGGTTAGTGTTTTTGGAGAATATGGAGAGTGTGATGTATATGATGATTCTGTGCAGATTGCCTGTTTAAAATGTTGAGGAGAGAAAAAATGGGCAATATAAGCAAAGTAAAAGAGAGGCAAAGAATATAAACTACATGAGTCAATGAAACAGAGTTCTTGCAGTTCAGTCTTTGATCCCATGTATGGTTTGCTGGCTCTGCATTCTGTCTGCTATTAGAAGAAAGTGGCCATTCAGTGATACTCACGGTGATACATAGTAGCATGTACTAAACTCTTAACACGCTTTAATTTCATGGTGTGGAGACATTGGTTGCATGGCTAGATTCTTAGTCGTTAAGACCAATAGAGCACTGAACTACAAATTTTTTTGATTGGGTCTAAGTACTATAACTGTTCTGAGCTAGTCCCCTTTTGTGGGCAAGAGATGAACCAATTCCTGTTCTCAAATGTTTCTAGCATGTCTTTTCATTATATTTATTGGGGGGGGGGGGAGATATATGGGCAAGTTCCATATGTATGCTTATTATTCTAATACTTAATCAAGAATGTCCATTGCATAATGAGTTTGTTTAAATTCACAAACTAAACAGGTAATTGTTGTTTCTAATACATTTGTGGCTCACAGCTTTTGTGTGTGTTGCATTTTTTAAAAAAAATACATACATTGATATTTGAATTTAAAATATATGTATAGATATTTGATCAATGTTAAGTCTTAACTTCTCAAGATTATCTCCAATTATTGTGGAATCTGCTTTGTTGAACTCACGGTGATACATAGTAGCATGTACTAAACTCTTAACACGCTTTAATTTCATGGTGTGGAGACATTGGTTGCATGGCTAGATTCTTAGTCGTTAAGACCAATAGAGCAACACCATATTCTTAATATTAATAGCCATCTGTTGTATTTTAAGTTTTGCTCTTTTAATATCACTGACTGATCATATGACCAATAAGACACAGCTACAGAATATCAGAACAGATTTGTGGGCTAATAGGCAGATAATTCTTTTTCACTTTGCAGAGTAATCTTTTTAAAATCCATTTATGGTGTGGAACAGTTACAAACAAGATTGGTTTCTTGCCCAGTATGTGGTAGAAAGTTTGTGAGAGTTCTTAATGTTAATACCATTCCTAATTCTGTCAACATTGTCATTGTTGTTACAGTGTTTTTATGCGGTTAATAAAACCTTCTTGCATGCTGGAAAATATGAGGACATGACATGGACCACTTAAAATCAGGTTCTAGAGAAAAGTTGGAGCCCTTGCTAGTTCCTGAGGCATAGAAGCTGCTGTCTTGGTTAACCCTCTTTACGGGTGCTAATTGAGGAAATGCCCTGCAGGATCAATGCTGAAATTTACTGAGGACCTAGAGACATAAAAATCATTAGGGAGGATGTCCTGTCTCCCTGAATGTGACGTTTTAGCCATTCTGAAAGGATACACTGAAATCAAGCCAGAATCAGGAATCCCAAGATATTAAAGCTTTCTCTGTCTGACAGTGAATGGAAAGGGCCTGTGGCATTTCTAGGGATAAACACAGAGTACAATATACAGAGTCTAGTTTTGTAAATTTAACTGGAGGGGTTCATATGGGCATCCATTTTGAGATAAGAAAGAAGTCAGGAATTCTGACTCAAATACTGAATAACTTTTATAGGAAAGCTTTGTATGTTATATTTAGCTGTACAGCACTAACCAGTCTATTCATGGTTACTGTGTTCAGGGATATGCTTTCTAGCAGCCTCCACACATTTATATTAATCTCTTTGTTTGTTACTCTGGTATGTTACAAATCCCTATTCATTCATAAAGCGCATTGAGTACCCTTGGGCAAGTCTCTCTTTCTTGGCCTAACCTACATCACAGAGTTGTTGCAAGGATCATTTTGTGAGATTATCCAGGAATTCATGGTGTAGTTGTTTCTAAGGATGGATATGAACTGGCTCACGAACTACAGTTCATGATGAATTTTGGGCAGTTTGTGGAAGTGATGTTTGTGGCAGGTCAACTGGCATAAACTTTCCATGAACTTTCAAGCTGTTCATGGAGGTTTGTGCTGGTTCATGAATGGATATATTTCCAAACAGACTGTCTCTGCTCAATCTAAATGCTTACCAAACTTCAAAGCAACAACTTGGAGAGCATGTAGTGTAGCATCCAGGGGAGATCCCCTGTGATTTTGATGTCTCTAGCTTGCACAGGCTCTGTTCAGTACACTTGTAAACCTCCTGAACCAGTGCCTGTCAAAATGACAGGTGGTCATTTTGACAGGCACAGGTCCAGGAGGTTCAGGAGCAGTGTTCCTACTGAAGTGAGCAAGCATGTCTTGGCGCACTAATTTGTAGCCCTTAGCACACACACAGCTTTTTGGTTGAATGCCAGGTAACAAAGTTCTCTCCTGCTTCCTTCTTTGAGGAGAAAGGAAGGGGGAAGAAGAGAGAGAGAGAGAGAGAGGGTACGCATGAGAGAACAGTCAGCATTCTGTGGCACCTTTAAGACCAACAAAGTTTTGTTCGAGGCATAAGCTTTCATGTGCAAGCACACTTCTTCAGAGGGAAGGAAAGATGGGGGATTCTTCTGACAATTACAATTTATATTGAAATTGCCCTGCTCTGCTATTTACTTTAAGACTTGATCTCTCTCTCTCTCTCTCTCTCACACACACACACACACACACACTCACACATACACATTTGTTAAAAGGAAGGGGTGTGGCAAAAAGATGTGTTGAGATAAGGGGAAAGGTGAATCAAAAGGAAATTGTTTTGGCTTATTCTGTAAAAATCTTAGCTTAGAATTCTCTGTGCCTATCTGGATTTTATTTTCTTTCGAAAAGATTACAGATATCAGTTCTTCTGGAGAAAATAACCTATCTTTGGAGGATGTACTCTATTGCACTCTACCCTGCTAAAATTTCTCCCTTCTCCAAACCCTGGCCTCCCCAGGCTCCATCCCCAAATCTCCCACCCTAGAGTTGGTAACCCTATGATTGGACTATATGGAATATTTGACAAGATGCAGATTTGAACACTGAACTATATCTGAATTAAGATCCTCTGACTTTTCCAGATAGTGTAAGTGATGATGCCCAGTGATTGATGTTCTCTGAAGGCATTTCACCTTATGTTATTCCTGTGATCATTTTGATGACAGTTACCAAAAATAATTTTAAGTAGTTCAGCTACTCTTTAAATATAATCTTAATGAGATCTTTTTATCCTTAAAACAAAGTTCTCGCCTTGATTTTAAATTGCATGCATCAACCAAGGGTCAAAGAAATAAAGTCAATATGGTCTAATCCAAAAAGACCCTGATTAGGAATTAGAACACTGTAACAATCTTAGTGTGTTCAATCAAGGTTTCTCATTATGACTACCCTAACTGGTGTCTGTGCAAAGAGCCAGAAAGGGGGAAGGAACCCTCCCAATTGAATGCAGGGAGCTGTACAGACATGATAATCTATGCAAATAGTCAATGTGAGGAATTTCAGTGCTTTTGCTGTTGTAGTCAAGCAAGTGAGTTCAGTTTGTGAGGTTTATGACCTGGTAGAATAGATCCTGTGCAAGCTAGAGACACCAAACTTGCAGGGATTTTTCAGCTGATGCTGTTCTACCTGCCCTCCAAATTTGATGCAGATTGAATTTCTGGACTCCAAGTTACACCCCTCCCCCCAAGGTTCCCCAGGAAAGTGCTTTCTGGGAATATGACAGGCAATCATTTTCCAAGAAAGAACTTTTCTGGAGGCACCTTTTTGGAGGGACATAACTTGGACTCCATGAATCCAATCTGCACCAAACTTGGAGGGCAGGTAGAACAGCATCAGCTGGAAAATCCCTACAAGTTTGGTGTCTCTAGCTTGCAGAGGATCTATTCTACCAGGACATAAACCTCACAAACTGAACTGGTTTGTTTGTTTGTTTGGCTGCTAAAAGTTCACAATTATTTGTGGTTTATGAACTGGGCATGCCATGAACCACAAACGGAACCACATTTTCCTGGTTTGTGCCCATCCCTAGTTGTTTCAGCAGCATAAACGCAACAGTGAAGGCTAGGTGATTACTAAAAATGATATTACTCAAAACTTATCCAACCAATATTCCAACAAATAATTCCAAAAGCACAAATCAGATTGGTACGGGTGATAGGACTCAATACTATAAAAATTATGAATAACAAAAAATGAGTTAGGCAAGATGCAGAAGAGATGCTATCAAAGGCAAGGCAATCAGTTTCTTTACACATGTTCATGGAATTTTCCCTTTCCTAAAATGTTGAGGATGTATTCAATATTAAATTGTAGTCTTTTTAATGCATCCTTTAAAATCAATGTTTTATTATATTATGAGCTGCCTTGAGCTCCACAAGATAGAAGAGCAACTAATAAATGTTCTACATCAATAAATAAAATTGACTTCTATACCCTTAATCAAAAAAAAAAAAATTGCTCAAATTTTGCTTCCACCTAGTACAATAATACTTCCTAATGGGGGAAAAGGACTGCACACCTCAGAAAATTGGATAGCTGGCAAGTGCATCACTGTGTTTTTAAGGCCTTGAGGGGCTTAACTTTCATGGGCATGTGTTAGTCTGCAATACTGTGGAGAAATCTTGGTATGGCCACCATCTCCAGCTGACCCAGGAATGAAAAGAAAAAAAACAGCAAAGTATTTGTGGAAGCCAGTAATACAGACCAAAGTTTCTCCATGTGATTGATTTAAACATGCCTACTGCACCTGCAGGGGTTTATTTTATGTTTATGGTGGCTAGCACACCACCACCTTGAATGACTTCTGGCAATACAGGATACCAAGGAATGAATGGGAAAGGTTGGACAGTTCTGAACATGGCTCAGAAGAACTGGAAGACCATACTATGGTAGAATATCAGGGTATCCTCAGCTTCTCTGGTGGGATGGTAGAGTCAGCTTTCACACAAAAGAATCCTTTCAGTTTATATGACACTGCAATGACAGAATCCTGAATGCAAGTTAAAGCATCTAATAAAGAGCATTAAAATACTTTCCATGTGATTACAGCTGTGTACATTGTGAAATCAAAGCAGCAGTGGCAAAATCATATTTTAATCACTTCTTTGTTTTTATTGAATGCTTGTTTACTGCAACAAAATAAGGCAACAACAATGTATGTGTGAACTGCTGACAGAAAGTCACATCACATAAAGGAGTTCAAGCAGATTTGCAACTCAATGCTAAGCAGTTAAATACAATGGGCTTGGAATTGGAAAGAGGAAACAGCTATTCTTCTGTCTGGAAAAAAATACAGAACAGAGCAACTATTTTGCATTACAGTAGATAAAAAGAGGGAGTTGTTTTTCCTGTTGTGGCATGTTTGTCTTTAGGTATTGAAGACAGACACTTATATGAAAAGAGACAAAGTGCTTCTAGGGATGGGCATGAACCACATTTTTGCAGTTTGGTACCGTTTGTGGGTCATGGCTGAACCACAAAACAAACTATGGATACATATGAACAGGGAGGTTGGTTCATGAACAGACTTGGCTTGTTTTGGTTTGTGAGCCATTTAAAGTTTACACCCCAGCTTTCTGCTCCCTGCAGAAAGCAGAGGATCATTTAAACCAAACAGCTGAGCAGCGGGGAGCTTTCTGTTTGCCACCACAGTGAGCAGAAAGCAGGGGGTCTAATGGCTCAGAGCCATTTAAACCCATGCTTTCTGCTTCCCACAGTATTTCACAGGCAGCAGAAATCAGGGGTTTAAATGGCTCCCACCTATTTTTTGTAAAGGGCAAACCACCATGAGCTGCATCAAAATTTGTGGAAGTTCATGTTGGTTTTTCAGTTCACAAACATTGCTTCATGAACCACAAACCACCCAAAATTTGGGATGAACTTTAGTTAGTCAGCTAGTTCATGCCCATCCCTAGTTACTTCCATATGAAGATATGTCCACTAGCTCCCATCCCTATTACAGTCTGAAGTGAGATGTATGATCTGTAAAAAAGCAACTGAAGAAAGAGACTGATCACTAAAACTTTCTAGTGAGATGACTAAAAGACAGTGGTGGGATGTCAGCATGAGAATTTACCAAGCAGGAATAGTCATTGAAAAGAGTCCTACCTCAAGAGGTATTGTAAAAACATATGTGCATCACTGAAATAAGGAAGTAATTCTGAAAGAGGCCACAAATAGGTGTTGTGTTTGTGTTTAGAATATGAAGCAATAATAGCTTGAAAAGGGCTCTGGTATCCTAAAGTTCCAATTCGTATTGGCTGATTAATAAAGACTCCCATTGGTCCTGAAGCCAATCTAGATACCCAGTCACTGAGCCCAGCTTGGGTCCAATAGTATTGCTTGTATATAGTTACATTGTTGAAAGTTATGTGTTGGAACAGTATAAATGAAAGTGCTGCTCTCATAAGAGCTGTCTTTTGAGCTGAACAATGGCACTGAATAAAATCTTGTTTGTTTGGATTCATCGCCTCCTGCTCAATACTTAAAAATAGGTGAACCAGATATGCTATCTACAGACAAGGAACAACAGCAGACAGAAGTTCAAATGGTCACTGTATGCTAGATGCCAAGAGGTTCTAACTCTATAGTCTGTAGTTTTACTGGGTACTTTTTACTATAGGGTACTTTTAAAAATAGTGGGCCATTTGGATTTGTAATGCTGTCCTATTTAATGGCAAGTGTGGCTTATGGGGTTCCAGGTTATCTTAGAGCTGTGTAGGGTGTTCTGGGGATCATGACCAGGATTAGATCATTTCCCCTCTTTTATTCCTAATGTCTTTATATGTTTGTTACTTGGGAAGCATGTTGTTTGAAGAAGGGAAATAAACTGGTTCTCTGGGCATAGAGTGGGGTCATGGTGATGGTTGAAGCATTTGAACATTGTGACAATTGCCTGAAACTCACTGCTGGGGTGGATTGACCATTAAGGCCCCCAGAAAAATTCCTGGTGGGCTGATACTGCTTGGACCACTCTATCCTAGGGTTGCCAAGTCCAGGTTGGAAAATACCTGGGGACTTTGGGGGTGGAGCCAGGAGAAGGTGGGGTTTGGGGAGGGGAGGGGCCTCAGCATGGTACAATGCCATAGAGTCCACCCTTCAAAGCAGCCATTTTCTCCAGGGGAGCTGATCTATGTCAGCTGGAGATCAGTTGTAAAAGCGGGAGATCCCCAGGTCCCACCTGGAGGATGGCAACCCTACTCTATCCTGTGGGCCACATTCCTGCTGAGACTACCTCAGCCCACAGAAAAGGGTAGGTACACATCCCCACAGCTGTATTCAGAGCTACATGACAAAGGATGTGCCCAGGCAGCCTTGGCCTGGCTGTGATGAGGACTCACCGGGGCAAGGCCGCTCTTCACTCTGGTGAGGGACCTATGCCTGGGCTGGCCTCAGTGCAATGAGGGACCTGCACCTGGCCTCACCTCTGTGAGGAACTTACACCTGGCCTGGCCTGGCCTGGCCTCAGTGTGTCAGGGGACCCACAAGGGTCATTGGATTGACCAAGCACTTCATCCTTGTGGCTAGCTGGGCATCTTCCATCCTTTGGGGTGGGATGAGAGTGGGTTGGGGTTGTGACTCTTCTCCAGGGTCCTCCCCCTCTCCAATCTGCCCCTGCTCACTGCCATTGTTTTTTGTGCACTACTAAAGATATGCTTACCCTTATCACTTTATACTCTTGCTTCTAAAGATATATGTAGGTGCAACAATGCACCTGCTAATATCAACTAAACAGCATCCCTACTGGGGAAGAGGAAGTTTCTTCCCTCCATGCTGAATGTCTGTCACAATTCTACTCTTCACTGTTGACATGGAATTATAATGTTCAAAATGTCTTCAGAGTGGTCAACTGGGGATCCAGCCCTGTTCCTGGCCACTTATTCCTGTGCCTGACTGTAGAATATCACATTTGCTGATATTCCCATCCCGCTCTGGTGTCCCTAACTGAGTTCAAATGTTAGTACAACACAAACAGCTATGATGATAATTACTAACACTCTAGTAATCTTTACTAACAATGCTTGTGTGCACATCCAGGACTAGGGAAAGAACGATGTATAATATCATTCACCATAGATTCCCATCCCTGTATTTGTTGAATGGGGAAGGGAATATTTCTATAGGCAAAATAGAAGTGAGAGAAACGTTTAACCTTTTCTCTTTTTGCCATGTCTCAATTGCAGCCCTGACTTCCCAAACACACCATTTGGGTTACAATACCAGAAACTGATTTAGGTATAGGAAACATGTCCTCAGATAAGGTTTTGAATTGCCAACAAAAAAACCATACACAGTAGGCAGGGAGAAAATTATACATTCCTCCTCTTGCGTGTCAGTTCTCCTTTGAAATGCTGCTGCTGTTACTACTGCCACTACCACCCCTGCAATCTATATGTCTATTTCCCAAGTGTGTTCCCTAACTGCAGATATCTAAATCCATGGATCAGGGCCTAGGTTTGCAGAAATATCTGACTTCCTTTAAAAATACATCAGAGGGAGTAAATTTTCCCCAAAATTTCCTACTGCACTTGCCTTTGAGGGCTCCAGCTATTGCTGCTGCTCCTGCAGCTTCAGCGGTGAAACCCAGAAGCCACCACCAGGCCCAGCCCACCTGAAGCTACACCAGGCAAGCCTCAGAGAGCAGCAGTATGGGGAGGGGAGTCTTGATAGGGCTTCCTGGAACAGCTTGCCCAAGAATGGCGAAATGAGCATGGAAACCTCAGTGGGCTAGCCAGGAGCAGCTCTGTGTGAGCCACTGAGAGCGGCAGTGGGGAGTAGGAAGCCTCAGCAGGCTCTCCCAGAGTTGCTCCAGGCAAGCCACCTAGAATGGTGATGTGGGGAGGGAAGCCTTGGTAGGCCCCCTTGAAGCAGTTCTGGGCATCTGCTGAGAGCAGCAATGGGGAGCAGGAAAGGAGAGAATGGAAGGGCATTGTTGGCATTTAAGGCATATCATATATTATATATGTCATATTGTATATATAATTAAATGATTCACCAGCAAGCTGGCATAACAGTGTAGGGATTTGGACCTGGCTTTCCCAGATCCTAGCGTGACACTCTAACCACTGGCTGTCTGCAGTTAGGACACCTCCACACATTGCAGTTGTTAGCCTAATGTTATATCTGTGTTTGCGGCAGCAGACAAATAGGTTGTATGTGTACATATAGATTTTAAACACCTGTGCACATCTGCCTGGGAAATCAGATTGGAACTGGATTGCCACACATTTTTAAATCAGATATTTAGTACATTTTAATCCTGCCCATTCCCCCAAGTTGTGCAGAAGGCTGGTCATTGTTTTCTCATCCTCTGTCTTATTTTCACAGCAACCTTGTGAAGTAGGCTTAGGTGGAAATAAGAAACAATACAGCTTTTTATGAAGGGGTTTTCCCTCTTTATTATTAGAACTCTTGGAATGAAGCATGGGTAGAATAATGGTTGTTAGTGATCACAAATTGGGATTACCTGGAGGTCATCTACCCCTACCCCACCCCCTGTCCTAAATTGTAGGTTCCTTTGCTCATAAGTATACCCCACTATACATTTGAGTGGTACAGGATTTCATATTATTTAATTACTTCATTTATGCTCTGCCTCTCTCCCCAGTGGGTACCCAAAGCGGCTTACATCTCCTCCAGGTTACCCTTACAAGAACCCTATGAAGTAGACCAGGCTGGGAGTTTGTGCCTGGCACAGTGGGGATCTGGTGTCCCAGATCATAGTCTAATCACTACCGGTGCTGCAAGGAGCTATGTACAGGCAAATAGACATAACTAGCAAAACAAGCTGATGAGAGAAACTATCCAGCCCTTCTTTCACCATGGGCTGCTGCTGCTTCTGGTGGCACCAGTTGTATTTGTATGAAACAAACACAAGCATGTTAAGAATCTGGGCTATGTTTAGGGATTCCCTAGATAAGTTACAGCTTAGGACCTTACGATATGAGGGATCTCTAAAGAAAAAGAAAGGTAACAGTGAAATCCAATGCAGAGTTACTTCAGTCTAAGTTCATTAACTCTGCATAGGATTGCACTGTAAATCTTGACACTGTCCAGCCACGGTCCATTCAGACTGATTGCAAAGCCAGTTGTTTGGGAAGCAGGGTGGGGGGGGGCTTTTCCATATTCTCATTTTCCTTACCCTTGTGTTCCTGTTGCTTTGGGGGGGGGGTGTCCTATTTGCATGTGTTTTCCTCCCTCTAGTGGTTGATTGAATATTACATCGCTTCATGTCCAGCATATCTCTCTGCAGATTAAAACTGCAAGTTTTTATGCCAGAAATAAAGCTATGTGATATAGAATGGACCACTAGAAGGACCAAAACATGAGCAGAACAGGAAAAAAAGCCCCCAAACAACAGGAACACATAAGCAAGGAAAATGAGAATGCAGAAAAGCCGAGAGAGAGAGAGAGAACACAAACCTGCAGGAAAGTCTGAGAGGTTAAAAAGAAGGGAAGAGATTAGATTTGTATCCCACCCTTTGCTTGAAGTGTCAGAGTGGCTTAAAATTTCTTTCCCTTCCTCTCCTCACAACAGATACCCTGTGAGGTAGGTGGACATGAGTGACCTCTGAGAGAACAGCTCTGAGGAAACTTGTGACTGACCCAAGGTCACCCAGAAGTTGCATGTGAAGAAGTGGGGAATCAAATATGGTTTCTTGAACTGACGCATTTTAAAATCTCAACATGTCCTAACTCCTTCCTGTTCAGGATGCATGTTCAACATGCACTGATTTATTTTAAACTCTTCTGTGTGTGATGTGAATGATTTAGATTACTCAGAAATTTAATTTCTTTTCTTCTTTTTTGACATATTAAGTTTTTTAAAATTGCTGTTACAGTTATTTTCAACATTCCATAGCGTTATCTACCATTAACATGTCAAAAGTTTACATTCTAATAAATCTTACAATTTTGAGTCTAAATTCTTATTTTAAATTTCATCCAGTTATATACTCTGTTCCATCTTTTCCAGTATGTATCTTCCTTTAGATTTAACACTGATATTCAATCTATCCATTTCTGCCAACTCTAATAATTTATCTCTTATTTCTTCTCTGGAGGGGAGTCTTTCCATTTTCCAATATTTTGCAATTAAGATCCTAGTCAATGTAAGAATATATGTAATTACATATTTATCTGCTTCAAGATTCCCTAGTAGCATATTTAATAAGAAAATTTCAGGGGACATAGGCAAGTTAACCTCAAATATTTCTAAGATCATATTATGAACTATAGTCCAACATTTTTGTATTTTGGCACATCTCCACCATAGATGAAAAAGTGTTCCTAAATTGGTCTTACATTTCCAACATTTATTGGACATAGTAGGAAAACATTTAGCTATCAGGAGATCAGTGCCATCTGTGGAAAATCTTTAAAATATTTTCTTTATATGATACCGACCTCATGTATTTTCTGATTTCGATATTTTGGACCAGTTATCTATATCTATAGTATGCCCTATATTCTTCATCCATGTGATCATTCTCTAATTTCAGGATTCTTGTGTTCTCTAATAATATCCAATCACGTATCCAATTTAGTGTTGCAGCAGTATAGTACAATTGCCAATTGGGTACGGCCAGACCTCCTCTATTCTTTTGATCCTGCAATGTTTTCCATTTGATTCTTGCCGTCCTATGTTGCCATACAAATTGTCTGATTATTTTCTCGAAGTCCAAGAAATATTGTTGTTCTGAGGCAAAAATAAGAATCTGGGTAAGATATTCATTTTTATCATAGAGATCCTTCCCATTAAAGATAGTTGTATATTTTTCCAGTTGAGCAGATCTTTCTTAACCTCTGACATTAATACTTTGTAATTGTCTTCAAACAAAGATGCTGTTTTGTTCATTACAATTATTCCTAAATACTGTACTCTTTTTACTACCTCCATATTTGAAACATCTTGGATTTTTTGAATTTATTCTTGTGAGCAATTTTTGATCAAAATTTTTGTTTTTTGCAAGTTAATGTTTAATCCCATTTTTTGACCGTATTCTTGGATTTCTATTAGTAAGTTCGGTATGGATTTAAGCGGGTCTTCTATTATAAATGCCAAGTCATCTGCAAATGCTTGAAGACTCACCTTGAGTCTTCAACCCTCTTATTTGTTCATTCTCTCTCACTTGGTCGGCCAGCGTTTCCAGCGTAAAAATAAACAAGAGCGGAGAGAGAGGGCAACCTTGTCTGGTACCTTTCTGAATTTGAATACTTTGAGAAATTTCTATTCTTAAAGTGCTTTCCCCCTCTAGAACATTCACATTTTGCTTTTATTTGTAGTTGGTTTCCAAAGTTAATTGTCCATTTAGTGGGGATGTGTCCAAAAGCTGTTTTTCTTTTTAATGGTTATAGAAAGTCATTTAAATTTTTCACCAGTTTTATGGAAGCTGTAAACACTGCAAAAGGATGCTGATGATTTTCGTTTGCCTTCTGCTGGTGTCCAATTACAACACAACCATAGGAACAAAGTGTAAACAGATTGTTCATTTACAATATATTCTGTGTATCAATGATTCACATTTCAGAAGCACCTTGTGCTATTATAGTTAATCACTTTTTATAAGCTACAAGACACATTTCAATTACAAACAAAACCCCCCATCATGATTGATCCTTCTTCATGAGAAAAGCTTCACAGATAAAAACAGTGTGTGAGAGCAGAAACTCCTTGGGGAATATCCTATCAATGTTCAGCACTTTGTGTTCAATTGGCTTCATTGACTGCACAGCTGTAGCTCTCACACTTTTTAAATCAACAAGAGGCTGTAAACACTGTACTTTGCCTGGAGAGCCAACTTTGGGTTGGGAAATTCCTGGATATTTGGGGACATAATTTGGGAAATGGAGACTGCTCAATGGGGGTGTGATGCCATAGAACCAGCCCTCCAAAACTGACATTTTCTCCATGGGAACTGATCTCTGTAGTCTGGAGATCAGATGTAACTTCCAGGAAAACTTCAGCCCATACTGGAAGTTGGCAACCCTAAACACTGTGCCCTAAATTTGTAAGGTGCTAAAATCATGACAACCACTAGGAATGTGCATGGCATACTGATTAACTAGCATACTAGTTAAGAGTATCAAACTAGTGTCTTGCAGACCTGGGTTTGAATTCCTACTTGTGCCATAGAATCTCACAGGGTGACCTCAGACCAGTCACACTTTCTCAGCCTAATCTACCTGACAGGGTTGTTGTGAGGGAAAAATGGAGGAGAGGAGAACAATGCAAGCTGCCCTCCAAGTCTCGTGAGGATTGGATTTATGGGGCCTGAGTTACAACCCCCCAAAGAAGGTGCCCCTAGGAAAGTGCTTTCTGGAGAAATGACAGATGCAGGTTCAAGAGGTTCAGGAGTGTATAAAATGGACCCTGTGCGAGCTAGAGGCATCAGACTCTCAGGGGACCTTCCCTTGATGCTCCTCTACATGACCTCCAAGTTGGGAGGCATTGGGGATTTAGGGGATTCAAGTTATACCCCCCCCCCCCAAGATGTCCTCAGGAAAAATGTCAGGCACAGGTTTAAAAGTGTGTAGAACAGACACTCTGCAAGCTACACACACCAAACTTCATGCTGCTGCCTGCTCCTCTTCATTCTCTCCAAGTTGGGAACATATTTATTATATTTAAAGGGTCCCAGTTACAGACCCCCTCAAAAGGTCTCCCCTGAGCTTTCTCTGGAAAAGACAGCTATAGTTATGATTTTCACAGACCCCTCCCCCCGGCCAAAACACAGTTCCAGAGCACACCCATCAACTGGGGTGTTTTCTTCTACTCTGCAGAGGAATGGAAAAACACCTGTTAAGCTGGCAGGGCCACCCTCAAGTCTCCAAAGACAGGTTCTAAAGGAAAAAAATTGGTAGACATCCCAAAGTTTTGACAGGGGCTCCCCAAAATAACCCCACGGCAGCTTGGCAGAGACGCCTGGGAAGCACTGGGACCCAGTGAGGCATGCTCACAATGTTCTTAGGCCCCCTCACGCCCAAACACATAAATCCTCTGGTCACAGACTACTGCTGAGTAAAATTTCTGGTTATTCACCATTAGCAGAACATATTGTACACATAAGAGATCCCCTGTTGTGACTGTGAATTGTAGAAATGCAACGGAATGGGATAGTCAAAAAGGGACTTGCTTGTACAGGCAGTGAAGTAGGTGTTTGCTGAGGTGGATGTTTTTCCATGAGGTAGGTATAGTGTTCTGAGGTAGAAGTTTTTTTTGTGAGGTAGGTGTTGTGTTATGAGGAAGATGTTATTTCATGAGGTAAGTGTTGGGTGGGAGATTTTCTTTAAAGGGTAAAAAATAAAAGGGATACCCAGGGGCTTTCTCAGTGGTAGAATTGTGGTGAGAAAGGGTTGGGTGTGGGGAACCTTTCTTGGAGGGTCCTGTTATGAGGTAGAGATATTCTTTTGGGAGGTAGGTGGTGGGTAAGGGAGATTTTCTTTGTAGGGTAAAAGAAAAGAGGGGTATACAGGGGTTTTCTCAGTGGAGAAATTTCAGTGAGAAAGGGTTGGGAGGGTATAAAATGTGGGTCCTCAGCCAAGGCAGGATTTCTTGGATGAGATGGATTATCTAGACAAGGTACTCTAGACCTGGATGGCTATCTATGAGTTTGGATCAGTACAGTTAAGTGTATGATGAATTGTTTATTGGTATTCAAACAGCTTGCTTGTGTTTTTGACTGTGCATGCAAGATCTTCTGTACTGCTTTTCTGTGGCTCCTCCCCCACCTGTCTACCACAGCCACCCCTACTTCCTGCACACTGTTGGCCACGTTCTTTAAGTACATAAAACATTTTATGTAGAGGGGGAATGTGACTCTGCTAGTTCTGCTGGATCTCTCAGTGGCCTTTGATCATGGTATCCTACTGAGCTGCCTCTCAGCAATGGAACTGGGGGGCACCATGTTACAGAGGGTTAAGTCCTATCTGGGGAGACAGTCTCAAAGGTCTCAGAGAGGGTGGTGCTGGGGGATTCCTGCTGTACCTCATGGCCTGTGGGTTCTGCAGGGTTCTATCATATTCCCCATGCTATTTAATATCTATGTGAAGCTATTTGGGAGAGGTCATCAGGAGGTCTAGGCTGTGGTATCACCAATATGCAGATGATACCCAGCTCTACCTTTCAGATGTTCTGAACTAGAGCTTGAAGTCAGTAAAAACCTGGATGAGGGTGAACAAACTGAAAATTAACCCTAACAAGACAAAAGTTAGGTACATTTATTATAGCATCGAGCCAACATAAACCACAACAGATTTATAAAAAATTGGGTAAAATGGAGTAAAATATATATAAAACCATAAAAGTGTTTGACAAATCCAGTAAGAAATATAAAAGGCAAATACAATTTTATAAATTTAACCATACATTTCTAATGTGATAGCATGCTGCCCAAAATTTAGCCACAGATTCAGTAATAGTCTGATTTTTGTCAGATAACAATCGGTTACAGTTCCAGTCTGCCTGTCCAGATGTTTCCTTTACAAAAGTTGTGATATGTTTATCTCAGACCTTATTGTACCAGTTGCATCTAAACATCATATGTTCAATAGTTTTTGCCTCTCCAGAATCATACTGACAGCGTCTCTGGTCAAACGGGATCCTTCTATATCTACCCTCAAGCACCACGAAGAGGAAAGCCTCACATCTGGCTAATGTAAAGGCTTTCCTAAACTTATAAGTATCTAAATGTGATAAGTAGTCCATAGGGACCGGGCGGCAGTGTTCCCTCTAAGCTGAGTTAGTGTGAGCTAGCTCACAGTTTTTCAGCTGGAGGCTCACACATTTTTGGCTTAGCTTAGGAAGGATGGCTTCAGAGCAAACTAATTTATGCAGTGCCAAAACGCTTGCTCACAACTTTAATGCCAGTAGCTCACAAAGTAGATTTTTTTTTGCTCACAAGACTCCACAGCTTAGAGGAAGCATTGCTGGCGGTATCTAATTTTCTCAGACATTCTAAAGTTGGGATATTTACCAAGACCTGCCTGCCTCTCCCCATCCATTATTCTCTGTTTGAAAGCTAACTTTGCTTGATACCATCGCATGGCCATTGGGAGACAAAAATTAGTAGAAAGGCAAGCCTGAGATGTGAGATCTCTCCTGTCTTTGATGGGATTATACTCCACCTGAAAAGCCCAGTTTGCAGCTTGGGAGTGCCACATGACACAGCAGTCACCTTAGAAAACCAGGTGGCTGTGGTGGTTCAAAGTGTTTTTGCCCAGCTTTGGCTGGTGTGTCAACTACTTCCATTCCTGGATCAATCAGATCTAGCAGCAGTGATCCACGCCTTAGTTACATCTAGACTGGACTACTGCAATGTGCTGTGCTTGGGGCTATTGAAGAGTCCTCTTGATGAGTGCTCAGATGATGCAACTAGTGAAGAGCACTATGGCTAGACCATTGATCAGGGCCAGCTATTGGGAGCATGTGACCTCAATATTACAGTGATTATACCGGCTACCAATCCACTCCCAAGCCCAGTTCAAGTTGTTGGTTTATAAAGCTCTACATGGCCTAGAACCAGCATATCTGAAGGATTGTCTTCTCCCATATGTTCATGCCTGGGAATTAACATCACAGGAAGAGGCCCTCCTAACTGTTCCACCAATTAAAGAAGCTCAGTTGGTGGGTACATGAGAGAGGGCCTTTTCAGTGGAAGCCCCCTGATTATGGTATGGAACCACCTCCTGAGGGAGGTGCACCTGGCCCCCTTGCTTGTGATATTTAGGAGGCAGTTGACAATGGCTTTATTTAGGACTACATTTGATTAAGTTTACTGGGAGATTAAGTTGTGATTTTAAATGTTGGTTTTTGTGTTTTTAATATTTTTTATCCTAGGTGTTTTACCTATGATGTAAGCTGCCTTGAGCTCCATAGGGAAGAAAGGCAGTGAATAAATGTTTTAAATAAATAAATAAATAAACAATACATAAACAATACATTATCCAAATGTCCGTTATAGCTGCTCGACATCCTATGAGTTGACAGGAAAGGTAGGCAACCTGTCTGAATTGGGAATTAATGTTGATCCCCCTTTAAATCCACTTTCATCACAAAAGGAAATGATCAGCTCACAAAATCATTTTCTCCCGGCGGGATTAGGGTTAGTTTATAAAACTGGTTGAGTCTCCATTAAGGATCAGCTGCCCTCAACTTTTTTTGGTTCTTTTTTTTGGGGGGGGGGATTATTTGTTGACGACATACATCTGTATGCCTTGGTCAATTTCATCTTCAATTAAACACCCTGTTTCACCTACTTTTAGTAGATTACTTTGGAGAAGGTTCTCTGAATCCTGGAAACTGCCATCAACAGCCTAAAGGACACCAAGCACTGCATGGACAAACAAAATGAACACTGCAAGTTGACTGCGAGTTCAGAATACCGAACTATGGCTGCCACCATCAAACAAACGACAATCATCACTAGCGCTTTATTATAGTTTTAGAATTGTGTTAATTGTAACTAATGTTTTAAACATAACCTATTTGTTTTTAAGTAACCTATTTGTTTTTATGTAAGCTGCCCCGAGCTGGGAGGGTGGGGTAGAAATTTGTAAAATAAATAAATAATAAATATAAATAAGCCTAAAGCATTGAACTAAAACTGACTGAGGCTTTCTTAGCCTGAGATGTATGTGTCTTCACAGGAAAAAAAATAAAGGATTTTAGCTATGAAGATCAAAGCAGGTGGATGAGACAGAGGAATGCTGCCAGCCACACAGGCCCCAATGCACATGCAACCTAGTTAATTCTTTTTAAAAGAGATATCCTATGATGATCTGAGACACAGTGATCAAGCATACATATTAGCCATGCTAAACTCAACAGCCATGCTAAATGGTGTAGGTGCAAAAGTATATTGCACAAAAGAAGTTTGACACAACAGCAACAAAAACAACAAACATTTCAAATGAGGTAACTTATGGTAGCTGCGATTTTTGCAAAGTTCTCTGAATTCCTGATCTAGTCCTACAGTCCAATTTCTATCCAATTTCTAATCTTTTCTTGTTTTAGTGCTGATATTCTTTGATTTCTTTGATCGAACCCCAGATAGGGAGAGTTTGACAGTGTTGATTTTCATGCCCACATTAGCATCAACTATGGTGCATTTCTGGATTACTTGTTTATTTATTCTTGCTTTGTTAAATGTTGATTTCTTACTGCTGATTTTGCTGGGTTTTTTGTTTAACTCCTGTAGGTTTTGTTGTTGCTTTTCAAAATGGTTTGTTACTGCTTTTTTACTGGTTATGCTATTAATTTTTTTTACTTTGTTTTCTATCACTGTTGAAAGCCTCCTCTGAAACAAAAATGCACAGATTGATATCTTAAAACATCATATGAATTTTATATGTTGCATAACACTTAAAAAGGCTTGAAATAAGCTTAGGGTTTTAGCCATCTGCTACAACTGAATCCAATACATAACCAGATTGACTCTAATGACATCTAAAAATATGCTAGCTAAACACGGGTTCAGCTACATGAGCCACATCATGTAGTTCCGATCTGACAATTGTTACAGTGAAAGCTGTAAAGCATTCGTAAACCATACCATTAAAGCACTCCGATTTTCAGTGGTTTATAGTACAGCAATCATTTTGGTGTTACCACCATTAGGGGTTGATATTGCTGACTGGAGCTCATTACAGCTGGGCACTTTGGCAGGCAGGAGACTCGTTAAGTTCAGTAATATACCCATATTGCAAATTGCTTACTCATATTTCTAATTTTTGAAAGACAATTACCACTTTCTAAAGAGAACATAAGGGAAGAACTATGTTACCTCAGCAAATGAGAGCTCCCAGCAATCCGTGGGAGGGGAAATCAGCTCAGGGAGCCAACTGACCCTTATGCTGAAATAACTATGAGTTATGCCGGTGTAAGGGCCAGTTATGCCAGTGCAGGACACGAGCACTGCTGCGCCACTCTGTTGCACCAGCTCAACCAACCTGTACCAGTGTACATGTGAGTGTTCCAAGGGTGTGTGGCCACATTTAGGTGGCTCCCTATGTGCTTTCAGCAATAGAACACCCCCCAAAGTTGTACCATCATAAATGGCCATGTAGCCCATAGGCAATCACTTTACATAATAATTAATTTCCCCCCACTCCCCTATATACTCACAATATCCTAAGCAGTTTAAGACATTGAGTAAGGGTGTGATGCCTTTCCCTGCTCTGGTCTTGCCTCCTTCCCCCCATAAGTGTTTCCAGCAGGACACCATATAACTCACATAGGACGTGCAGCACAGAACACTGTCTGACAGCTCCCTGTTGTGCAGACTTAAAGAGAGCACTGATGCACCTTGGTGATGGAAAAAGCACAGAGAGAGCATGCAGTACCACTGGATGAGCACTTGGTGGGAACTTGAGTTAAGAAATTCCGCTTCCTTCCATCTTCCCCCTTCTCTAGCAATCTCCCCCTTCTTTTTTCCCTTCTCCTTATCTGTCAACTTACCCCATCTCTTTTACCCGCAGACCTTCTCTGTCAATCTACCTCTCCCCTTCTCCATCAACCTCCCCTTCTCCATCATCTCCAGTCTCCTTATCTGAACATTGAAAAGGGGTCCCTTGCAAAAAGGATCAGTGCTTTGGCCACTGGCCCATTATGCACCTGGCATTTGCTCCATTTTTTTTTAACCAAACCCACACTGGAATAGAAAAAGATGGAGCTCAAAACCACATTCAAATATCCTGGGCCAACACCATATTGACTGCAAAGTCACCCCGAATGGCCATAAAACTGCCATAAATCTATGCAGAAGGTACCATAAAACCGAGAGATCAAACAAAGTGAAAGTGGCAAGCAGTCTGGACACTGCCATAAAATCTGACCATCAAAGAAAGCGAAAGTGGCATGCAATGTAGAGGGAAATTTCTGTTCCAACCTGGGTTTGATAAAACAGCGGAGCAAATGCTAGATGCAGAATGGGCTATTGTGTGCTTAAGGCTTCCGGCTGGCACCGTTACTGAAAATGGCAACCATAACAAAAACCATGGTTGCTGCAGGTGTTGTGCTGAGTCTCAGCCACCTGTTATCCATCCTGGGTCTGGGGCCCTCAGAGCTAGGAGAATCCATCCTTTGTGAGTTGGGTCCATGGGACTACACCATGGAAGGATCAGCCATCAGCATGAATGAGCAGGTCCTTCTATGTCCTAGCATAGCTGGATACTCAGAAAGAATTCTGGCTCAGCTGACACCTTTTGTCAGCAGGAATAAATCCATGTCCTTCTGTTGCAGGACTGTTGAGGCTCACAGAATGTTGGAATTCCTAGCTCTGATGTAACCGCTGTCCTTTCCCCCTTTCAGGGGAAACAAAAATATAAGAACTCAGAGTTTTGGGAGGGCTGAGGGAAGGCACTGCTTTCTGGCCAGCTGTGCTCTACTGCCCATTCCTAGCTCCCCAGTGTGCTGGGCACATCAGGGTGGCATAAGGATGCACAGGGACTTTTGCCTGGAGTGGCCACTGCAGCAGCTCATTCCCTCATCACCCACGAGGCCATGCCCATACACACAGGGCCAGGGTGTGTTGGTGGTGCAGCAGAGGATTGTTGTCCCCAACTTACATTTAGCCTTTTTATCTTGATTTAGAAAAGATAATGAGCACATATCAGATGTATTTTAGATGCATCTGTTTGATTTATCTCATCATTAGTTAAGGACCAATCATTTAACTAGATGATAATAACACATTTAAGTTAGAAGAGATTTAGCTTAAGATAAGACTACTGTTTTTCTATTAAAATGCACTGATGTAATAAGCAAATCAAATTTCTCTGGATGGAACTCTCAGAAGAGATTAGGTGAGAAGTCTCTCTGTGTGTGAGTAGGGGGGGAGGCTTGGGTTTCTACAAAAATTCCTAAAAGCAATTTAAGACAAACTGAAAGCTGGTTTGCTTTAAATTTTACTTACTGTAATATGATTGAGAAATATTAGGAGCTTTGATTAATTTGGCACTTGCTTTTGTAGTAGCTATAGGGCTAATTTTCACTTGTGTGTATTTTATACAATCTTGTCTTAAAAGAGAACTTTTTCTTCTTTCAATAAAAAACAAACTCTGAAGGTTTCCTGCCTGGTTTGCTGGTCTTAGTTCAAAGAATAGAATTCAGCCTTAATTCATTTATAATATTAGAAATTAAAGGTTGCAAGATAACTTTTATCAGATCAATCTGGGAGATATCTGAGGCTCATTGTTTTAATAGATTAATCCATATAGAACTAATTAGTCCAGATTCCCTATTTGGGTGTGGGAGTAAAACCTCTCATTAAAAATGGGATGTGTATATGGCTATGAACTCCTTGGATAAATGTTGGGACCTGCAAGAAACTTACAGACAGGGTGCCGCATCCCCACCCCCCCGCTTCCTTCCATCTTCACCCTTCTCTAGCAATCTCCCCCTTCTTTTTTCCCTTCTCCTTATCTGTCAACTTACCCCCATCTCTTTTACCCGCAGACCTTCTCTGTCAATCTACCCCTCCCCTTCTCCGTCAACCTCCCCTTCTCCATCATCTCCCAGTCTCCTTATCTGTCAACTTACCCCCCTGTCTTTTGCCCCCCTCACATTTTCACCATCAGTCTGCACAACCCTTGCTCCACACCTACTGCTTAACCTTCACTCATGTCCACTTTCTGCATCTCTCCCTATCTAAACCCCCCAATATTGGCACTTCCCTCACCCCCACTAGTGCTCCTCTTCCCACCTACCTCCACCGCTGACACTCCACTCATCCTCACCCTTGCTGCTCTTCCCACCTACCTTCCAGCAGGCAAGCAGCAGGCTGCTGGCTTGGAGGGGATGGGGCACTGAAGACTTTTCTCCTGACTCAGGGGGCTGTGAAAGTCACAGGAGGGGAAATCACCCCCCCACACACACACACTTCCTTACAGGGTTTGCTGTGGATCATGGACTGCATTGCTGCTGCCAGGTGCAATGTAGTTCCTGGACTGTGCCACCATTGGGTGCACCATGGCTTTTGGGCTCTGGCACCACTGCCAGGCCCAGCACAGCTCCTGGGCTGCTCTCCCAAACCACTGCCAGGACCAGTGTGGTTCCTGGGCTGCTATGCTACCTGAGGTAGGCTTCTCCATCATAGCTCTCAGCTCACTGCCAGACCCATTAAGGATTCCTGCTCAGGAGGCTGAAGTTGGTTCCTTATTCACATTTCCTTATTCAATCCTTATTCGTTACTTATTCGCAAATTCATCCAGAAACACTGCAGACATTTAGAAAGCTCTGAACCCCAAAATAAGGTCTGGACCCCCCACACCTCATATGCCACCAGGTTCACAGGACTCTTCCCTTTGAGGGGACATATCCTGTTTCCTGGTCCAAAGCATGGTTCTTGTGTCAGCTGCTCCCAACTGTGGTGCCCCCAGGACAATCACACAGGCAGACACTGGGGCTGGGCTGCACCCCAAAAACAATCTTTGGACCACCCCAAATAACACATCCCCACACTCTGGGGACTGTCCCCTGAAAGATGACGTACAGCACTTCCCAGTCCAAACACTGGTTCTGAAGACACAACCCTCTATTCGGAGTGCTTCCCAGAGACCTGTATTTCAAAGGAGATTTGAATAAGGAAGTGCCCTCTGCACCCAAAATAAGTTTTGGACCCCCATACATCATATACCTCCATCTTCAGAGGACTCTACCCTTCACGTGGACATATGCTGTGTCCTAGTCCAAAGCATGGTTCTTGTGCCATTGTTTCATTTAATAAGCCTGAGCCTGCACATGCACAAATGAACGTGTTGGCTGTCACCTTAATCATCCTCTCCAACAAGGGTACAGGTGCCATAAGGCAACAGAGAGAGAGAGAGAGAGAGAGAGAGATCTTTGTCAAGATGGCTTACAATAATAGGTTAAAATATTTCCAGTTAAAACAAATAAAACAATATTTATTTATACCCTGCCCTCCCTGCTGGAGCAGGCTCCAAATGAACTCCAAATCTCTCACTTCCCTCCTTAGAAAGATGCCTGCCAATTCAACCCCCCCTCCAAAGCCCTGGCAAACAAGGCCTTGATGCATCTCCTGAAGATCTCCAAGGAGGGGGCTCCCCTCACCTCTTCAGCAAGCCCATTCCACAAAGCAGGAGCTATGATGGAAAAGGCTCAGGCTCTGGTCAATGTCAGATGGTGGTGGAATGGCCAACAAATGGCTGCTTGAAGACCATAGCTGGCACATAGGGACATATAGTCCATTTGAGCCAATAAGTAATACCTAATTGTGCTTTGAGGCTTTCAGGGGTGGTCTTAGCCAATGGGCAACAGTGGAAGCTGCCCTGGACTGCCCAGAGCCCCGCACCCTCAAAGGAGGTAGCAGAACAAGAGCAGGCTCCTATGGCTAGTTGCACTTGCCCTCTCTGGGGTTCAGGTAGCTGGTTTCCAGCAGCAGTGATAGTTCTCACCCATCTTCCATAGGGTGAGGGGTACTCCTTTCTTGGCACAGTAGTGATTCCAGGGGCCTATCATGAATTTTTGTCAAGGGCCCCAGAATCAGTAATACCACCCCAGGAAGCATGTATATCAGTTGCACTGTAATTTGGACACCTGAAAGTTTTCAGAGATGGAACAAAAACCCTGATAGCTCTGGACAAAAGGGGTTCAAAAACTCAATGGGTCCATTAAAATAGGACAATAGAGAGTCATCTTTTGGGGAGCATTATTGTTGCAACTGAATGTATGGATGATTCCTTAAAAAGGAAATGTGGTCTAGAGAGAAGAGACTTCATTCTTCACATCTTTAGGATACAAAATAGACATTTAACTCAAGACCTGAAGAAGCGGCCAAGAAACCATTTACAGTGCCCCTCTGCAAACAGCACATGAGGGAAATGTGTGCATCAAGCTAATCAAATAGAACATGACTCACCAACAAAGTCAATTTGTTGGAGGAGGAAACTCAGAAAAGTTAAGTTTAGCATTAGCACAAACGTCTTATTTTCAGCACTAGTAGTCAGTCGTGTCAGTCCCACTGTATTAATTTTCATTACTAGCACTTTTTGCATGAGAGGCTTGTCTTCTTGTTTGTCAAACAACAACAACAAACAGCTTTTAGATGGAGGAATAAGTGTTTTCTTAAGCTATGGCACTATCAAATCAGTTAATGAATCCATTTTCTTTAGGGCTGATATTTTTGCATGTAAAACCAGTTATTACTTTAAAATCTGTACTAATATTATTCTGCTTCAAGAACCTTCTTTAAAGAGGGATGGACAGACAGACAGACCAACAGAAAATCTACTGTTTAGCTACTTCAAGGAACAAGTTCTGCTTAATGTTACTAATAGCGTAGCTGCTATCTGGCTTCAGAGCAGACTACAACAGCTGTTCCAGTGGAAGTACATACTAAGCTCAGGGTGATTATCATAGAGGAGTGTAGAGGAGTGTCAAGGAAATGAGCTTTCCTCAAGTAAAATTCCATCTGCAAGATTTTTCTTTCCTTTTCAGCTCAGTGAATACCAGGTATCACTATCAGCAACTGTAACAACAACTGTCCCCTTACTAGCCATTATGAACTCAAGGCCACTTTACAAGCATCAAACAACCCTGCTAATCAGCTTAGTGATCACAGGTGTAAGGGTTGGGAAGGGAAGTTTTGTTCACCTTCTAGAAAGCCCTCTTGGGACAGTGTCCTGATTGGTTGAAGGAGGCCAACAGATCAATAGTCTAAATTTCCTATGAAGGTAGACTATTTAGATTCTCCTCATTATTTAGCTTAGTTAACTGGTCTTGACCAAGGATAGTTCTCAGTTACATTACCAAAGGAGGGTCTTGTTCCAGGGTCTCAGGCTGAGATGGGAACAATTCACTCCTAACAAGACAGGGCAGCCTTGCCAAGGAGCTGTTTCCCCAGTACAACATTGAACATAATTTGGGGAAATCAGCTAGATTCAGCCCCTGGCTAGAAATGAAATCCTTTGTGTATAAGCCTAAAATTACTTTGAACAAATGGATGAAGTACTGCAAACCAGGTGGAATATTCATTCTTTATTCATTCATTTGGGGAAAAAAATAAATGTTTAGTGGACATTTGAAGCTACCTTACACTGAATCAGGTCACTGATCCATCATGATTAGCATTCTCTACTCTTAGTAGCAGCAGTTCTCCAAAGATCTTGAGCACAGAAGGATGTTTCCTAACACTTACTATCTGACATCCTTCAACTGGAGATGCTGAGGCCCTTCTGAATGCAAATTTGTTGTTCAGTTGCACAGTCAAGTCTGACTCTTCACAACCCCATGGACCACATCACGCCAGGCCCTCCAGTCTTCCACCGTCCTCCGGAGTTCACCCAACTTCATGTCTGTTGCATCAATAACACTGTCTAACCATCTCATCCTTTGCTGTCCCCTTCTTCTTTTACATTCAATCTTTCCCCAGTGAGTGCTCCCTGCTCATTTGGTGGCCAAAGTATTTGAGCTTCAGCTTCAGTCCTTCCCTGTCCTTCCAGGGAACAGTCAGATCTGAATGCAAAACTCATCTCTTAAACATGACAAACTAGACTTGACATAGGAGATCCCTAACTAAGTTCTCCTTCCTTTTAAAAAATAATAGTAGGTTGTAGTCACATGCCTGAGATAAAGCAGGGGGGAAGCGAGGCTATTTCCTCCAGAGGAAGTTGACCCGCCATTGCACGATCACATTTTGTAGATGTGGGCACAGTCCACCACTGCGTGATCAGACGCAACCGCCGATGAGTCAGGGTTTTTTTTTAACCATTTGTTCCCGATGCACTTACACGAGGACTCGATGATTTGCACCTCTCCCTATGGAATTTGTGGGTAGGAGCACTAATGCGCATATGTCCACCGGGGGGGACAACAGCACAGAGTCGGGATAGCCCGATCAGGCTATCCCAACACCATGGGAGCACGCTGGCACAATCAGACACAAGACAGTCTGTCTGTGGCCTGTAGCAACCTATTTGCTACTAGACTTTCTGAGGTATTTTTTTACTATGCGTGTACAGCAGAGCAAAATGGGTTGCCAACGACTGTGGGGCACTTCCCAGATGTTGGCATCTGATCATGCTCCTTTAATCTGCCCAGCATTCATGCCTATGTCAGGGTGAATTGTGCATTTGGTTGCAGCCACAGAGAAGAGTAAATCAGCTAGTGGGAAAAACAGCAGCAATAGAACTGGGGAAAGTGTTAATGCATCCTCTCTGCCAGCACCACTTCCCTGACCCATTGTGGAGATGTCCCATAGATGTGCTAAAATTTAAAAATAAAACACAAGGCATTCTGATCATGGATCTCTTTTATCCCTGACTTCTTGGTAATGAGTCTCTTGCCAAGGTTTATAAGTAAACCTAAATATTACATTGTTCTTTCCTTCCTAAATAATGACTAAGGGTTTTACCCTCTGAATCTAAGCATTTAAATTAATGTTTTGACTCCTGAATAACTGGTTAAAAACAGAAGCACTGGAAGCTTACATCCTAACATAGCAAGACCACCTGGGGAAATCAACCTTTTCCATATTTAATTAAGCACGTACATCTGCCTTGACTGGAAACTTGCCAGGACAAGAAACTTGCCTTGGCTTCAGAATGTTGCTTCTACTGCCTGGTGATAGTATCTGATCATAAAACAGTAATAGTTTTATAGTGGCAATCAGTCACCATTTTTAGGCTGCATAAGGAATAACAATGATTAGTGGTAAAATATATCATGCCAAGTACTGTAAAATTTCTAATGCTGCTGAAGACAGCATTAATACACTTTCACTACTATGCATGCTGTCTTTTATTTATAGAAGCACTACTTTTATTATGCCCATGAGTTGTGCATCCAATATTGTTTTATGAATATTATTAAATAACTAATTATGCTGTAGATAGTGAGGAGTTTCCAGTCAGAGCTGTAAAAGCACAAAGGGATTACTGGCTCTGGGATCAGAGTTCCAGCACTCTCTGGCATTCCTACTTTATTGTGTAGTAATGTTATATTTTGCACGCTTGCAGGCATTTCTAATGATGTAAAACAGTACAAGGCAACATGATCCCTTGAACAAGCATGTTTTCCTTACTGTACTCAGATCATACCTTGTATTTAATCAACACATTTGAGAGCACAACATAAGACTGTATTCTACTAGCTACTGAAAGAGAAAAGAGGGACCGCTTTTGACTACCCAAAAGCCTGTGATGGATTCATAAGATCTGGGTGGACAAAAGCCAGATGGGATGAGCCAGCAGCAAGAAAAGGAATCAAATGAGACTGAGTTGAACTTCTACCAGGATCAAGCCATGATCTTATAATCACAGTCCTTCTTCATAAGAAAGACTTTTTACATCCAATTTCTTTGGTGTGGATCTTAGTTAATATAAGCAATCACCACATTTATTTATTTATTTATTTATTTATTTATTTATTTATTTACAGTCCACCTTTCTCACAAAAGAATCAAGATGGATCACAAAAATTAAAAGCCAAAAAAATACAATAAAAATCATTTTCAATGGATAATAAAAAGTATTACCTTTTTTGTTCAGTGTTTGTGGCCCTTTCTTATGTGCCCAGGGAAATGCTGATTACCACTTTGGGGTCAGGAAGCAATTTTTCTCCAGGCCAGTTTGGCTGGAGATCCTGGAGGGTTTTTTGTCACCTTCTGGGCATGGAACAGCAGTCACTGGGGGTGTGGGAGAGGAGGTATTTGTGGATTTCCTGCATTGTGCAGGGGGTTGGATATGATGACCTTGGAGATCCCTTCCAACTCTATGATGCTGTGATTCTATGAACTTATGTCTTTCATAGCACTGAAACAACACTACAGTAAGAGCCTTTCTGACCTCATCAGAGAGGCTATTACACTGGCTGGGGGCCACAACAGAGAAGGCTCAGATTCAGGCAGTCACTGATCTCATCCATTTGTAAGCCAGCAACATTAAAAACTTTTGCTCAGCTGAGCAAAGTTGTCACAATAAGCATATAATACTGTGAAAAGACTGAACTAGCCCTAATCAAGAATATCTAATTTTGAGCATGGTCCCAGAATACATATCAAAAAATCCATACCATGGGTCATTTTACAGAAAATGGAGACACTTCTACAAATTTCGGGGAACCCCAGGTTTACAGGAAAATGTTGAATTTAAGAAGGAGGGGATAAAATTTAGCAAAAGAATAAAATACTGTCACATGACACATCATTTTGCCAGACATTTTGGATTTCCTATGCTACCACAAACAGCATCTCCTATGTTGCCTTTGATTGCTCAGTTAATCCAAAAAGGCTGCTGCAGTTTCATTCTGAAACTTGAGATGAGTTGGGCAGGCAGGAAAGAAACGAGTGGCTGAGGAGAGGAAGAAACAAAATTAGAGTGGAAGGAAAGAAAAATGGATCAAAAGGGAAAGATGAGAGCTGAAGAGAGGGAAATAAACTGGGAAAGGGGCTAAAATGCCAGGGGATAGAAAAAAGGAAGGCAGACTTGCCAGCCTGAGGCTGGCACCCTACAGGATACTTGTCAGTATGGGGAGTTTCTCTGGCAATGTGGTGATGTAGCAAGCAGGGGATATTTCAAGCAGGAGCTCGGGAGAGCACAGCTCCGGGAGTTGGTGCCAGCCCCTCCCCCACAGGGGAATGCCTGCTTGTGTCATGGCTGCAGCAAAATGACCCCATCCCCTGGAAAGGTCCTTGTTCCTCTGACCAGCCTTCTGAAGGCTTCAGCCACCACTGAAGTTATCCTCCCAGAATAGTGGTATTTCTGAGGCTTGGATTAGTAGCTGTCCCCTCTCTGCCAGCTCTTTCTTTCTTTCTTTCTTTCTTTCTTTCTTTCTTTCTTTCTTTCTTTCTTTCTTTCTTTCTTTCTTTCTTTCTTTCTTTCTTTCTCTCTCTCTCTCTCTCTCTCTCTCTCTCTCTCTCTTTCTCTCTCCTTCCTTCCTTCCTTCCTTCCTTCCTTCCTTCCTTCCTTCCTTCCTTCCTATCTCTCTTCTTTCTTTCTCGCCTTCTGACATACTTCCAATGATGTCAAGTGGTGTAGCTTATGCAAATAAGTTATGCTAATGAGTTATGCTAATGAGCTCCTGCATCTCTTTTTCTACAAAAGTAACATCATTGCATAGCCAATGACAGCAATTTCCCCATCCCTTACCCACTGACTTTCCAAGCAGCAATAGAGGAAGAGGTCTGCCTGCAGAAGGTTTCCTGCTAATCCAGGAGACCTTGCAATCATAAAACAAGGACTGGAGAGAACTATAAAAGAGGGGGGAACAGAGAAAAATTTTATGTGGGTGAGGGGAGAGGAAGGAGTCAGGGAAAGGGGAGAAGCTACAGGGACTGCAAGGAGGGAAAATGGAATTAACGTGGAGTGGGAGAATTAGATCCCCCCCCCCATTTGAGTACTTGCAGGTCCCCTATTTATCCTACCCACATTTAGATGCTTAGTATGCAGCATGGTTCTCACAATGAATAGATCATTGACTGAACAGCACAACTCCTACTGTAATTTATATCTGTGACTTCTTCATCTATCAGTGTAGAAACTGGATAATAAACAGAGGTAATGTAGCCCTGGATTTGTTGTCAGAATTGACATTCAAATGGGTGTATGCACATGGTATTTTGTTTAGGGATGGGTCCAAACCACATTTTTGTGGTTTGGTTTGTGGTTCATAGCTGAACCATGAACAGAACCACAGACTAATACACCGGTTACCAAACCAAAGCGGTTTGTATCAGTTTGTGAGCCACTTAAAATTTAAATCCCTGCTTTCTGGAAATAACAAATTCCTTTTATAAACTGTGTGCATATTTTGCACACACACACACACAGAGATTATTTGAGCAAAATTCCTATATTTGTATTTTTGAAATGTGGCATAAGCCTGTGTAATCATGACTGAAATAAATGGGACCTCAGCAATAGTGTTTGTTGGATTGTAGCTTTCATTTTAAAAAAATGCTTAATATACTTTGGATTTTTCATATTTATATTGCAGCAAAGAAAATGGTTCAGGAATAAAAATGTGAATTTCGTGATATACTACACAAGAGACAGATCACTGGAGTGGGAAATCTGAACAAGCCTTCTTATTCTAAAATAGGCTCATTCCAATGACGTGACACCGACTAAATTTTGTAATTTATTCTTTTTACTGAGAAATTGGACAATTTCTCTTTTAACTGACTTTAGTTCTTTATTCACACAGCAGGCCAAAATCTATATGCTAAATTATTTTCTGTCTGTTATAGTTTCTTTGGGAGACTGCGATTCTTTAGTGTGAATAAGAATCTGATTTCCTTTTTCCCTCTAAAGCATATCTTAGAAAATATACAGATCAGCCATAAAAGAGCACAACACATTTTCAAGGGCATTTTAGTTTCTATTTCTGAGAGGAAAATAAATAAAACTTGGAAACAGCTCCTTCTTTTACCATAGATTATGTAGGGTCTTAAGGAATTTCATTTTCTCCAGTCCCTTATTACCACACAATTCCAGACATTGGCTTCGATCCTAACCTCCTTTTCTGCTTGTGGAAGACCAGAGCTTTTTTGGTAGAAAAAGCCCAGCAGGAACTCATTAGCATAACAGGCCACACCCAACAGCAGAAACTCATTAGCATATTAGGCCACACCCCCGACCGTGAAGCTCCCTCCCAGGATCAGCTTCCCCAGGTGCCCCATGGCTTGCGGGGTGCCTGGGGAATGCAAGGGAAGGAGGCAGTTTCTGGATCGGCTTCTCCAGGAGGGGAGGCAGTTTAAACTGCCTTCCCTACCTGGATTGGCTTGGCTTCCCCAGGTGCCCCACGGCTTGTGAGGTGCCTGGGAAACCCGAGGAGGCAGGGGAAGGCTGTAGGTGTGGCCAATTCAGGAGCCAGCCAGAACTCCGTTCCTGTGTGTTCCTGCCCAAAAATAGCCCTGTGGAAGACACTTCTACTATGGAAGGGAAGTGATTTTTGCCAATTCCCCTCTCCCACTGCATTATCCCCACTCTGCCTCCATACTGGTCTCAGGGGTTCACTGATGGGGGGGAGTTGAAGGAGGCACAGAAGGCTGCAGTGGAAGCGTGGAGGTGGGAATGTTACCTTCACCTGGCACAGCTCCACTTACACATGATAAAATACAGTCCATTACTAATACTGCAGGAAACTGATATTGCACATGCATGATACATGTGTACAGATATATTTTCAACAAATGTTTGGGTTCCAGTTGGAAGACAATACATCAACATTTAAGGCGGGTGCATGATTCACCTAGTTTATGGCTAGCAAAAGTTTAGCAACAGAGATTAAACAATTTTTCTGTGTTCATACAATTTCTTTCAACATTCATTTCTATGCTGATGTGGTTTCTTCAGTGGCATAGTGCATCATGGTTGTACTAGGGTGGTTGTATCCTTTCTCACTGACTCTGCTTGTGCTTCTTGAGGCAAGACTATATGATTTGTAGCTCTCAACTCATAGCCCTTGAATTGTAGCTTATGGTCCTGAATGATCCAGCCTAGTGGATCCAGGCCCAGTCCAGGAGTCGTATTGTATACTTGTTTTTCTTTGCTTGTTTGTCATATGTGTGTGTGTGTAGTTTTGTTGTAAACCACTGTCAGTCCACAGTGGAGATAAAAATGGGATCAAAACACCTGAATAAATCAGTATGTTGAACAGATACCAACGTTTCAGCTCTTTGAAAACTTTGTATATAGGTAGGGGTAGAGAACACAACTTGGTTAAAGCGTACTGATCACAGGTTTTCTTAGTTCTATTGAGGGTCCCCAATATAGTGAGCAGTTGTGTAAGAGGACAATAATTCCATACAGCCAATCAGAGACCATTATTTCTAGCTAGATAAACTTGTACCCCCTGAAATCCAGGCATGCTAGAAATAATAATATCTCTGCCTCTGCACCCTTAGCTTGACATCCTTCTATTGAGAAATACCATGATCTCTTGGATGAGATAATGCCTACATTTATAAATTCTAGTGCACATAGCTTTAAATTGTACTAGAATTAGTACACATTCTAGTGCACACAGAATTAAATTGTACTAGCCCTAGATTGTATGTGTATCAAGAATTCTGTAGCTGCTTTATCCCCTTCTTCAAAGTTAGTCAAGCAGTATTTCTTAAGTAATAATAATCATCATATGAAGGCATCTAAGGTTACAAATCCAATGTTTAAATCCTCAGATAGTTAATGTTCCTTTCCATATTCATGTTAATGCTCATTATCATATTTGTACAGTTTTGCACATTCATTTTATAATATTCTGAACCCAAAATTTCCTGGGATAGTCAAATAGTGAGCTTTAGTTTTGCTTGCTCCTATATGAAAAAGAATTAAAAAAAATAGTGGACTGGTTGGCAAATCTTGAATCTCAGTGGATCCCAAATATTCTTACACTTTACAAGGTTATATATTTGTAATTTATTCCCAACATTTGGATACCAGTGCTTGGTGGCATGAAGATTAGATCCAGAATTCCTCAAACTCCCTTCAGTTTGACTAAAAAACATATGTGGATTGTAAATTTTTCTGTGAACTGTTATTTGGCCTCCAGCTGGAAACCTCTGTTAACAAAATTTATTTGGGTTTTGAGTGTGGAAGTGTTCATAGCTGTGAATTCAGTCATTAAAATACGTAAGGAAATATCTTGCATAACTGATGAGAATGGTGTCTGTGTGCATGCAGAAAAGGAGCCACAATATTTGGATACAAAGCCCCACCACCACCAATTTTCATTGAAGAGCTAAAAGAAGTGACAATTTAGTGCTTGATAGTTCTTGAGGTACGTTGCAAAGCAGATAGACCAGTTTGCTTTTTAGTTCCATTTGAAGTGGAAAACTTTGTTCTGTTACGTATTTAATCAATATTTTGATATAATGTATAAGATTTAAATGTGATCTATGTACCAGCCTGGTTTAGACATAGATGTTGAGGGAGGGGGGATTCCTTGCTGAAATAAAAAATGGCAAATAAAAAAACAAGCCCCTGTCCTTCAAAAAAAATTCTGTAGCTGAACCTACTCATGTAGGTTCTAAACAGATGTTGGGATGGACCTATCCAGCTTTTCTTCTGGTGAAAAAGGAAGGAGGGCTACCTCCCGACCATCAAGAAAATCTAAGCTTTGGATCATAGGATCCACATTTATAAAAGCCATGTGTGACAAGTGCTGCAGGAGAGGAACTGAGCAAAACTGAGTGGGAAAGCTGGCTGGATCCAGCACATTTTGTCCAACCTTGCACATTCAACAGGCCCAGAGGAAGGAAAGATACAGTGGTCAGGGATGGAGGTAGGGATAATCCTGTTTTCCTACTATGCATACGCTGCACACTGCAGAGGAAATGAGATAAAACTTTGTTTGGCCAACAAATCTTTAAAATGCTGAAAGCAAACTTCTGAATTTTCAGCACACAAAGGAAAATGAGAAAGCCCAGTTAGGTAAGCAGCCACAGACTGCGAAATTTATTCCATACTGAATGTGCAAGTCTGAAGAAGAGCTTTATATAATTGGCTATATATGAACTAGTTGAAATACAGATGGGAACAGCTAATAATAGCTGTATTTCTTGGGAAATACAGATCAAATAGCTAATTGAAGAAGAATCTCTATGAATCTCATGGATGTCTGTAGAGCTGTAAATGACTTGCAGATTGCAGTCATACTAAGTAAATGTTATTTCTAATCTGTCTCTAGATTCACAGTCATTCTTAAAATAACAATCATTGATACCAAATATTATCTTCCAGAGACAATGCATTATTTGCTTTTTATTGCATGTAAAAATTTAGCAGATACCCAATTCTTCCTTTAGCTCTTTGTGAGTAAGGTATTTATTCCTAGGAGCAAAATACTTTTATATCATTGACATGTAAATCCCCTTCCTCAGAAGCACATAAAATTAGATTAAACAGAACAAGCTCTTTCCTTGACAAGGTAAGTGAATAAATCGATTTATTTAAAGGTTTGCAGTTCCTGAGACCTAACAAACGCCATGAATCTCCATCTCCCTCTAAAAAGCAAATTGCACACATGTGTAATCTCAATTCAGATTGGAATCTCAATTCAGATTGGGACCCCAAGGGGAAGGGGATGATACTTCTTAAACCCTGAAGACTTTTGTAAATGAAAGCTGGGATCTCTGTTCATTAGCATTTTCAAGAAAATAAGGTCCTTGTTAAAATGGGATGTTTTATTTCCTTAAAAGTGTGTGGGGGGGGAGGGCTGTAGTTGAAACAAACAAGCTAACTAACTGTGTTCCCCCTAAACTGAGCTGCCATGTGCTCGCCCACAAGTTGTGGCCTCTTGGCTCACAGATTTGGCCCCTTGGCACACAGCAGTGGGCAAGCCAGACATGGGACGGGTGAAGGCAGTGAGCTTGCCTATGTCCTTCCTGGCCTTCTGGTGAGCCGAGAAAGAGCTTGCAGGTGTGGAGGGCTGGAAGGAGAAGGGGACAGAATTCAGCACAGCTGAAAGCAAGGCGGGACAGAAGGAGGAGTCTCCTTGTCACACTTTACTGTGCACTTGCTCACTTCTGACACTGCCACTGGGCTCTGGAGGGAGGGGAGGGGGATGCATTGGGGAAGGGAGGGAGAGACAGCCATCAGCAGGGTTTGGCCCCAGTACCTGTTGGTGGCAGCCCCAAAGGAAGACTGCCGGCCTCCGGCCTCCATTCCCAAGGCAAAAGGAGAAAAAAAAGTGGGGGGAAGAGAAGAGAATTTGGGGTTATCGACACTGCATCCTCACCTTGGAATCATCTAGTGGAATATTAGATGTGTCTGCTCTGAAGTACACCCACTAACCTCAAGGGTGCTTATTTCCAGTTCAGCGCATTTAGGATATATGATATAAATATCAAGCTGGGTGTCAAAGGTTTTTTTTTTAAAATAATAACATCAGGAGCTGCCCGAAAGTGAGCAGGGCTGAAGCATGGCTTGCCAGCTCAGAGACACCGTATAGCCAGCAGAGGGGACAAGCCAGATGGCAGTGGCTCCTGAGGTGAGTGTGCAGCCAGCCATGTGTGAGTCTCCCCACCACCACCAAAGCCCTTGAAGGCCTAACAAATGGAGATGGAGGAAAGGAGGGTGCTTGCTGCTGCAGCTGATGCCTTGGAAGAGGAAAACAGGACAGGGATGCTGTCTCCTCCAGCCCCAAGGAGGCCTGCACTTTTCTTGGCTTTTTGCAGCTTGGCTTTTTGCAGAGGTGGCTGGAGCCATGCGAGCCTCTCCCGCCCTGCCAAGTTTCCAAGGCACTCCTCTTTCCTACAGAGGGGGGTGGTGTGTGTGTTTATAGGGAATTTCACACTACACCTTTAAAAACGTTACTGAACTGGCTTGGAATAAACCAGTACAGTGACAGCCGTTTCAGACAGCCCTTCCCCTACAGTCTTGGAGCTGTCTTTGAAGCGGTTTGCCATTTCAGACTGCTGCTTTCTTTTGACCCGCATGGACGATCTCTGTCATTTTTATTTAAAAAGAGCCGATTTAGAGCGCTATAACGTTATAGCGTTATAGCGACCCCATTGGAATGACATGTGGGGGTCCAAAGCTTATTTTGGGTGCAGAGGGCATATCCTTATCCTTTGAAATACAGGCCTCTGGGAAGCACTCTGAATAGAGGATTGTGTCTTCAGAACCAGTGTTTGGACCGGGAAGTGCTGTATGTCATCTTGCAGGGGATGGTCCCCAGAGCATGGGGATGTGTCATTTGGGGTGGTCCAAAGATTATTTTTGGGGTGCAGCCCAGCCCCAGTGTCTGCCTGTGTGATTATCCTGGGGGCACCACACTTGGGAGCAGCTGGCACAAGAACCGTGCCTTGGACCAGGACATTATGGCACCTGTACCCTTGTTGGAGAGGATGATGAAGGTGACAGCCAACATGTTCATTTGTACATGTGCAGGCTCAGGCTTATTAAATGAAACAGTGGCATTTTAAAAAAAAACTCCTGACCAATTATGAATTTACTATTTCAAATCTCCATCTCAAATGAGCATCTTAGTGGGCAATCCTTAGCAGAGTGATACCATTCTAATGCCACTGAAAGCAGTGGGCTTTAGAAAGGTGTAATTCTGCTTAGGGTTGTGCAGTGTGGTCCTTTCATTTGCAGGCAGAAGAGAATGTGGCTGCTACTGCCGCAAGGACAAACTAGGGATAGGAAGAAAGGATCCTAAATTCAAGATGGTTTATTTCCCTGCTTGTTTACCTCCCCCTTATAGCATTCATCACCTTTTTCTCTCCTCCTCTCCCTGCCAGAGATAGTTTGCAAACAGGATAACTGAAGTGGCTTCAACTGCCTGGCAATTTATTCTCAGAAGCAGTAACAAAGGCCAGGCAACATCTCTGACATCTATCAGTACTGGTTTACTGGTACATGCCACCAAAGCACATACATTCCAGAAAGCTGTGTGCTTTTGACAGTAGGGCAAGATTCACATAATGAACTGTTGAAAATAAACTTCATTTACTTCTATTTCAAGCAAACGAAAGAAGCATAATGTTTTGAATGAATGGGAGCCCTTCGTTCTTAGACTAAATTGCAGAAGCAGGGATGTTACCTTGAAAGAACTGAGTAACTGGGAGCAGTGTTCCCTCTAAGCTGAGTTAGTGTGAGCTAGCTCACAGGTTTTTAGCCTCCAGCTTACAGATTTTTGTCTTAGCTCAGGAAGGACAGCTCCAGAGCAAACTAATTTATGCAGTAGCCACATTGCTCGCTCACAACTTTAATGCCAGTAGCTCACAAAGTAGAATTTTTGCTCACAAGACTCCACGGCTTAGAGGGAGCATTGACTGGGAGACATCATTTTACACTATAAAACAAGGAAGAACCAGTGTGGTGAAGTGCTTAAAATGTTGGAATAAGATAAGTGTACTGGATTCAAATCTTCACTCATCCAATGACCTCACTCAGCAATCTTGAGCCAGTTAGTCTCTCTCTCTCTCTCTCTCTCTCTCTCACCTATCCCACAGGCTTGTTACAAAGACAAAATGGAGGATGGTAGAACTATGTGTGCCGCCCTAGATTCCATAAAGGAAGGAGGGGATAAAATGTGACAGAATGTTAGAAACTACATGTAATTAAGAGAAGAAAAGGTACAAAACCATCTGGTTAACCATTCTATTCATGTTGCAGAGACCAAAGACTGTTAACATTGCTTATTCTTCCATATGTAAAATGAGTTAACAGTTTATCAGGCTAGCTCCCAGGGACTGGATTTTCCTATTCAGATTACAGGGACCATTAGCAATTGACATTCTTCATAGAGTTAGTGAAATATTTATGCAGATATTATGCAGAGTGAAGCACTCAGTTGCTTGTTGAATTACATTACTTGTTAGTCATGAATATTCTGACAACTGTTGGGTAATAATGGAACAGCTTGAAAACTCTTTTGAAATGAATATGTCAAAAAATGGTATCAGATGTTCATTGTGTATGTGTATAAGTGTATGTGAGGATGAGTGAGAGACTGTGACTGCAGCTACCATTCTCTCTCATCTCAGACTGGTTCTCAAAGCTCTTTTAAAGAGAAGCACACACACACACACACACGACAAGTCACAAGAAATCTTCTGTTCCTAGGCAAACCTGGCTTATTGCTTGTGAATCTAATTCTGTCAAGAAGTCCAGCAAGTGTTCTCAGTGTTTTCTGGTGCTCTGTTTTCCTGGAAAGTCACTACCACTTCATGTGTGTATGTGCATTGATTTGATTGTTCTCATTTGTATTAGAAGAATGGCAATTGAATGTGTGGACTGAAATCTGGTGATATATTTGTGATGGCCCATTCAAGCTAGCAAATGATCATCCAGTCTTGTATTTGTCAAGGAATGCATGTGTAAACAAGCACTGTCTCTAAGTTTTAAATGACAGGACAGATTAATAAAGCCCTGACCTGGCTAGCCCAGGCTAGCCCAGTCTCATCAGAAGCTAAGCAGGATTGCTATGGGGGGGGGGATGTTCCTGGCCCCCAAGACAGCTGGAGGGTCCCTGAAGCCAGTGACATTCAGAATGCATTGTGATTAATTTTATTTCTAATGAAGTTCTGCACTGCATCCACTAGGGGCACAGGGAAGGCAAACAGCACTAGCTCTGCTTTATGCTTGCCCGGTGTTTCTGCAAAACTAACTACAAGGAAGCAAACACTTTCATACTCTCCTAAATCCTTGGCTTCAACTTTTCCTAGCATCATTGTCTTTTCCAGTGAATCTTGTCTTCTCATAATGTGACCAAGGTACACTTGTCTCAGTTTGGTCATTTCAGCTTCTAGGGAGAGTTCAGACTTGATCTCAAACTCACTTATTTGTCTTTTTGGCAGTCTATGGTATCTGTAAAACTTTCCTCCAGCACCACATTTCAAATGAATCACATTTCAAATTTCAAATTAATCAAGAGCCAGCATGGTACAGTGGTTAAGAACAGTGGGCTCTAATCTGGGGAAATGGGTTTGATTCTCCACTTCTCCACATAAAGCCTTGGTGACCTTGGGCCAGTCACAGTTCTCTCAGAGCTCCCTCAGCCCCACCTACCTCATAGGGTAACAGTTGTGGGGAGAGGAAGGCAAGGCAATTGTAAGCCACTTTGAGACTCCTGAGGGTAGAGAAAGGTGGGGTATAAAAAACAGCTGCTCCTCCTCCTTCTCTTTCCTGTTATCTTTTTTCATTGTCCAACTTTCACACCCATACATAGTAATGGGCAATACTTTAGTAGGAGGAATTGATCTTGATTGCCAGCAAAACATCCTTACACTTAAGGGTCACTACATATTCAATTTGCTTCACTTTTGTGCTCGGTAAAGGTACAAGGGTAAACATATAGAGATTTCTTACTGGTTTACTTACTGAAGATTTATTGTAGTATGACGTTTTTGTGAACAACACCCATTTTGTCAATTGGTAAGAAGTGTGTCCTATATTGGTACACATATATGCGTGTGAACAAATAGAGAATCACAAAATTAAACACATGTCTTGGATCAGGTGGAATCTTTGTTCAGGGGCTCATGGTGGCTCTTGGCAAGCCTGGGTGAGGCGACCAGTCCCCTTTGTTTTATCCAACCTTGGCTCCGTTTTCTGCTGCCCCCGAACACTGCTTTTTCCTGACAGAGTATACTAAGCTGCATTACCTGCACCAGGAATATGTATCTAGGTCAGAGTGAATATCTTCATGTCAGTTCAAATATCCTAGGCTTCCTCTCCCTTCTGTTCCCTTATAGTTCATCTTTATCCAAAGAACATCCCAGTATAAGTGGTGCTGAGTGTAGCTTCTTTCATGACAGTGCTGCTATAGAGACAAAAGATGCACCTGCCAGATGCCTTCCTGCCTATTCAATAGAATGTCCTCATGCAAGATTTTCACTGTCTTGAGTTTCTTGTATGTAAAACTTTCAGAAATTGCCACATCTGAGAGAAGGTTAGCTTTCAAATGCTCCATATTAAGGAGAAGTGGTAAAGTCCCAGTGTGAGGACACTGAAACCTCAAGCACCTTAGTCTAGAAATCAGCAGTTCTCTGGTATATTTGCACCTGTCTGATTGTGACTAGACAAGGAACCAGCTTGAACTGTAGGCAGGGACTGCCATCTGCTGGCTAGACATGGCACCTAAGTGGGAAAGTGCCAACTTTACTATCCAGCATCCCCCCCCAGTCCCCTTGTAGAAGTGTTCACATCAGTATTTCATAGCCTCCTCTACATGTTCTCCAAAATGGCAGAAAAGTGAACTGCAGAGATTGCAATGTACTACAGAAGTCTTCAATACACAGGATTGTTGGGATGCAAGAGGATTAACTGCTAACATTGGACTGCATGCATTAAAACTATCTGACTTGCACACCTCTTCTGAACTCCATCCTTTGAAAAGTCAGTATGCCTTTTTAAGAAAAAAAAGTCTTGCTGGAACTGTAATACAGAGCAGCTTCAACAGAACAGCTTTGACCATAATCCATAAATAGGGATGTGCACAGAATATATATTGCGGTTCAGATTTGGTTTGCAATAAAATTTGTTCTGCTTCCTAAATATAATTATGAAATATACTCAGATGAATTATTTATTTATTTGTTTATTTATTTATTTCATTTTTATCCCGCCTTGCCGGCGAACTGGCTCATTATTATATTTGGATGCCCTTTTCATTGGTTTCAGAATTTTTTTCCAGCTGCCTGTATCCCAGCCCCATCTATCAAAGCTGGATAAAAGACTGTCTGAGTCAAATATACACAGAAAGCCTTCCCAACCCCACAAAGTGTTGAAATGATCTGGAGAGATTCTGTCTATGTTATGCCAATCAGGGTTATCCCACTGGGATGAGTACGGAATATGTTCTGGTTGTTACCTTTCTCATCTCACTGGCTGTCCCTGGGAAATGAAAAATGCTGTGGGGAAAGGAAGAGTGAAACAGAGTGCAGCTGCCAGCATTTCACTGGTGCCAAAAATAATGATACGAATTGACATTTTGGACTTAATTACCCTTACACGTTAATGAGTAGATTGTCTTTGGATCAGATTTTGGTTAGTTGTGTTTTGAATATGTAATCCAACAGCATCTGGGTAGTAGACTCAGGATGGACAAAATAAAATACTTCTTTGCCCAGTGATTAATTAAAATGTGGAATTTGTTGCCAGAGGATGTACTGATGATCACAAGCTTAAACAGCTTTAAAGGGGGATTAGACAGATTCATGGAGGATATCAGTGGCTACTAGCTATGGTGACCAAAGGAAACCTCTGTGTTCAGAGGCAGCCAGCCTCTGAATCCCAGTGCCAGGAGACAACATCAGGGAAAGGCCTCAACTTCTATGCTCTGTTGTTGGCCTTCCAGAGGAACTGGTTGGCCACATGCAAGACATGATGCTGGACAAGACGGACCACTGGTCTGATCCATCAAGGTTCTTCTTATGTTCTTATGATAGCAAATATGCCTATTGAGGAGATTCCATAATCAAGGTACCCTCTGCCTCTGGTAGAAAGCTGTCTAACATCTGAAGATGGAGGTAGCTGGAGAAGGTCTTTCAACATCAAACTGTGTTTACAGCAGTTTCCATGTGAGAATGTGAGTTATGCCAGACCTTGTTTGTTTGTTTGCCAGAGCTCCCAGGACCCACCAGATGAAGTCTATTACAAAATGACTGACTCAGGGTGTAGGTCTTTGTATAAGTAATTCACAGTTCAGTTAATACACATCATGAAATCCAACAAAATCTAATTTTAAACCCTAAAAAAGTCAGTCCCATTTGAAACCCATTAAAAGTTTGGTTCCAGTCCATCAATCAGTACTACCAATACTGTATGTGAAGTGTAGGTGACACTTTTATTGTTATTGTTTACTCACAGTTTTAAACAGCCATTCTTTATTTATGACCTTACCAAAAAGGTGCAGCTGCAGTGGAGCCAGCTTGACTGATTGCCCTAGCAATGGTAAACAGCCATCTCAGGGAGAGGAGAATAATTGAAAACAGGGTGAAAGAAGACTAAATTCATCCTGAGAGCTATGTTGAAACTAGACAGCACTGAGCAATGAGGTCATCCTGTACTGTCTGATTCAGGAACATTAGGAGATCATCCGTAACCAGTCTGGTGCTCACTGGTAGATCACAATCTATCTTTGGTCCAATGTTGCTTAGATTGTCTGGTTCTAGACAACTGAGAGCTTCATTGGTACAACCTTTGAATTGTGCCCAGAAATGTCATGTTGTTTAAATAACTGTAAAATGTATTATTTGTGGTATGTTCTGGTTAACAACTGGCCACTGTATTCTGGTCAGCTGATGTTTCTGAATAACATTTTTCATAGTTTAGTCCTTGGTAACTTGCATATATGCAAGCCCAATGATTTGTCAAAGTTTTAAAAAGTATTTGGCCTCAAGCATTTATATTTCTCAGTTTATATAGGGGGACTTTTAACATTTAGTAATCATGTGTATGTGTGTATATACAAAGAGAGACAGAGATTCAAGCACTTCTGCCTAATCTTGTGCTGCCACCATGTGGTTTATTCTAAACTAGGAATACAGCGGGCTCTAGAAAGAGGCTCTGTGAGAGTACCAAGGACTTGGGCACTCAGCATCAATTTGCTTTGGCATCCTCAGCAGTGTATAAGGACACAGAGTCCACCAGAGGAACTGATCAATGCCATCTGGAGAGCAGTTGTAATTCTGAGTGATCTCCAGCCCTCACCTGTAGATTGGCAACAGTGGTTCCCCATAGGGAATGGCTGGTTTGGAGGGCAGAGTCTATGGCACTGTACCTGTCTGAGGCCCCACCCCTCCTTAAACCTCACCCTCACCAGGCTCCATCCCTCAAATCTTTAGGAATTTCCCACCTGGAGTTGGCAACCCTATCTCCTTTCCAGCCAAGCATCAACCTACCTTTATTTTCCCCTCACTGTTCAGATTTCCATCTCCCCCCCCCCCTGCAGCCTCTACCATGCCTGGAGATTTGGGGGGTGGATCCTGTAGAGGGCAACGTTGGGGGATGGGGGGTGGAAGGACTCAGCAGGAATTTCCCAACCTGGAGCTGGCAATGGACTGGCCCCAATGAGTTCCTCACAAAGGCGTAGAAAGGGTTTTGTTTCTTTGTCTTTTTACTGTCAGAAACAAGCTTGGTTGCTTACCAACAGCCACCAAGGGAAAAGTTAGAATGCTTTGGCCAGTGGCCTGTATGGCATTTGATTCAGCTGAGGCCTTTCCTCTCCCCTCCCCAAACTCTGGCTTCCTTAAACTGGCTTCCTTACCTGGAGCTGGCAACCCTATGAGTTCCTCACAACAGCCACTGAGGGAAAACTTTGTCCCCCACAGAAGCTGAGCAAGAGAAGTGTCTTCGTCATGAAACACAGTGCTTCTGACAGAAAACAGTGGCTGAAAGGGGAGTGGGTGGGGAAGAGGAGCAGACCCAGCACCCAGCCAATGGCATGCAAGTACTCTTGAGTGGTGACTGATGGGCCAATGGCGGAGAGAGAGCATTTTACAACCAATGAGAGCACATGGAAAGTTGCCACCCCACCTGGCTTTTATATAATAGGGACAGATATGCTTGCCTGTTCATATTACCCTTCCCCCCCATACCAAAAGCAGCCATTTGTCACACACATGAGAAGGAAGATGATGAGTGAACAAAAGACACACATTGAAAGCCAGTAGTAATTGTGGATGGTGGCAAAAGCATTGTGAAAATTGCCACCAGTGGTAGTGATATACTGCTGATGTGCACAGTATCTCTCTCCATGTGAATGTATCATACACGACACCAAAGACAGTCAAGAGTAATGATGTTTGATGGCCACCTGTCTTGATGTAGAATGGGCTTTCCTGGACTTATTTGAAGAATCTGAAATGGGGGGGGGGATCCTGAGGTTTCTTTAGAAGTTGTCTCCAAATCATAGAATCATAAAATCCACAGTCATCTAGTACCCCTGCACAATGCAGAACATTCATAAATACCTCCCCCTCACACCCCAGTGACCCCTGTTCCATGCTCAGAAGATGACCAAACCCCCCCCCCCAAACCCAGGATCTCCAGCCAAACTGGCTTACTAAGACACAAAGTTTATTAAGACACAACCCAGATCACCTCTTCCAGCTCTATTACCTGCCAGTTTCCCACCTTCCCCTTTCCCACACTTGCACGTTAAGGAGAAGATTAGATTCAGCAATGTAAGCTTGTAGTTTCATCACCAGTCATTACTGTAGCTTGAAGTACTTAGAGTGACCCTTTTGCTTACCTCTGGACACTACTATAGGGTGTTGTGATTCTCACACAGTTTGCTACTTTTGTGAGATTGTGGGAAGTGGGGTAGAATATGGTAACTGTAAGAAGGGAGGGCTGGTACTTAGCCATGGTAAAGATGGAACAGAGTTGGAATCAGTAAATCAAGGATAGGAGCCTTCAAAGCTAGTTTGTTTCCAACTATCCTTTTCCCTGGAATTCTTCTCCTTGCCTAGTTGGAATGTGTATGAGAAAAAAACAGTTTGAACAAGCCATTAGAATTGTACTGTCTGAGGAGAGTCTGGTGGTGATCCACCTGCTCAAAGTTTGAAAAGAACAAACTATGACCAGGGGACCTGAAATCTGCAGAACTATCTCTCCCCATATGATCCTGTGTGCTCTTTGTGGTCTTTGCAGCAATCTGATGCATGTTCCTTTCTGTACACAAGGAAAAACTGTGTATGCCCAGTCTTAGTCTTTTTCCTTGGCATCTCTCACACTCTGGAACACCATGCCAAGGGCTGTAAGGAAAACACAAAGGGGGAATTTTTAGAGGAGGCTTTGAGGGGTAGTCATTCTGGTGCGACTTAAATATCTGATTTGTGCATATTACAATTGCTATTGTTTTAATGTTTTACCAGTTAGTTCAGCACTGTGCATTCTCAGTAGGAAGAACAGTGCACTTTTCATTTTATGAATGGGTTTAGGAATGCATGAGGGGCAAATCTGGAGGGGTTGCAACAGGAAGGTAGCCCTGACCTGAGTAGCCCAGGCCTGCCTGACCTCATTAGCCCTCAGCTCATTGGCCCTGGTTAGTATTTGGATGGGAGACCAAGAAAACCCAGGACAGCTATGCAGAGACAGGCAATGACAAACCGCCTCTGAACATCTTTTGCCGTGAAATCCCTATGGGGTCGCCATAAGTCAGCTGCGACTTGATGGCGCTTTTCACTGCCAACAACAGGAAGGGAGAATTGGTAGATATTACCTCCCACCCCATTAGCAGAAAATCTAGTCTGGATACTGTCCTATAAATATAAAAGAATACAAATATCCCTTGCTTGTAATACTTGCTTTCATTTCCAATTCGGCTCTGGCTCTGAAATTATTATTCTGTTCTCAATTAAAAGCCCAACATATTTCAAGCTTATGTGCTGCTTTTGCACCTGTGTGGCTAACATTCATCAGACTAGGCAGGCAACTCAATTACGATGCAAACTGCAGGGAATTTGTCCATCACTAACCTACATTGAGGTATGAGTCACAATCCAAATTGAGCAGACCATATTATTTAGATACAATCTAGATTAGTTTATGCTACAAGCAGAGAATACAAATGAATAGGATAAAGCCACACCAGAAGATCAATGTTCATGAAAGAAATTTATGTGAAAGCAAAATCAGGAGGAACTATTATCCTATTGACAAAGAAATGTGAGCATATCAAGATATATTTATTTGTTTTTATTAAAAAAAAACATTTCTATACTTCCTTTCTACTCAAATACAGTCCCCGAGGTGGTGAACATCAAAACATTTCAACACTAAAACAACATCACCATCATGTGTTCTAATAGTGAACTCTAGGCCCATTTGCAGAGACTTATATCTGTGGGTTGAGGCCATTTATGACAAGAAAGATTTTCCAACAAATCTGGGGGTTGCCCCTGCCTCATGCAAGGACAAGAACTGCCAGATGGGAAGAGAAGCAATGTGAGGAGAAGGACAAGAGATGGGTGATCAGGTGAGGAGGCTCCAGTGCTGCCACCTCAGCTGCCCTCCCCACTTTCCCCTTGGCTGCTGAGAAGGTGACCTGCTTCAGTGTAAGCTGTTTGCTAGCCTGGCGCACCCATGCTCACTTAATAAGCGACTCTCAGCAGGATACAATGTGGGCAAGTGAGGGGGGAGGAGGTGGTTGTAGTGGGAGGGAGGGAGGGAGGGAGGGGAGAGAGAGAGAGATTCCTGATTCCCAGATAAAAATCCAGTTTTTTTCTTTTGGGTTGGGATGTTCATACATCCCAACCCCGGCAGCGGCAGCTGGCAGTAGCTGGGGCGATGGGGGGAGGCACCCTTCCTGCTCACAGGAGAACGCTTTACACCCCCTCCACCACCACTATCAGCCATCACCACCAGCCACCACCACCAAACCTGTCCTGGCTGCCTGGCTCACCATGCGCTCCACTCTGGGCCCCAAGCCCCGCCGGTCACCGCCTGGTAAGTTTTTGGGTTAGAGCATACGGGGGCAGGCAGCGGTGGCTGGTGGGTCTCAGGGCCAGAAGTGCAGCACGGGGTGGGTTTCCCCCCCTTTTTGCACTTGGGCGCTTGAGTGCCCAAGTGCTCAAGTGTAAAAACAGAAAGAAAAAAACCTGGGAGGGACGATCAGACAGCCCTCTCTCGCAATCATTGTGAGAGAGGGCTGTCCAGATCGGCTCAATCACGGGTTCCTCACGTGACTTCCCAGAAAATACTTGATTTTCCCAGGGGTCAGAAAATGTGTGAGGAATACGCAATTGAGCTCGCTTCGTGCATTTGACAGAAGCCGTTGGGGGGGGGGGGGAGGGGAGAGATTGGATTTATACCCCGTTCTTCACTTTGAGTCTCAGAGTGGTTTACAATCTTTTTTCTTTCTCCTCCCCACAACAGACACCCTATGAGGTTGGTGGGGCTGAGAGAGCTCTTTCAGGAACTACTCTTCTTTAAACAGCTCTGAAAGAATGATGGCTTGCCCAAGGTCATCCAGCAGCTGCATGTGGAAGAGTGGGGAATCAAACTCGGTTCTCCCAGATTAGAGTCTGCACACTTAACCACTACACCAAACTGGAGAATGCAAAAGACAAAAATATAGAGAGAGAAAGTGAGGGAAGGGGACCTCTGCAAGCCGGCCAGCCTTCAAGCTCCCCCACCCCTTGCCTTGAGCTTTTCAAAAAGAAAAGAAAAATCACTTGCTTTGCTGCAGGTCGGACTCCCACTTCTTAATGCCAATAAAGGTAACAGAACTGAACTGAACTTCCACAAAGTCCTCTTCTCTTCCTTCCTTGCTGCCTCCTGGCTTTTTAAGGGCAGGTGGTATGCATGCCACACATAGCTTTCAGCCCTTGTAGTCAAGGTTCCTGCAGTAGATTGGTGAAGACAGCCTCCTCTGTGTGGCAGGGAAGGAACTAGGAAGGAGAAAAGGCAGTGGCGAGGGGTTGGATGGCAGTAAGATGACAGCAGGAAGCAGTGGCAGTGGGAGGAGGAGGTGCTTCTATGAGTGTGAGCTAGGCAGGTAGGCATAGGTGGCGGTGGTACAGCAGAGTGGGTGACTGACCTGGCCAGCAAGTGAGAGAGTTGAGTGGGTAGGAAGGGTGAGAGACTGCACAGCTGGGTGAGCCCAAGAGGAGGAGGCAATGGGATGGGGAGGAAAAGCAAGAGAATGAGGAGGGGTTGAAAAAGAAATGGGCAGGGAGTGGGGGGATCAAGATAAACTGGGTACTAAAAGGGAGGGAGATGGCTCCTGGGGAGAGGCGAATCAAGATAAGGGGAGGGGAGGGGTTTCCCACCCATGAGTCTCATGGGTTTCCTGTGCAAAGAGAGTGAGAGGGGAGGAGTGACAGAGAAGGGTGAGGGGGAAGGGAGAGGGGAGGAAGCAAAGGTGGGGGGTGGGATATTCCCTCCCCTCAAGTTCCTGGCAGGTCCTCACTTGTATTTCCTAATAGCCAAGTTGTCCAGATCTGAGGCTATTTAAATCCGGTGATGGGAGCCATGAGCAGACAAGACAGATCTTTCTACAAACCTGAAAAAAGGGAAGGATGTAAAGGTAAGTTGGTTGGTGGATGGGAAGGAGAGAAGGCAGCAGGAAGGAGGCAGAAGCTATGGGAGTTTCAAGGAAGGAAAGGAAGAAATAGTGGGGGAACAGGTTTGGGAGTATGCCAAATAAAACAGAAAAGTCTTCACCCACTGGTGGAAGATAACAATAGAGTGTGACATAAAAATCTCCTTGGAGAAAGAGTTCCAAAGTTTTGGAACACATGACTGAGAAAGCTGTGTTGCCTAGCCTCAAATGGCAGGGGCACCCACAGCATGGCCTCCAAATGTTACAGGAGTGGATGGGTAGGTTCATATGGGAGAAGGCAGTCCTTAAGGTGCACTGGCCCTAAGCTATATAAGGCTATATGCTTCCAGGTCGAATTCAAGGGTTTGTTTCTTTTCATTAAAGCCCACTACAGCCTGGCACCTACAGCTGGGATCGGGCTGTCCCAGTGTGAATCTTTGTCACCCCTCAGGTCCTCCCAGAGCTCTTTTTGTAGTACACTCCTTGCAATACTAAGCAAGTCTACTCAGGATCCTACTGCAGTTTACTCAGTGGAGTTTACTCCCAGTAAAGTGTTCTTTGGAGTCCCTTGTGAGGTCTGTTATTTTCCATGATTTTAACATGGTCTTCCTGGGCTCTATCACTAGCCCTGTAAACAGCTTCCCATATAAGAGGTTAAGCCTTGATACTGTCCTGGATTCTCAGGCATGGCAAAGCCTTTCTGGACTGATCATTCAGAAGTACACACATATATTAGAGTGAGAAGAAACATGATGTAGGTTGGTAATACTGTTATCAGAGAGATCAGGGACTGATGGGACCAAACAAGCTAAATCAAACTTATGGCAGGAAATCAGGGGATGGGGATGTGAAATGAAGTGCAAGACTCAAAACCAGTGAACACACACACACTCACAGCCTAGATGGGGCCAACTATAGATCAAGGAAACCTGCTGATGAATGGGGATGTAGAGTGGGACTTTTACTTAGGAAGATCAAGTGCAAACCATGGTCCATTAATAAATTTGATACAATCTTTGAATCCAAATAGAATTATTCTGGACATATAGAAGTAGTTGGGAACTTTACAGTCTAACAGTTATTCAGGCACCTTATTTTTTGGTTGCCTTTTTCTGCACAGCTGGAGATTAAAGAGGAAGAGAAGTGAGAGAATGACTGCAAATGAGTGCCTGACAGAGATGTTGTCTGACTGATGTTCCTGCAAAGAGTATATTTCTGTCAACCATTTTTTGTGTACAGCATTTCAGTTTTTCCTCCAATTACTGCACAGATTCGTTGGCTTTGTGAAGGCCCTCTGATTCCATATTATTATGGCATCTATGTTTGCACACACTGCTTTATTCTCTGGTGTGGTGTCTCTTGACAGGAGAAATGGTTTCGCTTACACATGCTAATGGATAAGCAGGGCCAATGAGGAGAAACTGCTTAAGTTCAAAGAAAAAAGAACTAGCACAGAAAGAAGAAACTTTGGAAGCTGTTGCTTATATAGAATTCAGAAATCCCTTCCGAAGTTGAAGCGCTAGCAGCGTGATTGAGGACATGCTGTGAAAAGTCAGATCTATCAGCAAAATGTTCTTGTGCAAGATATTTGATGGTGAAGACTGGAAAACTTTGATGTCAGTTTCATTTCTCCTGATTCTTCTGACCCTCTCCTGAATCTGAAATCTGCTTGAACTCCCTAAACCACATAGCCAGACTCTAGGCAAACTAATGGAACCAAATGGAAATTAAGGCATTTTCCAGATTGCTCTAATGTTCCATTTGCATACCTTTGTGTTACTGGGTTTTTTTTTTCTTGTGTCCAGACAACTTCTTCAACATCTTGGTGCCATCTTGGTTTTTCCCCATTTCCCCCCATTCTTTCCTAAACTACTTTCCCCCATACTCCCCCCCCAAAACTTCGGAATTCATTCACAAGATAGGCATTTGCTCAAAATATGGACAGTTTTTTTCTGTCTCGTGAATTGCTGCCTAAATGGGATCCAAGAGGAAATTCCCAAATTAGGGGTGGGGTTGGGGGTTGGTCTGAAACATCAAAAAAAGGTTTGAGTCCAGTAGCACCTTTAAGAGCAACAAAATTTTATTAAAGGTATTTATTCTTGTCCAGTGACAGTGAAGCCTGGAAGAATGAGCTACAGATGGTGGCAACAGGGAGAGACGTCAGATTTAAAATTTGTCTTTCCAATTATTTCTTCTTACTTGTCTCTCCCTTGCCCTTTAAATTGCCCAGGAGAGCAGCTGATTAATTTTTCTTTTGTTTGCAATACTATTTCCTGCCTTGAGCCATTAGGATAATGCAAAATGCATGTTGAAATAAGTAAATAGTTAATGCATTGCCTTGTTAGTTTGATTCTACATCAATACACTTGCAAAGCTAAACCAAAGCTATGAGCAAAAAGCACTCTTTTAAAAGCTTTGTTTTTTTTTTTAAAAAAAAGAATGCTCCCAGTTTGCTGAGTTATATCAGTCTGTATCTCATTTATTTCACTGATGGTTTCTCCAGTGTTAGTTTAGTACTCTCTACAGGTGAAATATTTGTAGATAAGGCCAGTGCACATGGTCAGAGCAAGCATACAGGCCATGCCCCTCACTTGTGACTAAGCATGATGGACCCAGGCCTTCCTATATGCATTCATAAGAAGAGCCATTCTGGATCAGACAAAAGGCCCATCAACTCCAGCATTCTGTTCACACAGTGGCCAACCAGCTACTTCTTTGAAGCCCACAAGCAAGATGACTGCAACAGCATTCTCATGATCCCCAGTATACTGCCACTGGTACTGGAGAAAGTACATATTCATCATGATACCACTGTACCTAGTCAAGGATTATCTTACCCAAAGGGCAACAGGAGCAGCTATTTCAGGCCACACACTTAGGAGGGAGGGTTCCCAATCACCCATGACCCACCCCCCTGATGGCGTAGGTAATAGAAGAGCAGATTTCTGCTGCAGCTTGCATCTGCCTCATCTGGGACTTGAACGCCTGTCTTCCAGTGGCAGCAGTGGCTCCCACCCACCTTGTATGAGGTGAGGGCCATCTCTTGCTTGGCCCCAGTGGGGGGCAGTGGAAGTGGTAGCAGTGATTCTGGGGCCCCATCCAGGACTTTCCCCCAGAATTGGTAAGACCATCCCTGTACATGGAAAAGAATTGTCTGTCACAGTACTGGAGCATGTGCATTTACAGATTCTATGTACCATCTCAAATAGGTCTCTGGAGGGGTAGCCTCCAAATGTTCTAATTAAATATATACTTGTGTGCAGCCAATGCATATAGGTAGAGGGCAAGGTCAAAGAACTTGCTTTTGCTTTACATGCATTGACTCTGTCCATGAATATCTCATGAGGACAGGGACTGTGTTGTTTGTTTTTTTAACAATAAGGGTTGTGTTAACATTGCACATAGTCAAAGGAAGTCCCCACTGTACATGAGGAACTCCCTGCAATGTCAAAATCAAAAGATAATATCCATTTCAAAAAGCTCTTAGCTTCCATGGAGGCTGGAGCCAATTACAAAATGTTAGGAGATTCCAAATTTAGCAACCTCTTATGATTGATACAGTTGTATTCAAATGAGTACTCCATACAGATACAAAGGGCTGTTCTGAAGCACCTCTTGTTCTAATGAGGTGGGTGATAATAATGATTTGCTCTTTGCTTTGGGGGATAGAAGCTTTGGGGAACTAGGAAACCATCAGTGGGCACTATGGTACACACAAACACTGCACTGTGGATCACTGATTTAAAGGTACTTAGATACCAGTGGTTGGGAAAGGCCTCTTCCTCTTGAGATGCTGGACAGCCACAGCCAGACACAGTAGACAATACTAAGCTAGGTGGCAGTTTCATAAGTTAAAACAGATTTATGTTAATTTGTGCAATAATGTGATGGGAATCTTGTTGCTGGGTAGAAGTAATGAGGTTGCAGTTCTTAGATCTTCAGAATCTCACTGGAGTACCAGGGATAACTCATTTGTAATTTCCAAATAGCACCTGCCATTAGTTCAGGGAAAACCAATCTGTATACAGAATCATCTAAGGTACAGCAAAAGGGAACGCTGCTGAGTAAAAAATATGATAATCATTAGAGACCAGTGAGCTGCTTATAAAACTCTTGCTAAAACATGGCATTTTTATATCCTAGCTGAGAGGGAGATTTTAATCTTGATGCAAAGGGACTTCTAAAGTTCTTCATCATGCGTAGCTGTGATCCCTATGTTAAATTTAGTCAAACAGTTATTATAATGAGATTATTCTTGTGTAAAATGGATGATGTTTATTTAGCAAAAAAGGTTAATGTATGCAAAATGTCAAGCACACACATCACTCTAATATGAATAGGTAGAAAATAGCCTTTTGTTCCTAAATGGCTTGATATTTCTATTGAATTTTTAATGTGTGGTATTATTTTGGAGCTCATTAATAACATTTCTGAGGGATAAGCATGCACATCTATTCTTCTGTCAATTGGTATATCTTTCTGTAACTCCAGAAGAATTTTTGTGACCATATGCATGCTGTGGATTGGCATAACTTGATGCAACACATCCCACCAATGCTGTCCTTAGCTATTTTTGCACCTCAAGTAAGTAGTCAAGATGACTTATGAAGAGCCTGGTTGGAGATATGCTCACTCAGATATAAAGGCTAGTACTGGAGACAGGATAGAGTGCGTTTGCAAACCACCCCATCTGCTCAAGGATGGCATTGTTTTGCTGCACCTGCCCAAATACTCCTTTCTGGACATGCAGACAGTGCTCTTTTCTCTGTCCCCTCATGGCTCTAGGCCCTTTTATTAAGTTATACTATTTTGTACTTTGTGCTAGCTAAAATTTGTGGGTGTGATCATGGTCTTCACAGGTGAATTACAAAGCATCCTTGAACTACTCTTCAGGCTTTTGAGATTTTCACACATGGCAATACAGTGTGGGTGATAAAAATTGTCCTATATTTGTATTGATAATAATGTCCACTCTTCCGTGAAGCTGACTTGGTGAACTTGGGCCATTCTATCTCAGCCCAACCAACTCCATGGTGTTGTTGTGAGGTTAAAAGGGAGGATGTATACTGGCCCAACCTACTTGGAGGAATATGTATTTATTATTTATAAGATATCTATTTATTTGAAACATTTCTAGATAGACATTTGAGTAATACTGGGGAAGACACTGATTTTGTAACTACTCTGGTTCAATTTGAAAGTTAGAGTTTCTTTTATGGTTTCAAGTCACTTGAGATAAAATCACAGTATTTTTCTTAACCAAATTAAAATGGGAGGAAGGTTGGGAACATCTGTGTTCTGGCTGAAGGGATCTGGTCTAGGCATCTTTTCCTCCTCTCTTGCAGATATTTTGCTTGGGAGTGGTGAGAAGTAAGAATCTTTTTCACTGGTTTCAGGGTGAACCAAAAGGATCATGGCCCTTAGTGCTCAGCCTGTGGCCCCAACTAAACTGGATCATGGGACCCAGGAACATCACAGAAGTTGTTCTGTTTCCTTATAATCTGTTTTGAGTCTCCAAGGGGTAGAAAAAGTGAGACAGAAATACCCAACTGATAGTGGAATTGATGATAGTTGTGGGATAGCTACTACAAAAGGTGACATTGCCATATAATTATCTCTAGACCAAAACTTGTTGGGCAGATCTTTTCTGTAATCACATAAATAAAGACGTTTTCTTATATGTTTAATATTTCTATGTTTTAATATTAAACTTTTGCAATGGTTCATCTATTTACCTAGAAAATGTCTATGTCACTTCTACAGTATACCTGCTTGAAGTAGCTTACTAAATGAAACATAACAACACACAAAGCACAATAAAAAGTTAACATTTAAAAGACCAGTATGAAAAACCCAGCCAGGGCAGAGAAATAGCATAAATGGTGAGCATCTTAAAAAGAGCCTCAAGCTAAAAAGCAGGCTACAAAAATGATGTTAAAAGATCAACCCTCAATCGAAAGCCTGGGGGTGAAGAAATGTTTTGTCCTGGCATCTAAAAGACAACAGGGTCATCATCAGGCAAGCCTCAAGGGGAGGGGCATTCCCCAAGCAAAGGAGCACCACTGGAAAATCCAGTGAACAGTACTGTCTTCATGTGAAGCCTTACACTATTACTGAATGTCTAACAACTAAGAGCACTTTCCAGGGGGTAAGCCACATTGAATAGTCCTGAGTAGGACTTAGAGTAGACTTCCTTAGAACTATTCCTTTAACTAGTGTGAAAGGTGATATATTAAGCACTTGATAACCAACTATTCTTTTTTGGAATATCCATAGGAAATTTTCATGAATATTTAATTTAGATACATTCAGACAAAATGGAAATCAGCAGGTGAAACTGGTTAGAAGTCAGATCAGACATCACCCTTGAAAAAACAGCTTTACAGTTTGGAGATACTCTTGGACCCTTGTGTGTTCCTAGTCTTCCGGGGTACTGATAGTGGTCTGGAGGATGCCCCCTGCGATTTGGTTGATTCACCAGCTTTACCCTCTGGTGGATGATCCAGATCTTTCCATTGCCATCCATACTTTAGAGATTTAGAATACTGTAGTTAATCTTAATAGAATTCTCCTTGAAATTGATGTAGATACTTCTCCTGGTATCAAATGTCATGAACAGATTTTTCTTAGATATTAGTTTCCAAAGCCATGTCATTAAAAAAAAAAATTAATGCAGTTTTGACAGCAGCCACAAGGGGCACAGGGAAGGCAGAACACAGCAAAGGCCAGCATCTGACTTTGATATCTCAGCCTTTCTCCCAGGCCACCACTGAAGCAAGACAAGACCAGCCAGGACAAGTTATAGTCATTGCCAGGATGCAGCCTCCTAACAAGGTCGTTATCTATGGTTTCCCTCCTTTAGTTTCACCAGGGGTCCATTGGGGCCAGAGCGTGGCGGAGCAAAGCTCCGGCAGCTCAGGACTGGCCAGTAGGGCAGCCACGGGCTGAATCAGATTCTCTAATCTGATTCAGCTCGCCGCCAAATTTCTGCCGAAATTTGGTGGCAACTTTAAAAGCCACTGGAGGGGAGGGGGTTTGAGGGAGAGGCTCCAAACTTGCAGGGTAGCTGCTGGGGTCTCTCCTCGAAATACCCACCAAGTTTCAAGAAGAATGGACCAGGGGGTCCAATTCTACGGGCCCCCAAACAAGTTGCCCCCATTCCCTCCATTGTTCTCTATGGTAGGGAAAAAGTTAACATTTTTTCCCACCATAGAGAACAATGGAGGGGATGGGACAATCTGTTTGGGGGCCCATAGAATTGGGCCCTGTGGTCCAATCTTCTTGAAACTTAGTGAGTATTTCGAGGAGAGGCCCCAGCAGCTACCCTGCAAGTTTGGAGCCTCTCCCTCAAATCCCCTTTCCTCCAGCTCCTCATATACCCTATGAGTTTTTGCCATTGATTTCAATGGCCCATAGGATATAATGGGGCTGAAACTGACATTCCCTTTTTGACACACTTCTGGTGATGTCAGGGGATGTGGCATATGCTAATGAGTTATGCTAATGAGTTATGCTAATGAGCTCCTGCACCTCTTTTTCTACTAAAGGACCCCTGAGTTTCACCCAGCTCTTGCACAGCCAGCTCTTGCAAAGGAGCAGCCCTGTTAGTGTCTGGTAGCAAAAAAAAAATTAAAAAACATTTTTTTTGTTGACTTTTCCTATGTTTCTCTAACTCTTTTCCACAGTTTTCTTCTCCTTCAATTTGCTCTTTCCCTTTCATAATCTAATTTTTCTCTTTATCCCCTTATTTTTTTTCAGTCTCAACTCCTCATCCATCCTGGTTGGCAACTTAGAACATATTTAATAGTAGTATAACTGTAAACCTTATGAACAGAAGCGGGGAGTTAATATTTTCCCATAATTTATCCAAGTAGCAAAAGGATACTTCCCTCCTCCACCCTTTACATGTATGGCAATAGAATGATAATCTGCCTTAGTGGTAACAAACGAGGAACAGAAGTTAGAACATTTCTTTATGGATATGCCTTTCTCCCCAGTGGGGACCCAAAGTGGCTTACAGCATTCTCCTCTCCTCCATTTTATCTTCACAACAACACTGTGGAGAGGGGACTGGAGACCGAGTTCTATGAGGAAAGGTTGTAGGAGCTGGGCATGCTTAGCTGGGAGAGAAGATAACTAAGAGGTGATATGATAACCATCTTCAAGTACTTGAAGGGCTGTCATACAGAGGATGGTGCAGAGTTGTTTTCTGTTGACCCAGAAGGTCGGACCAGAACCAACTCTATGATTCGATCATTCTATGAGGTAGGTTAGGCTGAGAGACTGTGACTTGCTCAAGGTAACCCAGTGAGCTTCCATGGCAGAGTGGGGATTTGAACCTAGGTTCCCAGATCCTAGTCCAGTACTTTAACCACTATACAAGTTTAGCTTCCATTGCACATAGGATATGTGTGTTTGTGTGTGGGTGGTCTGGAGATAACCTGGGCCAGGATATTCCTTTCATTTTTTGCCCTGAAACTTCCATGATCATCCTGATGTTGGTGCCCAACTTTGAGATTTCTAGTTTTATTTTCTGATGAGTTATGCCTGTCACAAATGGACAGACAGATATACATGCAAACCCTTTTATTATTATATATGCGTGGTAACAGCCAACAAAGTGATTTGTTTAGTTATGATATTTGGTTTGGATGAGGGTCACATGAGGGCGGCAGATGGAATCTGTCTAGGCCGACATAGTGGCTCTGGGCAGCCCTGGCCCAGAGCTTCAGGACGAGAAAGGTCTTTTGCAGAATCTACTATGACAGTGTCTTGGCTTCAGTTGGACAAGTCAAGAATCATACTGGAACTTTGATTCTGCACACAGAACATGTACTCTAACTCTAATGCATAGTCTCCCCTCTTTCCAACATAGATTCTTTGAATACTTGTACTTGCTGAGTCTTTTGGAGGCAGTAGCTGAGTGAATTCCCAAGACTGCTAATTCTTGGAGATTTTAACATCCACACTGATAAGACTTGCTGCCTCCACTCAGGCTTCAGACCTTGTGTCTTCCATGGTAGCACTGGGACTCTCACAATTTGCTTCAGGCCCCACATATTGAGTGGGTCACACCCTGGATTTGATCTTTGGTATGGGGGTGGATGTGGATCTGACTTCAAAGGAGGAAGTTCCATGGTCAGATCACGTGATCCTGAAGGCCTGGCTGGGTGTTGCTATCCCCCTGTCTAGGCTCATTTATGCTCGCCAGCAGAGACTAATGAATTAAATTGGATTTCAGACTGCTCTGCAGGATCCTGTGCCTTCTGGCACCTCATTGGATGAACTGACAGAGTACTGGAATTCCCGTCTCTCTGAAGCCATTGATGAGGTTGCTCCTCGACATCTTTTGCATTGTCATCATAGACTTTTCCCCTGGTATACTGTAGAACTTGGGGATGAAATGAGAATTCAGAGAACTTGAGCGAGTTTGGCAGCTGGTTTGTAACAAAGCCACAAGAGCATCTTACAGGACACTTATGAAATCCTATGGGGTGGCAATGAAGGCTGCGAAGAGGGAATTCTGCTCAGTCTCCATTGTGTCCACTAGCTCATGCCTGGCACAATTGTTTAGGGTGATTAGGTCCTTGACATCCCTCATGGAAGGGAACCAAAATGGCAGAAATTCAGTTATTAGCTGTGAGGCATTTGCAAGTTTCTTTGCGGATAAAGTCTTGTTGCTCTGCCATGACCTACCTGCCAATATTGATACAGTTTGTGAACTGGAGGTCCCTTGGCCACCTTTGGATTCATTTTTGATACCCTCAGTCTGCTCTCCTCTGCTGATGTTGAAAGGATTCTGGGTGCTGTCAAGCCAACCACGTGCCTCCTGGATCTGTGTCCCTCATGGCTGGTGAAAGCCAGTGATGAGAGGATATGGACCCTGCTGATGGACATTGTCAATCTGTCCCTGGAAACAGGGGTTTATTCAGAGGGTCTTAAGGAGGTCATGGTTGTATCGCTCTTAACAAATCCAACTTTGGATCCTTCTGATTCTGCCAATTTCCACCCAGTCTCAAATATATCATTTCTGGGTAAGGTAACTGAGAGAGTGATAGCTGAGCAGCTCCAGGGTTTCCTGGATGACACATTAGCATTGGATCCATTCCAGGCCAGCTTTCACCCCAGCCATGGGACTGTGATGGTGTTGGTTGTCCTGATGGATGATCTCCACAAATAGCTGGATTAAAACAGGTCATCACTGCTGTTGTTGCTAGACCTCACAGCAGCATTCAACACAGTCAGCTATGATTTTTTGACCCACCACCTCACTGACATGAGAGTTTATGGGGTGGCTCTTCAGTGGCTTGCATCATTTCTCCATGGTCAGGGATAGAGACTGACACTGGGAGACAGTGTGTTCTCTAGGTACCCTTTAATGTTCAGGGTCCCTCAGGGGGCACTCCTCTTCCCAATTTTATTTAACATCTATATATGTTCCCTCTCCCAGCTGGCACAAAGTCCCAAGCTTGGGCATCACCAGTATGCTGTATCTCCTACTGTATCTGCTACTGGACAACCACCCAGATGCTGCAACACAAAATCTGGCTGTGAGGACTTCCAGTTTTGGTGACTCAAATGGCGGGCATGCTTTTTTGGTGGGGTGCCAGATGATTCCGGGGGCTCCCAGAGCCCTTGTATGGGGCTTCTAGCCTGAGGCATGAGGGGTGCCTCTTCTGAGGTGATGGCCAAGGGATTGAGGCTCCTCTTTGCTTTGAAAGGTCCCATCGCTGCAGCACTGCCATGGCACTAAGGGGCACACACTGGACTGGTGAGCAAAGGATCAAGCATATTAACAAAGCAGCCCTTACCAGGGGTCCAGTAATCGGTGAAGTGTGAGTCTAATAATCCACTCAATTGGATAAGTGATAAAGTGTACCAAAGTCCCCAAAAAAAGTGGTGAGGGAGGAGGAAACAGTTTGCCCCCCATTTTAAATGAACTGAGTTAAACTGGAGGACTCGGCTTGCTGGCATGGCAGAGGAAAAACAAGAGAAGTGTGATTTTCTTCAAAATGGCATTTTTAAACCAACTTTCTTAGACTTTATGAACTTTCCCGAAAAGTAAACAATGACTGGCAGAGGGGGAAAAAAGGTGACCAGAGCAAAACCCACTACAAAAATGACATCTTCAACACCTCTGGTCTCCAAACCGAAAGCTACCATAAACTTTCCCAGCATGTTATCCTCAGCACTGTGTCCCCTGCTGGATCAGATAACTAACCTGAATCAAAACATTGATGCGCTCCAGAAACAGATTAATGAAACCAATATTAAAGTGGAGGAGGCAGTTAAATCAGCTAAATTGGTTGAAACCAAGACAAAAGTAATGGATCAAAGACTAAAAGTGGTGGAGAAAGGGAGAGCAACCGATAAGGACCAACTTTTAAGACTACAAATGGAAAGTTCAGTGTATGTTATATGATTTCAAGGTGTCCCCGAACAAAAGACTGAGAATCTCAAAGAAATCTTTGAGAATCTCAAAGTGAAGCATTAGCTCAAATGACAGGTTTACAAGTGGATTTTCTACAAAATGAGATGGATATGATCTACAGGACATATCCTGATTTTTTGAAGAAGAAAAACCTGCCTGGAGAGATTGTGGTGGGATTCTCTAAGAGGTCTACAAGAAACATGGTGCTCAAGGCCACAAATGGGACAACTCTAAAAATCAAAGACATTGAAATCAGAGTCTTGAAAGATATTCCATTTGAAATAATGAAAAAAAAGAGGAAACAATATAAAAGCTTGACAAATTTTCTGCAGAAAAACTCTACTCCTTATAGTTGGATTTTTCCTGAAGGACTGGTATTCACCTACAAAGAGAACAAACAAAAGATTACCTCTCCTAAAAGTGCAAAGACTTTTTTGGAATTGCAACAAAGATCTACAGAAGAAAAGGAGACAGCAGAGGAAGAAGAAGAAGAAGGCATTCTACATGACAGGGAAAGTTCCAAGAGCACAACGAGTAGTTCCTCAGAGGATTCTGAATCTGAAAAAGGGGCGGCTGCCCTGAAGCATCTGGCAGTCAAATGGGACTTTGATAAATCAAAATGAAGAGGGGAAGAAGGGGAAATAATACTCTATCCAATTTGAAAGTTTGAGAAGTTTAAACTAACGCTTGATTTTACTTATGCAATACCAGCTTAAATAAGAAAGCTTAATATCACGCTTCATTATAATTTTTTTTAATAATAAGGGAACTTTGTTTCAATTATGTAAAAAAGCTAATTTATGATCCTTGTTTAGCTTTTTAGGAATAGTTTGTAGTTTGAAGAGATTTTAGTTTTGTAATGTGTAGAAAAGTAATATATTTTTTAAAAAATCTGGCTGTGAGCTTGGAGGCTGTGGGGGAGTGGTTAAAAAAGAGCAGGCTAAATCCAACTAAGATGGAGGTTCTATGGCTCAGGGGGCTTCAAGGTTGGGGCATAGTCTTCCTGCTGTTAATGGGGCACTGTTGACACTGGCCCAGTCCATCAAGAGTTTGGACATGATTTTGGATGCCTCCCTAACTATAGAGACTAAGTCACACATACTGCCAGACTGGTGTTTTTTCATCTGTGCCAGGCTCAGCAGTTGGCCCCTTTCTTGTCATGCCCTGACCTAGGCACAGTAATCCATGCAACAGTCACCTCCAGGCTAGACTACAGTAACTTGCTTTATGCTGGCCTGCCCTTGAGACTGACCTGGAAGCTCCAGCTGATTCAAAATGCAGTGGCATGAGTTCTGTTGGGAACATCATGGATGACACACATACAGCACATACACTGGCTTCTAGTGGAGTATCAAGTCAGGGTTTTGGTGTTGATCTTTAAGGCCTTGAATGGTCAGGGTCCAACATATCTGTGGGACCATCTCCTGTGGTATGTCCCTGGGAGAGAATTCTGCTTCTTGGATAGCAATCCTCTGGTGATCCCTAGTCCCAAAGATATCCGGCTGTCCTCGACCTGATGAACTCTCTGCCAAATACCATCAGGGCCCTGTGAGATTCTGCAGGGCCTGTAAGGCAGAGATGTTCCACCAGGCTTTTGGTTAAGGACAGCAATGATTTCCTCTCTGGCTGGCACCTTCTTTACTCTCCAGACTTGTTTTGTTCCTCCTCTTCCCCTGCCCATGAGGTGGCCAGGCAGTCTGGAATGTGAAGTAATGTGTAGCTTGGCATCTGGATTCTTTTAAAACTGTAATACTAGTTTATGTATCTGATTTTTTATCATTTTATATTCTTCTTCTTCTTCTTCTTCTACTACTACTACTACTACTACTACTATCATTATTGTGTTTTATTGATGACCATTTCAATGTTTTTTAAATAGTTTCACCCTTCATATCTGGCTACCTATAAGATGAAGGACATTGCTTCTAGTACTGTTTTTTATTTGGTTAAATATTTTAAAAATCTGAATACAAATTGAATTTTATTCTTTAAAAGCCTTTAAGACCTTTTTAACGTCAACTGTTTGAAATATGCTTAGAATAATATAACTTCCCCAGAAGTTACATATCGTCCTGAAAGGGAGCTGACATATGTCTGGTTTAGCTGACCTGCCAGGATAGTTTTTATTAGACCTGTGCTGAGAAAGCATGTTGGGTGACCTTTCTGTTGTTTACAAAATCATAAAATCTGCAAGCTTTTTGTAGCATCCTGGGAATATCTCATATTTATTTATTTCAAAAAGTATCTCTCACTGGACCAGCTAAAACACTGGGTTCCTGTGACAGCTATCAGTCTGTACTTGGGTAACGGAACAGATTACTACGGGCTTGCCTCATGTCTCCAATATTATTTTCTCCAAAGGACTGTGCAATGGCTTCACTAAACTTCTTATCTTTGGGGGTAGTGGTGAAGAAACCACATTTCCAGATAAATTTATTTAGCCTTCACCCTCCTTCTAAGAAACTCTAACAGTCTCCCTAACAGTAAGAATATCATTTTACAATTAAAAAAACCGCTGGTGACATTTGTACCCTTCATCACAGTGATGATGTCACAAGTAACATCTAGAAGCTGCTTGTGACCCTTGCAGAGCCAGGAACAGTCAAAATCACAATTATCATAGTTGCTGGCAGGGCTCTTTTTCTAGCAGGAACTCCTTTGCATATTAGGCGACACATCTCTGATGTAGCCAATCCTCCAAGAGCTTACAGTAGTCCCTGTAAGAGGAGCTCTGTAAGCTCTTGGAGGATTGGCTACATTAGGGGTGTGTCGCCTAATATGCAAAGGAGTTCCTGCTAGAAAAAGAGCCCTGGGCTGCGATACATGGCCCTCTTCCTATGAAAATTTTGTTTCTACACAATAGCAGTGCTATTTATGTGGAAGTCCCTAGACCTCCACAACAAATGAATAAGCCGTGCTCAATTCTCATGCAGTAAAAAGCTCATCCGGAACAGCATGGAGAAGCCCCATCTATATCTTATCTGAAAATAAAATTTGCTGTTCCTTTTGCTTTGCCTCTTCTGAGTCTCCACTAGATGGCACTACTCACTTTGAAAACAAAGGGGCTACACCTAACCATCTCCTTTAGCCTTTTTCTTATTACAGTGGAGCAACGCACAAAGCTACATTTCAGCTTCATGTATTTAATTTGGAATCAATAATATCCACCCTAGTGCCATGTAAAGTATCAAGTGGAAAAAATGTTAACCGTTTCTAATATTAAAAATCAAATTAAAGTCACATTTCCCAGACATTTCTGAGTAAACATAATTAAGAATGTATTTCCTCCCCACCCACCCCCATCTGCACCTTGAACAGTCATGTCTTTCCAAAATGCCTTCTGGCTGCAATGCACATTAGTTAGAATGGAAACTGCACATAGCTCTCATTTATGGTTCGCTGTAGCAAAAGTTGGCCCTAACCTTCTGCCAAATATCCTAGCAGCAGGCAGGGAAATAATTCATGAAACAATCTTCTTCCAATGTTTCATGTTCCTATACAGTTCCTGGCATATCAGAAATGTGGCATAGAACGGAGGCAGAAGATGAAGATCAGAGTGCTGAACATCTTAAGGATGCACTTTTCTAATGCTTTGTTTTGTACAATGGGAAGCTGGAAGAGAAGCCCCACACAAAAGTGTTACAGAGAATGCGTGGAAAAACCATGAATCAGGTAATTGCTTATTTGTGAGTAACTGTAACATCCTTCTCATTACTGTCTTGCAATGTATGCTGAAATATCCACAGCATCATTCTGAATCGTTATACACTTAAGACCATTGAAAGCAATAAGAATAGGAGGGTATTGTGTGCTGTTGAAGACCACACATGCGGTCAGGCTAATGACTCAAGCTTCTCATCAGCAGACAATAGCCAGAGCAGATCCTAGAATAGGCCAATCTGCATTGGAACAGTGCATTGGAACCGCCCCTTCCCTCCCCTTCCCACTGGCAGGAAAAGGCCCCGCGCTCGATCAAGTGTGAAGTCTGGCCTCCCGGCTCTTTGCCCTCAAAGGGAGCTTTTTCTTTAAGGGCAAAGAGCAGGGGTTGGTTGGGGCTGTAGCCCCACTCCCTGCTTCCTGCAGCCCTCAGTGGGGCCATGAGGAGGAAGAAGCCAGGTAAGTCAATGGCCGCTTCCCCCCGCCCCACCACTGTCTTTCCTGGGCTCCGTGCCGAAGCACAGAGCCCAGGAAAGAAGGCTCCAGCTGTCGTTTCTGCCCCCGAAGGCTCCAGCCACCCCCTGTATTGCCTGGGCTCCGTGCTTCAGTGTGGAGGCCAGGAAAGAAGGCTCCAGCCACACCCTGCCGTCTTTCCTGGGCTCTGTGCTTTGGTGTGGAGCCCAAGAAAGAAGGCTCCAGCCACCCCCCTACCCCTGAAGGCTCCAGCCACCCCCCGCTGTCTTTCCTGGGCTCCGCGCTTTGGTGTGGAGCCCAGGAAAGAAGGCTCCAGCTGCCCCCTCCGTTCCCGCCACCATCTTTCTTGGGTTCCGCACTTCAGCATGGAGCCCAGGAAAGAAGGCTCCAGCCCCCCACCATCTTTCCTGGGCTCCGTGCTCCGGTGCAGAGCCCAGGAAATAAGGCTCCAGCTGCCCCCCATCCTCAAAGGCTCCAGCCCCCCCATCTTTCCTGGGCTGCAACAGCCTCCCTCCCACTGCCTTTCCTGGGCTCCACGCGGAAGCGCAGGGCCCAGGAAAGGCTGCAATAGCCTCTCCCCTCACCTTCCTAGTTCACTGGCAGAACAACGCTAGGAGCCAGTTTGGTGTAGTGGTTAAGTGCGCGGACTCTGATCTGGGAGAACCGGGTTTGATTCCCCACTCCTCCACTTCCACCTGGCTGGATGGCCTTGGGCAAGCCATAGCTCTGTACCAGCTGTTCTCTCAAGGACAGCTTGGGAAAAAGCTCTCTCAGCCCCACCTACCTCACAGGGTGTCTGTTGTGGGGAGGGGAAGGGAAAGGTGTTTGTAAGCCGCTCTGAGACTCCAAGTGAGTGAAGGGCGGAGTATAAATCTAATCTCTTCTTCTTCTTCTTCTTCTTCCTTCCTTCCTTCCTTCCTTCCTTCCTTCCTTCCTTCCTTCCTTCCTTCCTTCCTTCCTTCCTTCCTTCCTTCCTTCCTCTCTCTCTCTCTCTCTCTCTTTCTCTCTCCCCCACCTTCCTTCCTTTCTCTCTCTCTCTCTTTCTCTCTCTCCCATCTTTCTTTCTTTCTTTCTTTCTTTCTTTCTTTCTTTCTTTCTTTCTTTCTTTCTTTCTTTCTTTCTTTCTCTCCCCCACCTACCTACCTACCTTCCTTCCTCTCTCTCTCTCTCTCTTCATTGTTGTTTGTGTTGGCAGAACACTTGACTGTTGCTTGGGGGACTTTAGGGGACATCTGCAGAGAAACAGAGTTGTAACTAAGAATGAGCATGGTCAGCAGCACTTTGGAGATTGCCTGTTTTTTGAAATTTAAAAAGTGGGAAGAGTTTCTGAAGAAGATTATTGTCCCTCTTCTCCTGCCACTGGGCTGACATCTGCTTTTAATGGGCCAGCAAAGTTGATGTTCTTAAACATCCTAATAACAGAGATTTCTGCTTCTGAGGAGTTGACTTCCAAGGATTGGTGATCTTGTGATGGTAGTGATACTTTGATGTGGTAAAGACCACCTGTTCACAGGATAATTTTACCTGTGGGACAGACTCTACATGGTATCCACTCCACTGGTACATAATTGCTTGTAAAAAATATTATAGTGTAATAATTCAGGTGGGTAGCCATGTTGGTCTAAAGCAGCAGAACAAAGTTGGAGTCCAAAGTTTCATCCAAGGTATAAGCTTTTGTGCGCATGCACACTTCTGCCATCTGAAGAAGTGTGGGTGCCACATGAAATCTTATACTTTGAATAAATTTTTGTACCTTGAATAAAATAGTCCACAAACTACTCCTGTCCAGTGCATCCACAAACCTAGGGTTCTTCTGCCAGTGAAGTAGGGTTGCCAACTCCAGGTTGAGCAAATCCCTTGAGATTTGGGAGAGGAGCCTGAGGAGGGTGAGGTTTGGGGGAAGGAGGGACCTAAGCAAGGCCATGGATTCCACTTTCCAAAGCAGCCATTGATCTGATCTCTGTAGTTTGGAGCTCAGTTGTAATTCCAGGAGATCTCCAGACCCCACCTGTAGGTTGGCAACCCTAAAAATTCATATTCAGCGTACTAATTCTGCAGGAAGGCAAGCTAATTTCCACGGGAACCTAACCTTTAGGAATTGATTCCAATCCAGTGTGGGAATAATGGTTGGACATAAGTTATTGGTTCAGGCAAGATTTTGTATAGATGGGACAGAAAATAATGTTTTTATTGGTTTTGTCAAAACCGTTTGGACAGCACAACAAACCAGGTAAACAGAATAAGAAGCAAAAGGTGGGTGTCGCTGGATGACCACACTTCTGGTAATATGGGGTGTGGCCTAATATGCTAATGAGATGCTGTCAGGGGTGTGGCCTAATATGCTAATGAGTTCCTGCTGGGCTTTTTCTACAAAAAGAGCCCTGCATAGAACAGAGCAAAATGGCACCTTTTGGCTTTGCTCCTGTATTTCCATATATACAACTGAATGTCTACAGATTCCAGCTCCCTAATCCCTCTGAAGCCAGCGGTGCTGGAGGGAGGGGCCACTTTTGCTGCCCTTGAAGTGAGAGAGACAGGCTCTGCATGGAGCTACTCTTGCATCACTCCGTAGGAGCAGGGGGTGAATCTGGCAGGTATTAGAGGGCTCCACCCATCTCGCTCTGCCTCTTTCGAGGTGAAAATCAGCCCACCCTCCCACCCTTTAAGCAGTGCAAGCTCTGGGTGGTCACCTATTTGAGGGGCTGGGTAGGAATTTTTCACTTCTCCCATGTTTGGTTTGTTGGGGGGAGTATTTTTGCCTACCCAGCATTGTGGTGAGTGGAATGGGAAGATTGGTAAGGGTGGGCTTGTTAAATAGATTGGTCACTTGGTGGTTTGGGGTGAGTTACAATGTGGATCTGGTGAGCACCTATATGCATATTCCTTTGGGAATAAGGGTTCCTCACAAACAACCTTTGGGTTTTAGGGCCCAGGGTTGGGGTTAAGGGCCTTTGGAAGGACCCTGGACAAGTTATTCTGGCAAGTTTTAGGGCTTCCAGGAAGGGGCCACAGGGTAGCCTACAGCTGGCTGGCTCATAGTCAGGAGCTAAGGAAACCCCGGAGGGGTAAGGTGTCTTGCCCAATGGTGAGCAAAGATGTGGTCCTTGGTGTGAACCATTCTTGCTTAGTTCACATGCGTGGTTTTTGTTAGTTCCCTTGCTGCACAGGTTAATTAAATTAAATAAAGTGGCCCTTGTTTAAATCCATATCAGTGTCTGTCTTTCTTTCAAATGGGGGGCAAAGCCCTACATGTGTTTGTGTGGCCATGTTACCAGGGGGGTCTGGCTTTGCATTTCCACTCATGAGGATGAATGTATTCATGCACACCTTGCTATAAATGCTTGACTGTATGTGTGGATGATGAAGTGGGCTTGGCAAGTGTGATCTTGTTCTCCTCTATGCAAAGATCACAGGGATTGCCCTTTACTGGGGGAAATGGTCTCTGACAGGCAATTTGGATGTACTTTCTCTAAAGTATCTTGAGTTTTATTCACCTGTGGAACAGGAAGGAACTATACTGTTCAGGCCAGACAGAAAGAGCACACGTGTAAGATAGCTGAAGTGCGGCTTTTGGGAAATTTATCTTGGAATCTGCTTTTGGATTTCAAGTTGCTGGACAGATCTGCTTTTGAGTGTGCTTACTTTTTCTTCCCACAATGTCCATGCAACATTAATCAACAGATGACTGATGGTAGCTGGTGCCCCTAAAAAGTGTGGTTTCTAGTTCCACCCCTACCCTGCTGAACTATTCCTGCAACAGCTTCCTTCTGCTCCACTCACTCCAAATTCCAGCCTTCCCACCCATCCTCACTTCAGCCTATGGAGGCCCCTTCTAGCAGTCATGATAGTTAAATGGAAATGCTATTTTCAGAGATAGTAGAACTCCAGGTAGTGCTAGTTGGGATCAAACAACAGGAGAGAGCTACTATCCTCAAGGCCCTGTTTCCCAGAGGTATGTTGTTCACTTGTGGAAAAAGAATGCTAGAACAGATGGAAGTTTGTCCAAGGTCCCATCCTGTAGACAAGGCAGAAGTGGAGTCTAAGCTGCACACATCAAAGGTCCACCATCATTTCCCCTAACACTTAATTTCCCATGCAGATTCCTCCTGGAGCAACCGTACCCCTGACAAATTCAACCTCCGCTCATTCCCCAGACATCTCTACTTCCTCCAATCCCCAAATCTACCCCTGCCTTCCAAACATTTTTTTAAAAAAATCCAGTTTTCCCACTTACTGTTTGGTCACATCCAGGCAGCCCACTACAATTTTCTCCCCTTCAGTCCTGGAGTTTGAGTCTCTGTATTAATACTGCATCCCATCTCCCCATTTCCAGCTTAAAGAGGCATGAGAACAAAGCAGTTGAAACTGAAAAATAACAGCAGGGTGAGAAACTGGCCACTAGTAGCTATGTGATTCAGCTCTTCTTCACAACCCTTGATTACAAATCATTTTCACATATAGGGACAAACAGGCAGTGAATGCTGCAAAGCTTTTTGGGGCTTTGGCACCAGTACATCCTAGCTATCTGAAGGGCAAATACTACAGTTAAAAATGTGTGCACTTTGTTTTGTATTGAATGTGGGGTATTGTTATTATTCTTTTGCACTTAAGTTGGAGTTCAGTGCATTGTGTGCACTGAATAAAAAGCCACATATGTAAATTATTATAAAGGCATCATTAAGTCTGTAGTGTTCTCTCTCAAAGGAATGTCATCTGGTAAATGTTGCTGTGAATTCAAAAAAACATATAGAAATATAATAGCCCAGATTTCTCCCATTTAGGACATTGTTCTGAGTTGTTCTGTTCTGCTGCTTCAGCCCATCTGGAGAAGGTCTCTTATGCGATCCCTCTCCCTTTCATCAACCTTCTGTCTCTGCTTTTAATTTAATTTAAAGCTCTCTCTTTTCTCCTCTGTTGCTCATGTCTCTTAAATAATAAATAAAAGAGAGAGGAATAAATTCTGGGGGAAAAAACTGGTTAAAGTTGAGAGGGAAAGTACTTAAAAAGTGAGTGTGAGAACACTGTCATTGCCAATTATTGACTGTTGTGATCTCTTTATTAGCAAAGTCTGTAGAGCTTTTCCTTCATAGCACAAGGAATAAAACTAACGTTAATGGTTCTATTGCATGTGGCTATTATTCAGTTCATGATGCACACTGGAAGTGTCAATATGAAATCATGGCACATCCAACTGTGGTGGTTAATTCAGGTCAATATATGATATTAACTTTACCCACTACCAATGCTCTATGTTCTTTCAGGCTCTGAAGCTTGTTTGGCTAGCCATTATATTCTTGTCCTCTGTCCACAGCTTCTCTGAACCCTATGTGAGGCTTTTACATACTCCTGCTTTTTTTTTCTGTGTTAAAGCCATGAACCCCCCATTTATAGGGTTAATACAGATGACCATTGATCAGATAAGTAAACATGGTGTATGTATTACCACTTGGTAAGTTTGTCATCCAATCTTATCCTGCAAATGCTGGGGAAAGGCTTAATTTTTACCGCATTACCTGGGTTTTAGAATAAATATGGAAGTGTAGTAAGAAAAGTACTGAGGTCAGAGATGTGTCAAGTGAAAACAGCTCATACTTTATAAAGAGGTCAGAACAAGCCTGGTTAGCTGGACTCGCAGGTCCACTTTTTATCCCAGTTCTTGACTGCACCCATGAACACACCCAACACCCATGATTTGCTATTTACAATGTCCCTGCTCCCTATTTGTCTATCCCAGGATGCAGACTTGCTCATTGGTCCCTTTTAGGATCTGGGGGATCGATTATCTCTGGAACCGAAGCTCCATGGCTTCGCCTGGCCATGTGTTTGGCCGACCATGTGTGTGGTTCCTCGGCCAGAACATAACAGTTTCCTTTCACAACATGGCAGACAAGTAGTCGTGCAAACACTGTGGTAAAAAGTTAACACATGTCTAATTGTTAACACAACTCCCCCCATAGTTCCGAAGATCCCTGGCACATATAGGGGAATATCACTCTACACCTTTAAAAATGTTACTGAACTGGCTTGGAATAAAGGGCCATTTCAGTCAGCCCTTCCCCTACAATTTTGGAGCTGTCTTCGAAGCGGTTTGCCATTTCAGACTGCCGCTTTCTTTTCAAGCCTCTTTTTGCCACACACACACACACACACACACACACACACACACACACACACAGTGTTTTAAGACTCAGCCTGGACCTTGATCTCTCTCTCTCTCTCTCATGCACACACATGCACGCACACGGTGTTTTAAGACTCAGCCTGGATCTCTCTCTCTCTGTCTCTCTCTCACCCCCCCCCCCACATTTTAAGACTCAGCTTGGATCTCTCTCTCTCTCTCACACACACACACACACACAGCGTTTTAAGACTCAGCCTGGATCTCTCTCTCTCACCCCCCCCCCCCCACATTTTAAGACTCAGCCTAGATCAGTTCTTTTAAAAAAATCATGGAGATCGCCCATGCGGGTGAAAAGAGGTGCAAAAACACTAATCATCAGAGGAAGTGCTTCAGAGGCATTTCACACAGCACCCCGTAGTGCTTCAGGACTGGTACAAAAACTAAAGAATGCTTGGGAGGAGGTTTCAGGGTAAAGCAGCTCAGGAACACTTCCCCAATGGGAGAGGCATGTTTCTGTGTAAAGGGCTAATATGTTCCATTAGGGAACCGGTACTAATATGGTTCTGTGTGAAATGCCTGACAGAAACCATTACTGAAGAGTTCCTGAAACGGAACATATTGGCTATGTGAAATTCCTCAATGTCCCTGAGGTATGTGGGTTGCTTTCGCTCTCGGGTTGACCTGCATAACCCAGGAGCTGGAGTGTCTGGCTCAGGGGCTGAAACCAGTCTCTCTGGTTGTGTCTGGGGAGTGTCTTTGATGCCCGTTCGCGGTTCTGGGGCTGTGGGAGGAATGTCTTGGGGGAGCATGGCTGTTTCCCCCCGAGGTGTGCCATCCTGGGTTGGTGTGTCCATGTTGGGTTCTCTGCTTGCATCTGGTGGGGCCTCCCTGTCACCCTCGTACTCATCAGTTGACTCCTCCGGGTCATCTGGAATCACCCGTCTCTGAAGGTGATTGATGTGCTGCCACCATCGTCCCCAGAGACCTCATAGGACAAGGGACCCATTACCTGCACTACTCGGCCTGGGACCCACTGAGGCCCTTTCATAAAGTTCTGGGTGGATCTCCTGGAAAGAACCTTCTTGGAGCCAGTCGCGTCTCGGGATTGGCACTGTACTCTGGGGACCAGTCTGGAAGTTGGAGGTCCAAACAGGTGGTGAGTTGCTGGCCCATCAGGAGTTCCACCAGGCTGTGGCCTGTTGCAGTGTGGGGAGTCATGCACTGGCCCATTCTGCATCTAGCATTCTCTAGCATCTAGCATTCGTTTCACTGTTTTACCAAACCCACGCTGGAACAGAAATTCCCCTCTACACTGCATGCTACTTTTACTTCCTTTGATTGTCAGATTTTATGGTGGCCTCCACAATGCATATGATCTCTTGGTTTTATGGCATCACCTGCATAGATTTATGGCTGTTTTATGGCTGTTCAGGGGTGAATCTGCAGTTCAGTACGGCATTGGCCCAAGGTATTTGAATGTGGTTTTTAGCCGCATCTTTTTCTGTTCCACTGTGGGTTTGGTTAAAAAAAAAAAAAAAACAGATCAAATGCTAGATGCAGAATGGGCCAGAGGTGTGACAGGAGTTAGTTTTATCTAATAAGAACATAAGAGAAGCCATGTTGAATCAAGCCAGTGGTCCATCCAGTCCATCAAACCGGTTCACACAGTGCCCAAAACCCAGGAACCATCAGGAGGTCCACCAACAGGACCAGGACACCAGAAGCCCTCTAACTGTTGCCCCCCAAGCACCAAGAATACAGACCATCACTGCCCCATAGTATTCCATTATGGCTAATAGCCACTGATGGACCTGTGCTCCATATGTTTATCCAATCTTCTCTTGAAGCTGTCTATGCTTGTAGCTGCCACCACTTCTGGTGGCAGTGAATTCTATGTGTTAATTATTCTTTGGGTGAAGAACCACTTCCTTTTATCTGTTCTAAGATTACTGCTTATTAATTTATTGAGTGCCCACAAGTACTTGTATTATGAGAAAGGGAGAAAAGTACTTCTTTCTCTACTGTCTCTATGACAAAAATGTAGAAAACCTCTGAATAACAGGAAAAGGGGGTACTGAGTACTAGAGATCTGAGGGTAGTTATAGAAAGATTGTAGAAGGAATATTAAAGGTGCAAATATAATTCAAGAATTACAAAAATGTGGAAAAGTTGGTTGTAATTACAAAATTACAAAAGAACATAATGTGACCACATCCAAAAAAAGTTATGCCAAAAAGGTTACTAAGTTGGGAAAAACATACTGCAAAATGACATTTCTATAAAGAATTTACCATCTAGAAAAAGACACACAACAAAGATTGGATGCCAGCTAAATTCCTGTTTCAATGGATGGATCTTCATCAGTCATGAATGAACTTGTGCAAGTTGATGCAATATGATTGTCATGTGGCAGGTCAGGTGGGCATGATAGATCCACCCAGAACTGCATAACACAGTCCAGAGTCCAAAATCCAGCCCCCAAAGTCAAGCTAGTTCACAGAGTCAAGCCAGAGAGCTGTTACCAGAGGGGTTGTCCAGAGAGCATAGTCAGAAGGTCCAAGGGTCACACTCAAACATGGCGTTCACAAAGCCAAAGTCAAAGGTCAGAGCCAGTCCAAGCTTGCATGGGTGAGCCAGGCCCAGTAGCTGTGATTGCTGAGTCTAGCAAAGTGACTTGTTGCTTCCACAAACAAGCAGACTCCCTGAGCTGGTTTTAGAGGCATCCACTAATGAGCCTTGTTAGCAGCCAGCTGCTGAAGCATTACTCTTCAACTAATCTGAGATGTTATCAGCAAGCAACTTGTGATGGGCCAGGAATCAAGCACTCTGTCATCTTTCTTGCAGCTCCCTTCTTAGCCACTGTCTTCGGTGCTTATCCCATGATTGCTGATTTTACTTAGAAGCCTTTGATGAGGGACTTTATCAAAAGCTTTCTGAAAGTCTAGGTGAATAATATCTACTGGGTCACCCTTGTCCACATGTTTGTTCATCCCCTCAAAGAACTCTAAAAGGTTAGTGAGATAAGACCTTTTCTTACAGAATTCATGTTGATTCTTCCTCAATAGCTTTTTTTCATCAATGTGCCTACTAATTCTGTCTTTAATAACAGATTTTCTAAGCTGCCCCAGTCCAGCAACATACCCTGAAACCCAGCAGAGAGCCACACCATCAAAAACCATGGTGTAGTTCATAGGCACCTTCACCATGGAAAAGACTGAGCCCCCCCCCCACCTGGAAGTGCAGCCCCACCCCAAAACACCAGCAAAATACAAGATGCTGACTACAGTAACAACCAATCACCCCCATTTACAGCACAGCCAAACTCTCTCTCCCACACCCAGTCACAGTCCCGGCATTACATAAACCCCAGCCAGGACATCCCATGTTTCATAGGTAGAGTGTGCTATATGGGACTCTGTCTCAGAGTTCTCTGCTGTTCACTCTTAGGCTGCGATCCCACACTCTAAATAATCCACTTTCAATTCACCAGTTCACACAGTAAAATCCAGTTGGAAAGTGGATTGAAAGTGGATTATTTAGTGTGTGTGAGCACAGCCTTGGAGGGCACAACATTGCACTTCAGTGGCAGGAGAGGCACAAAGACAAGGAACTTAGCACCACTGATGGAGCCCTGAGCACTAACACCCAAGAAGAGCAAAGCCCATGCCATGTGTCTAACATGTCTCATTTCAGAACATCAACATACTTCATCTCCAGAGGGTCAGCCTGAAGGGTGACCACCCATTGATAAGTGAGCAGGGGTGGGAATGCAGCAATCCTGGCCCAACAGTCTGCACCTGCTTCCCTCGTTCCCCTCAAACATGCCCAAGTGCTGCTCAAACAATGCTGGCCACAACTAAGGCCAGCAGTGTGTGTATGTATGGGAGCAGCCTGAGCCAGGCTTACCCTGCACCATGCCCCACATCATGCAAAGGGGCATAGTTGCAGGCAAGCTTGCAGCCCTGCATTGGGCTGTTACCAGAGCACGTGCCCTGTATTGGGTTGTTACCAGAGTTACCCTTGCCAGAGCACCCTTCCCACTGGGGGTGGTGACTGACACTGAGGAGCAGTAGCTACATCAGCAGATAGCGATTGGCTGTGCCTACGCGTACCACTCACCGTGGCATCATCAGCTCCATTGTCTGACTGGTGGATGTTGCCAGGGTTGCTATAAACTTCTTGTTAGGAACATTTGCAGGGGGACAATGGTTCTTATTTCCCCTATGGAATGTTTATAGGGAACAGGCCTGCAGGGACGCTTTTGCAGTGATGTCAACATGTCAGTTTACTCATGGTAGATACTGACAGATTTAACAGGCAAGAAGAGTTTTGAACAAGTTTAAGATGATTATAAATTCCCATTAATTTATAAATTTAACATTAACAAAGACAAGGTTGTTATCATTGCCAAATGTTGGAGTTGTTTATGGCATCCCAAAGTGATTGATTCAAAATATACTGATAAGAACTCATTATTTTAATATGAATTTACATGATTTTGAATTTGCAGTCCTCTTAGGTGCCCCAATTAGTTTTGTGAGCTTCCAATTGCATCCTATTGCCTTAGTAAACTTAATCCCAAACAGATTAAGGACATAAAAACATAAAAGAATCTTAGAAGAGCTCTGGCTGGATGAGGCCATTGGCCTATTTAATCCAGCATCCTGTTTCACACAGTGGCCACAACAGTTGCCCTGGAGGGCCAACAAACAGAGCACAGAGACCAAATCTCCCTGATGCTGATCCTGGCACTGATATTCAGAAGTTTTCTGCCTCTGTTAAACACCTGGTTATTGCTCTCTCTTGAGGTTCCCCTTATACTGAGCATTAATGTTTTCAACATGATTCATCTTGCTTTCCTCGTACCTGGCATTTCAGAAGGTAGAGGTGGCTTCAGTTTAGCGCAAAGCTTCTGTACAATGCTGGTAAATCAACTGTTGACCTTTAGCTGTGATGACATTCAAAACAGCGTCTTCCTTTGCGCAAGCTGATTTTATCTTCTGAAGGAATGCTAAGAATTCTAAAGTCTTGATAGCTTTACTTCAGCAACCATGTTGAACGTCTTATCTCTATCCTTTGTTGCAAAACAATATGAACTTGTATTTCCAGTATGGCTGAACTAAACGTTGTCCCCCAAAAAAGTATTCTACTGAACTGCTAAAACATTTCAGCAACTCAGCCAATGGTGTGACATAGGGCCTTCAGGGTGTCCCAGGACAAATGGATAGTTTCTAGCCTGTTTTATATAATATATAACAGGATTGAAAGTAGGAGATCCAATCTTAAAAAACATTTTTGCCCCTGTTAACTCCCCACCCCACTCCGACAATGCAGAGAAACTCAAGAGGAGGCAAAAGTGTCTAGGTCTTAGGAGCATGGCCACATTTCCCACAACACATTTTTAAGGTGTGTTCCCCTCTCCTACTACCTGATTTATTTAGTTCATTATATCCTACTTATCCATCAGTGAGGATCTAAAGTTGCTTCAAATATTGTTCTTCCCTCTTCCATTTTCTTCTCAACACCCTGTGAGGAAGATGAGGCTGAGAGTGAGTGACTGGCCCAAGGTCATGAAGATTTAAATGTACATCTCCCCAATCTTAGTCTTATACTACTGTCTCAGGGTAACCTTTCATAAATCCAGTTGGATGCTACTTATACAGTACTTCTTGTTCCAAACATCTCTGCTTTGTTTCAGGAGCAGTGATGTCATCACATGACCTACCATATTTGGTATTGTGACAAGGAAGCTAATTCAGAAGAAGGACATGAAACTGGAACACACATGACAAGTTGTTTTGTTTTTAAATGTTGAAGAAGCAAAAGGCCATGTCTGCAAATAGGCTATGAAAGGGGAGAGTTTGTGTAGAACATTTATTACCCCCAACTCCCCCTTTTTTTTTGCATTGACAGTTTTAACTTATGAACTTTTGGCACCGCCCTAATATACACCATATGTGTATATGATGTGTGCAGCACAGTGCCAGCAAAAAAGACTAAGAAAGAATTCTTTATGGCTTGCTTGAAGTTTGCTTGGGCGTTATGTATAAAATAGAACTCTGTTGACCTGTCCTTGACATCAACACCATAGGCCTGTACCAGGATGTCTTTTCTGCAGAAGAAGCTTCTACAGTCATGCAGCAAGGATTAGCTGCTAAGAATATATTTAGCTTTACTTGGGTCTAATCTTTAAGCCACAGCATAAAGCACACTAATTTCATCAGGCTTGCCTATTTGAACAATGCTAAGGACAACTCTGTACAATCCACACAGTCTGTGTTGATGTGGAAGGATGGAAACCATTGTGTTCAGAGACTGGGTCTTGACTCTGTCTTGAACGGACTGTCAAATTGCTGGCCTTATCATAAACACAGATTATTAGAGATCTGTTGATGAGGCAGCTGACAAACTGACTCTCTCTCTCTCTCTCTCACACACACACACACACACACACACACACAGAACTTATCTGTTATGTTCGTTTTCCAGTGCTGTTTAGATTGCTGACATGTTCCTCAAAATATTGAATTATTTATGTAAACCATTTTTATGCTGCCTTTCCACTAACTTGGAGACCCCAAGGTGGTGAACAATCAATACATGTAAAAAGCTTTAAAACCAGACACATACATATATAAAGGACAATTAACAAAACTTATGAAAAGATAAATGGGTAGGAGGGTCAGTGAAGGAAGGCCAAGCAAAACAGAAAAGTCTTCACCCAATGAAGAAAGGCAATGAGAGAGAGAGAGACAGAGAGAGAGAGAGATCTCCCTGGGGAGGGAATTCCATAATTTTGATGCCATGACCAAAAAAACCCCTTTGTATAGAAAACTAGATAACATCCAGCCACCCAATTTTGTGAATGCCTAAGATTCTGTTATGCACTCAAGGGCCATTGATTTCAGGACTTAGGACAGCTTTACGCAGGTTTTCTATATATACGACTGTGGAAGGAAATAATGCCAAGGTACACCAACTATGCAGTTTCATCTACTTTCCAGTTATGTTGTACCTGATGCTTTTGTTCCTATATCAACAAGACCGAGTATTAAAAATATGATGTGAAGTCACCCTTCATAAACTTTGTTGTGATTGGTTTATACTTTTTTTAAACATACATTGCTGCAGAAACCAAAGCAAACTCTGTCACCAGCCGTGTAGATGAAGAATGACAGAGGAAGAGTGGTAAGTGATACAAAATACCATAGACTAACAATGAACATATCAGGCCCAGTTTCCAGATGCCTCTGAAGGGATTGTTGCTGATTTATTATTTTTGGATATTGGGGCACCCCCTTTGATTTGCACATAATTAATATGATCAGCCTAATCACTCCCTACTCTTTATAGACTTATAATGGTTCAGATTGTGCATATACAGGAGTGTCAAGTTTTTAGTTTCCCGGGGGGGGGGGGCTCTTGCACGCATGCACGCACATGCCAGGATGATGTCCCCACTGCTGCAGCCGCCAAGAGCCTCTTCCCCCTGCCTGGCTCCCCTGCACTCCCTCCTGGGCCATCTGGGCAACGTGCCCAGTGTGATGGCGTCACCCAGAAGTGATGTCATCATGCTGGGCATGTTGCCAGGGCGACGCTCTGGCAATTGCCCTGAAACTCTATGGTGCCATAGAGTTTGGGGGCGATTGCTAGAGCATCACCCTGTCAATGTGCCTGGCATGATGATGTCACTTCCAGGTGATGCCATCACACTGGGCACATTGCCCAGATGGCCCCAGGAGGGAGGGAGAGAGTGCAGGGGAGCCAGGTGGTGGGGGAGAGGCTCTTGGCAGCGACAAGGAAGGTGGGGAGGTGCAGCAGCAGGGAGGCATGGTGGTGGGCAGGTGCTCTGTTTTGCTGGGGGGGCTCAGTCCCCCTGGGAAATTTTGGGGGTGGCCCCTGCCCCCGAGTCCCCCATAGTTGAAGCCTATGTGCATATACACAATGTTTGTGGCAAAATCATACAAGAGAAATGAATGTTCATGATGCAAAGGGCCTAGAATGAAGGCCCTCTGGTTGGGGAGGAAGTCGGGAAGATCCTGCTAGGTACCTACCTAGGAGCAGTTGCATAACGTCTCATGGAGTGTGTTTCTCCCTGATTCTATCTCATGGGTATTTAATGAGCAGGCATTGTCTTATGGCCTTGAGTGGGAAGGGAAATGTCCCAGAAGAGGGAGAAAAAGAAAGGGGGAAACTTGCTTTGGTCTTTGAAGCCTTTCCCATCCTTGTCCTGTTTGTGTGACTTTTCTTTAAAATATTATTTTTCTTGTATTTTTTTATTGTAAGCTACTTCTCATGGGGTTGGGGAGTGGAATATGAATGAATGAATGAATGAAAACAAACAAACCCACCCTTACTAAAAAATTAGACACATGTATTTCCTAGGAACTGAAAAGAAAGAGGAAGCCATCTTTCAAGGAGCAGCATGAGAGGTAGAAAAGGGGACATTATTGAATTTTTAGCTTAGACAAGTACTGAAGAAATTAGCTCATAAAGCAAATGTAATTGAGAGATAAGCTGCTATAATAGTGTTTTCCCTTCACATTAGGAAAAAAAAAGATGAGTAGTGCTTTGCGATAGGGTTTTTGTCCCCCCTTGGATGCACATGGCAATTCATGGCTCTCTGATCTATTTATGATGTGGACATCCTGCAATTCTGCACACCATCCTAAACCTTCTAAATATGGGCTGAGTGGTAGAATTTGCCACAAAGAAGAGTCTGCAGGGATGTGCACTCAGATAATGACTAATCTAAATGCAAACTGAGCTTCCCTGTTTGTTTATGTTGGATGAGTGACTAATCCGAATAGCCATTCCACTGATTAGGGCTGCCAACTGCCTGGGGGGGAAATGTCCTGTCCCTTTAACAAGCTGAAGCTTTTCATGGCATGGGGGTAAATAACATCAACAGCTAAGTAGCATCCCATTAAGTCTCTATTGAAAGGGAATGACATTTTTTTCTCTACAGGGAGGTGGCATCCCTTCCTCTGATATATGAACTTGAATCCAGTGGTCCTGATCTGGTGACCATTTTTTTTCTGGTGGCAACATTATATCTAGTGGCCAGGGCCTTACTTAACAAAAACATATCACTGATGTTTGCATTGCATAGCAAATACCCCGCTGGTGATTCTGTGCACAGCCCTTGCTGTAAGCCATGACCTGGACTTACCCTGATGCCACCTTTTTTGGCCCAGAGGACACCATGTGGTTGGATGCCAGCTGCATGATCTGGTGTGGGTGAGGTCCCGCAGCAGCAATAGGAGGGCCCCCAGCAGGAGCTGGAGTCATTCTGGGGCAAGACTGCTGGTGGCTCTGGGGGCTTAACCGTCCCTCCCTTCCCCTATTTAGAGGGCTGTTGCTGGGACCTTGTCCCAGATTTTTTGTGGCTTTTCCAGCAGAGCAAAGCACCACAGCCAATGGGAGCACTCTCCATGTGGTCAGCTGGCCAGGTTTGACCATTCTAACAGTGGATTACTCCAGTAGGCATTGACCAGGGGCTTGTGTAGCTGGGCTTCTTCACTCCCCATGGCAAGCTCTATTTGCTGGAGCTGGGACACAATTTAAAGCCTTGGGACAGTTGGAGAGGTGATAATCAACAGCAGTGGCCTGCTCTGCTTGGTGGCATAGATCTTAGAGCCAGGGCCCCAACATCGGCTGGTGTCCTCTGGTACCACCAGGATCAGAGGAGTTTTAGGCCAGCCTGCTTACCAGGCACTGGGCCAGCCGGGCGGGGGAGGGGGAGGATCTGCATGGTGGGTACCCTCTCTTTTAGTAGTGCTTATCATGGTGTGGGATAGCAGCCAGGGTTTGGTGCCTTACTGGGAAAGGGAACTTCAGCTTAGAGCAGCCTTACAGTGTCCCTCCCCCTCCGCTGGAAAGCTTGCTACTGGAGGTATTTCCAACACGTCTCCTCTTCTTCAGTATTGCTCACAATAGCCGGGGAGCTACTATACCAGCCTAGAAAATCACTTGTCAGAGGCCTGGTCAATGACCTATGACAGGATTGTTACAAGCCTGAGTTATTCAGTACACTGGGATCAATTTTATAAGTTTTATTTGGCAGTTTGGCAAGCAGCAGAGGCTTTTGGCTTTATAAACTTTAGTTATTCCATGTGTAGCATCTGGCAGAGGCTTGATCAATTACCCACAAAGGGAAACACTATTATAGGTTTTAGTTTTATAGTTGTTATGGCTCATAGATTGCATAATTTTTTTTGATTGATTAGTTAATTAATGAAGTAAACAAATAAATAATTAGATAAGCTGTTAAACTGCGCTAGTCATTCGATATACAATAGCTATATTATTTGATATTTTATCATTGCATACTTTATGGTTGTATTTTTAAAATATATATAGCAGGGGTCCTTTGGGGCTGGAGTGAGGCGGAGCGCAGCTCCGCCAGCTCAGGAGGAGCAGTAGGGCAGCCACGGGCTGAATCAGATTCTCTGATCTGATTTGGCCCGCCGCCGAATTGCCACCGAAATTTGGTGGCAACTTTAAAACCAGCTGTAGGGGAGGGGGTTTGAGGCAGAGGCTCCAAACTTGCAGGGTAGCTTCTGGAGCCTCTCCCCCAAATGCCCACTAAGTTTCAAGAAGATTGGACCAGAGGGTCCAATTCTACAGGCCTCCAAACGGGTTGCCCCCATTCCCTCCATTGTTCTCTATGGTGGGGAAAAAGTAACATTTTTTCCCACCATAGAGAACAATGGAGGGGATGGGGCAACCTGTTTGGGGGCCCGTAGAATTGGACCCCATGGTCCAATCTTTTTGAAACTTGGTGGGTATTTCAAGGAGAGGCCCCAGCAGCTATCCTGGAGCCTCTCCCTCAAACCTCCTTTCCTCCAGCTCCCCATATACCCTATGAGTTTTTGCCATTGATTTCAATGGCCCATGGGGTATGGGGCTGAAACTGACATTCCCTTTCTGACACACTTTCAGTGATGTCAGGGGACATGGCATATGCTAATGAGTTATGCTAATGAGTTATGCTAATGAGCTCCTGCACCTCTTTTTCTACAAAAGGACCCCTGATATATAGTAGACTTCCATTCAGAGTAAGTAAGCAGGCTACAGGGCCCAGGCAGGGTATACAGTCCCAGGTGTACCAGTACCAGTTATAGTGTTCTGTTGACAAGCTAGTGAGAATTAGGGTCACCATGCTTTTCTTGCATTCTGTGTGTGATGGGAAGCAATGCCAGTTGCTTGGGGGAGGCTGGCAACTGTTTGGACATTCATCTCTGTGTGTGTGTTGGGGTTTGGCTACATTGTGACTCCACTGAAGACATCACTTCTGGCACAACCTGTGACTTATATAGTATAACAATAAAATTGTGGGCAAATTCTAGAGTCCTCAGACATAATGAAGTCACTTGCAGGTCATGCCAGAAGTGATGTCATGACATCCCTGGTGATGCTGATCGCACCCCCAGTTTTTTCCTGCGGTTCAACTGAGTGGTGGCAGGGGGAGCTGCCAAATCTGCCAGAGTAAGTGACCTGGTGGCCTCCTTCAGAGCAGCCAAAGCACAAACATTTTGCTATGGTCTGTTCTTCCCCCAAAACACCTCATGACAGGCAGCCTGACTACTTCATAGAGTGACAGCTATTGCACTTCTACCCTCCATAAAATATAAGAGAAAAGGAAGGGAGTCTCCAATCCCTCTCATCATCTAAAAACAGCCCTCAAATGCTCTTCAAGCAAGCCCTTCAGTTCCTTAATGGATAGCAGGTAATCAATTAAATTAGATTGAGGCTGGAAGGAATATATTGGAATGAACTAAGGCTGAGGACAGACTGGGATGCCGAAGCAGAAGGGAAACGGGGCCAAAAGCCGCAGGGGGAAAACTGGCCCGGGGCTGGCCGTTCACACTGGCCAGACTCCTGCATTAGCATGCTAGAATGGAGCATTCAGACTGCTGCAGAACGGCCCCGGGCGGGCTGGCCTCCACAGCTGATGGTGGGGCCATTTCGGCAATAGGCACATGGTCGCCTATGCGCATAGGCACATGGCCACAGCAGCAGTCTAAAAATTTAAAATCCCCCCACCTCCTGTATTGGAGCTGCTTGTGCGCATGAGCACTCATGCACATCTCTCTGTGGCGGCGCATTCACACCGCTGCCTCCACTTGAATCCCGCCTTCTCCCATCCACACAGCTGGGAAGTGGGATCCAAGAAGGAGACGGCCCCTAGACACTGCTTTCTGCCAATGTCCCTCTGAGGTGGAAGAGAAGCGGCTCCCAAGCGGGTGACACAGAAGGGAGCCGGGGAACAGCTGTGGCTGTTTGAACTGGCTCCCTTCCCCCGCTTCTGAAGCGGAGCTCTCCCGCCCCACATTGCCAGTCTGTCCTCAGACTAAATTAGCATAGGATTTATACGTGTGTGTGCAGGGCTTAGCTCTCTTTGTCATTCCTGTTTAAAAACTGGACCATCCTGAATTGGGATCTAGATGGTAGAAAAGTATTGGGGGGGATCTCAGCCCCAGACCTCCAAGTGCCCACTCTGCAAAGTACAATGTAACTGGTCTGCAAGAGGAGAAAACTTTTGCCTTTTATCTGCAATTGGGTCAGTGTCAGTGTGCATCCTAGGAACCAGCAGTCAGTGTCAGTGTGCATCCTAGGAACCTGACAAAAATGGGGAAAGAAAATTGGATGGCAAAAGCTCCTGAACCCAGGACAGTGAAAGTGTCATTCTTTGTGGGAGGGGGGAAATCAACAACTAGACTCCTTATAAATTTTGAATCAACATTTGAAACAAAATGGGCAGTTGTCAGTCCCACACCATAGTCCTTTCCCCTCTTCCAGCAGCACTTACATCCTGGTAATCTTGTTGACTATCTTTTTTTAAAAAAAAAACCTGGCAGAGTAGGGCGCATACCTTTTATTGGTTTCCACAGACAATTGTAAGAAACAGCATTTTTTAAAAAGTACAGTTTTGTTGGCACATTATTACATCTGCTGTGCTCTTTGAAGTCGATATTATTATGCATTCTGAATAATTATATAGTGCAGACTGAAAGCTGGAGCAAGGAGAAATATCAACTCTATTTGGACATATTGTATATTTTACTGTATCATTAATTGCATGGCAATGTAAAAAATTGTACATTTCATTTAAAGAACCTAACCTTTTACACATCATTGAATATAGATGTAGAATAAAGATGGAGTCATTTTAGTTAGTTATTTCTGGACTGTCAGACACCAGCAGCTCTAGAAGCTAAATAGGGAACTGTTTAAAAACCAAGTAAAAGTCAGCTGCCTAATAATTCCTATGCATAACCTGTGTCCAATAAATAAACACTGAACCTTTCATCGTCCCAGTGACTGTGAATACTTGCCCTTGGCAGTGTATTTCAGACTGAAACAGGGCCCCAAATTCCCTGTCTAGGTTTGGATCATGTAAACAGGGAATCTCGGACAATGCTTCAGATCAGAACTATCAAAATGCACGCCCCTGTGCAGCCAGATCCTAGCCCAATCTGGTCTCAATACAATCCTATGTATAATTTGGTATAAATGTAATTCATCTGATTTGAAAGATTTGATGCTTTTACTAGATTGGCAAGTGTTATGATTACATATAAACTTTCCATATATTTCTATCCCCTGGGCCATTGTCCTTGCTCAACACTTCCCATCAGGGCCTGAAATGTCCCTAACCACTTTTATAAGATTTCAGAGCATAGCGTATGAATTTAATAATATAAAAAAGATCTTTTTTCCCCAAGATATGATAATGAAAGAGTGTGGATTGGAAGCGTATTCCCTTAGGGGCAACTAATATTCAAAGGCACATTAATGTTGTTCAGGCCAGATGCAGAACTTCGTCTGCTTATTGACCAGATATTGGTTCAGAAGAAGATATTTATCTCTAAACAGGACTCATATTCCGGAGAATCCTGTCAACACCACCGGCACCATCATTGTGAATGTGACTAGCACTATAACTGGAAAACAACACAATAACTGGACAGCAATTGTAGTTCTTTATTCCTTATATTTATGTTGTAAAATCACAATTTTGAATAGGTTTCCTTTGATGATAAAATTATTAGCAGCATATACAAACACGGCTTGGGCGTTGTCCTTTAGTTGCATCTTTCAGCTGTGTTCCTCTTGAGTACCATCTATTATAGTGTGAAACACACCCACCATAAACAAAAAATGGAGATATATTCACCACTTGTTTTCAAATCCAGACAACATTCAGAAGTTGGCATACAGTTCACAAATTCAAATTAATTCAGACGCATGACAAATAAAGGAACCTCTTAACATTTAAAGGAAACATAGGCTGAGGACAGACTGGCAGTCTGGCCCGCTCTGCCTCCGCTTTAAAAGCGGAGGCAGAGCGGGCGTCCAGACTGCCACATCTGCCCCTTGGAGGCTTACCTCGTCCGGCGGCGCGCTTCTCCCGCAGCAGCCAGGCACCACTTCCAAGTGGTGTCCTGGCGGCTGCGTGCGTGTTCCACCCACTTCCGGCAGGTGTGAATGCTCGCAAGTGGGCGGAGCCACGTGGCATTCTGCTGCCGCCGGAAGCTGCCCGCAGTGTGGACACTGCGGGCAGCTTCCTTGCAGCAGCGTCTGAACGCCGCGCTGCGGGGCAGTTCCCCCCCTGCTTGTTCTGCCGTGCTCCTGTAGCGCGGCAGAACAATAGTCTGTCCTCAGCCATAGATTCCCATCATTTTAATGGGATTCCCCCAACCTGAAGTCATTTTGCAGCTCTGGCAGGGAGCTGCCATCTGTTATTTCGCCAGCCTGCCCGTTTTATAATCCCTTTCTTCTACACTGGTCACATGTATATAATGTATGATCCTTATAATCAAATGCAGCTGATAAGGTTAGTAAATGGCTGTGGTCACACACACTAAATAATTCACTTGCAATCCACTTTCAGTGCACTTTCCAACTGGATTTTACTGTGTGAACTGGCAAAATCCAGTGGGAAAGTGCATTGATAGGAGATTGAAAGTGGATTATTGAGTGTGTGTGACCACAGCTAGATGTGTTTTGTCATTTAATGTATACTTGACAACTCAACACTATTCAATATTTGTAGCTCCAGGTAGGCAGTGAAAGCATAAGGCTTATTGAACTCCTACAGTATGTTTGGTCTAGGGTGCCATGACTTATAGTTCCCAAGAAAAACAACAACAATATAATTATTTATTTTGGATTAATTCTTGCCCGGACACTTGGAAACGCCCCCCCCCCCCCAGTCTTGAGAACTGGGCCTTTGTTCAGACCTGCCTGGATAGGTAGCTATAGCTATTTTCTTATTGTCTTTACCTGTTGCCTCTCTCTTGGGTGGAGAAATTTACAGTGTTGCATTCTTGGAGTTACAGTAAAAGGGTATTACCATGATATTATTTTGACTGCTTGAGTTTGCTAATTCCTTAGCAATGCCACTTGTATTATCCTCAGTAAACCTTATTTATGTATTCACTTTATTCAGATTTTCGGTATGCTTTTCAAAGTCATCCAGTTTCTTTACCATTTTGTCAACAAATCTCTTAATTTTGTTGTGTAGATTCAGGGTTCCAAAACTGGGTGTAGAATCTAAGCCAACAGCCCTTACAAATAAGAGGCAGTAAAGACAGTTTTCTCCTTTAAACTCAAGATATTTTAGTGTGAATTTGGGCTCACATAGGAAGGTGAGCCAAATTCACATTGGTCCATATGCAACAACATGATTTCTCCAAATCTGAACAGAAATGTGTCATTGAACATTCCAGACAGCTTTTTAACAGGCTCTGTACTAAGCAGAAGACTCCTTAATGACACAAGAAGCTTATAGACCTCAATAATGTATATTGTCTTTTTAAAGTGCATTTAAAATTTTAAGTTAACATTTGTAGAAAATATTCAAATGATTCTCTAGCTGTTATAGTAGCTTGGGACTTTGACAAGAGCTAAATGGAAGCAGCTGCATGCTTAAGTTACAGTCATTCCCAGTAAAGGTAAAAGTAAAGGTTTTCCTTGCTTGAAATCCAGTCGAATCCAACTCTAGGGTTGCTGTGCTCATCTCCGTTTCCAAGCCGAAGAGCCAGCACTGTCTGAAGACATCTTTGTGGTCATGTGGCTGACATGACTAGACACCAAGGTGCATGGAACACTGTTACCTTCCCAACAAAGTGGTACCTATTTATCTACTTGCAATTTCTTGCTTTTATTTATTTATTGGATTTGTATCCTGCCCTCCCCACCTTGTGGCGGCTCAGGGCAGCTTGAACTGGTAGTTTGGGAGTAATAGGATATCTGTTAAAAGGAATATATCTGTCTTCTAAGATATGACTACTTCTTTTGGGAATAGTTTCATACAATGGAATGCCCCCTGGTTTGAGAAACTTTCAGAAGTCAAGTGACCTTCAGTAGTCATTAAGGTCACATTTTGGCTACTGTTGAAGCCATTAACACTTCATCAAAAGATTCTTTGGGTCTGATACTTTAAATGATCTTGAAAACAAAAAAAAAATACAACACATTTAAAGGGCTTTAGCATGGAAATAGATGATCGGGAACAGTGTCTCCACTCCTAAAGAAACCTACTTTGGACCCAGGACAATTGAATAACTACTATCCAGTCTCAAATGTACCATTCTTGAGCAAGTGGCTGAACAAGTGGTGGAGGGCCAACTTCAGAGACTCTTGAATGAAGCAGATTGTTTAGATCCATTCCAGTGAGGTTTCAGGCTTGGTTATGGGACTGAAACAGCCTTGGTTGCACTGGTGGATGACATTCATGGGTGATGGACAGGGGAGTGTGACCCTGTTAATTCTCCTGGATTTCTTGGCAGCTTTTAATGCCATTAAGCTCCGTATCCTTCTGGATGGGCATTCAGGACTCAAGGATAGATTTCAGAATGTGGTGCTGGGAAATTGCTGTTCTATCCTTTGGCCTACAGGGTTCCCCAACATTTCATCTTTTCTCCCATGGTTTTCAACATCTATATGATGCCACTGGAAGAGGACATCTGGAGATCTGGGCTGATTTGCAACCAGAATGGAAATGACACTCAGATTTATCTTGCACTACAGCATGTCCCAGGGAGGGTGTGGAAACTGAACAGGTGCCTGGAAGCAGTTTTGGAGTGGATGAAGGCTAGCAAACTGAAACTTAATTCTGATAAAACAGAGTGTGGGGATGGTCTGACCCAAAAGTGTGGGGATGGTCTGACCCAAGAAACTATATCAGCATGAACTGCTTGTGTGACCATAGCCAGTGCCTTCAGGTCTACATAGTGAGGCTTCGGGGCTTCAATAGCTGCTGGCAGCCAGGAGCTGGAATGGAGGGTAAGGAACTGGACACAAGGAACAGGAACTAGAACCAGAGACCAGGAGCTGGAGCTGGCACAAAGGCTTGTGACTACTGTACCAGTTGATGCAGCTAGGCAGATTTCCCAAGCCTTGGTTCAAATAGGCTGGGAAGTAATCAGGCTCAGCTGCCCTGCTGGCAGGTGTTGAGTTCCTGAGGCTGCATTGTGTTTTGGCCAGGGGCCTGCAAAGAATTTTTGTTGTTCTCATTCTCTGGGAAGGGGTTGCATGCAGCCAGACCAGCACTTAGCCTTCTTTGTGCCACTTTGGCCTGGGCTTTCTGTTGCCACCTTTCCTGCAGAGTGGGAGCATTCCCTGGGGGTCTATGGGCCCAGGTTCACATCCTGCCCAGTGGAGGTCTGTTAGGTACAGTAAAATGCTGTTTTTCAGGGTAGAATATATTTATTTATTATTTATTTTATTATATTTGTATCCTACCTTCCCCACATAGCAGGCTCAGGGTGGGTTCCATCAGATATAGTATATAAACAGTTAAAAACAATTTAAATACATCAAATAAAATAAAATAAGAATTCCTATATTGCTAATCAAAGCCTTAACAGATGAGATCTATCACAGATTGAGGTTCCAGATGTTACACAGATCTGATCCACTGAAGGGGAGGCCCAAATCATAGCTCAGTGACAAAAGCACATGTTTTGAATGCAAAAAAGCTTGGGTTTCATCCTTGGAATCTTTGATCGGAAGTCTCAGCTAAAAAGGCTGTGAAAGTCCTCCTGAAAGCTTGAAGAGCTCCTGACTGTCAAAGTAAACAATATATGGCTAGATGGAATAGTGGTCTGACTTAGTATAGTTTCACATGCTATTTTATACCATATGAAAAAGTGCCATTAAAATATGCATTGGAAGCAGTGCAATAAAACCACTCAGATAATAAGTTGTGAGAAAGAGATACGATATTTGCTTAAGGGGCCTCCGGTTTGATGCTTGTTAGGTAACAGCCAGAAAATTGGAAGTAACTGAAGATAATGGATGATGGAACTGGCAGATCATAATGAAAAAATCCAATTTTTCCCCGTATGCATCCAGATGTTTCTTTAGGCTAGTAGCAACAATTACTGAATTATACATACTTCCTTCAGCCTATCATTAGGCTGACTGAGTCAAATCTTGGGGATTAAAGGAGGAAGATCCTATTAGCAAGGATTCTAAAGTCTGTTCAAGCTTTACTAATGCCACTATTTAGTATTTAGTTATTTCTTTTTTCCCAGTTTTTTATCCTGCCATTTGGCACAAATAAGATCTTCAAAGTAGCTGTTTCCATAGCACTCGTTCGGCAGTTTAAGTTAACAAAACATACCCTTGAGATTCCTGTACAGTTCTTGGGCAACTCCTGTGCCTTTGATGATCTGATGTGTTTCTGCCCTTATTATGCTGCAGTTGGAGGACAAGGAGCTTTTGTTAGCTCTTTATAATAGAAGAACCATTGTCAGAGGGGCTGACAACCCTTGGGTAGGTTCTAGTGATCTGTCTCACTCATGGTGGTTCTTTCCTGTACTTCAAAGGATCTGCCATTGACACAGGATCCCTGTATGACTTGCTCATGGGGCTTGCAGCCAGTGTTTCAAACAGGGGTTTTAACAGAGGCATTGAGCTTGGAATTGGTGCAAGAGGCAAAGGTAAGTAAATCTGTTTGCTTGAGGTGGTGTGGTTTCTGAGCTGTGTGGGATGTGTCTGTGTGAAAATCTCCTAACCTTTGATGAGTGCACTAGAAGCACATGATTCTGCTGGGAGGGGCCTCTGCTTGAGTGAGGTGAGTCAGCTGACTCCTGGGGTGGACAGGAAGACAATAAGGCCAAACCAGTAGATGGGAGGGAGAGGAAGGTAGGTAGGCGGGGGGGGGGGGAACAAGGTGCAAGGTAGAGCAGTTTATGAGATCTTCTAGATCCCTACACAAAGCTGCATGCTGTGTTAAGGTGTTCAAGGTGCGAGCCAGAAAAGTTTCTGTGTAAGATCCCTTGACAAATATATAGTGAAACACGTGAGGATCTAGATGATGTAATAAATTTCTCTACCTTGCATCTTGTTCCTTTTTTCTTTCCTGTTTACTGGTGTAGCTTGCAACCAGTGCTCCCTCTAAACTGAGTTAGTGTGAGCTAGCTCACAGGTTTTTAGCCTCCAGCTCACAGATTTTTGTTTTAGCTCAGGAAGGATGGCTCCAGAGCAAACTAATTTATGCAACAGCCAAATCTCTCGCTCACAACTTTAATGTCAGTCAGTGTTCCCTCTGAGCTCCACAGTGTTGTGAGCAGAAATTCTACCTCGACAGCAAAAAACGCTAGTAGCATTAAAGTTGTGAATGAGTCATCATTTGACTATTGTGGGTTAGTTTTTTTTAGAAGATTACTTCATAATCTTGTAAAAATCTCAGAATAAATTATTTTAAATTATATTTAAGCTTTATTTTAAGAATAATTTAAACATTATAAGAGAAAACAGCATCAAGTCAAGTTTCACCCACCCTTTCCCACTATATTGGTAGACCTGTCCTCCACAGAACAGGTCTACCCACCCCTTTCCACTATATTGGTAGACTTGGCCTCTGGAGAACAGGTCTACACACCCCTTTCCACTATATTGGTAGACTTGACCTCCAGAGAACAGGTCTACCTGCCTCAGTTATTCATAAACCTGGCCTCAGACAGTCACCTTTTGCTGAGCCTTAGAAAACATATGGTGTGTGTGTGTGTGTGGGGGAGGGTCTCTTGCAGTCTACTTTGTCTATTTTTAAGCAGCATTACAGGTCAAGTACAACAGAGGAAGAACAATCACTGTCAGAACCCTGCCTAACCTAATAAACAAGAAGTTGCTTAAATGTTATCAACATGCCCAAACTACTTATTTATTCAAATATCTATATCTCACTTTTTCCTGTGACTCAAGGCAGCTTACTAATCATACTGAAAAGCATAACAGGGGTGTGCCCAAAAAAATATTTCCTAGCTCCATTGTAGCCTATGGGGACCATTATAGTCAATAGACCCCATAGGCGATAATGGAGAATCACTCGGGGTATCTGGGGCTCTGGGGACTGCCTTTTGAGGTAGATGCACCAAATTTGCAGCATAGTTGCTGGTGCCTCTCCTCAAGATCTCCTCCTTGGTTTCAAAAAGATTGAACCAGGGAGTCCAATTCTATGGACCCCAGAAGGAGGTGCCCCCATCCTTCATTGTTTCCAATGGAAGCAAAAATGTCTTGAGAGCAGAAGCAGAAACCCCATGTGCTGCTGATTAAACTTTTCTGTGTCAGTGCCCCCAGCACAGCTTAGGTGGAACTATGCTAGTAGCACCTTAAAGACCAACAAGATTTCCAAGGTAGATGTTTTTGAGAGTCAAAGCTCTTTGTCAGGTAAGAGTATAGCTACTCTAAAACCTTCCATGCAGAGCATTCACATGGAGGAAATAAGTTGCAAACAGTGTAACAATGTTGACAGATGCCACTTTCAGTGAAAAAATGGGCCAGTATGCTCACATGTCTTATCACCAGACAGTGACACTTATCAGTATGACCCTACCAGGTTAAACATGATTAAATTCATGAAGATGATCCACACAGATGATTTAAGAGCTTCTCAGTCAGTTTGATTATAAGAAAATTTAGCTTTTGATAACAAAACACTTTGTACCACTAAATGGAGGATTAGTGGGAAGTGTATGGTGCATGCAAATTGAACCACCATTAACTGTCACAGAGATTGTTGTGATGTGAACATATATGAAATCTGTGACTTTCCAGAATGAAAGGGTTGAGTCTGATAGAAATGAACATGAATTCTGTCTTGTAGCTTACATGGAAAGGGATACTGGAAATTGTCTGGTAAATACAATATTTTGATAATAGTATTAACTGCCATAGAAACAATGACAATAATAAAAAAATAATAACAGTGATTTTTGCAAAGCTTAGGAGCTAACAAGATTTTTTTGTGAATGAGATAGCAGGAGAAACCACTGCAACAGCCCCTAAGTCAGTCACCAGGAAGCTTTTCTGGTTTTGGTTTTGGCCAGTCAGTACTGAATATCTGGATTTTTGCACTAATGACAAGAATTATATGAAAATGAATGCTAGTTGCTCACCTCTGCCACTACCAGGATGCTTTATGTGAAATGGATCGCACCATTGTTTAGCCTATTGGTAGAATAGTCTAGGTCTATTTCCCAGTTTTTAAAGGGCTCTGAATGGCCTGCATTGTGTACAAGGTCAGCTCCAGGTAACACTATGTAGATGATAATTGCCTCTGGCTGACATGTACCATTTGATAGATCAGCTAAAGGCAACAGTAGTTTTAGCACTGGAAAAAGTGCAGAAAAGGGCAACTAAAGTGATTAAGGGGATGGAACACTTTCCCTATGAAGAAAGGTCTGGAAATCTCCATCTGCTCCTACTCTAGTGAACTGGAGAGAGAACGTTTGGAATCAATTCATCATGTGCAAAATTACTGACTCCATACAAAGACAGTAAACCAGTTCCACAACTACTTATTCAAAATTTGTACTTACCTGGTATCCTTGGCTACAATATATGGCGGAGAAGAAATTGTTACCAGCTAATCCATCCTATCACTCTTGGCTTCATTTCTAAAACTAATTCCTTTAACTCTTTTTTTTTTTTTTAAATATTTTTATTCAGTTTTTAACAATAAGCCTTACAGATTACCATACATATTTTTAGAAGCCATAACTCTTTAACCAAACAAAAAATTTGGACCATACATTACTATTCTCCTTTTTTGCATCAGCATTCAAAAGAAAATTTAATTTACTCGACTCCGCCCATTCTAATAGTTTACCCACTATTTCTTCTTTCCCCGGCATTAGATATGCTTTCCAACATTTTGCTCGGGCTATCCGTGCTGCTGTCAAAATATAAGCCAGCAGTTTCTGGTCATAACCAGATAGACCGTCCGGGAGGATATTTAACAGAAAAGTCTCCGGTGCAAGTGGAATATCCACAACCATAATTTCCATTATTAGATCTTTCACCATTAACCAAAATTTTTTAGTCTCTTTGCAGATCCACCACATGTGGTAATAAGTGCCAATACACACGCCGCAGACCCAACATTTATTAGATAAGCTACTATAGCATTTCTGCAGCCTATCAGGTGACCAATGCCAACGGTAAAAGAGTTTATATATGTTCTTTTTATAGTTGATTGCTCCCAGGAATTTTACTGATTTCCATATTTTAGACCACTTTTCTATCTCAATTGTATAGCCAAAATCCTGCATCCACTTCACCATTGATGGCTTGACCTTTTCCTCTAACATTTCATTCTGAAGGAGAAGTTTATAAATTTTATTAAGTTTACTTTTATCTATCCTGGTTGGGCAAAGTGGCGGCAATTAAAATGAATATTTTACCTAGATTTTTATTTTTGGCGCAATCAATTCCTTTGTTGAAAGAAAGTGCAAAATTCTATAAAGTTATTAATGATCTTACAAGAAAATTCATTTGGTTCCCCAAGAAGCCCAGAGTTAAGTGGAAACTTCTTCAGGATGTTAAGGAAGAAGGGGGAATTGCTATGCCTAATTGGGAAATCTATGGTAAAGCCGCTGCTTTGGTATGGGTAAAAGACTGGGTTATGTTAGAGAATGACAGAGTTTTGGCGCTTGAAGGGCATGATCTATACATGGGATGGCATGCCTATGTATGGTATAATAAGCATAAGATTCATTCAAACTTTAATAATCACATCTTAAGAGCTGCCCTATTAAAAACATGGATAAATATTAGAGAAAAACTTTACCTAAAAATACCCAGATGGGTCTCCCCATTGGAGGCTTTTATTAAACCCTCTTTGGCCAACAAAAAAGATAAGGTGAGTTACGATAAACTGTTAGATAAAAAGGGAAAGTTAAAGAACAGCGAGAGGTTAAAAAGCGAAATAGATTTACAATTATCTTGGTGGCAGAACAATCAACTATCTACAAGATACAACTTGGATAGTAAAATAGGCTTTAGTGAATCTCCAAACGATCTAGATTTAATTTGGATGGATAAAAGTAAACTTAATAAAATTTATAACTAATTCCTTTAACTCTTGTACTATACATTTATTCTTTGGTTAGTGTTTAGTTCTAACATCAGGCTTCCTTCGTTCTCATAAGGTAATCATTCTGAGTAATAATATGCTTAAGTGTTGTGCTAGATCTACTGTGCCTAGTTATCAGTATTAGCTTATAAAGTTTGATTGGTTTGTATTTCATATGCTGTACATTTGTAAGTCTAGACAATCTTGTTTCTAATTTTTGTATGTTTGTTGATTTCTCAATAATTTTGTTTTTTAAAAAAGAAAGGTTAAAGAGGTTAGGGCTCTTTAGCTTGGAGAAACGATGACAGGGGGTGACATGATAGAGGTTTATAAGATTATGCATGGGATAGAGAAGGTAGAGAAAGAAGTATTTTTCTCCCTTCCTCAGAATACAAGAACTCGCGGGCATTCAATGAAATTAATGAGCAGTAGGTTTAGAACAGATAAAATGAAGTACTTCTTCACTCAAATTGTAATTAACATGAGGAATTCACTGCCGCAGGAAGTAGTGGTGGCTAGAAGCATAAACAGCTTCAAGAGGGGATTAGATAAAATATAAGGAGCAGAGGTCCATTTGTGGCTGTTAGGGCAGTGATGCTCTGTATTCTTGGTGCTTGGAGGGCAAGAGTGGGAGGGCTTCTGGAGTCTGGCCCCACTGGTGGACCTCCTAATGGCATGTGGGTTTTGGCCATTGTGTGACACAGTATGTTGGATTGGATGGGCTTTTGGCCTGATCCAGCATGCCTTCTCGTATGTTCTAATCATTAGAGCTGCAAAAGTATGTCAGCAATAGTGGCAATGGTTAAAAACATCTAAACAAATTCCAAATCTACTAAATGACATGAAACTAAAAATAGGTTTTCAGGGTTTTTTTTTTCCATTTTACACTGTGGCTTTGTATCACTCTGTATACTGCCAAATGCAAAAATCTGGGTTCCATTTTGATCTTGCTTCTTTCATTTTTGCACTATGTTTTTTTTTTGTTTCCCTGCTTCATTTCACCCCATAAAATGTACACATTTTTCAGTTTTAACATTAAATGAAAGTTTCCCTTGCTCGAAAGCCAGTTGAATCTGACTCTAGAGGTCAGTGCTCAAGCCAAAGAGCCAGCGCTGTCTGAAGCCTTTTCCATGGTCATGTGGCCAGGGCTCCATTGGGGCCGGGGCGCGCCGGAGCGACGCTCCGGGAGAGAGTCGGCAGGGGGGGCGGTCACATAATCAAGCCCCGCCCCCCAGCTCGCTTTCCCCGGCCCGTCGCGGCCTCCTCGGTGCTCGCGAGTCTGCCCTGCCGCCTTGTCCCCCCTTCCTGGCCCGGTGTGCCACCAGGCCAGGAAGCAGCCTCCAGCCCCCCATCTCCCTCCCTGGCCCGCGGCTCGCAACGGGCCAGGGAGAAGGCTCCAGCCCCCCCATCTCCCTCCCTGGCCCGAGGCTCGCGCCGGGCCAGGGAGAAGCCCCCAGCCCGCCCACCCACCCCATCTCCCTCCCTTTCCAGCGGGCACGCCGCCGGGCCAGGGAGAAGCCCCCAGCAAGCCCACCCACCCCATCTCCCTCCCTGGCCAGCGGGCACGCCGCCGGGCCAGGGAGAAGCCCCCAGCAAGCCCACCCACCCCATCTCCCTCCCTGGCCAGCGGGCACGCCGCCGGGCCAGGGAGAAGCCCCCAGCAAGCCCACCCACCCCATCTCCCTCCCTGGCCCGCAGCAAGGTGCTGGGCCAGGGACAAGCCCCCAGCCCTCCCCCTCCTCACCATTCCTGGGTCGTGGGGGGGGGAGGTAGTAAGGGAAGAGCTGGGCCTGAGTGGCTTTAAGCCACTGGGGCCCAAGCAAGGGGGGGAGGGAAACACCTTGTCTGCCTGTCTTCCTTCCTTCTCTCTCTCTCCCCGCACCTACTTACCTTCCTGTTCCTTCCTTCCTTCCTTCCTTCTCTCTCTCTCCCCCACCTACATACCTACCTACCAACCTACCTTCCTCTGTCTGTCTGTCTTCCTTCTCTCTCTCTCCCCCCTACCTACCTACCTTTGTCTGTCTGTCTGTCTGCCTACCTGCCTTCCTTTCTTCCTCTCTTCTCTCCCCCTACCTACCTACCTACCTACCTTCCTCTTTCTTTCTTTCTTTCTTTCTTTCTTTCTTTCTTTCTTTCTTTCTTTCTTTCTTTCTTTCTTTCTTTCTTTCTTTCTTCCTTCCTTCCTTCCTTCCTTCCTTCCTTCCTTCCTTCCTTCTCTCTCTGTCTCCCCCACCTACCTTCCTCTTTCTTTCTTTCTTTCTTTCTTTCTTTCTTTCTTTCTTTCTTTCTTTCTTTCTTTCTTTCCTTCCTTCCTTCCTTCCTTCCTTCCTTCCTTCCTTCCTTCCTTCCTTCCTTCCTTCCTTCCTTCTCTTTCTGTCTCCCCCCACCTACCTTCCTTCCTTCTTTCCTGTTCCTTTCCTTCCTTCCTTCTCCTTTCCTCCCTCCTTCTTCCTTCCTTCCTTCCTTTGCCATTAGATAGGCTTGCCAGCTCTGAGTTGGGAAATACCTTGGAGATTTTTGGGGTAGAGCCTGAGCGTGGGTATTGCCTTCTGACACACTTCCAGTGATGTCAGGGGTGTGTGACCTTCTGACACTTCCGGTGACATCAGGGGGTGTGGCATATGCAAATAAGTTATGCTAATGAGCTCCTGCACCTCTTTTTTTATGAAAGGACCCCTGCATGTGGCCAGCATGACTAAATGCTGAGGAGCACAAAATGCTGTTACCTTTCCACTGAAGTGGTACCTATTTATCTACTTGCAATTTCTCACTTTCAAACTGCTAGGTTAGCAGGAGCTGGGGCCATCACACAGCACTTGGGTCTTGAACTGCTGAACTACAAACCTTCTGGTCTGCAGCTCAGCATCTTAACCTCTGAGCCACTGCAGCCCAGTTTTACTTGTGCATCAATAAATCAGCAAAATATATACATCTTAGATATAAATTATGTAAATAATATATACATATACTGTATAAATTGCATACAAGAAGCATACAATGTGCTTAAACAATACCAACTACTTTATAAAATGATCAGCAAAAGCAGAAAATCTAAAAACTTTGGCAAAAATATATAGATAAATATAAAAATAAATTAAATGGGAAACTCATATTCATAAAACTAGGAATCAGATCAGGAGGCTGCACAGAGTAAATAAACACACAGTTTAACCATGAGGTTTCTTTTTTGCCCAGAACAGTAATCCCGAAATGTGCTGCCCAAAGGTGCCATGGCACTTACAAGTGTGTTTTTCGGTACCCACTTCCTTCTTCCTCAATTCATCTCATCTCCAAAGCAAGGAGCCATTTCTGGTTTTCTGCCTCCTCAATGGCTCAGGAAATGTTTTGGAAGAGCACAAGAGGCATCACTTTTGAGTCTGCAGGAAGCACCCATTTGGAAACAACTGCCTCTGTCATTGGGTTGCCAGGTTCCTACTTCAGTTGGGGTATCTACCATCCTGGCTAAACCTTTCTGCTGCCAATTAGCTGGGTAGTGGGAGAAAAATGGGAGGGGGGAATGGGATTGGCAATTGCAAGTCCTTACATGATGATAACACTTCTGGTCATAGTGAAGTGACATCATTGTGTCAAGATGCTGACAATGCTCTAGCATTTGGCTAAAACTTTATTATATAACCATAAAGTTTTGACTGAAAACTAGAATGTCATTGGTGATATCATTTGCTCATGAGCTCCCCCCCATCCCACTCCGAACAGGTCAGTCTCTTGCTATTGTCAGCCTCAGACTGGTTACCCCATTCTGTCAAAAACAAATGCTGAGATTAAAACCTTGAAACATTTTGTGATTGGACCCAATTTACATGGCAGCTATTTTGTTGTCAACTGCTCCCCTGATTGCAGCCATTGAGCAGTGGGGGCCAGTGGCTGTTTGCAAAAATTCAGAAGTGACCATAGCCTCAATAAGGAGGAACGTTCTTTTGTCGGTAAATTTATGCGAGAGAAAATGACTGAGCCTTAAACCTCACACGAGGCATTTAGCATTGAGGCAGGATTTAATTTCTGCTAGCCTCAATCCATTTGCTAAGCACTGGGCCAACTTATTTACAGCTTTCTCAACATTTTCTGTATTGTTTGAATAAATGCTCCAAGAACTGGGTTCTATTGCTTTGTTGATTTACTAATTGTTATATAATGAGCAAATCTGGTTGGGCTTCTCCTATCTTAACCTCATGATGTTTAATAGAATACTCATTTATAGAAATGTTCTGATTCAGTGTATGGGCTAGCTATGGTTCAGCCCCAAGGTTTCCAGAGATAATGGAGTACACTTCACTGGATGTACTTGACTGAGGTTGTAGAGTATAGTTCATTTTCCTCTGAAGTATATGGGAGAACATGAAGTGTTTTCCAGTTCAGCATCTGCTCTCTGTAATGATTAGAAATTCTTTAACACTATTTTTTTATCCATGGAACAACAGCATGATTGCTGTCTATGCTACACTTCTGTATCACTGTATCTGTTGATTTAGTGACCACAATGGCTGTATTCACATGCTTTCCTTAAACCAGTGCATTCTATTGTGTGACCAAATGCTTTTTATGTGAATGATTCACCAACTGGAGCACTACCTGGAAAGATTTATGTACAGGAAATTCAATAACCATTTTAGGTCAATTCCCCCCATGTGTTATAGTGATAGAAATCTAGAGTAACTCTATTGCATTCATCATGTCTCTCTAAATTTGTTAAACTCAGCACAAAAATTGGTCTTCTAAATCAAGAAATATAAATGCTATTCAATTCATAGTGCTGTGGGTTGAGCTATGGGGTTGGATTCAATACTTCTATGAATGGAGCAAGTATATGGATCTAGTGGGGGGGGGGGGGGTTGCTTCCTTTTCCTCCACAAACTTTCTCCACTGATGATAGGTAGAAGAAGACCTTTCAAGACTGTATGCCAAGATGTATTTTGGCCTTAGTTCCCCAGCCACAAGAGACAAATAAGTGACCTAGTAGCAGCCAAACACAATCTAGGCTGTAAGCCACTTTGTGAATCGAAAGTGGTATTAAAATGAATTAAAATCATGATGGAAACATTAAGGGTACGTATTTATTTGTTAAGTAATAATCCCCCCCAAAACTAATTTTGGTTAATGGTGGTATTATAACATATCTCAGGGCTTTTTTTTTTAAAGAGGTGCTGGAACACTCAAGGGGGAAATGAAGTTTACTGTCTGTATACTGAAAACCCATGAACTTTTAAACATTTTAAAAAGAATTTTGTCAAAGAGGTTCGAGAACTCCATTTTAGTGCATTCCCCCAGAAAAAAAGCCCTGACATATCTGATTGTTAAAAATCTGGAAATCTTTGGAAATGACCATTATTCTAGTGTCTGTCTGCTTTACAGATCCCTCCCCCCATTACCCACTGCTGTTCTGCAGACCTGTGGAGCGGAAGTGAAGGGGGTTCATCAGCATCACACCCATGTACAACATCACTTTCAGCACAAAACCCGAAGTGATGTCTTCAAGTCAGGGTGACATTCTAGAATTCATCCAAAAGGCTATGGCTTAACGAAGATGCCCACAAAATTCCCCCCAAACCAAAACTTTGCCCCAGTCTCTGGAGTGATGTCATGACATTGAGGATGATGCTCTATGTGAGGCAAAGTACCCTGTTTCCTCTCAAGGGTTAATGTGAATAGTAATAGGCCTATTCCAGATTCCAGGTGTCAGTAATTGGGCCTTTCTGCCTGCACTGTTCAAGAATGTGGTAATTAGCTCTTCTTGGGAACCTGTGGTCCACTGGATGGGAGGCAGGAAGCAGGAGTGATGTCATAATCTCCTAGAGGGGTTCAGCAAGAACATAGCCTAATTGGATTTGGACCATGACCTGACACCAGATGGCTTGAAACTATAATTGGGCTAGAAGCCAGAGAGAAGCCATGTTAACTCAGTGATTTCAGTGGACTGAGGCCTGGACTATGTTAAGCTTGCATTACAATGAACAGCTACATAGAGAATGCTTAAGCTTCTTTCTTGGACTCTGAGACTTTAAGATTGTGCCATCTAATACCTGGTATTAGCTTCTTTGTTTTCAGCTGTACGACTTTAATAGTTTGTGCCACATAGTAACAAATTTATTCTTTAAATACTTAATAAACCTCACATATTTTTAAAATCAAAATCTGATTTATTGTATACAGTTACCCCTGGGAACTCATGGAGTCCAGACTTGGACTCCTTAACACTCTAGGAATTGCCTAAAGCTCTGTGGTTTTGGTGACTCCTTTAACATCATTCCTGATGTCATGATATCATCATTTTAACTCTGGAAATTACATCACTGTCCCCACCCCCAAAATCCTCCTGGGTGTGCCTGGCATCCCTAATTTCCACATTTTTCTTCTAGCCTAATTCTGTCAGCCACACTGGGGGGGGGGGGGGGATGCTGTAACTAACTGGATCCCATGATGTAAGGTGGGAGCAAAGAGTTTCTCCTCCTTGCAAGCATACACACAGTTTTTGTTTTAAAATAGGCCCCATCAACCCACACATGAGAAAGCTAAGAAAGGACTAAAAGATACACTACTGTTGTCTCATCTCCCTGTATTCACTTTGCAAGAAAGAATTTTGATTATCTATACAACCAGGATGTTTCATTCTATATACCTGAAATTTGACAGAGACAAACACTTGGGTGAAGGGTACGGCCTTAAAAATTTCATCTGAATTGTGTGGAGAAAGTTATAGCTGGATTATTACTTATTTATTGAATGACAGAATTACACACAGAAAACATATAATAATATAAAATATGTAACCAAGTTGGTACAATGGGTATGCAGACCAATTGGACAATCCCCCTAAATACGAATATCTAAATTTTCAATCCACTCAGTCGCAGCTGGGGAGAGTTCAAAGAGCTCCATCACATCACCCTGGAAAGCACAATGCTCACCTTCCTGTGACAGATGGAAAATAGCTTGGCAGGCTGCACAACAATCACATTTGGGTCCTGGTATTTTGCCCCATTTAAACTACCGGCCTGCATAGCTGACAAAGCCTGTTTGTATTCCATTAGCTGTCTTCCATACTTTATGTGATGTCAAATCCTGCGAGCCTCTCATTGCTGTTTATCAGGTTATGGATATCGGGTGGAACTGATTGCATTCATGTTTGCAACCATTTATTCCGTAGATTGAAATGTTGTGATTTCAAGATTTGTGCAGGTCTTATTGCTTTGCTGGGTGTTGGGAACTTAGTCTGGATAGGACCATGTCAGCCATGTCTCTGTGGATGGGTAACTCTTGGTGTTCATTGATCAACCTATATTCATGAAGAAGAGCATCTTGTCTTCAGAGATGTGGGGGAGCAATGTGGCACAAAGTGGGTAGTCAATAAGCCAGATTGGGGTTTAATACATCCGCTGGTGGGTCTCATTGTTGTACTGAGTTAGACTTCAAGTTTATGGACATGGGGGTGTTTAATCCACACTGAAGCACCATATTCTGCAGTGCTATAATCAAACTCCAAAGCTGAGACTCCAAATGTTGTAGCAGACACAACCAAAGTTGTACCACATAATTTTTGGAGAATCTTGTTTCATATGCATATTTTTGCATGCTACAGTGGTAAGATGATGTTTATAGCTCAAGGTCCTGTCCAGGGTAGTACCAAAATACTTAAGTGTATAGTAGACATTCAGTTCACAGTTGGCAAGATTGTTATTGAGATGGAAACAGGAAACTTTTGTTTTTCCTGGACATGGAATAAGCTGCCATTTACGCTAGTAGTCAGCCAGAATTTTGAGGTCCCTAGTCAGTATTTCCTCAGTTCTTTCAATTGATTTCTGCCTTACTGCAATCACCATGTCATTGACATAAGCAAACTTCCTGGATATTGTCTCGGGAACTTCAGATATGTATAGATTTAAGAGAACTGGGGCAAAGACTGAGCCCTGGGGTAGACTGTTATTCTGTTTTTTCTACTTGCTAATTGATTGGCTCATAATTACTTTGCTCAGCATGCTATTTAGAAGTCAAAATAATGTTCTGCAAGGGAAAATCTTGTAAAAATTTGTACAGCAGACCATCCCCCCAGACTGTGTCATAAGGGGCAGTCAGATCGACAAAAATTGCTGATGTATTAAGACACTTCTGATACCCTGTGTGAATAAAAGTTGTTAAGCTGAAAACCTGGTCTTCACAACTACAATGGGGTATAAATACTGCTTGCTCTATAGGGACATGTTTGTTAATTCTGCCACTGATTCTGTTCAGGATTAGCCTCTTGAGGAGTTTACAAGAGGAGCTCAGAAGCAAGGGCGTAGTCTTTCCAATTTCCCGGGGGGAGGGGGCTGGGGCTGGGCCAGAGACATCACATTCCATTGTCTCTGGGGGAGGCTCAGCACTTCCTGAAAAAGTTCAGGGGGCTCCAGCTCCCTAGCCCCCCTGAAGTTGATGCCTATGCTCAGAAGGGAAATAGGTCTGTAACTTTCTGCCAGATGTTTTGGTTTTTCAGGTTTCAGAATAGCAACTATCTTTGCCATCTTGAAGTCCCCTGGGAGTCTTCCTGTTTTTTCGACTGAAACTTTGTGAGCCACTTCTTAGTGAACATGCTGCTGTTGATCAGGAACTTATTATGGATGCAATCAAAGCCTTGTGCCTTTCCATTCCTGATGTCCTCCAGTGCCTTGGAAACCTCATCAGCACTGAAATCCCCTGACAGCTCGCAGTCTTCAGGACAGGTGCATTCCAAACTCTGGAGTTCTTAATTTACTCTGATTGTAAAAGCTCAGTTATTTGCAGCTCTGGATAGGGATACCATTTGGGCAGCTACCTAGTTTGATGTTACTTCCAGATTTCCTTGAAGCACAAATGGGCTTGCACCTAGTTTTTTTTTAACAAGCTCCATACTTTCCTACTGAGATGCCTGAAATCCAAATTTGTAGTTGCTTCAGTCCATTTTTGCAGCATGGAGTTCATCTGCTACTTCTGAGTCTTTGCTGTCAAAGAAATTTTGATACAGCCTCTTGCTCTGATCAGTTCAACCTTTAATATATTCTCTCTGATATCCTCAAGGAACAGCTCCAATGAATCAGTGGTAGTTATTATGTGTTGGAGGGACCCATGAGACCATGAGATCTTCACTGAAACCTTTCCAATTTGCCCTCTTAAAGTTCCATCGTGCTCTTGGAAAAGATAACTAATATTTGGATTCCTAGCTTGAGGATTTTAGGTCAATGCTGACTGCATGGGAGAGCCTCAAGAACAGATCTGGATATAGACAAGGGATCTGGGTTGGACTCCGTATTTCATGCTGCTGATCTGAAGGTGCCTCTGTCTTTAGTTTTCAAAACAAGATGCAAGCCATGTTTTTCAGCCCAGTCAACAAGTGCCTCACCATTCTTATCATTAACCAAGTATCTCCGATTTCTGTGGTGGCTGTTAGAGTCACCGGTGTATACAGTAGAACGAGAACACATTGATAGGACATGTGCTGGCCATGAAACTGCAGGAGGTTTATAAATGTTGACAATATGTACTTTCCCGGCTTTTACCATGATTGTGTGGATTGTATTGTATTGACCAACTTCATTGTGGAAGTTGGTCAATACCAGCTTTACATTTTTAATGTTGCTTCAGGCATAAGTCACTATGCCATAGGTATGATAGTATGTGATGTCAATAACATCATATCCCACAATATTCACTCTGTGGTTGGCTCAATTTTCATTATCAAGATGAGTTTCTTGAGCAAGAGCTAAATCTATTTTATTGGCCAGTAAGGTTTACAAGTATTGGCATTTAGACTTGCTTATACCCTCAATATTCATTTGGCAGATTTGGATGCGGTCTTCTATACCCCTTGTCAAGTAGTCCCGAGAAGGACTGTTTGATTGTGTTTCCATGTGTATAGTGTAGTTTAGCCAGGAGAACCTATGATTGTCCAGCAGCCAGAAGTTCTAGCTCTTTAGTATTATCCAGGGTGCACTCCGAGGAGGTGAGCTAGAATTACACCCTGTTAGAGCTGGAAATGTTTTGCTAGTGGGAAAAAAATAGAAATGAAACCCACATGTAATAACTAATACATATACTCCTGCTACTGTTAGCATTATAATGTTTATTATAGGGTAGTTATGTATTTGGAATTAAAGTGATGGTAAATGTTAGCCTTTTCTGGTTTCATCGTACTGCATATTCAACTCTCTCTCTCTACTATGTAACCATTATTCTTAATAAAACAGATGTTGAAAAAAAATACATATAAGTCCAGTCATTAAATAACCTGAATTGAGGTTTTTAAACAGAAGATGAACCAGACCCATTTTTATTCACATCCTTAGGAGTCCCTGGATATTAATCTAGCAATTTGCAGAACCATGAAATATGGATAGTATTTCCCCCTGCCACTACAATGGTACGCTAAATTTTCTCCCTGTTCTGTCTTGTTCCCAATATTTGGGTAGATTAATTTTTAATGTGTCTTGCTCCTTATTTTCTGGTGAAGGGACTTTTGAACAATATCTTCAGTTTAACTGAATGGACCTTTCCTGAGCTAGGAGCTCCAGAGAAATTGCTTTGTGCTTCTGTATGTAAGACTGTGTTGTGCATGCTCTACTAGGGCATTATGCTAAATGCAGCTGGTTCCACTGAAAGAAAAGGATAAGTTACCTTAATGTGTTACATTTCTGTTTTACTTTCAGAGTTTGCCTTTAACACTTCTGCTAACTAAAACAAATTCATATGCCCAGATCCCTTGTTATAGATCAATGGAGATGGCAAAGTATAAATAGTATTGGTCTTCTGCACATCATGAATTAGAAATGGGAGCACCCAGGACTGTTGCTTAAAGCTTGCTGTTTTTTCCTTCTTGGCATATACTGCCAATGAAAAAGGGCTCATGCCTTACCTTTATCTCCTCAAATACAAGGAATCCACAGTACATTGCTGAGGACTGTGGTACAAATGTGGTTACCATTCAAAATTACCACTATTGAATGTGACCCCCTCACTTCATACAAATTACCACCCACCACAATCTCCAGTACAAAGGTTCAGGGATACAGGTTGGTCAAGCAGTCACATTTCACAACCTGTCTTGTCTCTTTTTAATATACAGGGAGCCCTGACCCTTTCACACACCAGGGCCCCCTGTCTTATTCCCAGAGACATTACAAGACAGGGCAGCCCAGTCCCCCATCAACCATCCCTCACTCAGATGCTTCAGAGAGCTATTGGGGTTGGGACCCAAACACTGCTTCACTTTCATACTGCCACTGTTTAGCTATATCTTCACACACACACACACACACACACGTGTGTGTGTATGTGTATATATGTGTGTGTGTATATATACATATAAATGAGTGTGTATATGTGTGTGTGTGTGAAGATATAGCCACACACACACACATATACACACACATATATATACATATACACACGCACAGGTTTGTGTGTATGTGTGTTCCTTTCTCTGAGACTGCATACATTTAGTCAGCAGGGTTAACCAGAAAAGGGTTAACTTTTACTGAAGGCTTAAAAACAACATTGGAGTCATTCAAATAAATATAATGTTACTTAATGCTTGTTATCTCTGTTCTATCCAGCTGTAGCTCTTCCTAACTGCCTTAACGGCTCTAACTGCCAGCTCTCCTCCCAGTATTCCATCAGCTCTCATTGGTTGCTGTTAGCAAAAGGATCTGTCCATCACACTTAACTTATAGACATGCAAGTCAAGCAACAATTAGATCAGCTCACTGTTGCTATCTAATGTTTAGCTTCAACATCGAGCCTGCTTTCTTCCTTCTTGTGCTACAAGGTCAGGACACTTGAGCTGCCTTTCCTTTCAGTTTTCAGTACAGGCTGTTGTGTTCTCCCTTTTATTAGTCTAGATTCAAAAAATATATTTGACAATACATGGGGGAAAGAAACTATAATTTCCATGTATCAATGTGAAAACTTACTTGCATAAATGCATTTAAATCAAGACAGCTCAGTAGCCTTTAAGAAACACTGAGTAATGCTGTTACAAGGAACATAGAAATACCACCTACAGAGTAAGTAATTTGCATCTTAAACTGTGGATTTTTTGTTTTTGTTTTCAACAATGTGCATCTCAACTGTTGGCTGTGATGTTGGTGACATGGTGGCCGATGAGAGAAGGAAGTCTGTTAATAGGAATGGGAACAAACTGGCTCACAAACTAAAGTTTGTGACAAATTTTGGTCAGTTCATGGTTCATGAAGTGAAGTTGGTGGCAGGTCAACTGGCATGAACTTTCCACAAACTTTCAAGCATTTTGTGGAGTTCATGCCAGTTTGTGAATGGATACATTTCCAGACAAACTGTCTCTGGTCAATCTAAATGTTTACACAACTTCAAAGCAACAGGTGGTGGAACTTGGAGGGCATGTAGAGGAGCATGTGGGGGAGATCTGCTGCAATTTTGATAACTCTAGCTTGCACAGGCTCCATTTTATATACTCCTGAACGTTCTGAACCTGTGCCTGTCAAAATGACGACAGGCAGTCATTTTGACAGGCACAGGTTCAGGAATGTATAGAATAGATCCTGTGCAAGCTAGAGACACAAAACTGACCAGAGATCTTTGGGTGATTCTCCTCTACCTGCCCTCAAAGTTTGGGGAGGATTAGATTTACAGGATCCGGGTTGTGGCCCCTCAAAGAAAGTGCTCCCAAGGAAGTACTTTCTGGAGAAATGATGGGGGGGGGGTCACTTCCCCAGAAAGAACTTTCCCGAGGGCACATTCTTGTGGGGGGGAGGGGATGTAACTAAGACTCTGTAAATCCAATCCTCACCAAACTTGGAGAGCAGATAGAGGAGAGTCAGCCAGAGAGCTCCTGTGAGTTTTATTTATTTATTTACTTCCTGGGATTTATATCCCGCCCTCCCCGCCAAATGACAGGCTCAGGGCGGCTCACAACAAGAGTTAAAAATACGATCAATTTAAAATAACACATATTCCAAACAAGATCGGCAGCATTACAATATACCCACAGGTGGGTCCGAACAGCATTCATATATAATCCCTGTGTAAACATACACAGGCTGGCAGATCGAATTGCCGGCAGATGGAACTGGGCCAGGGCTAAGATGCTTACCCTAGGCGGCCCCTACCTGAAAGCCTGGTGGAAGAGCTCTGTTTTATAGGCCCTGCGGAACTGCATCAAATCCCGCAGGGCCCTGATGTTCTCCGGGAGCTTGGTGTCTGTAGCTCACAGGGGGGGGAGGGGATGTTCCCTACTGCATTACAAACCTTACAAACCAAATCAGTTTGTTTGGCCCCCAAAAGTTCATGATGGTTCATGAACTGGGCACACCATGACCCATGAACCAAACTGCATTTTTTCAGTTCGTGCCCATCCCTATCTGTTAATGTGTTGGGTCAAAAATTACTCTCTTTTCATGGCTGCATCCATGGGCATATTGGGGGGGAGGGCTACTCTTTATCAAGCAATTGACAACCATACCAGCTGTTGTCATCACACTTGGTGATGGGTTTTTACTACTGCTGTTTTGTATTTTTGTATTCTATTTTTGTATGTATAAATATTTCATTTCAATGCATAGTCTTTTGTAGCACATGCAAAAAAAAAAGTAGTACAGTTCCAGAAGTTTTAGTTTTTAGACTTTCATATGAACCCTTTGGGGAAAACACAATGAAGAATGCTGGATCTCATGATTACCATATACTAAAGAAATTGTCACAGTATAGCTAAACTTTCTAAGCTTGATAATGAACTACCTGGATGCTGTCAAAATGGAATGTATCTCAGCAACTCCCATGTATTCCAATACTCCTCTGCCAATGATCGATGGACTCTCCCTGGCAAAATATTATATGGCATTTGGAGCTGCAGTGAGAAGGTGAAATCTGACCAAATGGCTCTTCTTTACTCTTGTGTTTGTGCAATAAGACTTAAGCTGAATTTGCGGTACTTACATAAGAGCAATGGAGCATGATTTCCCCAATTTTCCCTCCTCATTGCAGCTACCAATAACAACTATTATTTTATTGGAAAGGGTTCTTCACTCCTGAGTACAGGGTTTTTAGTGTCACAACAGGCTGCTGGGAAAGGGGAAGCTCCTATTGAATAAATCTAATATAAATATTGTTTATGTATTAGAAGTATTTATGCCACCCTCCCAAATGAGTTCAAAGTTGGTTTATAAGATCATATTTGTACCACAAACTACATAGGCAACATTAATTAAAAATATGTTAAACCACTATATTGTACCCCAAGACAATTCTGTTCCCAGCCCTCAAAAAATTGTGAGAACTTGAACACTAATTCCTTAATTCCATAAAAAACTATGTAAAAGTTCTTTTAATTACCAGCTGCCTCTGGAAGTCCATTCTACAAGGTAGGGGCAGCAACAGAAAAAAAATTGCTGGGGCACAGATAATCAAAGCATTCACCAAAAGGGCACTTCCAAAAAGAATTCTCAAGCTGAACAGAGCCAATGTGTGCCTGAGCTCACAGAACAAGAAGTGGTCCTTCTGATGTGTAGATATTTGATTGTGAAGCACTTCAAAAGTAAGAAACAACACTCTGGTTGAGCCTGGAAGCATATTGGTTGCCCATGCCATTGTTTCAGTTTTTGCATAATGTAGCCGTATTGGCTAACCCCATCAGCAAGTGGGTTGCAGTGCTCTGAACTATATGAAGCATGAAAGTTAGAGTTGCCAAGTCCCCCCGGGGGGGCGGGAAAACCCCTGCTTGATTGGCCCGCTCCCTGCCAGCCCAGATTGGGCCACTGGGGGGAACCCCAGCCCCAAATTGCCAGGCTATGGGGATGTGCCCAGTGTGATGACATCACCCAGAGGTGACATCATCACGTCAGGCACATTTTGGGGGGAGGGGGGCACTCTATCATTTGAGGGAAAACACTATGGTTTCCCCTCAAATTATAGAGGCCCTACCCCTCAATGTGTCCAACACGATGATGTCACTTCTGGGTTATGTCATTGTGATGTGCGTACTTTGCACGCGCACCAGAAGACTCCCACAGAGGGCTGGGACTTCCCCTGCTAAAACGTACATAAGACTTGGCAACCCTAATGAAAGTTGTCTTCAAGGGCAGCCCAATGGACATTAAAACCACAAGTTAGTGTGGTGCCAGTGGTGAGAATGTTAGACTAGGCACTTAGAGACCCAGGTTTGAATCCCTCAATCTCCCATAGAAGCTCACTGGGTAACCTTGGGCCAGTTGTATACTCTCAGCCTAACCTACCACTCAGTGCTGTTGTGTGGATAAAATGAAGGAGCTAAGAATGATTTCAGCTGCTTTGGGTCCCCTTGTGGAAGAAAGAAAAAGAGAATGTTCAGTATGTGTTCGTTTTGTTATGAGTTCAAATTACACCCGCAAGCTTGTTCTTACTAGTTAACAAGGTGTTCTTCAGTACTAGAACAGCATGTCATTCTTAAAATGCCATCATCATGACACTGCTGATGCTGAGTGAAAAGCTCCAGCCTAATTCCAGTTGAAGTGAAAAGTAATTTTGCTTATGAACTAGTTAGATACCACTCAGGAAGTACATACTGCAATAACATCTTTTTTTCCTTTTGCAGTACCCATGTGTAAGATGCTCTAATTTCATTCTTGCTTATTCCATTGTCATGAGAGCTTTCATGTTAAATGATTCTTCACTCTAAGCAGGTTTTACATACTGCAACACAAAAGAATTCTGTTTCTTCCTATCAGCTTGTAAAGGTTAAAGACCACTTGAATACGTTTGAACAGTCTCACTGTTGTCATCTTTGATCTCGGATCTTTAATTTTCACACTGTCTACAAATCAGATTAATACAAATGTGTGTGTACTCCTTAAAGGAGAAAAATATCAAGCTGTGCGTAAATCATCCATAAATGTCCTGCCAACTTAATTAAAGCAGTTAGATTCAAATGAGAGTCTTTTGTCACAGCAATTAACAAAAATTAGCATGTCATTATGGGATGTGGGAGAGGTTTTGCAATTCTATATTAAAAAAGAACCCTTACATTATATGAAATAAAATGGGCTGAGTATAATGAGATCATAATTTCAGAGATGGTGCAAGGATAATACTGCTGCCTCTAAAAATGTAGAAAAGATTATATAGTCAGCATTATGTACTTGAATATATATCATTTAATTCTGTGGCTGTAAAGACATAACTAGGTTTTGCAATGAGAAAGAAGAGGTTCACAATCCCGTGTTGCCTTCAAAATGCTAAAGTTGGGTTGAGAGAATTTGCAGTGTGGGCCTTAATCCTTAACTATTCCTTGCCTGCTGACTCCAGGAAGGGGATTCTGAGGGACATGTCCTTCTGCTTTATAAGATCAGGGCTGAGTTTCTGGATCCCTTTCTGTTTCAAGTATTTTGAAGCTTGAGTGTAGTCATGGGTGCAAATCTTTTGGTGGGAACTGAAGGGCAACAGCCAAAGGGGATATGGCTCCTAGCCCACAGCACAGTCTTTGGCCCTGAGTGAGCTGACTGAGGGTGATTTCTCACTAGCCTTGCCCCCAGTTTACGTTCCTGCCTGAGCCGGTGCTTCTGGTCAATTTCACAACAGTTGTTCCCGGCTCTCACTTTGTTCAGGGGTATTGCAGAGCTGCATCGGAGTTTCCCTGGAGCAAGAAAAACCTGTTTTTTGAGGTTTTTCTTGCTCCAGGGAAACTCCGATGCAGCTCTGCAATACCCCTGAACAAAGTGAGAGCCGGGAACAACTGTTGTGAAATTGACCAGAAGCACCGGCTCAGGCAGGAACGTAAACTGGGGGCAAGGCTAGTGAGAAATCACCCTGAGTGAATCCCAGACCAAAGCAGCAGTTGCAGCTGTATAGGGCATTTTGATTGCTGTTGTTATTTGTCTAATTATATTTGTGTTAGTTTCGTAAGCCACTTTGGATTCCTAACATGCAGAAAAGTGTGGTATAAATATGTAAATAAACTAATATTCTCCTCTGAAAAATACTTCCTTAAGATAAGGCAATTTGATCATCTTTCTGAGTTAATCAGCAGTAATAGACTCATTTCCAGTGAAAATTAAGGTAGACCAGCTCGTTCCATCTTTCCTCCCCCCCCACCTCCCTCTCTGCCAGGTCATCCCTTTTTACTTTCTGTGGGGGGGTCGCAAGTGCCGTTTCCTCCCCACAGCACAGTGTAGCACCCTGCCGGTGCCCCGGGAGGCCACTTCCCCCCCTTGTGCTCTCCCGAAACAACTTGTGTCCTGATGCAGACAGAGGAGAACTTTATACTGAGCTGGATGGGAACCTGGCACCACAGCAGCACAGAACAGATTTACATAGTAAATACAAATTGGGTCCTAGTCTCCACAGTACAGAGTACATCACACAGTACAGTATGTGCTAGTCTCCACAGTCCCTGTCTCTTTACCCAAAATCTTTCTGATAACATGTCATTATAGTATACTCCTGTCCTGTTAACTGTGTTAAAAGTCCTCTTAAATAATTCAGTTTACATAAGAGAAGGCCCTGCTCAGATGAGCAAAACTGTTGCGGTAGAACATATCAGGAGAGCCAGTCCCACAGATATGAAAGTCCCAGGCCATGACAAGCTTTGTATTGAATTGAGCCTGGTAACGGATGAACTGCCAGTGCAGTGACTGCAAAATGGGAATAATATTCATGCTTTGCCTGGCTCCTGATAATCACCAACCTGCAGTATTCTGCTCTAGCTTGAGCCTCTGAGTTGATTTCAGTGGGAGGCCTATGTAAAGTGTATTGCAGCAATATAGTGGAAAAATTGCATGCACAAGTTACCGTTTGAGAGGGCTACCTGTGTGATAGTGACGCCATCTTTCAAAAGAAAATTAAGAACTTCAGCACAGGTCAGATGTGCTCCCATTTAGGGAGACCCATCAGGAGCCTGGCTGTGGCATTCTGCATCAGCTGCAGCCTCCAGATCTGCAACAAGGGCAGCCCCATGTAGAGAGCATTACAGTAGTCTAATCTTGAGGTGACCATTGCATGGATCACTGTAGCCAGGACGTCACAGTTGAGGAAGGGAACCAGCTGCCGAGCCAGCCAAAGATGGTAGAAGGCCAACTTGGCAGTGGCTGCTACCTGGGCCTCCATTGTTAAAGAGCTCCCAACCTCCTAACCTCCAGCATGGGAACCAAAGATGCCCTGTCTAAAGTTGGGAGTGGGACCCCCCCTCCCCAGACCCCCCCGACTCAGTCACAGGACCTCTGTCTTCACCGGGTTCAATTTCAGCCGGCTCAGTCTATGCCAACCAGCCACGGCATGCAATGCCCAGTCCAGATCTTCTGGGCTGGAGTTTGACTGGTCACCCAACATCAGATAGAGCTGGGTGTCATCAGTGTATTGGTGACATCCCAGCCCATACCTCCGGAAGATCTGGGTAAGGGGGCGCATGTAGATATTAAACAACATTGGGGAGAGCACCACCCTCTGAGGCACACCACATTCCATTGGGTGTCTCCTGGATTGCTGCTCCCCAAGTACCACCCTTTGTCCCCGACCCTGGAGAAAGGAAGCGAGCCATTGCAAGGTCCACCCCTGTATCTGCATGTCGGCGAGGTGGCAGGTCAGCAGCTGATGGTAGACTGTATCGAATGCAGCTGACAGATCTAACTACAGCAATGCTGCCATGCCGCCCCAGTCTAGGTGTCTCTGGAGGTCATCAGTTAGGGCAACCAGCGCTGTCTCCGTCCCATGTCCTGAGTGAAAGCTGGACTGGAGGGGATCAAGGATGGAAGCATCATCCAGAAAGCCCTGTAACTGTATCACCACCACCCTCTCAATTAATTTGCCCAAATAGGGCAGATTGGAAACCGGATGATAGTTGGCCAATTTAGTTGGATCCAAAGATATTTTTTTTTAAAGAGGAGGTGGACCATCACTTCCTTGAGTGCCCTCGGGAACTGCCCCTCAAAGAGGGCCTTGTTGATATTCTCCCGGGCGGCACCTTGCAGCCCCTCATGGCCCACTTTAATGAGCCAAGAAGGGCACAGATCAAGGCTGCATGTGGTTGGATGTACAGTCCTGAGCAATCTGTCAACTTCCTCCAGACTGAGGGGGCCAAACCCATCTAAGCCCGGAATCAGAGACATGCAAGGGGCCTCGAGTTCACTCACTGTTTCAACTGTGGCGGGGAGGTCATGGCGGAGCATCAAGACTTTATCTGCAAATAGCTCGCAAATGCCTCACAGCCAATATCCAAATCCCTAGCATTTGGTCTGCCCTGTGGCAGAACTGTTAAAGACCGAATCATTCTAAACAATTGGGCTGGGTGTGAGCTCATGGATGCAATCCAAGATGCATAGAACTTTCTCTTAGCGGCCTTGACTGCCATCTCATAGATCTCATAAATGTCCTATAAGATGTTCTTGTAGCTTCATCTCAAGCACGGTGCCATTATCTCTCTAGCCAACGTAGCTCTCGCTTCATAAGCCACAGTGCCTGGGTAAACCTGTGAGGGTGCAGAGGGTACCTGGGAGTGATCTCATTGATGGCTGCAGAGAACCGGCCATGCCAGTCCTCCACTAGCTCATCCAACAAGCTGCCAGGGGCATTGGATCCCACAGGGCCATCTGGAACCACATTGGATCCATTTGGCTCTGCGGGCGAGCTAAAATAAGCTCACTGCCTAAACAGGGTCAGGGTGGCACATGGTGGTCCCATAGCATGGTGGTCCGACCATGGTACTGGCCAAGCAGTGATCCAACCACTGTTACCCCCGCAGCGAAGATTAAATTGAGTGTGCACCCAGACCAGTGTGTGGGGGTCGTAACAAGTTGGGAGAGGCCCAGCATCCCCATGGATGACACTAGATCCGCTGCCTGAGTGGAGGTCACATCCTCAACATGGACATTGAAGTCACCCAAGACCAATAGTCTGGGATATTCCAGCACCCAGCCTGATACAGCCTTCATTAGGGACGGCAGGCTATTGGCTGGCACGTTAGGTGGTCGATACACCAGCCAAATCATCATACTCTCCTCGGCCTCCCACACCAGACTGACACACTCAATGCCCGTGATCTCCACTGCCAGAAGCGCCCTGAAGGAGTAAGCCTCCCAAATGAAAATAGCCACTCCTCCCCCTGCCCCCTAGTCCATGATTGGTGTAGGACTGAGAACCCCGGGGGGCAAGTTGGGAGAGAGCTACAGTCCCCCCATTCCACACCCAGGTCTCGGTCATGCATGCCAGGTTGACCTTCTGATCTAACAAGAAGTCCTGAAGGACCTTGGTCTTATTATTTATCAACCTGGCATTGCACAACACCAATGTCGGAGGGGGTTATTAATCCTAGCCCCACTGCCAACAACCATCAGGATGGGTAACATAGGTGATTTGCAAGTAAATTGAAAGAAATGTTACAACTCAAGCCAGTTCTCTTCCATGATGGCCATTAATATTTCCAATCCTTTAATAGTTGTTACTTGGGCAATACATGGAAGCAGCTGATTTCTTCCTTCCTGCCTAACATCTACTAAGAGAGGGAAAAAACTGAAAAAAACCAAATGTAGGGGTTGTGTTAAACTCAAACCCTGGAGTAAAATGCATTTCACCACAGCCTCATTTGATGAAAAGTGTTTGAGGGGAATTTTAAAAAAATCTGGGACACTAGTATGTTCCTGCTTGATAGAATATAATAGCTGCTGTTGTACTGACTTTCCATCAATACCTTTTTTTCTAAGAAAAAGAAGTGTGAGAGACATCTACAGTGCCAATTTAAGGAGGCAATGAAAGTAACAGAGAGTGCATGCTTCTGTTCTTCAGTAGCTGAATTCCAACATTCCTTGCTCCAGAGAAATAAAGAACTTATTCCTGCCTTTACACAGGACTTGATGGACTTGGCTAGCCAGAAACCAGTTTTACAGCTCAGAGACATTAAGCCCATCAGCAAGACAAAGGTTCTAGCCAATGAGTCATTCCAGCCCTCCAGATATCTCTGTTACAACCCATATAGAGTGTAACATTGCCCAACCCCTTAAGCCCCTCTCCTCTAGTGGACAGGATTTTGGGGGTGGACAACCAAGGGGTGATGTCAGGGGAGGTGTCCAGCCAAGCCCTCCCCCAGGGCCCCCTAATAAAAGAGGACACCCAACAATGTGTTCTCTCTCTAGCTTTTACTACCTCTTACCCTACCCTACCCTACCTCCTTGGCTCTTGGTTGTGCAGCCAGAGTCTACACGTCTTGCTGTGGGTTCAGGACATGTGCCCCTAACTCCCTCCTAGCCTCCCCTTATTTTTCCAGATGGAACGTGGCATCTCTCCAGACAAGTAATTATTGCCCTCTATGAATACCAATGATATTCCTGCTCATGCAACCATCTTTTTGCTCTATCTGTATTTCTTAGGATCTGTATAAGTGTGTGTGTGAATCAGTATTGTTTGCTTGAATAAGAATAAATTATTTACTGAAGCCAGCCTCCTTGCTTATTTTCTGGTGTGTCTGGAAGGGGTGGGACCTCTGTATATATTGGTGGTGACCCTTTTTGCCTATTGCCAATTAATAGATAATCTATAATTCCCCAATATCAGTAAGAAAACAAGGCAATTTGGCTAACAAATGTGATGTGCTTTACTTGGAAATACCCTTGAAGAGCATTCAGAAGCTGCAGCCAGTGTAGAATGCTATGGTTAGGCTGCTGGTTGGGTTAGGGTTGCCAGGTCTGGGTTGGAAAATACCTGGAGACTTTGGGTGTGGATCTGGGAGAGAGTGGTGTTTAGGAAGGGGAGGAGCCTTAGCTTGGTACAGGGCCATAGAGTCCACCCTTCAAAGCAGCCATTTCCCCCAGGGGAGCTGATCTCTGTCAGCTGGAGATCAGTTGTAAAAGTGGGAGATCCCCAGGCCCTACCTGGAGGCTGGCAACCCTAGGTTGGGTCCAGCTACCTGGAGTATATGACCCCAATACTACAGCACTTACAGTGGTTACTGATCTGCTCCCAAGCTCAGCTCAAGGTTCTGATTCTGTTGTTCAAAGCCCTACATGGCTTGAGACTGGGGTAGTTGAAGGACTGTCTTCTCCTGTTTGTTGCTGCCGGTAATTAAGACTGCAGGGAGAGGTCCTCGTGACTGTCCCATTAACCAAGGAAATTTGGTGAAAAGTTATGTGAGAGAGGGCCTTTTTGGTGGTAGACCTACAGTTACTTTTTTTCAGGCCGTTGAAGACAGTTTTGTTTAGGACTGCATTTGACTGAATGAATTTTTATTTATCCGCAATCCTAATTGGAGTACTTAAACTGTGACCGTTTAGAATGTTGTTTTATTTATATTGTTTTTATTGTGTTTTTATAATTGTTTTGTTTATATTGTAAGCTGCCTTGAGTTCCACAAGGGAGAAAGGCAGCTAATAAATTTAAAAAATAAATAAATAATAAAAGCAGATCTCTAGATTGATAAAAAGTCAACAGTCAAACCATTGCAATTCAGTGTACACAGGAGTCAGCATTACTGATGGCTCCATCTTCTTGCCCTTCTGTATACCTTAGTGACAATATAAAAATAATGTCTTTTCTTGGTTTTAAAGGTTAAATTGTTAGTAGTTGGTCAAAGTAATAATAAGGTCCCAGGAGAAGACTGTATTCGTGGAGGCATTTCAACTCAAGCATAACTTGAGGGCAAGTCCCCCCCCCCCCCCTTTGGTATTTTTAGATGCCACTGACAAATTATCAAATGATTATGCACTGACTGTGATTGCTCCATTAAAGTCTGCTATGATTATTAGGAATCAATTTTATGACTACAGTAGCCAATATTTATTGTACATGCCTGCTATGGAAATCATCTGCTTTGGTGAAAGATAGATATATATATATATATTAAAAAACTGTTTTTGAAAGGGTGCTTTATTAAGAAATGGTCCACATTTAAGAATAGTTTTATGACCACAACCTTTTCAGCACATACATGGATTTGTTAATTTTGTAGATTTAAAAAAACCCTTAAGTCAGAACGTCACACCAGAATTGGAGAGGTAAGGTACAATAGAAAGATGCTGCCTGACTGCCAAAGGATGAAATCAGGAAAGATTGTTTGCTTGAACCCATCTTGTTCAATTATAAAACAATCTGCAAAAAAGAGAGGATATTAAAATCTTTTGAAAATTTGAGCTTACTTGATTATGGCAATGCTTATAAATGTACACAAACATAAACAGATGAAAGGCTTCAGTGGGTACCTATTATAGCAAAGCCTTCGATCTGGAGGCTGAGGCTACCAGCTAGTGGGCATAAGCTCTAAAAAGTAAAGGTCACCATGTCAGCTGAAAGAGAAGCTCCACTTTCCTGAATTCTCAGAGGGCTCAGAAGAGAAAGAAAATGTACTGCAGACCATTCATACGGCTAGTTGACGTAGTAGTGCCAGAGTAGGCCGGCCTGAACAAGTGGCACACTTAAGAACATAAAAGAAACCATGTTGGATCAGGCCAATGACCCATCCAGTTTAACACTCTCTGTCACACAGTGGCCAAAACCCAGGTGCCATCTGGAGGTCCACTAGTGGGCAGAAGCCTTCCTACTGTTGCCCCCCAAGCACCAGGAATACAGAGCATCACTGCCCCAGACATTGTGCCCCAGGTCCAGTGGCTACCATGTCACAATGTGACATATAATATCAGACCTGTGTTATGATGTTTTTACATAGCCGAAGTATGCCCTGTGATGTTCTTCTCTTGCTCCCACTAATGCATTGCCATGCAGACCTTCTTGGCTAAATTAGCTATGATCACATCCACATAAGTTAACTTTTTCTCATTTAAATTCTTAGCCTTAATTGTAAGCCCATAAATTACTATGATTTGTAGATTTTCTGGGAACAAATATATCTGAAAACATATTTTCTTGGCAAGGCCATATAGTACAATCAAACAATTATGTGAAAAGCTCCTTTATTTACCTTATTATAACTATAAACTTGTTACAGTAAATTAATTACTTATTACATATACCTTCTTGAAGGACAGAAATAAACACAAAGACAGATGGTAAAATAATTGCATGCTAGTTGCTAGAGCTGATGAGAGGGAATGACATCATCAACAGTTGTAAAGGTTCTTGTCATGGCCAACCATACCTTTGTTGCAACTCCCACACATTTTGTGAAATAAAGGACCACTGGATGCCTATCATAACTTAAATGGCAAACACTGGCAGAAGTTCTATAATCTGGCCTATAAAAACAATTTTAATTAACAGATAAGTAAGTCAATATAGGGTTTATTAGCTTAATGAGTTGTCAGAAATGCAAGCTTAATCCTACACTAATTAGTTCTCTGAAATCTGACCATTTTTTTCTCTTTCAAAAACCTTTTGATTCCAAACTAACTGGCGGCGTACCAGCAAATATGGCATCCAGAGACCACCTAGAATGGATTATATTAGTTCTTGGGGACTTCAACATCCACACTGATGAGACTGCTGCCTCCATTCAGGCCTCAGACCTGGTATCTTTCATGGCAGCACTGGGGTCACCCAGTTTGTATTTATTTTATTTTATTTTATTTTATTTATTATTTGCATTTCTACCCCGCCTTTCCAGACAAGCTGGCTCAAGGCAGCTTCCAACAGTTAAAACACCATAAGACAATGGTTTACAAAATTTAAAAATATAACATAATTTATAAAAAGACAACAGATACTGGCAGCAACCCAAGACACACAGTGAGGAAACGGCGGCAACCAAATTTAGCCAGCTACGGCAGGGGCTGGCCAGCAGGTTCCAGGGCAAAGTTGTCCTCAATCCTCCTGGTGGTGGCTCCTAATTGAAAGCCTGGCAGAAGAGCTCCATCTTGCAGGCCCTGCAGAACTGTAGTAGGTCCTGCAGGGCCCTGATGTTGTCCGGGAGCTCATTCTACCAGTATGGGGCTGTCACCGAGAAAGCCCTGGTTCTAGTGCTGGCCAGCTGAACATCTTTTGGACTGGGGAGGGTCAAGCAATGTTGTGAGCTTGACCTCAGTGCCCTCTGGGGCAGATATGGGGAAAGGCGGTCCCTCAAGTAGGCAGGCCCCAGACCATCTCAGGCTGTAAAGGTCAATACCAGCATCTTGAACCAGATCCGGTATGCTATAGGCAGTGAGTGCAGAGACCTCAGCACAGACTGAATGTGGTCCCTCATAGAGAGACCTATAAGCAGCCTGGCTGCAGCATTCTGCATTAGCTGCAGCTTCTGGATCTGAGACAAGGGCAGCCCCATGGATCAGGCCCCACACATCAAGCAGGCCATTCACTGGATTTGATTTTTGGTGTGGGGATAGATGTGGATCTGATTTCAAAAAAGGAAGTGCCATGGTCAGATCACTTGGTCTTAAAGGACTGGCTGAGTGTTCCTATCCCCCCCCCCCCCCCCCCCGGTCTAGGCAGCAAGCTAATTTATGTTCACACAAGGAGCCAATTGGATCCAATTGGATTCCAGAATGCTCTGCGGGATCTCATGCCTTCTGGCACCTCAGTAGGTGAGCTAATAGAGGACTGGAATATCCGCCTCTCTGACAGCCAGTTTGGTGTAGTGGTTAGGAGCGCAAAGCTGCAAGAACCAGGTTTGATTCCCCACTCCTCTGTATGCAGCTGCTGGTGTGACCTTGGGTCAGTCATAAATTCTTTCAGAGGAGTTCTCTCAAGGACAGTTCTCAGGAGAGCTCTCTCAGCCCCACTTAACTCATAGGGCATCTGTTGTGGGGAGGGGAAGGGATTGTAAGCTGCACTGAGACTCCTTCGGGTAGTGAAGGGCGGGGTATACATCCAGTCTCCTCCTCTTCTTTTGCTATTGATGAGGTTGCTCTCTGATGTCCTTTGTGATCTCGTAGATTGTCCCACTGGTATACTGCTGAACTCAGGGGGATGAAACGAGAACTCAGACAGCTTGAGTGAGTTTGGCAGCAGGATCGTGATGAAGCTACAAGTGCATCTTATGGGATGTCTTATGAAATCATATGAGGTGGCGGTGAAGGCAGAATTCTTCTCCATCTCTATTGCATCCGCTAGCTAATGCCTGGTACAGATGTTTAGAGTGATTAGGTCTTTAACATTCCTTATACAGGAGAGCCAAAATAGTAGAAATTTGGCTATTAACTGTGAGGAATTTGTGAGCTTTTTTGCAGATAAAGTCTTGTTATGACCTTCCTGCCAATATTGATACAGTATATGATCTGGAGGCCCCTTCACCACTTTTGGGTTCAGTTTTTGACATCTTCAGCCTGCTCTCCTCTGCTGGTGTCGACAGGGTCCTGGGTGCTGTCAGACCAACCACATGCCTTCTCTAACCATGCCCCTGATGGTTGGCAAACACCAGTGATGAGAGGATATGGGGCCCATTGATGGATATTGTCAACCCGTTCCAAGAAACAGGGACCTATCCAGAGAGTCTTCAGGAGGCCGTGTTTGTACCACTCTTAAAAAAAACAAAAAAAAAAACAAATCAGGATCATTCAGATCCTGCCAATTACTGCCTAGTTTCAAACCTATCATTTCTGCGTAAGGTAACTGAGACAGTGGTAGCTGAACAGCTCCAGGGTTTCCTGGAGATTGTGTTGGTTGCTCTGGTGGACAATCTCCATAGACAGCTGAATCAAGGTGGGTTGGCACTGCTACTGTTATTAGACCTTACAGCAGCGTTCGACATGGCCAACTATGATCTTTTGACCCAGTGCCTTGCTGATGTAGATGTTCAGGGGCTGGCCCTTCAATGGCTTACCTAATTTCCCCATGGTTGGGGACAGAGGGTGATGCTGGGAGAGAATGTGTCCTGCAGATACCCTCTTGTGTGGGGTCCCTCAGGGGATGCTTCTCTCCTTGAGATGTTATTTAGCAACATGCATCCCCTCACCCAGCTGGTCTGGAGTACCCTGATGACACTCAGTTGTATCTGTTATTGGATGGCCACCTGGATACTGCCCCACAAAATTTGTCCATGGGTTTGGAGGCCATTGTTGGATGGCTGAAACAGAGCAGGTTGAGACAGAATCCAACTATGATAGGAGTTCTGTGGTTGGGAGGGGCCTTCGAGATTAGAGCATAGACTTCCCACTCTTGATGGGATGCCACTGACACCAGTGCAGTCTGTCAAAAGTTTGGGAGTGATTTTGAATGCCTCCTAGAATATGGAGGCCCTAGTCACACATATTGCCAGGCTGAGATTTTTCCACCTGAGCCAGGCGTGGCAACTGGCCTTTTTCCTGTTGTGCCCTGACCTAGCCAAAGCATCCATGCAACGGTCACTTCCAGGCTAGGCTACTGTAACTTGCTTTTTGCTGGCTTGCCCTTGAGACTGACCCAGAAGCTCCAGCTGCTCCAGAATGCAGTGGCACGAGTCCTGACAGGAACACCATGGATGGCACACATACAACCTGTGCTGCACCAGCTACACTGGAGCACTGAGTCAAGTTCAAAGTTTTGGTATTGATCTTTAAGGCCCTGAGCAGTCAAGGACCAACATATTTATTGGACTGTCTCCTCCATTATATCCCCAGGAGAGCATTATTCTCCTTGGAAAGCAATCTGCTGGTGTACCTGGCCCCAAAGACATCTGGCTGTCCTCAACCAAGACCAGGGCCAAGAAGGTGGAACTCTCTACTGAATTCCATCAGGGCCGTGCAATTCTGCAGGGCCTGTAAGGTGGAGATGTTCCACCAAGCACCACCCATGGAAAAAAAAAGTATATTTCTATTAGCCATCTACTTCTCCTCTGAAGATGGGTGCAGACATAGCAGGTCTTTGATGAATATATTAATAACTAGATAGGGGCAATGTGAAAACATGAGGTCCCAGGCCATTTACAACTTTCAAGGTAAGAGCTAGTAATTTGAATTCCATTCATAAAAGACTTGGCAGAAAGTGAAGTCCCTACAACATTGGCAAGATCTGTCACAGGTTTTGCCAGCCAGCAATTTTGCTGCTGCTTTCTGAAATGGAAGTTTCTGGACCATCTTGAAAGGCAATCTCATGCCTAGTAATATAATCTGAATGTGATCAGCTGTAAACGTTTTCATGCAGAAGATAATCAAATCCATTCTGTGACTGAGATAACCAGCAAATGGACATCAAATACAACTGGCTTGGTAAAAAAATTTCCCCATTTTTATTGGCTTCCACAAATCCCATACCTTATGTGAAAGAAGAGGTGCATAAAAGACAAGAACTAAGATTATTTTTGGATTATACCCAGGGCTATTTTTGGGCAGGAACAAACAGGAACGGAGTTCCGGCTGGCTTCTGAGTTGGCCACGCCTACAGCCTCCCCCCCCCTCAGGTCCCCCAGGTGCCTCGCAAGCCACGGGGCACCTGGGGAAGCCAAGCCGATCTAGGGAGCGAGCTGTGCTGTCAGGGGTCTCGCCTAATATGCTAATGAGTTTCTGCTTTTGGGTGTGGCCTATTATGCTAATGAGCTCCTGCTGGGCTTTTTCTACAAAAAAAGCCCTGATTATACCTACCTCAGTTCTAGTGCCACTGTAGAACCTTGGGAGGTGGAAGAATACAGAAGCATTTAGATCTTAGAATCTAACTACCCATTCATATTTTACAACAGTGACAACAATGTTAGTGGACTTGCTTTACTTATTTCCCTGATTCTGCTTTAAAGTGATAACTGGAATTGGCTACTTCATTTGGTAGCTTCATGGTGCTAGACATATGCATCATTTTCTATGTTATCATAGGAGGAAAAGAGCACAAGTCACATGTATGTCCTTCTTCAGTGCTTCTTTGTCATATATGAAATTGCTGTGAGTAGGGTGCTGAGTATTTATTAACAAAATTTAGTAGCCTATCTAAATTCAGTATTAGGGTGGGATATAAATACTATTCTGCCCCATTTTCACAATCTTTATTCTTTGTGTAGATTCATTCTCACAGTAACAGTTCTATGGAGAGTCTGCTGCAGAATGATGGTACATCTTCCTCCTTTTTCGAGGATGAAACCTGGAAAGCTTGATTGGAGGTCTCGAAGCCAGAAGATGACTTCACAGGTGTAGTCAAGGAGGCAAGGCAAGAAACAGGCATATAGTGAAGCCAGTTAATCTGCACTAGTGTCAGGTTCATGTCAGCAGTAGGGTTGCTAGCCCCACATTTGGAAGTTCCTGAAGATTTTTGGTGGATCACTGGGAGGATGAAGTTCAGGGAGGGAGTGGAGGGACCTCAATGTGATTTAATGCTATGGAGTCCATCCTCCACATTCACCATTTTCTCCAGGGGAAACTGATCCCTGCAGTTTGGATATCACTTATGATTCCAGAAGGTTTCCAGGCACCACATGGAGCTTGGCAACCCTACTGTTAGGGGAGTTTTCAAAATCCTAATATAATTCCCCCCTTTTCTTGAGTTCTATCTGGAAGAGAAAAAGATTCGCGCAAGGCTTTAGACTTCCAGAGCATGCAGTTTTAATAAGATGTTCATCTGACATGACCAAGAGAGAGCAAGCTGGTATTCTGAATAAAATTCAAAGTTCTTCTTTTATAGGATACAACAGAAAAAAGGTTAGGGTCTAGAATCCCCAAAAAAAGCTTATAATTCACTTTACCCTCCTTCTGAGGACATTTTGCATCTCTTTACACATTTTTCATGGGAGATAAGGATGGAACAGACCCTTTATTGAGATAAGGTTGCTTAGAGGTCAGCAGGCCAAAGAACAGATTTATGGAGAGGTGGGTTTAGGGAGGAATATAAAAGCTGTAAAATATAGAAAACAAAACATAGGCTCACAATTTAAAGGCCATTAGAAGACTTTCCATCTTACTTGACAGTGTAACTGTCATCATATATGTAAAATTCCTTAACACTAGTCAGCATCTTTATGGAGCCAGATAAAATCCCACTGGTTCCTTGTGTCACCAGTTCCCTGCAGGGCAGGAGATTATAGCAGAATTCCATTCCATTTGCAATGGTAGAACTACAGTGCTGCTGGGATCAAGATGTAAGTTCCTGTTGCTTGAAAGCTGCCATATTGGCGCAGACGTAAGGCACCTGGAACCGGAGGCTCCAGTCCATGGCTTGAGACTGCTGGTGCATTATACTCTTCTCCTTTCCTGTTTTTGCCAACAAAAAGTTCTTTCTTTCTCTTTGCAGAGAAAGCATTTCCAGAACTTGCTACAGCAGGGCACATAATGCTGTCTATATAATTAAATGAAGACACTAATGCTATTTAAGGTTGACAGAAGGTGGGGGGAAAGATACATGGCCAGTTTGGAATCTCTTCTTCTGCAAAAAAGATAGACTGCCAGCAAGGCACAGGTGTATACCACATAAACAACTAAAATTACAATTGTGATGGATGTGATTATTATTCATCTCAAACAGCCCTTTTTCCTGACTATTCTAATTAGGTAGTTTCCAGCTGCTCAACATTTGCTGCTAAGATGCACCAGCAGAGAATCATGCCTAAAACAATTCTCCTCCTGAAAGCAACTTCCTTTCCAAATGAAATTTCAAATAGTAAGACAGGCAATTAAGTGGGTCCTGGCAGGGAAAGCAACCACTGAGAAATGTCAGAAGAAATCCAGAAGCAAGTTGTGCAAGAGAGACAGGGGGAGACACTGGCATGCAAAGAAGAGGAAAGATCAGGTAACATCAACATGTTCTGTAACATTATCTGGGATCTGAAACAATACATGGATTATATCACTGACGCTTTGTGTTCTTCCTGCCCCTTTGTGTGGATGAGACATGACTGCTATATTGTGTGGATAAGAAGTTGGGTTGTGAGTTTGGGCAGCTTCATTGTTAGAGAAACCAGAATAGACATGTCACGGACAGATATGAAACAAAATCTGGGACTGGAAACAAAAACATGTGAGAGAATCAGGGAAAGGAAATCAAAGCAACTAACAAGCATGTTCAGTTATGGAAAGCATCAAGTTAAGAAAGGGCCATGTTTGTTTCTTGTGAATTTTATATGTTGTCATTGGTTTTAGTTTCCATTTTCACAGCTGTTGTTGATGATCTGTTTGTGTCCTCTGTCATATTTCTGTTTTTTATGCATGTCATTGACACATAATAATATTGAAAAATGCCTTAACCTTGAACTATATGGCATCGGGAAAGGGAAGCCAGAGCAAAAATGAGTTCAGTTCCCAGAAGGGAGAGAAAAAATAGAAACTCAGGATTTCTGTATTGAACCAGACAGCTTTCAAAACTCAGTCTCACCCTAGATAAGGCAGAGTAAAACAAATAGCAAATTCCAGAATCAAGGTGTTGTGCAATCCTCTAGCTCTTTTGTACTGCTATCTTTTAGGGGGAAAATGAGGACCAATAAAATTATGGTAGCCATATTAGTTGCTGATAAGCATAAAAGATAAATACTGGGGAATGTTGATGGAAGGGTTCACAAATTTACACTTCATCTGGTGACATTTCCCTTGTTGCCTGCAAACTCAGGCAAGAAGACATGACTGTCATATTTCTGATAATTCAGGCTACACTATTATTGAATGAAACTGGACCTACAATGTACTTATGACACTTAATAACTTATCCTGTACCTAGGTTGTGGTCACACATGCCAGAAAAACTGGGGAGGAGAGTGAGGCTATTTCCTCTGGCAGAATTTGACCCGCAGTTATTACATGATCACACCTCCCTTTGAAGCTGTGTGCGCAGTCCGTCAGTGTGTGATCAGATGCAACTGTGGGTGAATCGAGGGGGCAAGTATTTGGATGGGAGACCAACAAAGAATACCAGGGCCAGGAGGCAGGCTATCAAGCCACTTCTCTGAATGTCCTCCATGCCCCAGTAGGAGTCGTCAGAGGCTGCCATGACTTCCAGGCATGGGCACACACACAAATGCAAAAATACCAAAAAAGAAAATAAATCCTCCAAAATTTAAATTTGTTTCCAAATTTTGTACAGAACTTCTTTGCTCCACTTTCAGTTCTTTTCATTCATTTGCTTCCCCACTCTCTAGCTTTTCACCATGTATGTGCACGTTGATACAGTGCTGCAAAAGATCAATCATAACAGGATTGTAAAAGCTGTTAAAGCAAGATGATTTTGATATAATGTGTGCATCAGTGCGGTGTCTTATTTGCTGTGTTTTAGTAATACACATTGGGACATCAATAATGTGGGAGAAGAAATGCAGCACAGAGTAAAATTCTAAAAGAAAAAAGAAAAAGAACAGAAGGAATATACTGAAATTTAGGGGTGGGGGGGAAAATATGATAAGAGAAAGAAAATATAAGTAAGTGCACCTGAGAAGACCCAATTATAGCATAGCTTCTCCTGTACTGATTACACTCTCAGTTGCTCCACTGTTCCAAAGGGCCAAAGTGCGGTTTGTTCACTTTACAAAGCCTGCAGCATTGTTGCCTTTCTATCAGTACAATCCTAACTATAGTCGCACCTTTCTAAATCCATTGAAGTCTGTGGATTTAGAAGAGTATAACTAGAATTGCACTGTATATCGGCTGCATTGAAGAGCAGCTCACCTGGCCTTCTAAAGACCAGAATAGAGCTGGCTTCAGATTGGACAGCCCCTTCAAACAACTTGGACCATGCGCAGCTGGAGGGTTCATCTGTTACCATCCTTCCTGTTGACAGAAATAGGCAAGCCTCCTTGCTTCCCTGTACAGGCAGGTACAGAAAAGAAGCCGACTGACTTCTTTTATCCATCACAGAAGGTAACACAAACAAATAGCTGTTGTACAAAATACAGTGGCTTGCTGATGAATAGAAGAGGCTTTTGAGAAGAAGCATTTGAAGATAGTATCTTTGTGCCTCAAGATGCTCTGGAAGGACTAACAGTAAAAATGACAGACTATAATCTTCAAAGTAAATCTTTGTCAAAAGCCGAGCTAGTAAAGATACTAATTGGATCAGAAATTCTATTTTGATGAAATTATTCAAAGCACAAAAGCACCAGATGTCTGTATATTCACCTTCTGAATTGGCTCAAGCTACCTAAAATTATGCTTCCAAAGTAAGGTTTGCTTGTATTTAGCATGAAACATTGGAGGGAATGGTTGAACTCCACTGAAATTTTGTCCTTTCCATTCCTTGGTCAGGTCAGTGAAGTCGCATTCTTGTGAGTTGCCTTTTCTCATCCATTCAGTATAAATCAGGAGGTGCTCTGGTAGCATGCTCTTTATATTTAGTTCCTAGGTGTTTTGTAAGATTTCTGTTGACTGTTGCAGAATATAATAATAGAGGCCATTTATCGTGCCTTCTCATTAACTATGTCTGTTTGTTCTCACCAAGAATTAAGCCAGACCCTGAGTTATGATTCCAAACCTAATTAGTTCTTCTCTCAAGAATCCCACTATAACTGCAGCTGAATAGTTTAGCCAATATGTAGTGAGTGCAATATAAGAAGCACAAAGCACAATGTTGCCTTGAGGGAGAGGGGAACAACCTATTTTATACTGTTGTTCTTGAAAATGATCTTAAGAAATGAATATAAAAATATATTTTGTTGGGTAAAGATGACAACAGACTCATCATCCAATTTACTCATGTCTATATCTTGGCTTGTGTGATGAATTCTCCAGCTCCTGCCTCTTGATAAGGGATCTCCCATGCCCCAACTTCTATGGTATCCACAATATTTTTTTCTAAGGCAAAATAACAACAAAAGATGGGTCCTATCTAGAGTGAGCAGAACATGCTCATGAAAGTGAACTTTCCATCTCCTCTTTCTGCTGTAGCCAGCTACGCCCCTGGAAATTATGCCCTGGGGAATCAGTGAACCACCCAGGAACAGTGTGTGGGCCTGCAATAGGAGGAAGGAAGAAGCAAAAATCATTCCCCTTTTCCACTGGTGGAAGTAAACTCATTTTAGCACCAGAAGCCAGGTCTGCCGACAGCCATCACAAACCCTGGACAAAATTCCACCCCCTCCAATGGCCCTAATCCAAAACAAATATAATAACAAAAGAAAACATGAGGTTTTCTGTTACTGTGGATAGAATAATAGTTGTTCATTAGATAAAAAACTTCAAAGGGGAAAAGATAGGATTATTAAATTCTACTTAACCTATGACTTACATGCTGCATGTTACAATAGGATATGGCACCAAAAAAAACAAAAACAGTACAACAGCAAACCAGGACCAAGCAGAATCCTAGCCAGAACCCTGAAGCACACTGTCAATTAAATAGACACAAGTTACCTGGGAATAAGCCCCACTGAATAAATTGAGACATCAGTGTCTCTCAAAAAGTATTAAACCAATTTTTTAAAAATATATTTCTTCTATCACCCCCACCCCCCAAAAAACAAACCCTCACAACAACTTGAAGCAGCTAAATGGAACAAGGAAATCTGGGGAAATGTGAAAAGTCAGTTGTACCATTCAGGGATTGGAGGCAGGTGAACCAGATCCCCATATGGTGTTGTCTCCCTGCACCTACACTAACAGATAGTAATTCTAGTCCCCAGTTAGCAACAGCTCTCTCTTCCCGTCCCAACCCCTCCTACTGCTGCTTCCTTAAAGAGAAAAAGAAAAAAGAAAGCAGGAGAGCAAGGGCAGACTGGGTAATTTAAATGAGCCAGGAAATAATTTCAAGAGTCACCCTACCTTACTCCTGATTAGGCTGAAGGTATAGATCCTTAACAGATCTAAGGGTACAGAACTGACTAGATCTTTCCCCTTGCATTTATGCTTTTTAAAATTTATCATAGCTTCGTAGAATGCATTGTAATGGAAATTACAACTATCTTCCTTCCTTCCAAACTTGTGCATAGCTATATCTACAGAATCAGAATGCACTTCAAGCATCTGATTAAATAAATTCTATTTATTTGAAGCTACAATACATCTTGGGGGTTTTTAAATCATGATGCAAGATTCCCTTTTGGTTTTGACACAACAGACTAACATGGCTACTCTAGAATCTGTCTCTTCTTCAGGGCTGCCAAGTCCCCCCAGGAGGAATGGGGATTCCCCTGCTAAAAGGGTCCCCAATCCACTGGTCCAGATCCAACTGGGGGGGGGGAACCCCACCCCCGAAGTGGCCAGATCAGGCCGACGTGCCCGACACGATGACGTTGCCCAGAAGTGATGTCATCACACTGGGCATGTCACAGGGTGACACTCTAGCTATCACACTGAAAACTCTATGGTACCATAGAGTTTTAGGGCAATTATAAGATCATCACCCAGCGATGTGTCCAGTGCCCACAAAGCAACTCTATGGTACCATAGAGTTTTAGGGCAATTACAAGAGCATCACCCAGCAACGTGCCTGGTATTATGACGTCACTTCTGGGCAATGTCATTGTGATGTGTGCAGGCTTTGCACACATGCAGGGACTCCCGGAGAGGGCCCAGGACTCCTCCGCTATTACTTCGGTAAGACTTGGCAACCCTACTCTTCTTATCATTCAGTTTGTGCCAAGATTTCTCTAAGGTATAGTCCCAGAGTTTGTTTTCAGCATAAGCTGAGTTCTGGAAAAAAATACTTCTGGGCACGCATAGAATGCCTTTCCTCAATGTTGAAAAATTACAGTTGGTTTTCTTCCCAGTTTGATGCAGTGGTTAAGAGCGTCGCCTCTGATCTGGAAGAACCAGGTTTAATTCCCCACCCCTACACATGCAGCTGCTGGTGTGAACTTGGGTCAGTCATTAAGTTTTTTTTCAGAGCTGTTCTCTCAAGGTCTGTTCTCAAGAGAGCTTTCTCAGACCCACCTACCTCACAGGGTGTCTGTTGTGGAGAGGAGAAGGGAAAGGAGATTTTAAGGCACTCTGAGATGCCTTTGGGTAGTGAAGGGTGGGGTATAAATCCAATCTCTTCTCCTCTTCTTCCCCCACACTTCAATATTTCAACAGCATACTTAAAGATGCAAAGGAAACAGTGGGATTGCTGAATTACATTTTTAAATCCCTCTGTAAAAAGGATGACACTGCTACATGCCTGGTGTGGCAACTTTCATAAGAATAAAATAAGTGGCTTGTTAGATCATACCAGAGGTCTCTCTAGCCCAGCATTCTGTTTTCCACACTGACCAGACAAATTCTTCTGGGAGTCCCACCAGCAAAGAATAAAGGCAACAGTAACCTCACACAGTTGCCTACATAGCCTGGAATTCAGTCATCCTCTGTCAGCCTACTCTACCTCACAGGGTTGTTAAGAGGTTAAAATAGAGGAGCTCCTTGGAGGAAGGACAGGTTAAAATACACTAAATAAGTAGTACCTCTGTCCCCTCCAGTTTTACTCTGCAACTTCTGCTTTGCTGAAGACCCTTGCCTAAAGCCAGATCTGCCCTACATAAGAAAATACCTCAAGCAAACGTGATCTGCAATTATGCAGAATAAGAACATCCTCCCGAAGCAATAGTGTAATACAGGGGTGGCCAACCTGTGGCTCGGGAGCCACATGCGGCTCTTTCACACATATTGTGCGGCTCCTGGCAGGGCGGCTGGGGAAGCAAAGGGAAGGCATGCTTTTTCTCTCTTTCTCCCTCCCTCCCTCCCTCCCTCCCTCCCTCCCTTCCTTCCTTCCTTCCTTCCTTCCTTCCCTCCTCCCTCCCATCTATTTGCTTTCCTAGTTTCTCTCTCTCTCTTTCTTTCCACTTCTTTAATTCTTTCTTTCCATCTCTCTCTTTTTCTCTCTCTCTCTCTCTCAATATCATTAGCAAACAAGTAATATCATTATCAATAACCGGTTTTCCTCGTTTGTTTTTATTTTTGGCAGTCCCATTTAACGTTAATAAAAAGCAAATCTGCATATTTTTAAAAATAAAAACGTGTGTGTGATATTTGTTCCTGTCTTGCGGCTCTCAGGCATCTGACGTTTATTCTATGTGGCTCTTACGTTAAGCAAGGTTGGCCACCCCTGGTGTAATACTTTGAGGTATAGAAGGAAAATATGGTGCTAAACAACACCGGTTGGGACAGTCCTGTATGGCAGAAGAATTGGCAAAGTCTTCTGATCAGACATAGGCTGAGGACAGACTGACAATGTAAAGCGGGGCAGGCACGCTTCGCAAACGGAAGAAAGGAGCACGTTCAGACATGCGCATCTGTCCGTCGGCTCTGTTTCGTACTCACCCGTCTCCCAGTCGCTTTCCTTTCGCTTTAGCAGGACACCGGTTTTACCCGGTGTTCAGGGGCCTTCCTCCGCATGCCTCCCGCTTCCAAACAGTGTGAACTGGAAGAAGCGGGAGGCATCCGGAGGAAGTGTGAACGCGCCGGCAAAAAGTTTTGTGCATATGTGCATGTGCGCGCATGCGCACGTGCGCATGTGCGCACGTACGGAATATTCATGAAAGAAAAAGGAAAGGAAAGAGGGAGGGGGGAGGGGGAGAGAGAGGGAGAGAGACGGAACCTGGAGTGCAGTGCTCCAGCAGACTACGGAAAGTTAGGCAGAGCCATGAAAGTGGCCGGGAAGAGGGTAATGTACTCTGCCTGTCTGCCCAGCAGGACGGAAGGGTTGCGCTACGGCCACGGGAGGAGCTGTTGAGTGGGCTCATGGCCTCAGGGTATAAAAGGACAGAGTGCTATGCAGGGGGGAGTCCAAAATGGCTGTGGCACGAAACTGGAGGCGGCCTGAGATACTAGACCTCCTGGCCATATGGGGGGAGCCAGCAGTCCAGAGTGCCTTGCGGTGGACCCATCGCAACCTGGATATCTATGAGCAGGTGGCGAGGGGCGTGACCGAAAGAGGCCACAGCCGCTCTGCCGAGGAGTGCCGCACCAAAGCCAAGGCCATGAGGCTGGAATATAAGAAGACGCTGCAGCACAACAGCACGTCGGGCAACGACCCTGCATGGTGCCCGTACTATAAGAGCTGCACGCCATCCTACAGGGGAATGCCAGCGTCAAGCCTCGTCGGGTGCGGCACAGCCTTCCACTGGAGACCGCCCCCTCAACGAGCACCAGCTCCCAGAGGTCTGCTGAGCAGGTCCCATCTGCTGCTGTGCAGCCTTTCCGTCTGGCCCTCGAGTCGGAGGAAGAGGACGAGGAGGAGGGCAGGGAGCCGGAGGTCCTCGTGCCAGGTTGGTGGGGAGGAGGCTTGCCAGCCACAACGTGGGGGCGGGGGGGCCCTGGTGGGTGGCCGGGCCAAGGAAGCAGGCGAGCAGGAGAAATGATGCAGGGCACCCATGGCAAGGGCTGCCACCCGCACCACATGACTGCACATCCAGGCCACAACACCCCACGCTGCAATCCATGTGCATCCCAAGGGGGACAAGAATGTGAGATGGGCCCAATGGGAAAGGCCAGGTGCATGCGAGCGCAGCGCCATGCATCCCACTTGCCACCCCCGCACCACAGGTTGCTATGGGTCTGCTTCCGTCGGTGGCTGCCGCTCCGCGGGGAGGCATGGGACCCTGCCCCCCATGTGCTCTGGTTGCCAAGTGACAGTGTTGGCAGCCACAGTGTGCAAGTCACCCAGTTTGGTGGGCTGCCCAGAGTCCAACTTCCCTCCCTGTTGTAGAGACCACTGAATCTGTGCTGGCCCAAGAGCACGTGGACATGGACTCAGATGACAGCACCCAGGTTCCTGAGGATGCCATCCCAGGTAATGGTACTCTCTTCTGGGGGTGTGGAATGTGGTCCTGGCCCCGCCACAGAGCCAGGTGGACACCTATGCCGGTGGAGTGGCACGCACCCAAGGAGGGCCGTCTGCAGGGCCCCATACCCATAGGTGGCCACAGTGCTGCCATGTCGAAGCAGGTGTCGTCTATGGACTGCATCATGCAGGCAGGAGGGGGGGAGGGGAAACCCCATCTGCAGGCCCAACACATAGTGGAGGGCAGGGCCTGACCAGTGTGTCCCAAGTTCTGTAGCCGCAACCCCACACCCTTGTTCCCCACTGTGATGCAGGACCGTCGGGGGTGTCGAGGCCTCAGGGTGCTGGCATTGGGTGCCGCCGGACGACAGATGCTGCAGGTGGGTGACCACTGTGAAGCTCGGCGGGAGGCGGGGGCTGCAGGCGGAGAGGATCTCCTGCAGGGCGCCGAGGCTGGGTTGTGGCAGGACGGCCACGTGCAATGGGGGCATGGCTCGGTGACCTGACAGCACTAGGGCAGGTGGCCTGTGGGTTGGTGGGGGGGGAGATGGCCACGGGAGCAGTGGCGGCTGCCACCAGTCATGCTGGCTGGGGAGCCCTGCCTCGGGGATGTGGCCCATCTTCCGATTCCCTATGGGGCCTGAGCATGGCGACGCAGAGAGGTGGCTGAGGGAAGGTGGGCGGGCCTGCTGGACGGTTGTGTGGCTCCCCACCAGCAGGAGGCAGGCATGTGACTTTCGGTACCCTGGGTCCGCAGGGCCATCGGGGGCAGCCCAGCAGGAGCCAGTACCACATCCCCATGAGGGGGGAGCCCATGGTGAAGGTAGGTGCGGGGCGCCGGCAGCACGTCTGCCGTGGCATCCCCGGGACACAGCTGCCGGCTGCCAGCAGGACGGCTCGTGGGGCGGGATGCACCCAGACAACATCCGCCTGCCTTTGTAAGGTGGAATGGTGACAACACAGGCGGGGAGGTGTGAGGGATACGTGTGGGCCACGGTGCGGGTGTGGGTCGACACACTGTGTATTCCGACTGCTCCGCCCCCTCTGCTCCTGCCACAGATCCGCCCCCAGGACCCGGAATGGGAGACCCATATGGTGCGGCCCAGCAAGCTGCCGTCGTGGCCCGGAGGCAACGTGCGTCTGCCCTGCAGAGGGTGGGTGAGCGCCTCCTGGCCCAGTCCGCCAGACAGCACCAGGACATGATGGAGTTGGCCCGCCGTGAGCAGGAAGAGTACATGGCAGAGCTGCGGAGGTCCCAGTGTTAGCCGAATTGCTTTAATTTACGTTTAGCAATCCGCAAAATGCACGGGTTCTTGCCAACTATACCAGGGTCCCACCCCTCCCGGGAGATCTCAAGGAAAGAGGCACGTGAGGCGAGTTCCAAGTTCAATGTTGTTTACTGGATCATGTAATCAAGCATACAAAAATCGTAATCACACACACACTCTTACAGGTCTAATAAAATAAAGAGAGAAAATAGCACTTTTGCATGAGCAGGTTTCGTTGGTGGGGAAAGCACGTTACCTTAGATGCGTTGTCCGATGTCAAGATGAATTGGATTTGGGAAGAAGGGTATAAAAGCTATGGGGCCACGAGGCTTGAACCGGCAAGGCCACGTGGTTCTCCTGGATCGCGAGTCCAGAGACAGAAAATGGGGTTTAAAGATGGAGGCAAGGGTTGGGGATAGAAAGCTGGACTGAAGGGTCAATAGGTAAGATAGAGGGCGACGGCTCAAGAGGCCGAGTGACTCTGGGTTTGGACTTTTATTGGGGGTCTTGGGGCGGGCTCTGCAGACCACAACCCACTAACACTCCTACTAGGCGGTCCGTCCCTGTTGGACCTTGCTATAGGTTAAAGGTGAACAAAGGGAGGAGGTCCAGGGGTTTGGTCAGTGTTGCAAAAGTATGACTTCACCAGGAAACAGACACTGAGTCTGGGGTCCGATGACTCACCTGGCCATACCTATTGTCAGTTGATGGTTTTAGCCAAGTATCTGATGGCTGGCACATTAGTTGCTAGGCAGTCTAGTTTGCATAACTATCCAGATGTATAGTGGGAGAGTGGGGGTTAGCCAGCGGATGTCTGACATAAGGAAACCTCATGGCAAGAGGAATCCCTATCTTTGTCTTGGGTGAACTGTTTGGGGTGTCAGCCTCCTGGCTTGGGCTGGAGCTGGCTCCTATGTGGAGAAGAAAGCGCAAGTCCCTACCACTGCTGGCGACACAGAGTTCAAACTTATGGATATAAAAATCCATAAGAGCACAGAAAAGTGCCTTGCTGGCTAACACCAGGAGGAGGAGAGAGAGAGAGACCGTGTCTCAGACCAGATGTTTCAGGCCGCCCTCGACAGGCTGACGGTCATCGCAGATGAGCTGATAGCCCGACGAGACTCCTCGCAGGAACGTCGGGGCCAGCGTGCCCACGGAGCTCGTGGCCGGGGAAGAGCAGCACGCCGCCGTGGAGGAGGCCGCCAGTGAGCTGGTTAGGACCCCTCCAGGCCCTTCAAGCCGCTGTTCCCCAGGTGGTGTCGTCCCCAAAGAAAGGACACCAGGCCCATGTTGTAAAAGCAAAACCAAACTTTATTACAACATAGAACGGGTGGGGGTAACTGGGATAATAAAGGCAGTTTTAGGAGATGCCGGCTCATGTCTCGTCTGTGGCGGGGCCTCGTGGGCCAGCTACGGGCTGTGGGGGGCCGCACTGGGGTCTGTGGGTGGCTGCCTGGCCGGGACTGTCCGTGCAGGGGACTGGCCGTCACTTTCTGCGGCCTCTGTGGACGTCGTGGGGATGCTCACCCCGAGGTAGGTGAACATCTCCCGGCGCATCCTGCTGAGGGCGTTCTGATGCATGGTGAACAGAGTCACCATGCGGTCGACTGTGCAGGCGAGGGAGAGAAATACATGATGAGAGGCCCGGGGGCGCCCTCCACCCATGCAGCCAGTGCCATCTGGCCGCCGTCCAGCATCGTCTCCCTGCACCCCAGTGACTGGGTGCAGCACCCTCCCCACAGAGCAGGACCCCCGACTTATAACGGTAGTCCACGTGCCGCTCCAGTGCCGCAACCCGCTCGGCCAGGCCCGCAAGCGTCAGGCCCTCTGCACGTGGTGCAGGTGGCTGGGCCTGTGCAGAAGGCCCCGCAGAAGGTCCCGCCTCATCCCCTGTAGCAGAGAGATGTGGCCTGTTGTCACTGTGGCCCGCCACGCCTGGCCCTGGCCCACACCCACACGAGGACTGCTCACCTTCACTGGCACCTATCTGGGACGCGACAGTTGCTCGCTCCTCCGGGCCACTGGTGTCCCCCACGGTGTGTACTGCGGCCGGGACGTCCGCGGAGGGCCCCTCTCCAGCGTCAGAGGCTTCAGGGCTGGTTGTCAGGACCACACATGGTCCCTCTAGCTCTGGTGGTGTGGGCGGCTCTGGGGGAGGGAAGCCAGTTACGGACGTCACAGGCCAGCCATGTCGACAGCATGCCGAGTGCTGGCGTGTGCATAGGTTTCCAGTCCATCAAGGCCCCCCAGATGCCGAGTTGCACAGAGGCGTGTGGCAGCCGGGCCCTCAGGCACCATGCAAGGGACACAACACATCCTGTCGTGGGCAAGCCTGGCCCCTGGTGGCTGCACCCGGTCCTTTCGGGAATCTCACCTGCAGAGGGTCCTGCCACAGCCTCCTCCTCCGAGGAGCCGTGAACTGCTGCGGGGGGCGCCCGTCCTCTGCACCTTGGACGCCGTGGCCAGGTCCCTGTGGGAAGGCAGAATGGCCGCTCAGTGGGGGCCATGCAGTGTTCAGCCGCTGCTGGGTTCTGGCAGCCCGGCCCACCGACCAGCACCACCTGTGGCATCTGACAGCCACCGGCCCCTCCAGGGCCGCCCTGTTACATCTGTGGCTTGGAGGCTGGCCTGCCGTGGCCCGAAGATACACCTGTGGGTGCCCTGGCCAGGCATCACCCAGGGCGTGCGGCAGGGAGCCCTGGTGTCCTGGGCACCCTGCGCACCCCTGCACCCCAGGGGTACACCCATTGCTCCCCTCCCCATGGCTGGCGATGGCAGGGGTTCTTCTGCCAACGTCTACCATGCTCTAGGTGGACAGCACACTTCCCCCTGCCAACCCACCCCCCTGCCAGCCCTCCCCCTGCCAGCCCACCCCCTGCCAGCCCACCCCCCTGCCAGCCCTCCCCCCTGCCAGCCCACCCCCCTGCCAGCCCTCCCCCCTGCATGCACCCCAATACTCACCAGGCACACGCCAATGCTGCCAAGCGGGGCGGCCACCCTGCTCCCACAGGGCGCGAAGGAGGTCGAACCGGGGAGGCCTATGGGACACTGGGGGGATCCCCTCCCAGTCTTCAATGGCCTTAAAAAAGGCAGCCTTGTCCCTTTTGAATTTTGAACGGCACTGGGCTGCCGTCCGTGGGTACCCTGCATGGGCCAGGTCCCTGGCCACCTTCTCGAAAAGACCCCGGGTCTCCAGGTGTGTGCTGCGCATCACCCTGGCCCCGGCTTCCCTGCTGAGCAGGCGCCTCAGCATGAGCTCGACCTCCTCGTCCAGCCAGTACATGCCTAAACTTTCGGCTGCCATGCTGGCTGGACGCGGAATAGCGCAGGAGCCGGTTTGCGCATGTGCGAAAGGCTCCGGGGGCCACATCGGGCTCCAAGGACCACTGCAGGCATCCACCACAGAGGCCAGCCTAGGACGCCTGCAGTCCTCTCAGTCCTGAAGCCCTGCCCTAAAACTACAGTGGCCAGGAGCAGAGCAGAGCTCTGCAGTCGAAAGTGAAAACTTCATGGCATGCTGCTGTCGCCGCACGGGAGCCATGCGGACTTACGAAAATGTGCATGCGCGCACGACAGCTCGCTGTCAGGGACTACGGAACATGGGGGAGGGGGGATGTCACAGACGGCAGGGGACGGGGAGGCAGGGGTGAACTCTTAGCTGGGTAGAAGGATGATGGGGGCAGGGGGGCAGTCATGAGGAATGCCTGCTCTGGGAGACTGACAGCTGGATGGCTGGGGGAATCCCAGAGACACATCTCCCTGGGATGCTACTATGGCCTGTCCACATAGGCTGCCAACCCCCCCCCCCCCTGTGTGCATGTCAGGAGTTCCTGGGCTCCCAGGACAGCATGTCATCCTTTCCAGGAATCGCTGGGTGCAGGCAGAACCCTGGACGAGCCGAGGGATGTGCTGGAGGTGGAGTGCATTCTCTGAGCTGGGAAACAGGGGAGGAGAGATACCAAGTGTTTGTTGCTCATAACATGCAGCTGTGTCTCTTTTCCCCTCCCTCGCAGGGGAGTCTGAGAAACGGCTCCTCCAAGGCCACTGCCAGGCTGCGGCCAGAGCAGGGGAGGGAAACGCATTCCAAGGGTGGGTGGCAGCAGAGCTCTCTCCTCCCCGACAGATCCCAGCTCCCGCCCGGGGGACGAGCATCTCGCCTCTAACACAGACAGAGGAGACAGATGCGTCCAGGACCCCCTTGGCTGCTGCTACTGACTGTCATCTCGTGTCACTGTTGTCTGGAAGTCCCCACGTGTGTCTCCACCTTCCATGTTACTGCTTCACTTGCGGAGGGACACAGATCACTGTCTGTGTGTGGCCATGTGTGCTCCTGTGCAAACAGCGCCCCCAGCATGAGCCACCCCCACCCCAGCTGCAGTGCCCACCACTGAGAACGAAAAGTGCCCTCTGGCCCTCTAATGGGCCACCAGCCCCTTGACAGACTCATCCTCCCCCACGTGCCTCCCGGGTGCCTGGAACCGCAGCCCACACCCTCCAGGGCCCCACCCCTACCTTCACAGTACCAGCCCGTGCTGGAAGGGATTGTGACACAGCCATGGCATGCGTGTGAATGGACTTTATTGGGCCCCCATCAACACCACAGACAGCACTGATTCACATGGGATACCACACGACTGTTCCTGCATGGGCTGGCAACTGTGCCATCACCACCACGGGCCAACACCCTTCTTGTGCCACATCAGCAGGCAGGCTGCCTGAGGAGCCAGGCAGTGATGGCCTCCTGCAGCGCATTGCCCTCCTGCCAGTTCCTCTTCTCGGCCTGGCGTGATGGTGCTGGTGCTGCGGGCACGTGGACTGGCGGCTCGTCCCCCGGACGCTGGATGATGGCATGGCCGCGCTCTTCACAAATATTGTGCAGTATGACGCATGAGGCGATCACTGGCCCGAAGTTGGCCTCCTGGACGTCTAGCCGTAGCCCTAGCTGCCGCCACCGTGCCTTCAGGCGCCCGAAGGCGCACTCCACGACGCTCCTGGCATGACTATGTGCTCGATTGAAGACAGCCTGTCGCCGGCTCAGGGCGCCCTTGTATGGTGTCAGGAGCCAGCTTCTGCTCGGGTAGGCGGCATCAGCGAGCACAAGCGGAGGCACCTGTATGCCCTCAATGGTGACGGTTGGGTGGCCTGGGACGAAGACTCCGGCATCCATGGCCCGGCAGAGGTGCGACTGGCGGAACACGTGAGCGTCATGGTCCTGGCCACTGTTGCCCACGGAGATGTCCGTGAACCGGCCCAGGTGGTCCACGGTGCCCTGGAGGATGATGGAGCAGAAGTTCTTCCGGTTGATGAAATCCGCCGCCCGGTGTGGTGGCGGCCGCACTGGGATGTGGCACCCATCCACTGCACCCACACAGTGTGGGAGCCCCAACTCTGTAAACCCATCCATGACCTGTTGAACAAGGACACATTGCTTTAGACCCTCTGGTGTGCGGCAGAAAAGTCGCTATCCTGTCCCTACTGGCCGGCCCATGGAAGCGGGCCCACAGCCCCGAAGGCCACATGTGACCCACCCTGGCCACACCACTGGGACTGTGCACCCTGCAGGCACCGGCTTGGCCACTCACCCATCCAGGGGGACCGAGACATACGGTCCGGGACAGCAGCTCCACATCCATGGCCCCACACACCTCTGCCACGATGCCCGTGACGGTGGACTTCCCCACTCCAAACTGGTGGCTGACCTCACGGTAGAAGTTGGTTCCGGACAGCCACCAGAGGGTTATGGCCACACGCTCTTCTGCTGGGATGGCCCGCCGTAAGTGGGTGTCTGCATGCGTCACACGTCCATGGACACAGTCCACCAGCCAGCGGAACGTCCCCCTAGTGACCCGAAAGTTCTGCAGCCACTGTTCATCTTCCCAAACCCGACACACGAAGGTCTCCCACCAAGTGGTGGGCCGCGGATACACCCACCAATGACGGCCACCACCCTCATCAGCCAGCCGGAAAAACCTTCTCATCAGCACACCCTGCGAGGCCACATAGCACCTCAGCAGGACTCTCCTCCTGGCCCTGTATCGATGGCGGAGTTGCCATCTCTGCAGCACGAAACGCCTGCGTCTCCGCTTCCGCAAGTGCATGACACGCATGTAGAGACGGAGACTAAACATCAGGGCCACCAGCAGCTCTGACTCCTCTGGATCCATGGCCAAGCTTCACTCCTGCAATGTGGGTACAGGACGCTGCCTTGTCATTGTCTGCGGTGCTCGTGGTTTCCTCATAGCAGCTGTCCAGCCCATTGCCCATATGCAGCCGATGCGCACATGCACACATGCGCATACTAGCAGCGCGACGAAGCCGCGGAAGCCGCGCGGGCTGGCTACGCGGCAGTGTGAACCCTCCGTGGTAGTCTGAACGCTCCGTTTCGCCGCTGATCCGCATTGCTCTGGCCAGTGTGAACGGCCAGCTCCGTGGGTTTTTTCCCCCGCTCCAGTTCCCTCCGCTTTGCCTCCGCTTTAGATTGCCAGTCTGTCCTCGGCCATATATCTGCTAAGATCTCTTCCCTCTTCTTTTTGTTGTTTCATGCCTGTGAAATGGAAACAGGATTAACAAGGCTCTAGGTGTAAGCTAGGTGCCATTAAAGTAGACATTCAGTTCACGGTTGGCAAGATTGTTATTGAGATGGAAACAGGAACCTTTTGTTTTTCCTGGACATGGGATAAGCTGCCATTTATGGTAGTAGTCAGCCAGAATTTTGAGGTCTCTAGTCAAGTGCTTGCTGATAGACTGACTCATAATTGCTTGGAAAGTTCTATTGCTCAGCATGTTATTTAGGAGTCGAAATAATGTTCTGCAAGGGAAATCTTGTAAAAACTTGTACAGCAGACCATCCTTCCAAACTGAGTCATAAGCAGCAGTCAGATTGACAAAAACTGCTGATGTTTTAAGATGTTTCTGATACCATGCATCAATGAAAGTTGTTAAGCTGATAACTTGGTCTTCACAACTACGATGGAGTCTAAATCCTGCTCACTCTATAGGGATATGTTTGTTAATTCTATTACTGATTCTGTTCAGAATTAGCCTCTTGGGGAGTTTATAACTGGAGCTCAGAAGGGAAATAGGTTTGTAACTTTCTGCCAGATGTTTTGGTTATCCAGATTTCAGAATAGCAACTATCTTTGCTTTCTTGAATTCCCCTGAGTCTTCCTGTTCTTATGATATCAGAGTGAAACTTTGCAAGCCACTTCTTGGTGAACATGCTGCAGTTGATCAGGCACTTATTATGGATGCAATCAAACCCTGGTGCCTTTCCATTCTTGATTTCCTTCAGTACCTTGAAAATCTCATCAGCACTGAAATCCCCTGACAGCTTGCAGTCTTCAGGTCAGATGCATTTTAAAAACTGGAGTTCTTTTTTTTAAAATCCTGATTGTAACATCTCAGTTATTTGAAGCTCTGGATAGGGATACCAGTTGGGAAGCTACCTGGTTCGATGTTACCTCCGGATTTCCTTGAAGCACAGACGGGCTCCAGGCTTTCCTACTGGGATCTGAAATCCAAATTCATAGTTGCATCAGTCCATTTTTGTCCTTGTGCAGCATCAAGTTCATGGAGTTGTTCGTCTACTACTTCTGGGTCTTTGCTGTCAAGAAAATTTTGGTACAGCCTCTCTCTCTGGTCACTCCAGCCTAGAATATATTCTTTCTGATATCCTTAAAGAACGTGCCTTTTGGCCATAGATATAAAAGCTCCTATGAATCAACAGTAGTTATTATGTGTTGGAGGGACCCATCCAAGACACCTATCCAGATCTTCACTGAAATCTTTCTAATTCACCCTCTTAAAGTCCTGTTGTGGTCTTGGAAATACTCGATAACTGATATTTGGTTTCCTAGCTCAATGATTACAAATCAGTGTTGACTGTGTGGGAAAGCCTAAGCACCTTGGCATTACCCTGGGAGGTCATTGAGCTATAAACACCATCTTGCCAGTGTAGCAGCAAAAATATGGATGTGAAACAAAATTCTCCAAAAGCTATGGGGTACAATTTTGGGTGTGTCTGCTACAACACTTAGATGTTCAGCTTTGGGGTTGGTGTATAGTACTGAGGAATATGGTGCTTCAGAATGGCTCAACAGCCCCCATGTCCACAAACTTGATGTCTAACTCAATACAACAGTGAGAACCATCAGCAGATGTATTCAGCCCACTCCAACCAATTGGCTACCCATGCTGTGCCACATTGCTCCCCCTCACCTCCAAAGACAAGATGCTCTTCTTCATGAATAAAGAAAGAACAATGAAAACAAAGAGTTGCCTATCCACAAATACATGACTGACATTGGCCTATCCAGACTAAGATCCCAACACCCAGCAATAAAATCTGTACAAATCCCGCAACCACAAAACTTCAATCTAGGGAATAAATGGTTGTGAACATGGAGTCAATCAGTTCCACCCGATATCCATAACCTGATAAACACCAACAAGAGGCCTGCAGGATTTGACTTGCTACATAAAGTATGGAAGATGGCTAATAAAATATGAACAGAGTTTGACAGCTGTGCAGACCTATTGGTTAAATGGGGCAAAATACCTGAAATGTGATTGTGATGCAGCCTGCCAAAGTATTTTCCATCTGTCACAGAAATGTGAGCATGATGCTTTCCAGGGAGACATGATTGAGCTCTCTGAACCCTCCCCAGCTGCGATTGAGTGAACTGGAAATTTAGATATTAGTATGTATGGGGATTGCCCAATCAGTCTGCATAGCCATTGTATCAACTTGGTTCCATATTTCCTGTATGTATTCCACGATATGATAGATAAATAAATAAATAAATAAGGTACTAGATAAGTACAGTGGATTAATCACCTTCCCTCACTATTTGAGAATGTCATTTATTTTCTTATTCAGATTAATTAAATAGCTATATTAGCTGTTCCAGTTGATTTGCATTTCTGTCTAACTCCATACCCCTAACAGATGCAGCAGGCATTGTTGCTAAGAGTCCCACATCCTGTTCCTTTTCCCCCAGAATTTCTCCCTGTTCTGCATTTATTCATTCTTAATTCTAATTTAACTAGGAAGATTTTAAACATTTATCCGGGAATTGGAGAACGTCTGCTTTGCTGCAACGTTTGGCTGCTTCAGTTCTTTTACATTTGCATTTTTGACCTCCTTTATATTACCAGTATACCCCTGTGCATGATGAAGCACCACCAAAAAAAAATCCTGCCCACTCAACAGGCCCTGTGTGATCACTTGCCATGTTCATTACAGACAGATGGGGACAAGAGAGGGCTGCAAATGACTGAGGTCAGGAAAACTGCCAGAACAAGCTTGCCTTTAATGTGTATATGTATGCATCGACAGAAGTAGGAAAAAAAAGATAAAGGATCCTTAATCAGTCCTGAATACTAGACTTGCTAAGTGTCACTCAATTCAAAGCTTAATGGTGGTTATTGCAGACCACAATCCATTTATGGAATCCTTCCCAGCTTATAATAGTCTCCTAGCTTCCCTGCTCCTGAATTTTCTTTTGCTCTGTGTATCTAGTTTACCTGCCACTTATTACATGGGTTTATTTCCAGCTTTATGCTCCTCTGTGCCAAACATTGCAACAGCTGAAGCCTTACCTGTTCCTGTAGTTTACTTTTTCTAGACATCTTCTGCTGACTTCTCTGCTCCTGATCTGTACTGTGAATGCTTAAGGTTAATACCTATCACTGATTTATTGATTTTGTGGGTTATTACTGGCTCCCATTCAAAGTTATAATGGATGTTACAGCTACATTGTCTTTGGCATGAATTGTTCCAATAAGTTGAGGCATGCATTAAAGAGACATATTGCATGTGATTGTCCAAGTCTCACAATTGCTGTGCCTTACATTGATCAATCTATCAATCTAGATCAGGGGTGGGCAATTGTTTTGGCTCGGGGGCCACTTTGTGGGAGCGGAGGTTAGCGGAGGGCCGCACCTTTTAAAATGATTGCATTCATTAGTTAACTTTGCATTTCAGAAAAGGTATGAATTGTATCATAAAAAACAATAAGTATAAATTAAATAAAATAGTGGTAGTTTTATTCAATTTATTTATTGTGCTAATATTATATCATCTATAGCTGCAAGCATATTTAATTTTAGAATCAGTTTAATGAGACAAATGTACCCTATCACACCACGTGGCCGACTGTCTTGGCGGGCCGCAAAAAACTCTGTGGCGGGTCGCATGTGGCCCCCGGGCCGCTATTTGCCCACCCCTGATCTAGATGGTATTTTAAACTAGTTATTCTGACTCTTCATATGAACTAGGGCTGATTCTCACTTTACATTTTGTATGCCAGTATGGGTGTAGAAATTCAGAATATATCTGCATCTTCTCTGAAAAACAAATGCATGCAAAATACAGCAGGTATTTCTTTGGAAACAGACATTCAGTCCTCACTAGATTAACAGTTCTATTTTAAAGGGACACAAAGCACATATTACATGTGACTCACTTCAGACATGATTAATGTTCAAAAATCTGTATCCAAATACAAAACTATATTTAGAGGGAAGAGAAAACGAGGCTTTAAACTCAACCCACTATTATACTGAGGCTGAAATTCTACTTGGAGTAAAGTTCACTGAACTCAATAGCAGTTCTAAATAACCAGAGGCATGATTCAGCTGGAAATATAATAGAGCATAATTAAGCACATGACTGTAACAAGAGTAGAAGCAAGTACTATTAATTTAATTGGATATCTTGCCTTACAGACATTATAGTACTTTCCTTTAAACCCTATGGCAAAAAGCAAAACAAACATTAAAAAACCTTATTCCCATACCAGAATTTATGCACCCAAAAGCTGCATTTGAATTATTTTTGCTCAAATTCTGCCTCAAAAACAATTGAAACCCCCAAAGATTTTTCTTCTTTCTGAAATACTTTTACAGCTCATTATTTTTAAGTAAGAAACTGAATTGCACTCTTCCTGTCAAAAAATCTAAGGTATATATTTATATATTTGCCTGTTGTTCCTATGCTGTTTTCTGAAGATAAAAAATATTTCCTCAGAGGGCACATTTACCACTGCTGTTTGTTCCGTTAAGCAAACAAATGCAGATGAGATTATTTTTGCTTCTCTTTGGAAACTAAATAACGAGGGCAGAGCAGACAACTTTTGAAATGGATTCAGTCAGAGTGCCTTTGTAGCAACTGGTGTGGATTTACAGAGGAAATCATTATGAAGCACCTTACACAGATAGTTTCTTTAAGGGGATGGGGTCCACTGCTGGGATGTGTGCGAGGCTTCAGTGCCATATTACACAATGCCAAATTCCCACAGATCCTGTACTCCAAAGACAGCCTTCCACCACCTGGACTGAACTCTTTCTTCAATGCCTGAGAACATAGTAGAGTCCCAAGCTGCTTCCACATGAGGATACAAAAACACAGCCATGCCATGCCATGGCAGAATCAGTAAGCAAGGTGAAGGGACAGGACCAGTGCCTATATATGCAGCAGGGATGCCCACACTCATCCCTGATGTGCTCATTATTGCCACCCCGTCCTCACTCCTTTCCCTTTCCTCCATTGTGTCTGCACAAAAACACTGATAGGACAGTGGTTGGGGCACAATTTCAGCATGGAAACCTCCCCCCCCTTTCTTTTTCCCACCAAGCAATGCTGTAATGCCGCAGCATGGGTGAGCTGGGAAAAGAAAAAAAAGCCTTTTAAATGGCTGAAGGAGGGGGCTTAGCTCTACTATTTTGTAGGTGGAACATAATTATGCCCCTATTTCAAAACTTCCCTTTTAAACCAGAACAGAGGAGACATATTTTTGATGGGGCTGAATGCAGGAAAAAAATGTATGGGGACCAGATTATTCATTCCTAGATGGTACCTAACATGATCTGGATGCTTCAAAATATTATGGGAGCCTCCCATGAAAGCAAACATGTACAGTGGCCAAAGCATGTGAGGAGAAGAGATTTAACTTTCATCCTTTGGAGAGGAGATTTAACAAATATTCCCTTCTGTGCAGGGCAATAGCCTGTCTCTTCCTCATTTTAGGGATGTGCATTCAGGTATATCTAAGCAAAAAAACCCCAAACCCTACTGTTATTTTTTTTAGCCAAATACACATTAGAGAATCTCCAAAGCTAGCTGGGTCCAGCCCCTTGTTGTTGTTGTTTTTCTTCCCAAACCTTTCATGTGCAGGATTTCCACTGCCTGGAAGCAAACCTTAAAAGGTCTATTCAGAAGCAAGTCTCATTTTATTCAAAGAGACTTTCTTCCAAGAAAGAGTTCTTAGGATTGCTGCTGATGATACCCACTTGTATTTGTAAGTTACTTGCCCACAGGAAATACTGGTGCTTGTGAAAAAGTCATAACAAGCAAAGAGTAAATATGTGAATAGTGATGGACATGGACCTAAAAATTCTGGTTTGGCTTGAGGCAGCCCCCGAACTGAACAGCAACCCAAACCAAGCCAAAAATGCCCTGAACTGAACCAGCCAGTTCACATCCCCCTTTCTTCCAGCTGTGGCTTGCCATGGAGAAGGGGGGGAATCAACCATTTTGCTTAACCCTGCTTCGAAGCAGGAGGAGTGAAACTGATGGGTTTAATGACTCACAGCCCTTTCAGCCTAACAACGGGGCAGGTGCACCCATCAGCTGTTAGGCTAAAATGGCTAGCAGCCATTTCACCAGTCCATTTTGCTTCCCCTGCTCTAAAGTGCAAGGAATTGAAACCAACTGGTGAAATGGCACGCAGCCATTTCAGCCTAACAGCAGGGTGGGCCTGTCAGCTGTTGTGCCTGTCAACTGTTAGGATGAAATGCCTATGAGCCATTTCACCGGTCTGTTTTGCTTCCCCATACTTGGAAGTGGAGGGAAGTGAAACCAACTGGTGAAATGGCTCCCAGCCATTTAAACCTAACACGTCCGCTGTCGGCCACAATGCTCAGCTGTTAGAATTAAATGATCTAAACAAAAGTCTGGTAAATGTTCAAGGAAGGTGCCTTCCCTGAACATCAGTTCAGGGGCTCTAAACTGGGCCAAGTTCATGCCAAATTTTGGCTAGTGAACTGATCCATGCCCCTCCCTACATGTGAATGCTCTGTATGAATGAAATTTAGCAGGGCTCCTGGACTTTTAGCTATAGATCAAAAGCCATGTCAAAATAAAAGGCCAACTGTTTTTTGCTTTCAAAGCATGTTCCATACTTCATTTCTAACAGTACAGATAAGTATTTATCAGACCAATGTGCTCGAATTAGGTTAGAGTTCAAAAAGACAGATGTCTTAAAAGGACATCAGTAATAAAGAATCAAATGGCATTATTTTCATCCAGTCCTTCAACAAAGGTTTTTCATGGCTAATGGGCTTGTTTATTCCATTGTCTCATCTTAAAGGGCAAATATACCAACTTTAGATTGTCACTCAGAGACAGCTTAGGGCTGAACTAGACATGACATGTTTTCTGTTAATGGTGTAAATGGCAGCAGCATGGAGGGGCAGTTTGAAACTGGGCATTAGGGGAAGAGGATTTAATCCTTTTCTTTTTCACCCTTCCCACAACTCAGTTCCTTCATGGAGCTGCTATTTGCCCAAAGATGAGTAATCAGGTGGTGCTGAAAGTTTTCCCTGTAGGGCAAATAGCAACTCTGGGGAAGGGTGCAGAAATTCCCATTTGTAGGTTTGAAATTATGTATTAGATTATGAGATTTTTTTGAGGAACATAAATCATTATTGGAATGTTTTCCCTTTTTCCATTCCTTAAGAACTGATAAAACTGCTTTGGCACCATTTTGTTCAAGGCCATAACACTGGAGTCTAACCATCCCAGGCTAGTTGTCTGGGCAGAAATAAGCCTGCTCCCAGATTCCATGAAGCCCTGGGAGGAAAATATACAGACTTTTATTGAACCTTTTCCTCCCCTCCTGGAACATCAAGACAATGAAGGAGACTTTTTTAAAAAAAACTGGGGAAATGGCATGGGGGAAGAAATAATCCCCTCTTTCCCACTGTCCTAATCTGGTGATACAAAGCACAGATACCAACAAAGTGTGTTGTCTGGCCCTAAGAAACTGAAGAGAATCACAGTGTGCAGGTCAGGCCTAACAAATGCAATTGACACTACTGGGCAGCCATTGTTTTCACAAAGGAGGATGGCATTTCCCAGTTTCTCACTTTTGGGTGGATTTTGGGTATGACTTTCTAAGTTTAAGAATGAGGGTTTTCTGCAGTATTGCGTGTTTCTCTTTAGCCATTGACTCTAAGATTCTAGATTTTACATCAGTGCTTCAAGCAACCAGATATTTCCAGAGTGGCTCCAGATTGTATGTATATTGGATATCATGAATAGTTTATTTGGTGATCAGTCTTCATTATGAATGTTTACAGCTGGCTATCCACTGTTTCTTTCTACATTTTAAGAGGCAAAAACACTGTTTGTGAGATTCATAGAATAATTGAAACTGCTGATGAATCTGCAACTAAGGCATTTGAATAAATCATAACAATATTTGTTAGTGGACTTAAAGGTACAGGAGTTTTGCCGCAACCAATTATATAGCAAAGCATTCCCTACTGGTATGTAAAATGCTGTTTATATATTCATCTCACTAAGCTAATAATCACCAAAGAAATGATGAAATCCCAAGCTTTTTTCTCCTTTGTGAATTATATATTTCTTGGAATGTGAAACTAAGCTGTAATAGCCTCCTCTTGCAACTTTGGGTATTAGGGTATTTCAGAATTGCCTGTGTGACCACTTTGGTCTCTACATTATTTTGCGTATGGAAATGTAGGTAAATACAGGTATAAAGCTGCCTGTTGGTGCTTGTATAACATATTCAAGGGGAAAAAAACTTCTTTAAGTCACCATTGGGCTTGGTCAGGTATTTTGGGTCCCACTGGGAGAAGACAATGAAAATATTGTTTTTTTTAAAACCCCAAACACATAATTAAACCTTCATGATTCTTGCCTAAGGCATTCTTCTAAAACCAGACTTATACAGCAATGAATAATTTCCTATCAGTGTCCATTTTGTATCTCCTGCACATTTTCTTACGTTTATGCAAGTGTAATTCTATACAAGAAGGCATTTGAATTAATGTTTTTCCCCTTTTTCTTTCTTAACTGCCTTTATTTGTACTTTATTTCTTGAACTCTAAACCCTATTAAAGACTACGAAGGTGATCTGCAAATGCAGCACACTTGTTCTGTTTCCTTCAGGGTCAAAAGAGACCAGGATAAGTGAGGCCACCAGAAGCTGAAGTGGCCCAAGCATGCCAGAAAGCTGGCTAAATATTGAGCAGGCAAACTACCCTGAAGACTGCCCAAGTCAGGTCTGCCTGCCTGCCCCCACCTCAAGCAATCCCAGCCAGCCTTCTGATTGTTCCTAATCCAACCTTCTCGCTACTGCACCACATGAGCTAAATGTTTGCACACAGGTACCAAATGCCAGTATACTGTTTCCCTGCCATCCTCTCATATCAACCTTCTCTGCTAGGAAATGCTGCCAGCCTATTATAGCTTTGCTACTATTAGTAGATATAAATTCACTGTGAGATAAAATTCTATTAAGAAACCAGCAAAGGAAACAGTATTGTAGATTGAAGGAATGCAAGTACAGCAAATGGAAAAACCCCTTGAGTTCAGTAGGGGCCCAAGCAGGATCCTTTGCATGAGAACTGGAATGCTACGAGTACACCAGAGTATCCTTAGTTTAATAAATGAAACATGCTATAGTCTGTTTCCTTCTGCCTAGCCTGACTAGTCTGATCTTTGCCTGTGACCATCCTCTGATACTGCAAGGCTGGTTATCAGTCTCCTTTTCTACCTTACACAAGGCTGTGGTCCTACAAAAGGCTCTACGCTCACTCAGAATTCCTGAAAGTAAGTCTGTGTCTAATTCTGGTCAGGCTTTCACTGTACGCTGCATATGTGTATGTAGTTGTGAACAAAGCAACTTGCCTCCTCATGCTGTTGTGCTGATGGATGCCAGAAAGTATAAAGGCTCCATGCACAGGGCATAGGACAGGCACACAAAGGGAAGCGGGAGTTTTACAAATCCTTGACTTCTACAGAAGCCACCTGTGACAAGAGTGACAAGAGAAAAAGAGACTCGTAAAACTACATTCCTCACTGCCAGTACCAAACATTCAATTGTTTGCACTGTTCAGATTTAAGACCAAGAGTCTGGCAACAATGTTTAATGTTTAAATTTAAGGTCTACGCATAGGAGCTATTTTTAAAAAGGCAACAGAAATCTTCTTGTTGCTGAAACAGCTGCATTCTTGAAATACGTCCAAAGTCTTTACTTAAACATTTTATTTTATCAAATATTTATAAAACTGTAAAAAATGCATATTGGGGAATGATGATATTATGATGATGATGATGATGATGATGATGATGATGATGATGATGGCAGGCTCACACAATGAGATTGTTCTTCCTTCACAACCTTTTTCTTTAAACATTTTTTATGATCTACATTATCTGTTAATTTGAATTGTTCTCCAGTTTCCGGCCACATCTCTATTAGTTATCACTTTTTACAGTTCTTCTAGTGCAGATGATTCCAGGATGAATTCAAAAATAATGATTACCCCAATTGTGCCATTAATAATCCCCAATAAAGAACAAGTGACATTAATTGTGTGTTTGAAAGAGAGACATAATATATGTTTTGCTTTTCTGCACTAGCCAGTAGATATGATTAGTTTCTTTCCATGTAGCTCTTTGAGGATACACAAGTATTTCGAACCCCAATTTCTATAGTAGCTAAGCAAATTAACTTCCCGATTTCTGCTATGGGCAACATAAAAGGGCCAATGCCTATTTTCATTATCCATTGGCAACATTGTCAGCAGTTGCCACAGCAGCTGAAAAATGGACTTGAACAGACATCCAACCACTTATAATTTGAATTAGGAATCACAGTTCTCAGAAAGTCTCCAAAAAAGGCTGTCCTCTACTATACTAGAATCCTGAGGAAGGAAAATACTGTAACGTGGGTGACCCACACAGATCCATGTTTTTCTCAATCTACACTTAGTGAATTTGACAATGGGCAGTATTCTACCATCCATCTGCAGAAAGGCACACATTTTTTCCACATTCTCGTCCATGGTGCAGCTTTGTCCATCCCCCAGAAAGACTGCAGGATCCACAGAGAGGAAAAAGAAAACAAGAGACCCCTCAGCTATAATGACTTTCAAGAAGGAACAAGCGGCTGAGTAAGTAAGACACTAGAGTAGTTCAATTACACATTATATTCAAAAAGTTACAGCAAACATTGCTTAAGAACAAATAATAAATTACAACAATAACAGATGATAACAGCACAATAGAGCAATGATAATACAGCAAAGCAGTAATTAATACAGCAAAGCAGTAGCTAATGCAGCAAAGCAGTAGCCACTATGGTGAAAGCAGTGGCTCAGTAAAAAAGTAACTAATACAGCAAGGCAGTAGCTAATACAGCAAGGCAGTAGCTGACGAAGAATCCGGATTATTTTTCTTTGTTTCGTTCTTAATACTTTTTCAAAACTGTCAACACAAACCACATATTCATCTTTAGAAACAATAATAATACACGCTAGAGACAATAATAGTCAAAATAGTATCCAACTACATTACCAGCATTTGTTTTCCAATCATGTCAATGTAAAATGCCAAGTGTGGCTGGAATTTTCTGGGCGATTTCGCACTAGCGTTTGCCCTGGGTTTGCCCTGATGCTTGCTCAGGAGCTTCTGGTTGATTTCCCACCAGTTGCTCCGGGCTCACGGTTTGATCAGGAGTATCACGGCACTGCTCCAGAGCTTCCCCAGAGCAATAAAATCCTGTTTTTAGAGGATTTTCCTGTTTGCTCTGGTGGAGAAGCTGAGACAAAAACACACCCACTTGCCCGCCCTCCATATGGCCTGCCCTGTGGTGGGCATTTCTTCAATTTTTTTTTTAAATGAGCCCTCCTAACATTATATTGAAATGATGAGGCAGCGAGACAAAAACCCACCACAGGGACTGCATTGGAGAGGAGGATTTACTGGGCTTTTTGGTAGCAGGAGCCAGGTGCCATTGGCCCAAGAACCCCCAGGCTCATGGATGACCACTGCCCTGTGTCTAGGGTGCCCTGGCCACAGCCCCTCCAGAGCAGGTGGGGGGGCGCTTCCCTCAAGAAACCCACAGATGAGCGATGCGGGGCAGGTGGGCCAGGGGTGTGACTCTTCCACCCTGCTCTCTGGGTGCACTCCTCCAGGCCTGAGGCTAGACTGTTTCCCATCCCTTTTTTTAAAAAAAGAACCCCTTATTTCATTATATCGAAATAACAAAATAGTGATGCAGCAAGGGAAGACAACACCATTGTTTTCTTTGTATAATACACACATGCTCACATTTATTTATTATGGGGGGAACTTTTTCTTTGGGGCTCCAATTCAGTGTGCGGAGTGGGGAGACTGGGCTGCCATTGCTGCCACTCCTCCTCAGCTGCCGCCGCTGCCACCACCACTGGAGAAGAAGCCCTGAAGGAACCACGACTCCCCCCCGGCTTGCGCTCGCATCCAGCATCCAGTGCCCTGAGTGCTGCTGCTTCTGCAGTTCACAGCAGGATGGATGGAGGACAGCACCAGAGCGTGTGGGAGGGAGACAGGAGGCCAGTCCACATGCTGCTCCACAGCTAGGGAGCTCCACCAAGGAAGTTTTTCCAGCAAAAAAACCTTCATAAGTTTCATAACACAATTTTAAAATAAAATTGCAGAGAAAGTATCCTTGGTGGAGGGAACTGCACTAATGGGTATCTTCAAGTGGCATGGCGAAAGATTTTTTTGATCTGTAAAGTAAAGCAGTAATGCATACAAATAAACAAGGGAAACCCGTCTTACTGGCGCCGATATTTTATCTTGCAAATGGGCCACATTTCGTTATAACGAAATTGCAATGCATATAGGGCACCATGGCTGTAAAGGCTTTATCCACCATTTTGTGCCTGAGATCCCACTGGCAACACGCCCAACATTTTGATGATAGAGCAGACACACCACCAATCATAGCGCCAGGCCGTATGGTCAACCAATTATTGTGCGGCAAGCAATAGCGGTGGGAAAATTTGAATAGGAAGGAGGGAAGTATTGAATTCTGGGAAGAGGAAGGCAACTACGGACATCTTAATCCAGACACCATTAGGTGCATATCAGCTCACAACAGCAAAATAGTTTAAATTTCAGTAGCAAATAGCGTTTCCTCTACAACTCACATGACCATTGCTCACACTATCCATGTCCACTGTCATTGCATTATAATAAAATAACGCAATTGTGCCTGTGTTTAAAAAAAAATCAAGGGAGGAAGGGAGGGGGGAGGAGCGAGTGGGATGATGGGAGGGGGGGACTGGAAGCCTCATTTCATCATAACGGAATAACGCAATCGTGCATGCATTTTTTAAAAAAATGAGGGAGGAGGGAAGGGGGGAGGAGCGAGTAGGGAGATGGGAGGGGAATGGGAATGGAAGCCATGCGGCAGTTGGTATGTGCAAAATGGACACTGCGGGGCAGATGAGGGGCTTCGGCTCCAAATGTGAACATGAAGAATATACTCTGGAGGAAAAAACCCTGGAGAGAATGAGAGGCAAATGGCACGTGCGAAATCACCCTCTATATAAGATAAAAGTAGTCAAATTAGTCATGAACATTTCTTAGTAAAGGTACATTATTATTAAAAAAAACTTGAAAAGAAGTGATAGAATTCATGCACAAAAATATCTTGTTCTAATGTAGATCAGTACTTGGGCAGTAGCAATTTCAACAGTAATCAATATAACTTTACCAACTGCCAAACAACAGGAGTGCTTATATAGCTCAGGGTAAAATTAATTATCCAAGGGAAAAGCTAATTACCCAATAGCCTTTAAAGAGAACCAGGTGGGATGTAGCTCACTAAGCACCCGGTTGTGCACTCATTTCACCAATCTTCCTCAAAAGTAATCTTGTACGAGTAAAAGGTGTCAGCCTACAGATACAGTTTAGCTTCTATTTTACTTTCTTCAAATTTTTACAGCTTAAGTTCTTGTTAGCTTTCTGCATAACTTCTAGATCCATTTTCAAATAATCTTTTCAGCTTTCTAGAACAAACAATTATTTAGAATGGAGAACAACATGAAGCTGAATGGAATAATGTTATGTTTTATTTTTTGAAGTAATTAATAATTTTATATTTTTTAATTTTTTAATAATTTTAACTTTTAACTTAATTTAGGTTCCATTTGAACTACTTAAATTAGGAGCAAGCCAGTTAATTAATTCTGAAAGTAGCAACCAGTCCCTTCTTTAATATCTGGCTAAAAGCCTTCTTTTTTATATATGCTGGCAATTGCTCTCTATTTAAAGTTACTAGCTCAGTTGCTCTCTAGTTATACATGAGAGATTGGTCAGTAAGTTGAAACTGCCATTCTAGCCAAGAAGAATATTGCTTCTAGGAAATGGAGAATATTTCCTACTCAGTTATTCAGGGGGTCATCTCTGAAAGGACCCCTGGTTTGTGAAAAAGAAAATGGTCTTAGATACCTCCAGAATCAAAAGGAACACTATAATCTCTCAAGGAGGGAAATAACCATACAGGAAGAAAATGCTTGCCTCCAGGAAACTAAGTTAGTTAAATGAATCTATATGAAGACACATTGTTGCTGTGAAGGTATCTCTAAGACAAAGAAATATCTCACTGTTAAGAACTAACCATTTATGAAAATAAGCATCAACAATACTCTGTAGTCTATTATAACCTAATGCTACCAGGGGCTGCTCAGTCATAGTAGGGAACTAAAAAGAATTTTGGCAGGAAAATTTGCTTCACAGTAAAACAAGCAGCAGGGATCCCTCATAGTCACACACACATACCCCACTCATGTGGCTGTTCCTTCACATAGGTCCCATGGACCTGACAGTGATCTCTAGGGATGGGCATAAACCAGATCACAAACTAAAGTTCATGATGCATTTTGGCCGGTTCATGGTTCACAAACTAAAGTTTGTGGCAGGTCAACTGGCACAAACTTTCCACAAGTTTTCAAGCTGTTCATGGCAGTTCATGATGATTCGTGGACGTACACATTTCCAGACAGACCATCCCCACTCAATTTAAATGTTCACCAAACTTCAAAGCAACCAGGAAGGTGGAACTTGGAAGGAATGTACAGAAGCATCCAGGGAAGGTCCCTTGCAACTTTGGTGTCTCTGGCTTGCAAAGGACCTGTTCTAGACACTCCTGAACCTCTTCTGCCTATCATTTCCCTAGAAAATACTTTCATGGAGGCACTTTCTTTGGGGGGCTGTAACTCAGACCCCATAGATCCAATCCTCACCAAACTTGGAGTAAAGATAGAGGAGAGTAATCCAGATATCCATTTCAAATTTGATGTTTCTAGCTTGCACAGTATCTGTTCTATACACTTCTGAACCTCCTTAACCAGTGCCTGTCATTTCCCCAGAAGGCACTTACTAAAAGTAACGGTTTCCCTTGCTCGGAAGCCAGTCAGATATGACTCTAGGAATGCGGTGCTCCTCTCTGTTTCCAAGCCAAAGAATCAGTGCTGTCCAAAGACATTTCTGTGGTCATGTGGCCAGCATGACTAGATGCTGAGGCACACAGAATGCTGTTAACTTCCCATCAAAGTGGTACCTATTTATCTACTTGCAATTTCTTGCTTTTGAACTGCTAGGCTGGCAGGAGCTGGGGCCAGAGATGGGAGCTCACTCCATCATGCAGCACTCAGGTCTCGAATTGCTGAACTACCGGTCTGCAGTTCAGTGTCTTAACCACGTCAGCCACTGCAGCCCCAAGAAGGCATTTTTTGGGGGGGATAATTTGGATTCCATGTATTCAATCCTCACCAAACTTGGAGGGCAGGTAGAGGAGAGTCAGACAAAGATCTTTTCTGGGTTTGGTGTCTCTTGCATGCTGGGGGGGGGGGATTCTTCTGCATCACAAACCTCATGAACCAAACTACTTCACTTGGCACTGAAAAGTTCATGATGGTTCATGGACCGAACTGAACTGTATTTTCCCAGTTTGTGCCCATCTCTAGTGATCCCTTCAGTGGTCAGAAAGAGCCACCACAATGGAAAGAATACAAGAGAACTATCAGACCTATAACTTACACACATGGAGTGGTAGGATACTTCAGTGCTACAAATATGGGCTGCTAATATGAAATGTATTAACATGAAATGTAACAACTTGTAATACAGTTAAGGCCCCTCAACTGAAACTCCATTTGTAATTAATGAGATATTTTGTACCTGTATTAATTAGACTACAGCCTAGGCCAGTAACCTTTTTAGGAGATACTCAGACTGTGATTACTTGGTTTTGATAAGAAAGTGCCCACCTTTGCTTAAATTGACCTGAAGCTTTTAAACATGGAATTGAAAAATGACTGTACAAAGTCCCAGTTCCCTCTGCAGCCCAACAATCCATCATCCTCTTAATGGAAACCCAGGGAAGTTGTATATACTCCAAGGAAATACATTTCTCATTTAAACTTTATAATGTAACCTTTATAAAATCAAATGCATATAGGTTAGGGCTAAAAGGCTTTGCATATGCCTGCTTTGGCAGGGGGGAGGTCCATGTTCCTTCTGAACATTTAGCTTGCTTTCATATGGAGGTTTTACTGTGTCCGATCCCCAACTACAGTGGGGGACTTTTGATTCTCTGCTACCCAAATCAGTCCCTACATCAGGCCAGTCATGTGAAGACCCCAGCCCCACTTATGTAGAAACAGAACATGAACCACAGAGGGAAAATGAATTGTTTGAGTCTGATGTGTACACACTTCTCCATTTTTCTCATAATAAATCTCCCAGGGAGAGAAAGATGGGAGGAAGACAGATACTTAACCAGGATATAACTTCATTGACCTAATCAAAACACCAAATAGAAAGAGGAGGAGCAAGATAGTAGGACAAGAAAATGAAACTGAGCTATTTAATGACAATAATATAGCAGCAATTTCTATAGGGGAATCCAAAGAAAACCATTCACTTTGCACAGTTATAGTGTTCAGTTGTATAATTTAAGTTATATACCCAATTAAAGGTACTGTGTTCTTCCCATTCAGCTAATTCAGGAAAACCAACCTAAAGAGGACAAAGGTGAGGGGTTACCAAAAAAAGAAAGGGATAAAAAGCTGCAGAGCAGGAAGAAGTTTCAGATAGAAATAGGGTTGCCATTCCCCTGGTCGAGTCAGAGGATTCCCTGATTTCGGGGCCCTAATCGACCATGGCCAAGCTGGCCAGCAGGGGAAGCCCCACCCCAAGAAGCCCCCTCCTGGAACTGCCAGTGCAATGACATCACCTGGGAGTGACATCATCGTGTTTCTGATGTTGGGGGCAACACTCTAGGTTTTGGGTAAAACTCTATGGTTGTGAGGCAAAAAAAAAAAACATCAGGAAGAACACTAGGAAGGATCGGGAGTTCACTCGCCAGCAGCCAAGACCTGGAAACTCTAGACAGGAAGGAGGGAGTCTCTAGCCAGGTGGGGATGTTATAGGAAAGAACAAGCTGGCACTAAGACAGACTGGGCACAAGCAGCAAATGGAGAAACTAAGAAACAGGAAGCAGGCAGAAAGATATGCAGGGTTAGATTTGGGGAGGAAAGAAATACATTCAGCTTTTTCTTGAAGAGGAGTGTCCTTGATTTCATACTCACAGTACTAGTAGAAGGTTCAGAAGCGGAATCAATGTCAAAAATGAAGGCCTTGAAATGCCCTTCTTATCTACCTTGTAAATAGGAGAGCACTGCTATTGACCAAATTTGGTGCAGTATTAGGATCTATGACAGCATTGGGCCCAAACTGCAGGATCCAGCTGCCTATTGGTGGTATTTGGGTTGCAATATAACTGGTGCAACTTTAGGATCCAAGACCCCATTGGGGTAAGGGTCAGAATCTGAGCAGCCATAGGACAATCCAAACTTTCTATTGAAAGGGGGTACCAGAGATGAGTACCAGGATGATGTATTGATTTGGAGAACAAAGACTGAGAATACAAAGGTACAGAAATGAGGCAGAAGTGAGACCACTAGGATTCCTAGAATTGGTGTGGATCAGGAAGGTGTAATGGTGTCATTTAGATGGCAGACAAGGAGGAGGTGTAGATGAATTTATGGTAGGCCACAAAATCTTTTGTTCTTCTCCAGAGGCTTCTAGCTGCATGAGAGCATGAACAGAGATATCAAGTGGAGAGAGAGAGAGAGAGAGAGAGATGACTTATTCCTGCAATAAGGAATAAAAGAGTAACCATCAAAGGTGACCTTTCTTTCTAACTGTGACTGATACTTTTTGTTTATTAAATTTAAGTTATCTCACACCCCATTCATTATCAGAAAAAGGCACCAGTGTTGACGTTTGAATAACAGATATTTAAATAAAATTGATTTATCAGTCAGAAGGCAGGTGGTTAATCAGTTAAACATTGTTTAATTAATCTAGTGCTCAAATAAACCTTCCATTTAGTAGGCTATGGAAAGGAACTCTATGAAGCACCCAGTAATATGCTTTGTAGAAGCCCCTCCCCATAGGAAAACAAAATGCCATGCCTTCCAGATAATAGAATGGTTTCCTGGATCTTCACACAACTCGATTGTAATATTGTCTTCTGGCTACATCACATTCCCTTCTATCCTGCTATGCTTAATTTTTTTTGAAAGAAATATAAAGCATTCTTACTCTTATAAAAGTTCTTTACAGTTTGGCTCAATGAATATTTTATTTTATCATGCTGTGCACTAGCTGATTTAAAATGTGTTTACTTTGAGCTATTACTTTGGGATAATTGCTGATTAATAAATAATGCATTAATGGTAGCTAGTTGTTTCTTAGGTTCCTGACATATGGGCTCTTCTAATAGCACAGTTGGCAACTGCTGCAGAAAAGTTGGATGAGTCTGTCACTAGTCATAATCTAGCCTTTCTAGATAAAGTGCTCAGAAACAACTTACCCAGCTTGCAGCACCTGAACCAAGCACCTGGAGCAATCACCATTTGCCAGAACTTCTGAAATGTTTGCAGAATTAAAATGATCTTTGTATGTATTGCTTTTGCATCTGCACAGTCTGCAGCACTTGTCCTCACACTAGACTCTAGCCAGTAGCTTCTGATGGTGCATGTTCTGACTCTTGGGATAAGGCATCATTGTGCATGATAGCATAATTCAGTTGCCAAGGCTTTGCAGTACCTTTGCAGAAACTGCCATTCCCTAAGGACAGTCCAGCAATGCACAAGTGCAGTTATCTATATTCTAATTCAAAATATTGAATAAGAACTAGGGATGAGCACAAACAGAGGGGGAAAAACAGTTCAATTCATGATTCTTGGTGTGCCTGATTTGCGAACCATGAACTGCCATGAACTTTTAAGAGCAAAATAAACTGGTTTGGTTTCAGAGGTTTGTGACAGGATAGATGTCTGAATGACTCTACTCTACCTGCCCTCCAAGATTAGTGAGGATTGGGTTTACTGGGTTTGCTCCATTGTTTCCAGTGGAGGAAAAAACTGAAAAAAAGCAAGGGCAATAGAAGCCCAGCAAAACAGAATCAAACTCCCTGAGAATCTCTGCAGTAAAAATTGATGGGGGGGGGGGGGAGAGAGAGAGAGAGCATTTTTACAAGCCCAGCAGAACCAGTGCATTGTGCCCAGCAGCACCACTGCCACTATGGCAGTGCAAACCCTACAGGACTGAAGTCAAACCAGAGAATCTCTGAAGTAGAACCTGAAGGAGGGGGGCATTTTTGCAAGCTCAGCAGAACCAGTGGAATGTACTAGTGCCCACAAGAACCCAGTGCCATTGTGGCAGCGCTAGCTCAACAGGACTGATGTGAAGTACAGAATCACACTCCAAGAGATGGTGAGGGTGTAGCAAGCCTAGGGTTGTACTAAAAGGAATGACAGTATTGCCCATTGAAAACAATGGGGGAGGCTTGAAGGTCCACTGAAAATAATAGAAGCCAGGGATGCCAATTGACTTGCATGGACTCCATTGAAATACATCACAACATAAAACAGTTGCGATGAAAATGTGTAGTGGGTTTTCAGTAAATGTCTCTGGGCCCAGATAAACTGCTATGAAACTGGAATAACAGGCCCCAGAGTGGAATGATGATGGAATAGAATGAATGCTCTGGGACTTGAATGACAGCCCCCTGAGTGGAATGAAAGCCCCTGGGAGTGGCAGAAGTGTTGTGGGAGTGGAATGATAGCCACCAGAATGGAATGACATCCCCTGGAAAGAGCAAAAGATTTCTGCGAGTGGAATGGCAAGGTGTCATTCCCCTTCGGGGGCTGTCATTCTAGTCCCAGAACCAGGGCTTTTTTTGTAGAAAAAGCCCAGCAGGAACTCATTAGCACAATAGGCCACACTGCTGACAGCACAGCTTATTAGCCTATTAGGCCACACCCTCATGTTACCAGAAGAGTGGTCACCCAGCCACACCCACCAGTGCTTCTTCCTCTGTGTACCCATTGTGCACTATCACATCTTGCCTAATGCTCCATATATACTAGCATGGGTCTTCTTGTGGAGATTTACTATTACATTTATGAAAAACTAAAGTCAGTTCCAGAAATTAAAAAAAAATACCTCAAAGACAAAGTAAACCAGGGATTATACTTCTGAGTACAATCCAATAGTAGCTATTCATAGCGACAGTCCATGTGCAAAAATCACTCTGAGACAAAGGGTTCTTCTGCATGGATGTCTAGCTTGGCTTTGGCTTCTGAACTGCAGTGCTGTTTTCTGGAGCAACCACTTTATTCTTTTTTTTCTCTCTGCTTCTGCATTTTCCTGTTTTGCTGAAATCTTTCCCAAACTTGGCTTGATGTAGTGTTTTTGGAAAGGCTGCAGTCGAAGCAGGTTTGCATGCTGTATGGACAGGAAGGATGGTGCACATTTTGTGCAGCCCACATTGGCAACATTTTCTTTTGTCTCAGTGTTACAGCATTATAATTAGGATGGCCAGTTCTGGGTTGGGAAATACCTATAGATTTTAGGGGTGGAGCCTGAAAAGGGTGGGGTTTGGGGAGGGGAGGGACTTCAGTAGGATATAGTGCCATAGAGTCCACCTTCCAAAGAGGCCATTTTCTCCTGGTAAACTGATTTTTGTCACCTGAAGATCAGTTGTACTCCCAGGAGTCCTCCAGCTACCACCTGAAGGCTGGAAACCCTAATTACAATACTATATTGATATAACATTTGCTAATCTTACTAAACTTTTAAGGATGGGGGGGGGGGGAACGGACCACAAGAGAGATGAGTGAAAGTGTGAAAAAAATATTTATACTCATTATTTTCTGCATACACTATTTTACTATGGTAAAACTTACAGATGAAATCAATGCATTTTTTCATAACTCTCACCCTCCAATATACATAAAATGTTTTCTTCCACTTCATCAGAACATCACTTTTATGTCCAAACGCTTGAAAGCAAATGCCAAAATGAAACTACTTCCCTCCAACTATTTCAAAGGATTAAACAACTGATTAACTGTCAAAGTATGATAAATTATCCATTGATCTTCCCTGCAGTTATTTAATTCCAAATTGCTTTTAATTTCTACTTAGAAAAAATAAGAAAAAATAACAAAATTGTTATTGTACATAGTTTACTGGTTTCTTTTTATTCTGTGTGATCATTAAAATTGGTAACATCATGCTGAGAAAAGCATTTTTGCATTGATAGAACTCATATGAAATAGCAAAGAAAACAAAATATATGAAAAAGTAAACAAAATACAAGCACAAGAATGGTTTACTGTTGCATTCTAATTAGATATTCAATGTTTGTATATTGCATTTTGGGACAGATCCACATACCTGCCTTGGTTCAATATGGCTACTGATATGGTGTTCGGAGATAAAGCATTTGCTGTCATCAACAAAGCTGGGAACATCTCTTGCTAGTAGCCTGAGAACACAGGATGATGGAAATGTAAAGGAGAACTGCCTGGGACTACACACAGTTAGACTGCCAAGAATCTGTTGCTCTACAATTTTTTATAAATAAACCTTCTTGCAACTTATCCTGTGTCTCAGTTGTCTGACTAGCAGGTTTGAAACCATGCGACCTTTTTGTTATCTGCAACAGATAATATACAGAGCATGTCTCTCTGTTTCCAACTCAAGGAGTGTTGCTTACTCTGTCACACTTCGTGGCCCACCAGAATTGTAGCTGAGATTGTCAGATGGAGCTTTATTGGGCCACTTAAGAACAATATCATTCAAAGGTAGCCATTGGTTGGAGGCTGAGACTGCATCTGTCATGGGAACAGGCAGGGGAGAAGATGGTAGGTGTGAGGCTATGAAGTATGTTGTATGAAAGGAAAGTGATGCAGATGGTAGAGACAGTATGACTTGAGTGGAATAAGAATTTATTGGGCTAGCTAGAGGAGGACAGAACTTAACTTCTTTCTGCTGCCCCAATCCCACCAGTGTTTCCCAGACATGGTCACTGAAGGCTGAAATTAGCTCTTCTAGTTTCATTCAAAGAGGCCACCGCTCTACAGAAGTCCAAACCACAACAAAGTTGGAAAGAATGCAATTCTTCCAAACTGGGGTTAAAGCAATAAAGTGGCGTGACTAGCTACCCTCATTCTGTTGCACAATTTAATCATACTGGAAGGTTATGATTATCACTTGAGGCTTCTTGAGGAAACACATTACTTGAAACCAAAGGATGATTTTGCAATCATGATTGATAATGATAGCCTATGGGAAATCTCTGTGCAATATTTCAGTCACTGAAAGTCTTCCATGGCATATTATATATTAATCAAAAGAACATATTCCTTGTAGTTATCATTTCCATTCCTCTTTATATTTCTTTGACAAGCATTATGATCATCAAACTTAATCACAATTTTGCTGTGCAAAATTCAATGTAAGTTTAGATCAATTTGACATTTATGCAGTGCCAATAGCTTCTTACAAAAAAAAAAAAATTCCATGTACTTTATAATACTGAAGCACGACTCCCAAAAACCAGAACCGTCCAGGAAGAAAGTACACAGACACCAGGAATAGGAAAAGCCAAATTTTTATGGTACCATTAGTCTCAGCCTGACTAAAAGCTTCAGAATCAAGAGTCGAGCCTCAATTTTACTTGGGCTTGGCGTTTTATACCAGGAGGTGGAGATGCACAGAAAGGAAGGAGACAGTGTCATACAGCATCATATATGTTAACACATCATACAATATAACTCCGCCTAACTAGCTGCTCAAGTGTTAGGAATGTTTCTATCTAAATGTTGCTAATTGCTTGCCGTTCCCATGGGTCTTCAGTTTAGCCAGGGAGCGATAATCTTGCAAGCTAAACAATGGAAGCCTGTTAGTTAGGTGTTGTTGACGTTCCATGTAACTGCAAAGAAACCTTTTTCATTCACCTTGCGTTTCAAGGCACTAATTAACTAAGCAATATACAGAGTTCTATTTAACATAATTATTTATTAATTTTTCTGATTGCTTTAATACCAGCTCCAATAGCACATTTAGAAAGATGGAGAAAGGAGGGAACAGCAGCAATGGGGAATGGGAATTATATTTATTCATTCTGAATCTAACTCGCAGTATTAGAAAGTTCAGAACAGTTTTTAAGGGTCTCCCAGTACCCCCCCCCACCCTTCAGGCACTGGTCAGGTTTGCATCTAGTTTGCTTCAACAGTGCTTTAGCATATGGAGTTCCCAAACACTTTCTGCAGGGCTAATTCACAAATTGCAAAGTCCACATGTCAGAAACATCAAGTGTCAGCAGGCATGCGCCTGAAGTTCCTTGCTGGTATAGTAAAGAGTGACAAAAGATGATACAGTTAAGAAACAGTCAGAATTTGGGGGAGAGTCTACCACTCTACCTGCCTCCTGGTGGTGTCTGGGAAGAGGAAGCTGCGTTATTGTTGAGATGGCTGTTGGAAGTGTTGCAGTTAGGGCTTTTAGGTTCCCCGCACTGAAACAATTCCACTCTCTGCCCATCTACAAGTGGCAAAGCAGCTGGGGATGGGGATCTGATGGTTAATCACTCCTCCCCAGCATCTAGTGATGTAATCAAATCTGAAGTCTCCATTCTGCATCTAGCATTCCCTCCACTGTTTTACCAAACCCACACTGGAACAGAAATCCCCCTCTTCATTGCATGCCACTTTCACTTTCTTTGATTGCTGGATTTTATTTTAGCCTCCACAATGCATGCTGGTTTCACTTCCTTTGATCTCTCAGTTTTATGGTATTGTCTGCATAGATTTATAGCCATTTTATGGCTGTTCATGGGTGACTCTACAGTCAGTACAGTGTTGGCCTGGGGTATCTGAATGTAGTTTTGAGCCGCATCTTTTTCTGTTCCAGTGTGGGTTTGGTAAAACAATGGAGCGAATGCTAGATGCAGAATGGGCCCCTGCCTCCCAGCCTCACATACCATGCTGTGAAGTCATATCACTGCATCACATGCAGTTTGAGCCTGATGTAAAAGGAGTGAGTAGTAGCTGTGATCCTTAAGACTTGAAAGCTCTTGGACCTGAAGGCCTATGTTTAAGTCAACTGCTGAATGCAGGTGGTCTTCAGAAAGACTCTCCTCAAAATATGCCAGTCTAAAAGAACATCTGTCTGAAAGCAAATTCTATTTGTTTCAGGGTTTCAGTATCAACACATTTAGGATGACCTATCAGCGTCTCTGCAACTGTCCTTGATCCTATGCAGCAACGAAACCCTACCTGAAAGCAGCTGTACTTGCCGGTATTTGCAAAAGCAGTTGTACACAGTCTAGTTATAGAGACCTTCCCCATTAGGTTGGATTACTGAAATTAGGTAAGCATAGCAGCAGGTACACCACAGTTTTGCCCTACTTGAGCTGTTTTGTCCTGCTTTCTGTGTTTATGTACATGAGAATCAGAAATATGGGGTGTACTCCTTTTTATCACGCAGTGTGTTTTTGAGGGCCAGCTACATGTTTCCCTGTGTTTCTGTCAGTTACTTTTCCTGTAGCAAATGCAGCCTGATCAAGGATGAGAATGGGGTGGAAGAGAGATGCAAACTTTAAATCCTTTCCTCTCTCTTTTTTTTTGCTGGAACCCCACCATCACTTCCCACCTCCATAAAAATAGAGGCATCCCTTCGTTTTCTCAGCTGGTGTAAAAGTGGCTAGGTGATGGAGCTTCTATTGAGAAAGCAGAATGGGAAGTAAACCCATTGAATGCTACACTGGAGATTGCAATTTCAACAGCAAATTACCAGAAACTAAAAGCAAAGAACTTTCCGCTCACAGAACAACGTATATTAGGTTTGCTGCAGAAAAGTTGGTTTTGTTTACTGGAACAATGACATGATTTAGTTCTAATATAAAAGACGTTGAAGAAATGGTTAACATTTTCCTCCTCTTCCTCCTCCTCCTTGATCAAACAATTCTGGAAGTCTGGTTTGCAAATTAAAAAACAAATTAAAATAAGCACGGGGGGAGGTATAGGACTGGAAATATGTGCTTTGAGAATCAGCCTATTGCTCTCTTTCACCACAATGCTGTTGGTCCAGGCAGTGTCATGCTGGTAGTTATCCTCCTGATCCTGCCACAAAGCTGTCATCAGGTGTGACATTTTTGGCATGTGAGATGTGTCTCTGTTAGTGCTATCAGACCCCAGTGCAGGAAGCAGAAAGGAACTGCTGGAACACAGACTACAAAGAGAGCAGAGTAAGCCCTGTTTTGTTCCCATTATTATTAACACACGCTTCCTAAAATGTGGAACTGCCCTTGATGTTTAAAAGATTTGAGAAAGATTTATTCAGCCAGACAGTATAATCAGAGCATCCAAGAAATGAGACACTGGGCACAATCACAACCAATACAGACCTTATTTTAGAGACGTGGGATGTGTGGGAGAGATAAGACAGTGGAATGATACACCAGAGATTGCAATTTCAACAGCAATTTACCAGAAAGTTAAAAGTAAAGAACCTTCCTTTCACAGAGGAATGTAGATTAGGTTTGCTGCAGAAAATCAGTTTTATTTACTTGAACAATGACACAATTTACTTCTAATATAAAATATATACATGTGGCAGAAGGAGAATATGATTTGTCCCAGAGCCTTTTAGAACACAACTTTAGCTTTTGGGATATGTTCCTTATTTTAAAAGTCATGTATTTTTTCTTTTTGTATCTTGTAATCTGATATAAATGATCTAATAATGAGTAGGAACCATAAGCTCAGAGTGTTGGGAATAGAGATAAAATGATTCTTAAAAATCCACATACAAGTAACATTTGTGCCAATGAATCTTTTCAATATACAAGTGTGATCATTTCCACAGTTTAAAATGTTCTAGGGACCAAGTAGATAAAAAAATAAGATTTATATTCACAACACTTTCAATAAGGTCACTTCAAAATGCCTCCCCCTCCTTTCTTCTGCATTATATACAAAAAAGAACAGTATGTTATGCTGGATGCAGATGTTCTGCATTGCAAAGATTGCTGCCACAACTAGTCACTTTCCAATGAATATCATTATCATATCCATAAAAAGGAGACGGAATCCATAATGAACCAACCTGAATTCACAGGAAACTTTAAAATGTCTCAGTTAGCAGTCTTTCCAGCATATCAACCCTTTCTTATCCTATATACTACCAAATTTAACAACTAAAAAATTAACAACAACACCAAGGTGACTATAAAGAGTTCCACTTACCAACAGACTGCTCATATGAATTGTTGACCAGGTAGAGACATGCTTTGCACTAGGCTTTGGCAATGTTTAGGGAAATGATTTCTTTAGACACTGTCAGGGCTACCAAAACCACCACATGCCCAAGATTACCATTCCTCCTTAGGCCCACCTCACACATTTAAAGGCGGATGGGGAAGAGAGAGATGAGGGAGAAGAAACGAAACACCTCTCTAGGAATCCATAATTATTTACCTTACTCTGTTCAACTGGAAAACATAATGTTTATTTACAACATTTATACCTCATTAGGTCCACCAAAGGGACTAACAGATAAGGGGTACATAATTAAAAAAACATTATAACCAAACAAAAAACACATCATTAAAACAATTAAAACTAGTACACATACAAAAACATTAAAAATTAAAACTAGGGTTACCAACATCCACATGGTGGCTGGAGATCTGCTATGACAACTGATCTTCAGGTGACAGAGATCAGTTCAGCAGGAAAAATGGCTGCTTTGGAAGGTGGACTCTATGGCATTATACCCACTCACCAACTCCCTCTCAAGCTCCACCCCCAAAATATCTAGGTATTTCCAAAATCAGAGCTGACATCCCTAATTAAAACTTAGGGCAAGAAGGAGGGATCATTGAAGGAATGCCAGATAAAACAAAAAAAGGCTTTAGCTGCTGAAAGAAGATGGAAACAGAAGAGGACAGATTAATCTCCCTGGTGAAAGAGTTCCAGAGTTCTGGTGCTACAATCAAGAAGGCCCTCTCCAGGAATGCCACCCATCTAATCTCAGAAGACAGGGGTACTTGAAGTAGGGCCTTGTAAGATGACTGTAGTGGCTGGGTATATTCATAAGGGAACAGGCAGTCCTTTAAATATGCTAGTCCCAAATCATATAGAATGTCAAAGGACAACACCAGCACCTTGAATTGTGTGGAGAAACAAATTGGGAACCAGGGTAGATGGGCCAAGACTGGAGTGAAATGGAGCCTATTGTCATGATCCAGTAGATATAAGCTGCTTTGAAGCTCATGGGATGTTTCTTGGGACCGTGACAGATACTTTCTTTCCCCTGGAAGAGGGCGATAAAATGCACCAAGAAGTCAGAGATGAGGGAGATGAATTCCACAAAGAAATGACCATTTGCTATACCTGCCAGGATAGGCAAGATGGATAGTTGTTGTAAAACATGATGGAACATGATGGAAGGAACAGGTTGGGGTTAGCATTTGCTTTCGTTCCACATGCATCCAAGGAGAGATGTTGGAAAGAGGCTTTCTGTATTATTAAGTTTAGCTTAGTGATATGATTTTCCTGTTTCTTTTCCTTAGATTTGTGTAACCAACAGAAATGGTAGTTATTCTCCCTTTTCTTGTGCTCTAGTTTAATAACCTGTGGCAATAAAGCTTTCCTGTTTCAGAGAGCAAAATGTGGTTCAAACTCCCTTCTCCTTACCCACTCACTCCTACTGATGTGCACACACAGGCTGAAGTAATTGGGAAACTCTACCCTTCATACAGGCTCAGAAGCAGACTTTGCTAGTATTCTCCATGAGAGGTAACATGGGAGGCTGAATTTAAGCATGGAGTGGTGACATGCTCCACACTTGTAAACACACATAGACCCAAGGCAGGTTTATGACACCTCCAACCCACTCCAGTCAACAACTTGGTTGTAGCATTCTGCACCAGTTAAAGTGTCTGAATACTTTTCTAGGGCAGGCCCATGTAGAGCACATTGACTAATTTAATCTAGATGTTACCAGGGCATGCACCATAGTGGCCATATCTTTTCTGCCTAAGAATGGCTACAGCTAGCTACCCAGTCAAAGCTGGTAAAACTCCTGGCCAGAGCTGCCACCTGTTTATCCAGCAGGTCTGAGCTTATTCAAGGTCTAAGAACCCCCCTCCCCCCCAAAAAAATATGACCCTCTTCTTTCAAGGGAAGTGCAACCCACACTCTGAAGCCTACCTCCAGGAAGGACTGGAAACACTGCAAAATGGTGCCTCTCATTCCCATCCAGGAAAGTTGTACTATGCATCTATAGTACCTAGCATGGAGTGGGGATTCCATAGCTTAAATTCATACTCACCCCTGATGCTTATTCAGTGTCCTTCAGAAAGACAATTTGTTTCAGCCCAATGTATTTCATAGGATTGCTGGAGGCTAAAATAGGATGAACTACAATTTCAGTGAAATGTATATGTGGTAAAAGAGCAGGACAAAACCTGTCAGCTAAGATCTTCTGTGAGACAAAGGGAAGTTCCTATCTCAGGAAACTTAACAATTACTTACTGTGACACATGAGTAGGACCTGCAAAGTCAGGGCAGCAGCCAGAGGTAGCATAAAGCATGAGTGGGAAGGAAGATGAACAGGCCAAAAGTGATGGGACATTGCTATTTGCAATGCAGAAGTTGGCAGGCCAGCTGGAGAGTTTAAAGGCTAGCTACACAGGATGCGGGGGCAGGGGGGGCTACTGGAGTCATAGAAGGAGATGCAGCTGAAGGGTTGGCAGAAGGAGCAACTGGCAGGAGTGACACAGAGAGTGCAGCTATGGAGAGCTCACCAGAGGCATTGGGAAGAGGCCCAACAGGATGCTCAGGAGTTGCCAAATGATGTGGGGAAGAGGCCAACAGACAGACAAAACAAGGAGAAGACTGAGTAGAAAAGACAGGACTGATGTGGTAAAAGGAAACTGGGTGAGCAGAAGGTAAGAAAAAACTGGGGGGGGTGGCAAAACTGACAAAAACATTGAAAGAAAGACTGATGAAAGGTGGGGCTGTGGGATGGAGAAGCAGACTGTATGTTGTAGGCCTGCTATAAAGAGAAAGTAAAGGGGGGGCATAGCAAAATGTTATACATGCAGTAGAATGGCCAAGGAGAAACTTGGGAGGGTAGCCCTGCAGATTTGGCAGGCAACCTGGTCTGAGGCCACTGCCAAGGTCAAATGTGGGGGTTCATCTGGAATCTGAAGGGCTGGTGAGTCCTCCTGTGGGAAAAATACTACATGTGGTGGAAGAGGCCTGCTTTTCCTACAGACCTTGTTCTGCCCACTCCCCCTGTTGGGTTGCCAACTCCATCAAGGGAGTTATTCCACTTCCTTCCACTAGGGTACTGCTGCCACCACTGTCTTTTTGAGGTCTTCTTACCAGGAGGGACAGACTCCTGACCCCCCTTCTCAGTTTTGAGGCCTGGACTCAAGGTATCCTGCTATCCAGCACCTGGTTACCATAGGGATCAGATGCAGCTTTGGGTTTTCCCTGGAGGTTTGGCAACGGGTGCCTTTACTGTTCCCCTCCTCCCTGGGTCTCTCCCATGCACAAAACTAGCATGTCCCAGTGGTTGGAGAACTGTGGCACAGAGATTTACTGCCAGCATTCAAAAGATTAAAAGGCAAGGTTAAAAAAACCCAAAAGTTTACAAGCACACTTAATCACAACATGCACCCTTCTTTCCCGGGTTCTAAAACATACTCTAATTAGATGTCATGATCAGCGTAGGTATGTACAAACTTATAACATTGCAAAAGGTTATAAAGATGTCCCATTACCTCAGGCTGCCTTCATGCAGCAGCCACACTGCATGGTCAAGATGGCTGCTGGCCTGCAGACCAGAGCTCACCAATCTGTTCTTTTCCAAGGATTCAAGGGCCAGCACCAAGAAAGCCTTCCCTTTTTAAACAAGCACTTTTATTAAACCTCTGATTCCACCCATTTTACATCACTCTCTCAACCCCTTTTGACCTGGCCTGCCCAGGTCACACAGGTGGACCCTAGGACACCCAGGTGCATCCTGGGAGCCCTCCTGGAAGGCATTCTGAGAAATCTCCAGGAGTCACCTATAGATTCCTAACACCAAATACCTCAGAAACCGAGTCATTTGTATAACTATGGCTGATAATTGACCTACCTTCCTACCCTTCCAGAAAGAAAAGAAAAAGAAAACAGGAACACTTTAAAAAAACTCAGAGGGAGGAGGAGGTTCTCCACATCATATGCAAAAGGGGGGAAAGGAAAAGAGAGAACTAAAGGCTAAAGTAGAAGAAGACAAGGACTAAAATGATGACCCTGGGGCAAGCCAGCCCCACCCCCCCACCCCCCGGGGCCAGCAATGTCACAGCTTGACCAGACACAATCTGGAAAGTGGCTCTCAAGGCAAGTTAATTCAGTGCCTCATAGACCAGCAGCAAGCTTCACAGAATGGCTGGGTGCAGGAACTGTCTAGGGCAGTGATGGTGACCCACATGGGGGGTTTGGGATTGAGGCAGCAGTGGAGAGTGGTCTGTTTAAGGTGCCCAAAATGGTGCCTTCTGATGACATTGAGGCTTACTGGGGAGCCTTTGAGATGACCGCAATAGCAGCAGCCTGGCCTAAGGCACAATTGTCCAGATTCACAGCCTTTATTTTTTAAAAAATAACCCACAGATATGTTTGATTTTCAAATTAGCACAGAGTTGTATCAAGAAGAAGAAGAAGAAGAGATTGGATTTATACCCCGCCCTCCACTCCCAAGGGAGTCTCAGAGCGGCTTACAAACTCCTTTCCCTTCCCCTCCCCACAACAGACACCCTGTGAGGTAGGTGGGGCTGAGAGAGCTCTTTCCCAAGCTGTCCTCGAGGGAACAGCTGGTACAGAGCTATGGCTTGCCCAAGGTCATCCAGCCAGGTGCAAGTGGAGGAGTGGGGAATCAAAGCCGGTTCTCCCAGATTAGAGTCCGCGCACTTAACCACTACACCAAACTGGCTCTCAAGGCATGCCCTTTCAATAAAACCCATAGGACAGGTTCTGTCCATTCGTTGTCCCATTTCCAGTATTTGCAACAGTTTTAACAATACCACTTATCTCCGGAGTTCTTTAAAAAGTTATCAGTAGCCTGTCTCCCTCTATCCATCTCAGTGGCCCACTGAGCCTTGAGGATGATCTCCCATTTCTTGAACCACCACATTTGACTGCCAAGTAGTCCATTCATTTGAAAAAAGAGGATCAGGCTGATAATATTTCTGAGAGACATCCACTACAGGATTTTGTTTGAAGTGCACAGAACATCACTGCCAAGCAACAAGATAACCTTCTCTCACCTCACTGCCAACAGCAGCTTGTTTGTCTAAACAAATGAGAGAGGACAAAGAAGACAGAGGAAAGGACAAGACGTTTGCTAACAGCCAGCACAGTTCTCAATAACGTATTGGTAACAGAATAGCATGAATGAGCTGAAGTGCCACAGAGAAATAAAAATGTAAGGATAGGAAGATGATGCTGTCTGAAAGCCATCATTATTCCATCTAAGTACAGGGTACACACAGTTGTAATCCCACAATTCATGAGCGGCACATTGCTGAGAAAATGTGATTAGAAGACAGTAGCTCTACACTATGACATGGCTCCAACCAGCTTTTCTACTGGTGAGAAAGGGAGGAAGGGTCACCACTGACCACCATGGAGTCAGTAGTCTTATTCATATGTTACACTGAACACATGTACATCCTGCATGGATGTGAGTATGCCTGTTTGTAGGAAGAAGCCCATGAGCCTTCACTTTGCAAATGAAACCAGCGACCAGTTCCTGGATAAAAATGGGATTTCAATCACACATTTGGCTGTATATGCATTGAACAAAACATAAGAATTACCCAAAGTATGTTTAAAGAAAAATCAAGGGTATATTGTGCATAGGCTGTATGTGTATTCACTGTAACTCGTGAACAGGGCTACAGCCAGGGATCATGGGGATCTGCATACACAAAAGTTATTTGGGACAGGGGATGCCATAACAAAGGTCCAAGACAGGGGGAAAAAACCTGTCTGGATCCAACCCTATGTAAGAAATCTAACAATATAATACATGTTTACTTTAGTTAATCATGTTAATATTAGTTGTCTCAACAATGGTCTGCATTCCAGGGAGATGATATCAAAGACATCTATACCACACTCCTTGACCAAATATACCCTCCTCCATGTTTTTGGTCACAAACAATGGGCACAGTCTATACATTCCTGTGTACTTAGCTTAGCTCTTATACAAATGTGGGGTGGTGAATTGGGGATAAAAGTTTGTTGGATCCACTCCTATACTTGCAGCAGGAATATCTTATTAATGCATGCTAATGATTATTATAATTCTAGCATAAATTAAGATGGCATTATTGTAGTCATGAACAATATCCCTGTTCTCAAAGCCTGTGCATCTCCTCACCCTCTGTACACACACCACTAAATTGTGGCATACTCCCTGAAGACCTTCTATATGTATTTCATCCAATGAAATTTGCATTTTCATAAGTTGCCCAGTGCAGTTTCCTAATGATGGCAGGAATTAAACTTATATGGAGGCTACTTTTTACTGTTGCTTCTATAAAGGCAAGAGCTTGGGTGCTAAATTTTTTAGAGATATATGGAGGATGATATAAATTTACACTTCTGTTTTGTTATGAACAGGGGGTTTTCTTATAAAACTGGGAGCGAGCTGTATTTTCATGTTATGCTTTTGATGTTTTTGTGGTTATACACTGACTGTTTTTCTTAATTCTCTTGTATTAAATTACTTTGCTGTTCACTATCATCTTCAGCCCACAGTGAAATAAATTGTAAACTTGTAAAATTGTGTACTATCAAGTTACCTTGGCCATTTTGTATAAGAAGTGACCTTAACCTTACTTAGGAAAGGGACAAAATAAGACTGTATCCATAGCCAGGTACCAAACAATTCACTGTAAATTGCAAATGCTCAGTTCATCTTCAATAGTTGTCAGCTCATAAGTCTCCCTCTTGAAACAAACAGGGCACACCTTATTAAAATTCTCCATTCACTCTCCAGCAATGAGCCTTCCCAGCTGTATTCTGGACACCCCTACACATTTCCAGTTCTGGAGTCCTTGTTATCACCTCAAGGTGAGCATAACACAGCAATTTTGTTTCATATCCATGTTTTTCATAATTCAGTGCAACATCTTAATTGTGAAACATGAGATTATCTTGATATCAACAAATGAACTTGCTTTGCACCCAAAGGGAAAGTACTCCATAAAAATTGACAAGCACACCTCACTGACAGTTCTCTGAAGCTGTAAGACTGAGGAAAATGTCACCCTGGATCTTCAAGAAATATGGAAATAGATGTGCTTGAGAAACTTTTGCTGTCTAAATAAGCTGATTTACAAGCAACTGAACTTTCCAAGTCTACATGTAACTTATAAAAGGAAATCAATAGGACTAAGGGCTGTGTCAGACTTGCATTTTGAATGTTTACAATCAAAAAGTGTTATGGATAACATGTGCATTAAAAGCATTACATTGGCAGGGAACAAACAGGTGACTGATACAGATAGAGTTTTAAGCCTACTGTCAGGGCCTTGACTTTGTTTTTTACAATGGGCAGATTCAGTTCAGTGCCCAAGCGGTCCAAGTGGCTACTTGGGGCACCAAATCAGCGGAGGACAGCAACATAGGATAATACAATAGCAGGTGCACATCTCCTCTCATGTCTGGTACATCAGATCTATCCAAATCAGGCTACAGAAAAAGCACTTGCCTCTATAGCCAGTGCTGGATCTTGGGGGCTGGGAACATAAGAATAAAAGAGAAGCCAGTGTTGGATCAGGCCAATGGCCTATCCAGTCCAACACTCTGTCACACAGTGGCCAAAAATATCAGGTGCCATCAGGAGGTCCACCAATGGGGCCAGGACAATAGAGGCCCTCCCACTCTTGCCCCCCCAAGCACCAAGAATACAGAGCATCACTTGCCTATGACCGAGAGAGAAGAAGAAGAAGAGATTGGATTTATATCCCACCCTTCACTCAATTGGAGTCTCAGAGTGGCTTACAAACTCCTTTCCCTTCCCCTCCCCACAACAGACACCCTGTGAGGTAGGTGGGGCTGAGAGAGCTCTGAGACAACTGTCCTTGAGAGAGCAGCTGTGACAGAACTACAGCTTGCCCAAGGTCATCCAGCAGGCACAAGTGGAGGAGTGGGGAATCAAACCCGGTTCTCCCAGATTAGAGTCCTCACACTTAACCACTACACCAAACTGGCTCTCAAGGTTTCCCTTGCTTGAAAGCCAGTTGAATCTGACTGTAGGTTTCCCTTGCTTGAAAGCCAGTCGAATCTGACTGTAGGGTTGCAGTGCTCATCTCCGTTTCCAAGCTGAAGAGCCAGCACTGTCTGAAGATGTTTCCATAGTCATGTGGCTGGCATGACTGGATGCCAAGGTGCACAGAATGCTGTTACCTTCTCACCAAAGCGTTACCTATTTATCTACTTGCAGTTTCTTGCTTTCAAACTGCTAGGTTGGCAGGAGCTGGGATCAGACATGGGAGCTTACTCCGTCATGCAGCACTCGGGTCTCGAACTGCCAAACTACCTACCTTCCAGTCTGCAGTTCAGTGTCTTAACCACTGAGCCACCGTGGCCCTATACCTTGTGGCTAATAGCCACTGATGGACCTCTGCTCCATATGTTTATCCAATTCCCTCTTGAAGACGTCCATGCTTGTAGCCATCACCACCTCCTGTGGCAGTGAATTCCATGTGTTAATCACTCTTTGGGAGAAGAAGTACTTCCTTTTATCCATTCTAATGGATTTCATTGCATGCCCATGAGTTCCTGTATTGTAAGAAAGGGGAAAAAGTACTTCTTTCTCTACCTGCTCTATCCCATGCATAATCTTGTAAACCTCTGTCATGTCACCCCTCAGTCATCATTTCTCCAAGCTAAAGAGCCCCAAGTGCTTTAACCTTTCTTCATAGGGAAAGTGTTCCAACTTTTTTTATCATTCTTGTTGCCCTTTTCTGCACTTTTTCAAGTGCAGAATATCTTTTCTGAGGTGTGGTGACCAGAATTCCACACAGTATTCCAAATGAGGTCACACCAACAATTTATACAGGGGCATTGTGATACTGGCTAATTTATTTTGTAATAATCCCCAGCATAGCATTGGCCTTTTTAAATTGCAGTTGCACACTGTCTCAACATTTTCAGTGAGTTATCTACTATGACTCCAAGACCTCTCTCTTGGTCAATTGCCGCTAGTTTGGACCCCATCAACGTGTATTTATAGTTAGGATTTTTGGCCCCAATGTGCATCACTTTACACTTGGCCACACTGAAACCCATTTGCTACACTGACGCCCACTTGCCCATCCTCAACCAATCCCTTTGGAGTGCCTCAAAATCCTCCCTGGTTCTCATCACTTTAAACTACTTCATGTCATCTGCAAATTTAGCCACTTCACTGCTTACTCACAACTCCAAATCATTAATGAACAAGTTAAAAAGCATCAAACCCAGTACTGAGCCTTGTGGTACACCACTGCTTACTACCCTCCACTGAGAAAATTGCCCATTTATACTCACTCTCTGTTTCCTATTAATTAGCCAGTTTTTGATCCACAAGAGAACCTGTCCTTTTATCCCATGACTATGGAGCTTACTTAAGAGGCTTTGATGAAGAACTTTATCAAAAGCTTTCTAGAAGTCAAGGTAAACAACATTTATTGGGTCCCCCTTGTCCACATAAGAACATAAGAGAAACCAATGTTGAATCAGGCCAATGGCGCATCCAGTCCAACACTCTTGTCACACAGTGGCCAAAAATACCAGGTGCACATGTTTGTTCACCCCCTCAAAGAACACTAACAGGTTAGTGAGACAAGATCTTCCCTTACAGAACCCACACTGAGTCTTCCTCAACAGGAGGTGATATTGTTCATCAATGTGCCTATTAATTCTCTCCTTAACAATGGTTTCCACCAACTTATCCAGTACTGATGTCAGACTGACTGGCTTGTAATTTCCCAGATCTCCTCTGGAACCCTTTTAAAGATGGGAGTGACATTAGCTACCCTCCAGTCCTCAGGAATGGAGATAGATTTTAATGAAATATTTCATATTTTTGTCAGGAGACCCACAAATTCACATTTGAGTTCTTTCAGAACTCTTGGATGTATGCCATCTGAGCCTGGTGATTTATCAGTTTTTAAGTTGTCTATCAGTCGTAAAACCTCCTCTCTCATCTCCTCAATCTGACTCAGATCTTTCAACATCTCTCCAGAAATCAGCAGTTCTGGAGTGGGCAAGCACTTCTCACCTTCCACAGTGAAGACAGAGGCAAAAAAGGCATTCAGCTTCTCAGCCATTTCCCTATCATCCTTCAGTAATCCTTTTACCCCTCGGTCATCCAAGGGCCCCACTGCCTCCCTGGCTGGTTTCCAACTTCTAATGTATTTGAAGAAAGATTTATTGTTGGTCTTTATGTTTTTTTGCAATATGCTCCTCATATTCCCTTTTTGCCTGCCTGATCACAGACTTGCATTTTATTTGCCACAGCCTGTGTTCCCTTTTATCAGCCTCACTGAGACTAGCTTTCCACCTCTCAAAGGAATGCTTTTTATCTTTTACAGCTTCCAATACTTAGTTAACCATGCAGGCCTTTTTCTATACCTATTTATGCCTTTCATAACCTGCAGTATATATTTTATTTGAGCTTCTAGGATTGCAGTCTTAAATAGTCTCCAAACTTCTCCAGTGGTTTTGACCCTTTTTACTTTTCCTTTCAGTTTTCTCTTCACATGTCCCCTCATTTCAGAGAAGTTACCCCTTTTAAAGTTAAAAGGGGTTATGTCGGTCTTTTTGGGCAACTCCCTATTTACACAGATGGTGAACTCAATAACATTATAGTCACTGTTCCCAAGCTGTGCAATCACTTTTACATCTCTCACCAAGTCTTGGGCATTACTTAGGACCAAATCCAGGATCACCTCTCCCTGGTAGGGTCTGTGACCATCTGTTCCATAGCACAGTCGTTGAGAGTGTCAATGACTCAGTCTCTTTTTCCTGACTTGAACACATATTGGCCCAATCAATGTGTGGGTAGTTTAAATCACCTATTACAACATAGTTATTTCTTTTAGCAGCTATCTTTAATTCATTCATCATTTTATAATCCTCCTCTGTCTTTTGATGTGCTGGGCAGTGTTAAGCTTCCTTTTGGGCCCACTATTTCAACCCATAGCATTTCCAGAAGCTAATTCTCTTACTTTCTCATCTTACTGGACTATATACTCCCTCTGAGATACAGAGCCACCCCACCTTCAATCCTTCCCCCCATCCTTCCATTATAATTTCTAACCAGGAGTCACCACATGCCACTGATTTACCTCATCCCACCAAGTTTCTGAAATACCCACATTGTCTATGTTTTCCCCCAACACCAAGCATTCCAACTCTTTGATTTTACCTTGGACATTTCTAGCAAGTGGCAAAAGTCAGGAGGATGGTGCTTGGGGTGGTTTACTAGTTTGAGCCAGCATTTGGCTGAGTGCCTTTGGAAATCAAATGCTGAAGTGGATGGACCTTGATCTGATTAAGGAAAGCAATTCTCATGTTCTCACATGTGGAGTGGACTACTATGCCGAGTTGTACTCCAAAGTTTCCTAATCTATCACATATACTGCACAAATAATAGGGAAGTGGTAGTCTTACTATGAGGCTGTTCGTCAAATTGTTTTAGAATGATATTTTTTAATGTTTTGGAGAAGTACAAAGTTAGATTGCAGACCAATCCATACACAGTTGTAGTGTCACTAGAAGAATGAACTAGGTCATTCTCTCACCTGATACATTTTATTAAATGTCTTTGATTTTAATTTTTAGCACAAATGTCTCATTATAAAAACTATGAAGCTGCATATTGCACCAGCAGTGTTATTTGCAAACAACTGCTGATCCCAGTCATAGAGGATGCTAAAATATTTATCTCCCTAGTGTCCCTTCTTCATTCTATGACAAGTTTTGATTCTTTTCCATTGTTCTGCCTGGTCCAACTGTTACCTGGCCCATCTCTTTGAATCAGGAGCCAAAAAAGCCTGCTTCACTGATCAGTAGCTAGACAACAGAACAGGATGGTTTTTTTTTTATTCTGTCACATTCCTTCTCTGAAAAATACCTTGCAAACTAGCTAAAAGGATGGGTACATGGTGCAATAATACTTCACATGTAACTTGTGTACACTCTATAGCAAGAGTGTCAAACCTATGGCCCGTGTGCTGGAATCAGCCCAGCCAGAGCTTTAATCCAGCCTGCAAGCAAGCGGCCAGAGGGAGAGAAGTGGAGGGAACCACCATTTCAGCTACTTAAGGGAGCATGCATTTTGGGGCTCTCTTTTATCCCCCCATGAATGGATGGGGCCAAATGTCCCTCCTGTCTTTTCCCATGCAAACCCCACCCTTTCATTGCTTGGATCCACCTCCCCTTGCTACCACACATCTGTGCATTTGTGAAGCAAAGCTTGAGTCCAATGGCACCTTAAGACCAACCAAGTTTTCTTCAAGGTATGAGCTTTCCTGTGTCTTGCTACTCTCACTCTCTCTGTATGTGTGTGTTCTGTTGAGCTCGTTATGCTGCAGTTCTCCCGAGTGCAACTGGGTCCACTTCCCCCATCCTTTCCCCCCTTGCCCTGCTTTTGTGCATGCGGTAGAGTCCAGTGGCATCTTAAGACCGGCAGTTTTCTTCAAGGTATGAGCTTACCTGTGCCTTGCTACTCTGTGTGGGTGTTTTCTGTTGGGCTAGTTAAGCCATGGCTCTTCCAGATGCAACTGGGTCCACCACCCCCTCCCTTCCTTCTCCATTTCACTGTAGATGACCTGAAAAAAATTAATGTGGTGACTTTTAAATTTTCACCTCTTTCTTAGTTAACTATCTTAGATAGAACAAGAGGTGTCTGTGAATTAAACATTGTATCCTTTACTCTGTGGTTGTTAGAAATTTTTTGCTTGCTCTGTGTTTTTCCTTTTCTGATCAGTGGCTTTAATTACAATGTGGAACACTTCCAGTATACTGAGGCAGTGTGTTGGACTCCCTTGGACCAGAGTTGTTTGAAAGAAAGATGTAAACACTCTGGTCATTGCTAGTGGGAAAGATGGTTAAGTAGCAGTGTAAGAGCTTGAAGATTAGAAAATGAGAAAGGTTGGGGGATTCCAGCAACCTAGACTCTTATATTGGTTTGAGAATGCAAAAGGCCAGGCATTTGTCACCGACTGGAAGGAATGCATTGAAAGAAAAAGTACAGCAGCATGGCCTTGTTTATGATTTTTTTTCAAGGCAAAAGGTGTGTATCTCAAAGCTTGCTGTGCGGAACATCATTTGTTATTTTGAGAACAGGAAGGAAAATGCCATTGTCTACTGAAGTGTGAACAGAAAGCTAGGACTCCAGATGCAACAGCAAAATTTGTAATTGGAGATCTTTTTCTAAATAGGTAGGTATCCAACTATGAAAAACTGGTAACCATTAAAATGATTATCAGTTAACAATGAAGCCAAAAAGGTGATGAGAAGTACTTCTAAAGTAATGGAGGCTAAATTATTTCAAACAAAAGTATGAAGCAAGTCCCAGTTACACTGTTTTGTGAGTATTACAATACATATAGCAAACACACAAATAATAAATAAACAGCCTTATGTAAGTTTGGGTGGTTAATTCCCACCCCCATTGTTGAACTGATTCCAGCATTACTGAGCTCTTACTGTATGCTTTGCTCAATTGGTTGCTTATTGAATTAGTTGTTTAAGAATGAGCTCCTATTAACTTCATTAGGTGTCAGAGCAAGCCCTAAGAAATTACTTGATCTTGTTCTAATTGGGGTCAGCGGTTGAAGGAGGCGAAAACCCTCAATGGCCAGTGCAATAAGCCATCATGCATAATGTATTGTCAAATGTTTTGTTCAATTATTGTGACAAATGTAGCTTTCTCTTTTCATTAATTTATTCATGACATTCCATAATAAGCTTGGCCTGAGCATTTGCAGTTTTCATTAATTTCACTGGATATTCTGGGTGCTGCTTATCTATGCTGCAAATTCAGACTCAGCAAGCAAAGAAATCTCCTGTTTTGGCAACACTCTTCAAGAGAGAGGGTTCTATTTGTTCATGCCTACATTTCTTCCAGCTTCTCTTACTGCACTATGGCCCTTGAACATTGCCATGATTGCACCTTAACTTTTGCACTACTCCCTTTGCTGCTGTAGATCCTCAAAAGCTACTCCTGAGCATCAAGAGACCATCTATAATGGTGTGCAAGGGGGCATAGGGGATTGCAGCAGGGAAACGGGTGACAATGAAAACCTAAAATTTCACACTATTTCACATGAGAGGGGGTGCTTTCCATGTTTCATAGGCCATTTTGGATTTCACCCTCTCTTTGGGAATTTCAGCTGTCTGGTGTAGAATCCTGAGAGCCAGCTCAAATTACTCCAGCCATCCATTGTCTAGATTAGCTCCTGCTGTCTTGCAGGCAAACTATCACCTGATTTTGTTCTCTAAAGCTGTGAATGCCTTAAATTCAGCATTCCTCTGGCCCAATACTACAATCTCTGAAATCAACTATGGGTACCCCAATGATGATAAAAGGGGTTGGTGTAAGGCTGCGCAACATGTTATGGACTTTTGCTAAGATATGAGGGCTACACATGAACTATGCCATTACTTAGGTGAGACATGAGAGTACACTAGGAGACCAGTGGGAAGATGGGAAAAGATGCCTACACTATAGGAACAAAGCACCATTTTCTGAGGTTACCACCTTTAGGCGAGAGGATTGATATCAGAGATCAAAGACACTCTCTCACACAAAGACAGGAGGTTGTAAACTTACACCTGCAACTCTACACATGCATACCCCTTTTATGTATACCTCCTGGTGCCCCTTCCTGCCAGCCTTCATCTTCATATGATACATCAAAGAGCATCACACCTGGGCGTGAATACACTGGGATGCTTCCTGAGGACCGGTTCCCCTGGTCTGCGTTCCAGTGATCCAGAAGATCGGCGCCAGATCCCACTGGCAGCGACATCCTGCCCTGACCATCAGATAGATCTGAATATTGACCCATCCCCCTTAGTGGCTAGAGATAACATACGGACTCTCTATAGGTTTTTTAGGGATGACATCATATCATGCCACCCTCCCAGATCCTCCCAGGTACCACCTCCCAATAAAAGATGCTCCCCAAGGTTAAAGTTAGAGTTCCAGCTATAGCTCCCTCTCCAATCCCTGATCTCTTCCCTCCCCCTCATAGATTCCTGGGTGCACCACTGGGATCTGCCTCGTGGTTCTCTGCCGGTTCAGAGCCACGATCCTTATTGTCTTCCTGAGATCTCCTCATCCCCATTTTCCAGCCGGATTCCATCGCATCTATATAGGTAAATATCACCCTCGACAGAAACCATCAATTACCTGCTCATGCACAAGTCCCTGTAATTCCTACCTAAGTTCCTAGTACTGTATGTATGTATGAATGACAGAATAACATTGTTTCGTGTAGCCCTTTTATTATATCTCAGTAAACAAATTATTTTACATCTTTAATCGAGTCCTTGTCAGTTTCTCAGAAGTATCGGTTAGCGCATCCTCTGTATACATTGGTTAAAGGTATATTGCCTGCTGCATATTGATAACAGCTAATATTCCCCGCATATTAGTATCATAAAAGAGCAGTTAGGCTAACATTGGATCCAACCAATTTTTCTGCGGCTGAGACTACGGTGTGGACCATGGACCTCTATGGACAAAAGGCATGTGGGATGGGAATAGATGAGATTGTGTGAAAAAGCCAAGGCCTAAAGATCACAAGCAAATAGAGTGGCATTAAATGAGTGCCCAATTACAGAACTCCATCTCTCCTGGAAACTCACCAAGTCCAGAATGGGACAACTTCCAGAATAATTGTGCCTGTTTGGAAAGGCTGTGTGTGTGTCAAGGTCAAGCTAACAGAGAGGTGAGGGTTTTTAAGGATATACTAATTTGATAAAATTATATTGCCTGTAACTTTTCAGTTTGAAAGAATAAAAAAAATCAGCTCCTGTCAACTGGGACAGAGCAGGCTATGAATCTGACTAAATAAAACCTTTTTTTAAAAAAATGCATTATCCTGTTAGTACTGACTGGATATTATCACCACTCCTGTTAGTGTGATCTCATCCCCTGCTGCACTCGTATTTATATTAGACAACTATCCATTCATTATGCTGTCTGAAGGACTGATATAAAACATTAAATAGAAAGGACTCTTATGCTTTCCATTTTCCTGTGTTAATTCTGTACATGGTGCTGCTCTTATATAGAGAATAAGAACTGCACCAGAATGCAATAATAAAGGTATGCAGAACAAAATTATTACTGTGTATTACTACAAATCTCAACACTATAATAAAGATGAAATATACTCATAACAATAATAACAGAGAAACAACAACAGTTGCTAATATGTACAATCAGTAGTCATCAGTTTCTAATTATATAATCAGTAGTAATAAGTAATCAAGATGACAGTCCTCATCAGTGATCAAAATGACAGTCCAACGAAGGCTCTGGATTACATATTCCGTTTCGATTGGATCTTTATCAGAAGACTAATACATGATTCATAGATTAGTACATGTTCAAATTGACAGAATTCACTTAGGAGGAGATGACTTCATCTTAAAAGACATGAAATACAAGTGTACAATTAATTACATGAGATAGAGACTTAAGCAAACAAATATGCCAGTTAATAAAACTTAAAGCATACCTTATATCAGGTTCATAAACTGGTACATGTTCAGTTCACAAAATTCACAAAGAGGAAATGACTTCATCCTATCAACAGTAGGGAACAAAGAATGAGAAGCCCGAAAATAACCAAATTATGCCATCCTACCCCACAGTTGCAGACAAAAAGCTCACCAAAAGAGGAAATTCCAAGACGAGCTGCCGATTCTACGGACGGAACTATTCTCAGTTAGCCTGTGTGCCTTAAGGTGAGGCTGAAAGGAGCGGATAATATAGCAGTAGCTGAGCCCAAAGATAAGGGGCCAGAGGGAGAAGAAAGGACATAGAATATAATTACTTATTCATAGAAAACTGCCTAAATCAAGTGACTGATTTAACCTTTGTGGCTGGAGAGCTTTTAAATGGAAAATCCAGTAAGACTCCCTTTGAAGGAGCATCTTACGTACATCCATGGTGATATGGGGATGGCATTTAAGGACCTCTAAGATGACAAAGGTAAAATCATGAGGGGAGAGCCCGTTCAGACAGCCGCAGCTGCCCAGCGTTGCTGTGCTGCACTCACCCAGTCCTGAAGCGCTTTCATTGCCCTTCAAACAGGTACCTGGTGAAACCAGTGTCAAGCCGTCTGGATGCATGTTCATCCCGCTTCCTGGCAGTGTGGATGCAAATAATGTGAACCCGCTGATCCGGCTGCTGCGCCCATGCACCTATGTGCTCATGCGCCTATGCCTAGCTCGGCAAAACAGACCAAAGCCGCATGCCACTGCGGCACCATCACCAGGGGTTGCCCCGCAGTGTCAACACTCCATCCCACCTCCTCCCCAGTATGGTCCTGCATCAGTCTACGCAGTGTGAACAGAAAGCCCCGCTACAACTCGGCCTGCGTCTTTTTACCCCGCTTCCCTTGCACTTCATTTTGCCAGTCTGTCCTCGGCCTTATATAGTGTAATATACAATATAGTGTAAACTGGCTCATAAACAGCATGAACCTCAAAACTAAGTGCCTATTTATAGGTTACACTCTTTACAGGTCCACCTCAGGTCCTGTTGGGCCAGATGTGCATTGGGAGTTCCATGCTGAAACTTAATTCTCAGGTGTGCAAAACTGCCTTGCATGTTGTTATCTCTAGATCCAGCTCCTCTGAACCTTATCAAGAAATAGCACAGATGCTGATTGCTTAAAGGGGCAGTCCTCTATGATGGCCACTCCCAGTTATTGGTCTCCCTGCCTCCCAGCACAGGACCTTGTGTCTGTTTTTGTGCATATATATTGGAGTTGCTTACAACTCGTAGAAGTCTGTGCTATAACATAATCATAAAATCCCTCGGATTCTCAGAGATATACAGAGAGCAAACTTAAACATATATAAAATTTACCAACCCACTGCCATAGATAATAGCAGTATGCATCAAAGAGAGTAGGGCAAAAGGATGGGAACATAGCATTAAGCCAATTTGCAAAACTGAATCAAACATTTTCCTGGGGAGTCCAAGAGGTTAATTTAGAATATCTTCAAAGTTAAAGTGTGAAAAAGCAATGGACTTTATGAGCATTGGTTGTGAACCTTTTGATGGTTTTATATATCACAGTAGCAATAATAGTATCCAGTTGCTCAGTCGGGTATCCTTTGTGAAAGCAAAACGATGTGTCTTTGACAGACATGCCTGTGGATAGAGGCCTATTTAATATGAATCTATAAAGCTAGTTACTAACATTGTGTCATGCTGTAGTGTGTTCATGATGGGATTACACAGATAAAGACATGGAAGCTGTTCTGTTAGGAGCAGACTTGTTTTTTTTTTAATGGCTATAGTCACTAACAGCAGGGAATGGATTATGTGCTCATGGCACACCCTTTACTTTCTCATATATAAGTGAATGCATTCAATCTGCAACTATTTGAGAAGATACTCAGAGATTATATTGAAAGCCAGTGTGATGGACAGGCTAAAATGTTAAACCTGGGAGACCTGGGTTCAAATCCTTGCTTGCCATGAAACTCACTGGGTGACGTTGGGCTGTCACTCTCCCTCTCAGCTCAATTTACATTACAGGGCTGTTGTGAGAATAAAATAGAGGAGAGGAGAGGAGGTCTATGCACATGACCTTGAACTCAATAAAGGAAGGGCAGGATATAAATGCACTTAAACATGTTTTGTTTGTTTGTTTGTTTGTTTAAAAACAGGTGGGCACACGCAGGGCCTCAGGCTGCTCCTGACAGCACCATGACTGAGGTCCCGCCTCTCCTCAAAGCCCCCCTTCCCAGGCTCCACCTCCAAAATCTCAACCCAGAGCTGGCAACCCTAGCTCAGTAGCAGATCAGTAGCAGTGTAATGTTGTGCTGAGCAGAGTCTCTTTTTACCAATGATTCATGCATAAGGGGTATGTGTATAACACTTCTTTCGAGCAGAGTAGATAGAGACCTACTGCAACACAGAACTTACAATATAAAAGTCATCTCTCTGCATACACATGTCACATCTAATGATAGGCATTTTGCTGGTTTATAATAATAGCCACTCAGCAGATAATCTAAACCCGCAAACTGATCAGAGATAGAGGTGTACCTAATGCATAATCACATGCTGTCTAAAACTCAGATGGGAAATTGTCAACAAATGACACCCTTGTTACCAGACTTCTGTCTTGAATACAGAATTCAATCATTCAGATCCACATTTTTGTCTAATTCAAATTTTTAATTGATATGAATGGGCTGAGAGTGTCAACAATTTTAATTGTAGTACAGTCCTATAATATCCTAGGAACTGTCTCTCAATTGTCCATTTCCCTAGTTCATAAAGCTACCCTGGAGTCCATGCAAAACTCTCACTTTTCTAACAGGACCAGGCTTCACCTCCTACGGGCATCACTTATTCATATGAATCGTTTTCCTGACAAAAATTGTAATGAGTATAGTCTAGAATAAAATCCATCCTGTTATAACAAGATGGGATAATGGAAATGGCTCCAAACTAAATTGGTGTCATTACAGGCAAAAGAAAAAGTACAGTCTATGTTTTCTGATGTAATGGGCATAATTACAGTCACACAAAGTCTCCAATTACCAGCCATTGCCACCTATGTATGTAAGTATGAAGAAAAAGAATAAAGCCAAGATGAGCGGAGAAGAGCAGGGAACTGTTTCTAGCCATTTTAAGATACACCATTGAGGAAACAGAAGCTTGCAGGCTGGATACAATGAGGCATCTGTCATTTTAGATTATTGCTGCTACTGTATGCTATCACCACCATTAAACATTCATTTTGTGCCAACATTGCACTAGGTGCAAGATGCCTGGAATTTGGTGGAATTGTTCAAAATACTACAATAGTACAGATCTTTTGTCTAGATCAGCACCCAAGATTGGGACAAAGATTCAATGCTGTCTTTTGTTTGACTGTCCTAGCTTGTTCCCTAAGATGCTACTGAGCCAATAACATCAGCCAACCCATCCTGCCTACTGCCTACTGTATTGATTGTCTGGGTTCATCTACAGTGGCAGAAATTACAGTAATGATTCTCTTGCTCCAGCATATATTAGATCAATGCTTATCACAGGGTATATGGTGAGTCTTATTTGAGGGGAGATAAGGACAGATGCTAAAGGAGATGCAAGTAATTTCCCAGTCATTCCCAAAGCATATTCTGAATAAGCCAAGAAGGAGAGACTGGATCCACATGATGGTGGAAATTGTACTATTGTTAATGTTCAAAATTATTTGAGGCTTGGCAAAGGATCCTAAGTTTTTTTGGGGGGTCTTTTTCGGGTACATTAAAAGGAAAAGGAAGGAAATGAATGACCTAATGCTCAGATAGAAGAGTGCAGTTCTAATAGGTGACGGAAGGAAGGTGGAACTCCCCGTTTCCTATTTTGTCTTCATCTTCCAAAAGGAGAACTACAGGGATTTACAACCTAGGAAAAGTAGGGTGAATGGTGGGAGAAAGAACTGCTGCTCAAGATTAATAAACTATTGAACATGGAATACCTAAGAACAAAGTCTGAGTCCAGTGGCACCTTTTATACTTATGCTAACTCTTATCTGTATGCCAGTTTGCTGCTGTCCACAGGTCTTATCAAATGGTGTTATTCCAATCTTAGCTGTATTTATTGCTCAGTTACTTATGCATCTTGACTCTAATAGGTCCTTCCTGACAACTAAACTCCCCTACCCCACCTATATATAACATCTGAGGAAATCTGTTTCAATGTATCTGAAGGAGTGTGCTGAGTCTCTCAGTTCTTGCTTACACCAGAACTGAACTTTGCTGGCCTTGGAGGTGTCATGGGGCTCAAACTCAGTTCTCGCATCTGTTTGTTAACTCTTGTATTTGTATGCTAATTCATGCTGTTCACAAATTTTAAGGCAACCATCTTAATCCAATCTCAGCTATAATCACCCAGTTACTTATGCATTTTGACTCTAACTAGCCCTTCTTGGCAACTAACCGCCCCAGTCCTCTTTCTACCTATGTGTAATGGTTGAAGTATTTTGTTTCACTGTACCAGAAGAACTGTGCATGCCCATGAAAGCTTATACCAAGAATAAAACTCTATTGGTCTTAAAGGTGCCTCTGTACTCAAACTTTGTTCTGCAGCTTCAGACCAATACAACTTCCCACCAGAGTATAAAGTAGTCAATCTGTAAGCATTGTGAAAATAATGCAGTGATTAATAGAAGCCAGAATGGCTTTGTCAAAAACAAATCTTGCCATATTAATCTGTTCATGCTTTTGTTTAGGGTTTGAACTTTTTGGGAGTCCTGTGGATGTAATATAATTGTCAGGTGGATGCACAGCAGGTAGGAAAACCATGCTGAGTTGCACATAAACAACCTGGGGAGAATTTTGAATGGGGTACCATGGGCTCTGTATTCTGAACACAGTATTCTTCATTATTTTTATTGATGACTTGAAGGGGTGAAAGAAATCTGTATCAATGGCATAAAACTGTGAGGAGTAGCAAGTATCACAGAAAAGGGAAATAGAATTCAAAATGACTTTGAGCTAAAACTAACAAAATGAAATGGAGAAACAAATGCAAAATCCTGCATTTATGCAAAAATAATGTAACGCAAAAGTATAGGATGGGGGGTACCTGGACTGGTAGTACATGTGAAAAGGGATCTTGGGATTGTGGTTGGTCATAAATTGAACATGAGTCAGCAGTATAATGTTCCTGCAAAAAAACTACCAATGCGATTCAATATTGTATTTAGGAATGTAGTATTCAAGCCTTGTGAGGGAATAGTGTTCTAATCTATCATAGTAGCCTTTTCTGCAGTACTGTGTCCAGTTCTGGGCACTACAATTTAGGAGATACGTAGACAAATTGGAACAAGTTCAGAGGCAGGCAGTAAAAATGGTCAGGGGTGGGGAGGAAACTCCTCTGAAGAAAGGTGAAGGAACTAGTTATGTTTAGACTGGATATAAAACGGTTGATGGGAAATACAATTACAGTTTCCAAATACCTGAAGGACTGTCTCATGGAAGAGGCCCAAGACTTGTTTTCTGCTACTCTGCAAGACTGGATTGAACAGGTTTAAGTGAGGTGGGTATACTTTAGTTGAACATTAGGAGAAACTTCTTAAAAGAGCAGTTTGACAATGGATATACAACCAATCATCTGAAGTGGGCCTCTCCCTCACTGTACAGCCTTGAGACCATTCTAGTCTTTGGATTTCCAGCACTGAGCAAGGGGTTGGACTGGAAGCCCAATAAGGCTTATTCCAACTTGTAGACTTCATGAGTCTGACTTTCTAGATTTTCCAGAAAACCAATGAGGAGACTGGTTACAACTGTACCAGATGCAATAATTTGTTGATCCTGACACAGTGACAGCATTCTGCTTTTAGAACAACACAATAGATTTTTTTTGGCCCTCCTTATTTGCTGATTGTCAGTGAAGAGTGTGACGGTGCTTTTTTATTTGCAAGCTCTTCACTTGTGTAATCTCCTTTCCACAGGCACTACAAAGCATTTTGTGAGCCAGTGAGGCCCTCTGTTTTCTGTTGATTTGCTTTCTCCCATGCCCTGGACAAAAGTAAACACTGCCAAGCAAAGTGCCTGCCTTTGTTTTGTCTTCATTACCTTTTAACAGATCTGAACAGTTCTAATCTTGGCTTGGGGAAACTCACTAGAACACAAATTTAGAAATTCTGTTTCCACAAGGCCGGCTGAGAAAATGAAAGGTTACAATTTAGGTAACTTTACCAAAGAAGTGAGGCAGCTATCTGTCCGGGGGGGGGGGGGGGTGGCTCAGTGGAACAACAGCTGTTTTGCATGCAGAAAGTCCCAGGTTCAATCCTGGGCATCCCCAGTTAAAAGAATCAGGTAGGAGGCAATGTGAAAGGCCTCAGTCTAAGAACCTGGCAAGCTGCTGCCAGTCAGAGTAGACAATACTTACCTTGGTGGACCAATACTCTGACTCAGTATAAGGCAACTTCATGTGCCTTCTGCTCTTGCCCCTTTCAACCTTCTCCATCCCGTAATGCCTTGTTTGTTTTCCCCTGCATAACCCTAATGCTTTAGTTGATAGAAAGTGGTATAGCGGAATGATTTGGAGAATATAGTTATTTATTCATTTATTTATTCATTGAAAACAGTTTCATGCTGCCTTTTCACCCAAACAGGGTCCACAAACTGGCAAGCCTAAAAACATTTAAACAATTAAAATACATTTAAAATATAAAATTCAATTAAAAAACACCTAAACAAACACCACTAGAAAGAGGGCCAAAAACTGTTATTGGGGGGTATGCTAGATGAAACAAAAAAGTTTTCACCTGCTGGCAAAAGATACCAATAGAAAAAACAAACAAACAGATGAATCTCCCTTGGAAGGGAGTTCCAAAATTTTGGTGCTACAATGGAGAAGGCCCTTTCTCAGGTCATCACTTGTCTAGGGATGGGCACGAACTGGGAAAATGGAGGTTTGTCCCGGTTCATGGTTTGTGAGGTCCCACAAACCATGAACCAGGACAAACCTCCCCCACTTTGCAAACCATGATGGTCTCTTTAAATGCCTTCTCCAAGCCTCGCCCCTGGTTCTAGTGTGTCTGTCGACATGAACCACATAAACCCACCTGGGAGGTTTGTGGGCTCATGAGAGCAGGATGGCACGAACTGAGGTTCATGAATTACAATCTAGGCCATGTTCATGATGAACAGGTTTGTAATTCAGTTCATGCCTATCTTTACACTCATCTAGCCTCAGATGATGAGGGCATCCTCTGAGCATGACCAGAGAGAACTGGTAGGTTCATATGGGAGGAGGCAGTCCTTAAGATATGTTGGCCCCAGGCTGTCAAGGGCTTTAAAGGTCAATACTAGCACCCCTTCCCCCTCTTGGAACCCAGATGAAAATACGGAAGCAAATTTTTAAGAGCTCTGAGGTACAAAATCCATTTCAGGAGGTGTGTGGCTGCAGTTAGCCTAGGTCTCCCTCACATGTCTGCATGCTAATTCTAGTAATGGTTGTTTGGATTCATCTACTTTACATATCATCCATTGTTCCCTGCTCTCTGCAAACAGCCAATGAACTGGGATTGGAAAATACTGACTGTAATGAGGTCATGTTATGCATTTATTGTACTAGGCATGAGGTATGTGGGTCACAAATGCATTGTAACATCTATTTAGTCCTACTGAATTAACTAATTCAGCAATAAATCAATATTTTGTAATAAGAATGACACATTTTCATGGGGAGGGATTTTAGAATACATCAATATTTTTTTCTCTCAGTCTGCAGTGCCATCAATACTCCAAAAGATGCAAATCCTGATTCACACAGTTCTTTCCCCTTTTGCTACACAGAGGTGAGAAATCATGCAACTACTTTCTTTGAGCAGCTAAGAGTTCACACTGAAGAGTTTGTACAGCAAAGCAGCCTTGAGAATGAGTGGTGATTTGGGAGGTTGGAAATTCAACTCTGCTAAGTACAAGTAGCCTTAGGCAAATCACAATCTCTCACCCTCAGGCCCCCCCCCCCCATCTGCAACATGAGGCTGATACACTGTCCTCTTTACAAGATATTGTAGGACTACTATGGTTATGTGTGTAAAAGTCAAAAGCTTTACATGCAGTAGCGGAAAAATGCTGGTGCCATTTCACCACCATGCTGTATGCTATGGCAGCAGAAAGCATGGACTACAGTGTGGAGTAGTCCTCTTGTCCATCCCCAGTGTCCACTTCACTCCTTCAGATCAGACACAGCCTGAAGCAGATTGGGACCATAGTGCACAGGGAAAGCAGATTTAACCCTCCCCAGCCAGTGTTTTGCTGACCTGAAATGGCATCTATTTGCCCTGTAGTGGACAGCTTAGATGTCCAGATTGGCTACTGTCAGATTTCTCCAGTAGGGCAAATAGCAGCTCCCTGAGGCAATTCCATGTCTGGAAGATGGCACAATGGGGGAAGCTTATGCCCTTTCTCACCACATGTCACTGTCCCATTCTGAATCAGACCTCGCATGTCTGGGAATTTAATACAAACATACCCTTCTCACATTCTTCGAAGGCGGGGGGGGGGGGGGGCTGCAAGCATTGCCACATTTGAGATTTTTAGATCAGTTGGATTTATTTTCCCTTATTGTTTCTTCTTGTGTAATAGATTGTTTCTTCTTGTGAAAGAGCTATCTTTCTGACTCTACCATTACACTCAGATGCACACTTTCCTGGGAGTACATTCCATTGAATACAGAGGGACTTATTTCTGAGACAATTTGCATTAGGTTGCACTATAATTCTCTTAAATTCAGTAATGAATTTCTGCTGTAGAATACAGCACAAACCTGAACATCACAACTGATTTATAACATTAGGGTTTTGGGGGGGGGGGGGTTAGTTTATTTCTTCTTAATTGCTGCAGCAAGAAGCATTTTAATGTCTGATCATAATGATTTTGTCATGAAACTGGGTTGCAATTTTTGCACTTTTAATTGGATAAAAAGAAAGGTTGTTACAATTTTAAGTCTGTTATCACTTTTTTGTTACCTAACATTGTCTGTGACAAGTTTATTTTAGAGTGCTAGTGTTCTGTTTGCTAATGAGGGACTCTGCTGTAGTTCATACCTCTGTCATTCTCACACTGATCAAGAATTTTTACACAACTTTCCTTTTTAAGCAGCATTTTATCTCCTTGACTTCATGCTCCTGAGTTTTTAAAATTTATGTAGCAATAATTACATATGCTAATTTATTATTTTTACAGTCTTGTCTTATTCACGTTTACTTGGAATATATCCTCTTGAGTTCAAGGCTATTTGTGCCCAATTAGGCATGCTTACCTTGAAATTCTTTGGGCGGCAGAATATCACTGTGCCTTTGTTTGGGGAATGGTGCTGTGCTATGCTGTAATGCTAATTCATGCCATTTCTCACCTGCGTGGTACGGCGGGGGTGTGCCTCCAAGAGTAATGGGATATTGTGGCCTGGGTTAAGTGACCAAGATAACTTATGCTGACCAGCCAATTGGGGCAGGTGTGGCTGTGCCTATTTAAGATGGCCACACTTTGTCCAGTCTGTAGTTCCCACTTGTCAAGGTTTATTTTATTTATTTGTTTACTTCATTTGTACCTCGCCTTTCTCCCCAATGGGGACCCAAGGCAGCTTACATTGTTTTCCTATCCTCCATTTTTTATCCTCATGACAACCCTGTGAGGTGGGTTAGGCTGAGAGTAAGTGACTGGCCGAGAGTCATCCAGCAAGCTTCCATGGCACAAGTGGAGGATTTGAACCCAGGTCTCCCAGATACTAGTCTGAGGCACTTAACCATTACACAACACTGGCTCTCTGTTTCCTGGAAACATAAGAAGAATCTACCATGTTGCCATTGGAATGAGTGCCATTCATTTTTGGCCTTATGGATCAAGATTTTCCCTGTTTTGTGCTTTTGTATGATTGTGGGGAGGGGGTTGTGTGTGCGTGTGTAAATAGATGACAGCTAGAAGTTTCAGTGTGGAAGAGGGAGACAGAAAGGAGAAGGAGGTCCCTTGTGAGGCACTGGAGTAGTCCAAACTCTTCCTGTTTACCAGCTCTATGCAATCTGGTATAGGAGAACCCTCCCATGGGCCTTTAGACTCATTGACAAATCAACTGTTAGTGGCTGGGTGATGACACTGACATTATTAAAATGTGTAGCAAAGAACAGTTTCTTGGATCTGGGTCTGCCCAAATAAGCTGCAGAAGGTGTATTTCCTAGTTCTTGCTTTGGTAGTGGGGTGATATCACTGCTTTGAAGAAGTTAGTTTACTTCATAGTTCCTGATCTGATATGTAAAAATAATGGTGTGGTGTCCAGACCAAAAGTTTAATTTACTACATTTTATATCTTCATCCCGGGGATGTGGGAACAGAAGACATGAACTAATATGATGGATCTTTTGCAAATATTTTTCAAAACAGGACAAAGTGATGTTGTACAAAACACCACTATAGTGTTTGGAATTATAACAGCGCATCTAGTGGCTGGAGGTGCTAAGTAGTCAATCTTTACACAATTTGCCCTCTAAAAACTGAATAAACAAATATCTTGGCATTAATATAATCTGCCAATAAAACTGTTCTAGTTTGTACATCCACTTGTATTCTGTAATCAATTGAAGATGTGTCAGATGTTTTTGAAATGTGTTTATAAGGGGCTCAGGTATATAAGGAGCCTTCAAGATGTAGGTAATATTATAATACCAAAGCCTTGTCCAGAAGACTGCAATCATTCTTTGGATGGGGAATCACAGGCCACACATGTGACACCCCCCCCCCCTTCATAGTTATTCAATGTTTCTTGTAGCATGACTGGTACCTCGCAGATATGGATTACATATCAGAGTATGTGAACTGGTACCTCGCAGATATGGATTACATATCAGAGTATGTGAACGGCTTGTACACACCACAGGTTCTATGCATAAATATGGTCTGCAGATGGAAGTTGGGGCATGAACTGTTACAACAATCCACATCCCTTCTCCATAGTGTATTGGATCCTGCCAAATGGTGCCATAGACATTGACCCAGTGTCATTTGCATAATCGAGTGCTGATTTTCTTTTCTGATCAGCCTTGGTGTGTACAAAAATCTTCCACCATGAAACCCAATTCTCACACCATGAAACCCAAAATGAACCCAATTCAAATATATGTTATGATTCAATCAAAGCAGATTACTCTTAGTGGAGGGGGGAAGTTGCTAGGTTATTCCTTGCACTATGTTTATCACATGTAGAAACCCAAAACAAGATATGGTCAAGCTGACTTAGTACCAAGGGCTACTTGTTATGACATTCTTGTGTGAGCAGAAATGATGTTTTATGGGATTCAACCCATTAGTTGCAGTTTGTAGTTGTCTGCACAGAGCTACAACAGTTTGTGATTTCATCTGTCAACATCTCAGCAGTTTTATCTTCCAATGGTTGTGCCACCACACACTTCAAAAAGGTGTCAGAAACTGCCAGCAGTAAAAATGCTTAGCTGACGTTTCTAGAACTGGGTCTTTCAGATCATTCTGAACAAATCCCTGGTTTAGAATTCTATGACATTTGTCCTCAAGAGGTTTTGTCAACATGCCAACATTCTATTTTCTTGACAGGTAACAATACAGGAATTCATTCAGTTTTTTAACATTTAAGACTGTCCCCAGCCAAAACAGTCTTTCTTATGCATGCCATTGAAGCCAGTCTAATCCTGCTCGGTTCATAAACAAGTGCATCTCTGATTAGTAAAAACTATGAAGAAAGGTAAAGAGTGCAGGGCTTTCTGATTTAACAAAAAGGATAACTAAGGAGGGACATGAAGCGAATTATCTAATTGTATATAGCATAGCTAAAGCTGATAGGGATAATCAGGGCTATTTTGGGGCAGGAACGCACAGGAACAGAGTTCTGGCTGGCTTCCAAGTTGGCCACCCCTACAGCCTCCCCCCCGGGTTCCCCAGGTGCCTAGCAAGCCATGGAGCACCTGGGGAAGCCAAGCCGATTCAGGGAGGGAAGGCAGTTTAAACTGCCTCCCCTCCTCAAGATCCCCAGGCACCCTGCAGTTGCGAGGTACCTGGGGAAGCCAATCCAGAAACTGCCTTCCTTCCCTCGGGTTCCCCAGGTGCCCCACAAGCTGTGGGGAAGCTGAATCTGGGGAAGCTGAATCTGGGAAGGAGCTGCGCTGTCAGGAGTGTGGCCTAATATGCTAATGCGTTTCTGCTGTTGGGTGTGACCTATTATGCTAATGAGATCCTGCTGGGCTTTTTCTACAAAAAAAGCCCTGGGGATAATTATTTCTTCCTTTTCCAAAATATTAGAACTCAGAGATATCCAAATAAATGAATGAGTGAGCAACAGATTCATTGTGCAATTCTGAGCACAGTTCCACCTTTCTAAGCCCATTGAAATCAATATGCTTAGGAGGGTGTAACTCCTCTTAAGATGGCACTGTCCACATGGACAGAAGAAAGTACTTCTTCGTATAACATGGACTGATAGAGCTTTCTGCTGTAAGATGAGGGTAATGCCTGCTAACAAATAGACAAATTCATGGAGAATAGGTCCATCAGTTGCTACTGGACATGATGGCTCAGTGTTTACTTTTGTGAAGTGAAACTGGCATGCAGTGTGGAGGCTACCATAAAATCTAACAATCAAAGAGAGTGGAAGTGGCATGCAATGGAGAGGGAAATTTCTGTTCCAACATGGGTTGGGTAAAACAGTGGAGTGAATACTAGATGCAGAATGGGCCAGTGAATCCAACTTCACAGGTGACATGTGTGTTGCAGTTTATAAATAGCCACATGCTATAATCTGTGTACACTAGATCATGGGAGGCACATTCTCCTGAACCCCTGGTTCTGGAAACACAAACCAGCCTGGTTCATGCTCGAACTGGGGTCCGTTTGTGGGTTCATGCTCATCCCTAGCATACACGATGAATTCTGTATGTAGAAGGTAATGCTAATAGGTTGCAAGTGCTTTCATGGTAGATAAGCATTCTGGTTATGCTGCTTACTGTTTGGTTGCCCTCTCACTTGTAGAAGATTGTCTTATTCTGGGCTTCCTTTTGCTAAAGGGCAAACTCAGAAGCAACCTTTGAAGTAACATACCATACAACAAATGACCAGGAAAGATCAAAGAATTTAAGGACAGCATACAGAGCAGCCCATCTTTCAGAGACACAAATGGTTTTTGCTGCCCAGAACAAAATTGCTGTCTGTTAGCTGATATAAAGGTACTTACCTTTCAGATAAATTGTTAATAAAATCTTCTGCAGATACCACGGTAGATTCCACAGAATCCTTGTGTACAGTTTTTAATCACATCTAGTCAGGGTTTATTTCGTAGCAGGAGCTCCTTTGCATATTAGGCCACACACCCCTAATATAGCCAATCCTCCAAGAGCTTACAGAGCTCTTCTTACAGGGTCTACTGTAAGCTCTTGGAGGATTGGCTACATCAAGGGTTTGTGGCCTAATATGCAGAGGAGCTCCTGCTACGAAATGAGCCCTGCATCTAGTTTAGGATGATGGGACTTCGTCACATTCTAACTGATAATATGTCCTAAGGAAGTGATGCATCTCCTTGCAAACCAGCATTTGTTCCCTCAAGGTTTAAATCCTGACCATTTCCAACAAATGCTCTTCCAAGTATTACTAAGACAGATAAACTGTCCAAGCAGTAAATAATTTCTTTGGTTTTTGAAAATCTAAGCTACTTTACACCCTTTGAAATATGCTTGAGGTTTCATAAGTCCAAAAGACAACGATAAACATGAAAAATGGATAAGGTGTTAAAAGGACATATATGTGTTTTTGCCTTGTCTTCTGATTCACATTAATTTGGTTACATATAGCCTACGTGCAGGGAGGGCGGGGTATAAATTATATATATATATATATATATATATCAAAATTACTAAAAAAAATGCTCTAGACTGTTTATCCATTGTATTTGCCATATTAGAGAAGAAGAAGAGAGAGAAGAAGAGATTGGATTTATATCCCGCCCTTCACTCACTTAGAGTCTCAGAGCGGCTTACAAACTCCTTTCCCTTCCCCTCCCCACAACAGACACCCTGTGAGGTAGGTGGGGCTGAGAGAGCTCTGCAACAACTGTCCTTGAGAGAACAGCTGGTACAAAGCTATGGCTTGCCCAAGGTCATCCAGCAGGTGCAAGTGGAGGAGTGGGGAATCAAACCCGGTTCTCCCAGATTAGAGTCCGCGCACTTAACCACTACACCAAACTGGCTCTCAACCACTACACCAAACTAGCTATTAGATGGTGGATAGCTATCTTGAGGAGTTTATTTAACCTATTATAATCAACGTATATCCTCAAATTCTCATTCTTTACCATTACAGATCAGGATGTCCAAAATCCTAAAGCATTCTACATCATTCCATCTTCCCACATGTCACTAAGCATCTCCTTGATTATGACATGGCATTGATTATTTAGTTAGATTTTTTTTTACCCACATTATGATCTCCCTTGAAGTGGTTATAATAAAATCAGAAATAAACTTATAGCTGGACCATTGTTTAGTTCTCCAATATCTTATTGAAAAGTACTATTCAAAAGGGATTTCCTCCCTATATGCAACCTTTGTGGACCTTAAGGCTGCATATGATTCCTTTTCCAGAGGCAAACTGTGGGTTAAGTTGGGAGCATCTTCTATCGATAAAAGGCTCCTTTTTTAATTCAGTTGTTATACTCACATATGTTCCCTTGGGTTAAATACAATAAATCAGGCCATCTTACAAAACCTATTAAAACCATGAAGGGGTTAGACAAGGCTGCCTTCTTGCTCTGCTGCTCTTTATATTTTACATAAATGATATGGTTAGCTTATTCAGTGCAGTGTACCACCATCCTCCCAAACTGGCCCATTAACATATTTCAATTCTACAATTACGTAGATGATACAGTTTTACTTTCTAGAACCCCAGTTGGGCTAAGAAGAGCTCTTTGTAACCTTGCTCTTTATTGTGACTCCCAGCAGCTTGAGATAAACCACCTCAAAACCTAGGTAATATCTTTTGGTAAGTGCCCTAAACTAAGGAATTGGTCAACCTTGGCAAAGGTTGGAACAAGTGAACTCCTATAGATATTTAGGAATGGTCATGCAAGCAAATGGCGGTAAATTATCCCATAGCAACTATGTGGCAGATAAAGGGGAAAGGTCAGCCTTCAGTATCATCAGATTTCTTAGATGTAAGAGGGGTAACTTCTCACCTACCGCTCTTAAGCTCCTTAAAGCCAGGACCTTACCTCAGCTACTTTATGGGGCATTTCTTGGTCTACCTGTATCTTGTTTTACTCCTCTCGAACAGGTTCAGTCAAAAAAAAATTTGGGCAGTCCTGCAAGTTCCTAATTTTATTTCAGATGTGGTGATACATCTGGAAACAGGGTTAACAAAGGTAGCTGCTAGAATAGCACTCTCTTCACTTTTTCTTTGGCTTAATATAAATTTAAATCCTTGAAGGCTTTTTCCTTTAATGTTGGTTGACAATTCCCAATCTATCTGGCTCAAAGCAGTTCAAGCTGAAATCATGCAGCTTGGATTTCCCCCTCAGCTCTCCTTCAGATGGGTGGTGACCTAGCTAGACAATCCATGAGGCAGAGAGTAGATGATATTGAATGCCAGTCTGATATTTCAGGAGTGCCCAATTTTATAGTTGCATTCCATAAACGTTATCTTCTTACCCCAGCCTCTTATCTGGATAATCTCAACCAAAGAAGAGCTTTTACTCTAGCTAGACTTTCTGCTCTACCATCTGCAGTTCTAGACAGCAAATATCACAAACTTCCATGAGAGGAGAGATTTTGTCCTTGCAATGAAGGTGAATTAGAGACGTCGGCATGTTTTCCTCCGCTGCTCCTTTTATAATGAGATTTGCCCTGTTTTTATTCTTCTGCTACTCAAACATTGCTCAGTTACCCCTGAATCTGGGATTATTAATATGCTTCTTTCTGATACAAATACAGAGATTACCCAGAAAGTTGCCAAATTTTGTTCTCAAGCAATTAAATTGTGCTCTGTTTGGATCTCTCATATTGATGTTGAGGCAATAGACTGTAATTTTAATTAGTGTATTTTAAATTACATTTCACTGAAGCAGCATAATTTTAAATTTTTAAATCCATTATTGTATGTATTATATACAACAAGTTAGACAATGTTAGACTGTATTTTATTTGTAATATATCATCATTTCTATGAATGTTTAATTTTTCATTTATATTTTTTATATTCCTTATACCTTGTATTTTATTCATCTATTCCTATGTTTATTTTTACATATCTCTGTGGTTGATGTTGACTTGAATTGTGCTGTAAATTTGGTCGTGAACCGTAATAAATACAAGAGACAAACTTCTAGCATACAATACAAAATAAATCATCTAATCAATCAGAAGGTAAAAAGAACACCCAAAATCTATGATAAGAACTCAACCATCATTGTTAACATAAGCTGCAGACCTGGAATTACTTGGGGCCAATTTTATGGCCACAGGGCCAGGAGCAGGCAAAGGGGGGGGGGGGCTTTCCCCTTCCTCCCCTCAGTTCTATGTCAGACAGTAAGGGGACTCTGTGATTGGCCCAGCAGCTGTTTGAAAAAGCCAGTCCAGGTGTCTGGGCTGGTTGTAAGGAAGTGGAGCCTCCAGGCAGATCCAGAGGCTGAAGGCTTCATTCTGGTCTGTACCCCCTCCATTATTTACTGGTCAGCCAACTAGGCTTCTTCACAGCTGGGCCCCAGCTCTCCCCGCCCATCCTCCCTTAGTTATAGCTTTCATGGTTTGGCAGTGTATAACTTCTTATTGCATGCTTCTTTTGTCACAGCTTTTCATATGCAGTTTGGGCATTGGGCCGGGTCCAGTTTTGGCCTTCCTGGGTGCAGGGCTGTCCAACAATATGACCAGCTTGATAGCTGTCACACTGCTCTCACCCTCAAATGGCAAGCGAACTACACAAATGCTTGTACCCATGTGAGTCCATAAGGCTTGCCATTCCATGGTGGCTCCCCCAGCAGGCAAGCTGGGTAGACGGCTGGTGCCATAGGTCAACAGGCCCGTCACCCGATCCTGGATCTGTGCCTCATGCTGTGCCAATGCTCCTGTGGTTATTTCCAGTACAAGCTGTGGCCTCTTCTTTCTCCAGTTATGTGTTTAACTTCATTATTCCCCTTTGGGGGCCCTGCTCCCTCCCTTGCCCCTAGAACTGCAATAGCTTCACCAACAACATTCCTAACTCAATAAAACCCTGCTGAAAGAAGACAATTTGCTTTTTAAGCATCATCTGCCTTCTAAGCATCATACTGGGGATAGCGTTTCAAGATCATGGTGCTTCCACTGAGAAGACCTTGTCACACTCAACCACTTACTGAACTTCCAGTGATGACAGAATATGGTGTACAACCTGTCGTGCTGATTCAACTGGGTAAACTCATGCTGCAGGAATTTTTTGAACTGAACTGGCCCTACCCAGTTTAAGACTATAAAGGTCAAATCCAGTACTTTAGACTGGGCATGGGAAGTCCCAGGAAAGAGGGATGTCTCCCCTTACTTTTTCAGGAACAATGCCCATGGTTCTCACTGTGGGCTATGACCTAGAACTAGAATTTGTCCAGCACTCTTAACCAGTATCCCACACTGGGTCTCATGAAGGGTTGCTCCTGTATCAGAAAAAATAGAAGTGATTTGTGTGGAAAAACAAGACCAACATTTCTGTATTGGTCCCCAAAAAGCATACCACAGAAAGGTATATTAAATAACTAGAGCTGTTGATAGTTGAAATGTTGTATACTAGCTACAATTTAAAGAAATATGGTGCACTACTTTTGGACATTTTGGTTTAGAACAACTGGAGTAGAAATAAGCTACTTTTCAGGCAAGTAACAGGTTTTAAGATTAAAATCACTCTGAGGTATTGAAAAAACTCCTGGGTGCAGATAGTATTTCAAGATGTTTTTGTTTTGTTATCTGACATTTTTTTAAAAAAAGAGGGAAGTGGAATGCAAGTGATTTCTGCATGGATGTATAAATAATTGTTGCTGAACTTCATGTTCAATTAATAGAAATTATTCTTTCTGAAATCAGTTGATATATTGAGGATGAACAATTTGTTGATGATAATGTTGCTGCTCCTGTGACAATGCAGAGTCTGTTCTGCCATGTCAGATACACAGATAATTATCTATTAGGAGAAGTTTTACAAAGAAGCACTAATGCTATAATAATCGATATCTGATTAACTGATTTGATCTGTTTATATTTCTAGTCTGCCTGTAGGCCATAAGTGACATTCAGGCCTATGAATACTGGGAGCATATGAGGTTAATGGCTCCTTAGTAGCATGATGTGCTGTTCCTGAATCCCCACCTTGCTTTAAAAACACACACACACAAAACTCTCTAGCCCGTTTCATTGGGGAGACACAGGAAAAACTGCAAGGAGTTTTTGTCATTATTGACTGAAAAAGAATGGGTGATGGGAAACTGACATTTACTTGAAACTGAGTTATGTAAGGACCCTGCCCCCTCCTTCAGCCAAGAATCTCTATCTTATCTTGGACTAGGTTGTTTTAAAAGGCACCCCCTTTCAGAGCCTAAGTGCCAAGGGGATCTGAAAACTGGAGCATCTAATAAAGGTACCCGGTTACAGCCATGAAAGCCCAGGAAAGAGGCAGGGTGTGCTGGCCTCACAAACTGATTAAGTGCAATCTTCCCTAGCTCAGGGTTTTCAACAACAATAAGACTTTACTTCATTCTCAATAACAAAAGACTTTTCAATGCTGGAATATTCTAACATATCCTAGAGGTGTCTACCCAGCCCAAGGAAGCTGCTTTTTCATTAACCAACAATTGGCTCATCTTTCCCCTTCTTTTAATCAATCAAGTCATTAATTTACTCTCCATCCTGTTTCAGGAGCTATTTTGACTCATCCAAACATTTGTGGCTATGCAGCTCTGGCTCACTTCAACCTGATCAAAGTATAGTCCTGGTCACACAAGCGAGATAATCCGGGGGAGGAAGTGAGGCTATTTGCTCTGGATTAATTTGACCCGCAGTTGTGCGATCACACAGTTCTGTGAAGCTGCAGGCACAACCCACCACTGCGTGATCAGACGCAATCATGGGTGAGTTGGGGGAGTGCCATTTTCCCCCATGCGCTTAAACAGAGGATTGATGAATTGCATCTCCACCCTGAGGGCTTCCTATGGCAGTATGCGATGATGCACATACTGGGGGGGGGGGGGGGGGGGGATGGCATAGCATCGGGATAGCCTGATCAGACTATCCCCAATGCCATGAGTGCACGCTGGAGCGATCACATGGGGAAAGTCCATCTGTGGCCCATAGCAAACCTGTTTGATACTGGACTTTCCCTAGTATCTTTTAACTCTGCTTCTTCAGCGGAGAGAAATGAGTTGCCGACTGGTGTGGGACGGTTGCCAGATGTTCTGGTGTGATCACACCCTTTAAATCCGCTTGGCATTCATGCCTATCAGGTGGCTAATTCTGTGTGTGATCGGGGCCTATGTTAATCATGAAGCCTCATCCAGGCTCTTTGTGCCCTTGCAGATTTGGCTCACAATAGCCTAATCAAGGTATTGTTCTAACTTTTTCCTACCAAAGTTTGACAGTAGTTAACTTTTAAACCAGCCAGTGAGATTCAAACTTCACATCTTGGACCAATCAGGTTTCCAAGTCTAGCTATGGGACTTTTCCCCATACAAAGACCATTCCAGATCAGTGAAAAGTGTGGCAGGTTTCCTACTACCCTAACACCCCTGCAACTGCATTGCAGGTTCCTCTCCAGACCTCAAGCCCAAGATTTCCGGTTGTATGTCCCTTCCCTAAAACTTCCACATTTCCTTTTTATAAGCGCACCTTCTTGCTTGGATGTGTGTGGTTACTTAGGAAATTAGTTCTCAGGTGCTTCGTGTAGGTTCTTTATATTTTTACTTATTTTATTTTATTTTATTTTATATACAATAAAATTGTTTGTTTGTGTTCACATTCAATCTCTCTTTCTTCCTCCATAATGTTATTGTTGGATACCCCTGCCAAGATCCACCCTGGTATACACAGATCTACAAGGTCCTGTTATTCCTTTTTGGAACCCTTGTTAAAGCTAATTTCCCTTCTCTGGATCCAATTTGGATAACAGTAAATTCAGCCCTTACAACCAGTCATTCTCATCTGCTTTCTATACCTGGAGCTCTTTGCTTCTTTTGCAGTAACTTTGCTTAAGGTTTGGTAGATGTTTATGGCCTGATCTTCATAGACAGAAAGTACCAGATAGAATTAATGTAAAGTGACTATATTTCAGTCTAAGGGTTTAAAGTAAAATAAAGCTTTTCAAAATATACTGTCCATACCTTGAGATAGATTAATCTGAGACAGAAGCTGTGTGCAGGAAACTAAAATCCAAGGATACTCAATGCAGGAGGAGCTATTGTGGTTTATGAACATTGGTCTTCTCCATGCACACTTACTGTTTCTTTGGCATAGCACAGAAGCCTATATGCATGCAAGAGGATTTTTACCATGTATTTTGGCATGTGTCTGCATGTATGGGGCTTTTTAGAGAAGAGCTTGTCAGTGAGCAAAGATGAAATTGGGCCAGCAAGTACAATCCCAGTCTTGTCCTGTACAGTCAAGTATCCTCCATTTTTAGTTATCTGCATAGAGCTGTGGGTCTAAAAATGGCCATGATGACATAATATAGAACCAAAAAAATGGGGATTTATTTTACCCAAAAGCTAAAGACACAGATGGATGAATATACCCTCTTCATTTCTTTGCATTTCTACACATTGTCATCCTAAGAAGTTTTGCTTCACTCGTTTTCATTTTGGGGTACATTTTATGTGATTTATACGTATCATCTGTGTTATTTGTTTGTGCATCACTAAATCAGAAGTATACTTACAACGTTATCATGAAGAAACAGAAAACGTGATGAAAAGAAGTACTGAAAGGTTCATACTGAAATGCTGTCAGAAAGGAACAAAATTAAAAAAGGGATGGTCAAATTAAACCAGAAAGCTTCTGAAGTTTGATAGTATTCTCTTTTTTTTTCAAGTTAACCACAGTTAAAACATGTAGTCACACATGCACACACACATATGTCTTGCAAAAGCTAAGAATTATACTTTCTCCTGAATCTCCAACAAGCTGCTAGAAACCTGTGAATTCCCCCCCCCCCCCAGCTACCACATTTCCAACATCTATGCATTATCACAGGAGATGAAAGAAAAAGATAAAATTTGAGCAGGGCCCCCTGCTGCCTTGCCACAGAGGAAGGGAGGAGGCCAGGCACTGTCTTCTGTCTTCCCACTCATGGTGGGGTGGGAGGATAGCTTGGGCTTTCTATCCTAGTGTGCTCAAAAGCTGTGTCTAGCCCCAGTCCTAAAATCACTTTCCTAGGATTAAGTCCAATTGAATAAAATGGCACTTATTTCTGAGTAGAACTATTTAGGATTTCTCCCCTGCACTCACAAGCCATCAAAAGCATGATAGGAAAACATGCATATTGATATTCAGTTATGTTGAGCAGTGTCTTGAGTACTTATTTCAAAATAGAAAGGTGTAGTATACATGTACTAATAAATACTTAAATATCACCTAGGGATTTTCATGGTTAAGTTGTCATTCACGTTCCCTAATCTAAATTTAACATTCTCTTCACTACACCCCATTAGCTGTATACAATAGATGCATTGTTACTCCAGGGCAGCTTTATTAAATAAATATCTTGCCTTTGCTTTGATTGGGGAATTAGCTACAAAGGCAGAACTAGCAAGAGGCTGGGGGATAGCATGGACCTGCTATCAGTTTTTATGGAGATAGTTCCCTTTAGAGTAGACCCTTAGTTTAAGGCAATAACCAGTCCAAATTGTAACAGAAATGGGTTTTATTTAACTAATAATAACAATCTAGATATTTACATTCAGATCAGAGGCTGCAAGCATACAAGAAGATATAGAAAGTGTTTAGAAGACAAGGTAGAGGAGGTTGGGGAATGTCAGAGTAATACTATACCTATCCTGAAGAGATGAAGAAATCCAAGGTAAGATGAGAGGAGATGTGTGGACCAACCAGCGAGACCACAGAGGACCTGAGTTGTGCTCAGGGGTGTTAACTTTGTGCGTGCTGAGCTAAAGTCACACTGGGCATGTGCAAGACTGGGTATATTTATACCCCAAAATGTATCCTGAAGGAATGTTGAAGTATGGTAGCTAGTTTCACAATGGATTGATGGAATTCCTATTGTGGAATAATAGGACAATCTGATGTTTTCCTAGTACCAGACAGAGGAGAAAATCCTTTCCTTAATGTTTGACAGGATGAAGGTGAATGGATTACCATTCTACAGCAATGTTTACCTTGATGGGTCTGGCATAGGTGAGAGAAATGCAGACATCTTATACAAACAGATAAGTGTAGAAATGGAGGGATTACCAAGAGGTGTTTTCTGAGTTCCAGGGTGTGAAAGGATTTGGGACAGAAAACATACAGTGTGTTCCATTCATGATGGAGACACAGTGACCAGTGGCTTATTGTCTCTGCCTTCCTGTGCATTTGACAAACAAAAGACCTGGCATCTGGTCAGGAGAAGATGCTTGAGGCAAGAGCTTAGGTTTGTCCATCCTTTGTCTTTTATGGACTGAGCAGAGAAGAGTGAGGAGGGGGTCTCATGGAGAATGTCTGACCATGCAGCTGGCCTGGCAGCTTTCTCAGCTAAAATGTGGTTCTCCTAGCCTCCCAGCAAAAGCCACTGTTTGAGCCAAGCTTGGCTTTATGAGGGCACTGCTTGTGGAGGTTCAGAGGTTGTTTTTAGGATGTTTTTCTTTCAGGGAAAACCACCCAAGGTAATGGGTCTGTGTTGCTGGTTGCAGTGTATACAATCCCTTGGTTATACAGAGCTAGGTACACTTAGGTACTACTGAACCTTTAATGCCCTTCATGACCAGAATACACATATATGAAGGGCTGCCTCTACCAGCATTCTCCAGCACCAGCATCTCCACTCTTCCCACTAAGGTGTATTATCAGTTCCTCTGTTGTCTAAAGTACGTTCTGCCACAGTTCAAGCTTGGCTTTATCAGTGGCTGTCCCATGCCTCTGGAACAGCCTCCCAGAAGAGATGGGAGAGGGGCTGTGCCTTCCATGCTTTCCAGCAAGGTTGCAAAACAGCTATTCCAGAGAGCTTTTGGAGGCAGCTTGAGCTTGGGTAAAGGAAAAAAAATATCCTGCTATTTGGGGCATAAGATGTTTTAGCCTTTTTTTAATGTGTTGCTTTCATGTCTGTTTTCTTAACTTGATTTGTGTTGTTTTGCATTGCTGTTACCCACCTTGGGTCCTTGGATGCCAGGGGAAAAGGCAGGTATATAAAAAGTTTAAATAAATAAACCTAATTTCCAAAGGGACCCGAGGACAAAATTATATGCACTAGATTATATCCAGTTGTAGATGTCTGAAATATTTTTATTTTTATGATTTGATTTGAAAACTCCAGTTTAGTATAAGACCTATGTATGATTGTTTTAACACTTATATGTATCAAATGAAATTGGAGCCCACACAAAGGGAATCCGGGTGATGAATATCTCATTTTTAGCTTCAGAAAATGAATTTCCCAAGCTATGCTCTAGTTTGCTATTCTATCTTATTTCATTCCTGGGAACGTTTTAATTTTTTTCTACCAAAGTTTGGCAAAAGAAAGTCCAACAAGTTGTTAATCACTGTGAAACATATGACCACATGTGTTTTGTTCTTAGGGACAGAGGGCCAAACAAAAAGCAGCAATGGTTATTTTTAGCTATCCAGTAAGAACATAATTTTCATATTTATTCAACACAGCTTTAGGGGTGGGAGAAACTAACACAATCAGAGTACATATCATGGTGGAGCCCTTTTATGAGCACAAATAATACCCAAGAAAGCAAATGAAAAGAAAACCAAAAAAGAGGTTAAAATAAAAGTCCCTGTGAAGCCTGAGAAACCATTATGTCAAGAGAAAATGTGAAGCTGCCAAACAATGCCTTTTCATCTGCTGAGTAAACCACATTACACAAAGGAAGAACTGGAAAAGGCCCATGTGAGCATTCATTAGCAACAGTGACAGCTATTATGGTCAAAAGTGTCAAATACCATTCAAAAAACAGTGAAAAGAAACAATGTGAGGACACAAACCTCCATTCATCAGGACTTCTGCATGCAGGTCATTCCAGATAGTACTGTGTGTCAGAGGTGCAGAGCAGGGCCAGAGCATAGTTTTTAAAGTACATCCATGGGTATTCCCATGGCTTTGCTGCAGTCTCCGGAAAAGAAAACACAAGACAAAGGAAAATGAATGGTTATATTATTATACTTTCTCAATGGTTTTATGCCAAGAAAGCAGCAAATGCATGAATGAAACAGGCAGTGATATTCCACAAGTGTCTTGTTGTGTGGCTGTGTGATCCCTGAGGCAAAGAATAATTTATACTCTTAGTGGTACAAGGAGGAACTTGGCTTGAAGTCTGCTCTCCTTAAATAATGAAGTTGTTGAAAGTGTTCCTTTCACAGGTTTTCAGTGGCAGAATCTGATATTTTTACCTATATAATAAGAATGAAATTAGCCAAAACCTGATGGTTCAAGCTGCGAATGGTCAAGACAGATCTTTCTAAAAACCTGAAAAGGGCACCAGGTTTACAGAAAAATGTGAACTCTAAAAAAAAAAAAAAATACATTGGGGAGTTTAAAAATCCCCCCCAAAATGATAAATGCTGAACCTGTAGCTTTAAGCAACAGATCCCCCTAGTGGCTGTCACTAGGCATCCACAGCATTCCAGTCTTCAGTTTCTGTGAGTAAAAGTCAGGGGGAGGGGGTAGCACCATTTCCAAGCCTATTTTGGCCATTGATTGGGGCCAGGCCTAGCTCAGGTTGCCAGCTCCAGGTTGGGAAATTTCTAGAGATTTTGTGGTAAAGGCTGAGGAGTACAGGTTTGGGGAGTGGAGAGGCCTCGGCTACATATAATGCCACAAAGTCCACCTTCCAAGGCAGCCATTTTCTTCAAGGGGACAATCACTGTCGTCTGGATTTCAGTTGTAATTGTGGGGGTGGGTGTCTCCAGGTCCCACCTGGAGGTTGGCAACCCTAGACCAGGCAGCACCCTCTGAGTGATTAGATACCACATGACTTGCATGACTCAACTAGGCTTGGCTGTTTGCTGCTATTCAACAGCAGCCATACTATGAAAACCAGTGTGGTGTAGCAGTTGGAGCTTCAGAGTAGGGTCTGCGAGAGACCAGGTTCAGATCCCCATCTTGGTATGGAAGCTGAGTGGGTGATTTTGGACCAGTCACAGACTTTCAGCCTCACCTACCTCAGAGGGATGTTGTGCAGATAAAAAGGAGAGAATACTGTAAGTTAATTTGGTCCCCATGTGGAGAAAAAAATATAACAAACAAGGCTAGAAAAGACAGAATTTCATTTGTTCCAGGATATGGAACCAATTTTTGATGACAGCATTCAGCTATAGGACTTATGGGATGTATCAGTTAGAAAAGGCTTATAAACTAAAAATTTAGACAGGGAAGATAACAAAAGGAGGGGAGGAAGATGGAAGGGGTAATTAGGGGAAAATATCTGTCCCAATGAAGAATCTATCACCGAAACCATTTCTGAGGGGAGTGACTAATACTTTACTAGTACACTTAAAAACATGGTTCATCACTGTACCTTTTCCATGTACCCAGAGGATCTGGGACTGGACAACTCCTTCTCATGTATAAATTACATACTTTTATACATTTATTGTTTATTTTTATCTATACACATGTATTTGCTACCATGTAATGTGTGAATTAAAAAACAGAACAACTATAATTCCAGACTGGCATTCTTGAACCCCAAGATTTCTTCATCTTCCATCTCAGATGAGACAGGAGGTGGGAAAATTCTGAAAGGATACTGTCTTTATGTACCTCCATAGTTCTTTATGGACCTCCAAATTGTACTGTCTATTCTGTTTTAACTGGTATCTGTTCCTTTGCTTATGAGAATTTGCAACATAGGCTCACTTTTTAATACAAACTTTTTTGATAACCTTACCTCATAACACTGATGTGAGGAACGAAGACTAACTTTCCTCTTTCACATTAATATATGATAGATATGATAGAAGAGAAAAGAAGATATAGTATTCTCATAAGCATTATAAATTAAACCCATCATATGGGGATGAAATACTGATATTTCTGACTGCTCATTGCAGAATGCCCCCTTTTCGGTACTTAACAGGGATATTGGCTTCTTAACTCACTACACATGCTAAATCACTCAGTTCTCAATTATACTCAGAAACTAAATTTAAAGGTGCCGCTGGACTCAAACTTAGTTCTCACTTCTGTTGTTAACTCCTTTATTATCTGTTTGCCAATTTGCTGCTACTTACATGTCTTACCAATGAGTTATTCTAAACTTAGCGGTATTTATTGCTCAGTTACTTGTGTATCTTGACTCTAATTAGCTCTTCTTGGCAACTAACCCCCCACCTATTTGTAATATTTGAGGGAATCTGTTTCAATGTATCTGAAGGAGTGTGCGTCTACACATGCTAAGTCTCTCAGTTCTAGCTTATAAGCAGAACTGAACTTTGTTGAAGATTCCGACTAGCCCTTCCTGGCAACTAATCCCCCCTTCTTATATATAATGGTTGAGGAAATTTTGTACCACGATATCTGAAGGTGTGTGCTTGTACATGAAAGCTTATACCTTGAATAAAACTTTGTTGGTCTTAAAGGTGCCACTGGGCTCAAACTTTGTTCTGCTGCTTCAGACCAACATGGCTAGACACCTGAATCTTATCAAGCATTGTTATTCTTCAAGAGACCTGGACTCAAGTTCCTATGACAGCAGATGGATTCTCCACGTGTGAATTATATGCCTCTGCTGTGGAGAGAAAGGGCAGACCCAGGGGAGGCCTGGCTGTTCTAGTCTCTATGAAACTTCAGGCCACAGCAGTAAAATTAAGGCCAAATGCCCAATATGCACAGGCCATGGCTGTACAATTCAATAGCTTCTGCCTTTACGTTATTAACATATACATAGCCCTTCAAGATAACATGCTTAGGCTATAGGAAATTCAGAGCAATCTTGAAAAGTACATAATTAGTCTCCTACTGAAGTTTCCTGATGCTTTTGTTTTAGTAGCTGGTGATTTTAAATGCCAGAGACAGCCTCTCTGATGAAATGTTGTATTTAAGAAACTATGCTGCCCACCCTCAGATGAACCAGCATTTCCCTTACCCCCCAGACAACCCAAAGATGCTAAATCAAATTGGAAAGGATTTTGCTTAGCACAATTAGCAAGCCAATTATATTTATTTATTCTGAATGGAACAGTCAAGGGTGATATTCCTGGTGAGCACACGTTCCGGTCAAGCTGAAGAGCTAGTACCATTGACCAGAATGTGTACTCACCCGGAATATCACCCGTGACTGTTCCATTCAGAGTCAGTTTGATGTATTGGTTAATAACACAGACTCTAATCTAGGATAACCGGGTTTGATTCCCTACTCCTCCACATGTGGCTGCTGGTGTGACCTCAGGTCAGTTACAAGTTATTTCAGAGCTGTTCTCTCAAGGGAAGTTCTCAAAAGAGCTCTCTCAGCCCCACCTACCTCACAGGGTGTCTGTTGTGGGGAGGGAAAGGGAAAGGATATTGTAAGAAGCCTTGAAACTCCTTCAGGTAGTGAAGGGCAGGGTATAGATCCAATCACCTCCTCCTCCTCCTTCTTGATTTTGTCCTAGTTTCACACAAAATGTTAGATTATGTAGATTACTTAAAAGTCAGGACCCACCAAGATAGTGACCACTTGCCAATCACCTTAGCATTAAAGATTCAAAATCTAATGGTTCACTTAACTGAGAAATCTGATGCAGAGCTGACTCATACAGGTTTCTATCTGGCAGTGGATAACCTCGTATATGATAAGTGCTTTCTTGTTGCTTGGTGATAGACTTGTTTATAACTAACTCAAATTGGGCTAGATAGTTACAGAAGCAGTAAGTCATAGGCCCTGAATAGTAACTGGTTGGCTAATATTGAGTCAGGAGGACGCTGGACTGGATGGACTACTGGTCTGATCCAGCAGGACTCTTCTTATGTTCCTTACTAATGAGGTCTGGCAAAGTAATTGTTTTTAACCACAGTTCTACAGATGCAAGTGAATTTTTTTAACTCTTTAGGCACTGCTCTTTTGAGCAGATGTTTATTAATAGTGGTGCTGTATGACCATACTGAAACTTCTAATTTATGACCAGTTCTTTTACTGTAGTTAAATTTGATCTTCACTCAAGCAGCTAGTACATGAGGCAGTGCACAGATGCATAGAGCTCCCAACAGCAACCATACTGTACAGATAACATAGGGTCAGAGGGTCCACTGGTTCTAGAATTGAGATGTTTGGGATGGGGGGTAGGTAAGCAACAGTCCTTTAAAAAACACTTTCTGGTGGACTGATTAAAATGGGATTTCAAAATAGACATGTTTAGGATTGCTCCCATAATCTGATATCAAAATCCGTAGCAATATTAGCTACAATAGTTATGTATGCATAGCAAAATAAACCCTTCATAGAGACTTCATAAGCACATAAGTACCTTCAGTCTCAAATAGGGATGTGCATTTGGATATATCCGGTCCAAATATATGTATATGAAAAATAATGTATTAGTATTTTATTAATATATTCTGGTCTCTGGATGGTATCTAGGATTTTTTGGAATAACAGGGAAATGGGTCCTGAAAATATTGGGTGGCAGTATTTAAAGGCACAGGATTTTTTTAAAAAAATCTGTGTCTTCCTGCAGCTTGGTATTGGCTCACCATATTGGTTTGGCTTTGATTCTGTCCTTTTAAATTGGTTTTGTTGGTCTTGCAGCATTGTATTCTTTAGCATGAGTTGCTTTGTGTGTGGTTTGCTTTTTCTGTGGTGGATTCTGGGGTTTAAGAACCTAAAAAGGTAAGCCAAACTGAGTAGAGGGCCAACAATTAAAACTTAATATATATAATATATTAAAATACACATATTTATTTGTAAATAATTAAAAAAAAACATATAGAGGCCCAATTACACATCATATAAAAATTCCAAATTCATATACACACACAAGGACCAATGGACTTGACCTGATGCATTTCAGCCTATTTAGGCCTTCTTCAGAGGTCAAACACAATGAAGAACAAATTGGCTTATACCATAATACATAATACAATACAATTATACAGCACAAATACAAAATAGACCAGAGAAGAATTGTTCCAAAGTGAAATTACTAGGCACAGAATAAAAGTGTAAACCAGGCCTCCCAAGATCCAATCATATGCCAAATGATATTTCACAGATAATAATTTCTGGTTCAGAAAGTGTCTTTCAGTAATTGTTTAGTCCAAGCCAAAATGTACTCAGCAAGATTTTCCCTTTAGCAAAGAGCAGTGATTCTGGGGTTTGACATTGCCTTTGATCCTCAGGCTGTACATTGACTCAGATTCTCTAATTTTACATTTGTTGGGCTCATGACAATTCTCTGGTGTGCCACTGGGCTGGATTGTTAGGCTTGCTACATTTTCCTGCATTTCTTCTGAGATTCCCTGTTTCTCTGCATTGGTTCTCTGGTTTTGTTGGTTCTGTCTGCTTTGAGAGTCTTTTGGCTAAGGGTTGTCCTGGTCCCACTGGTGGACCTGGTATTTTTGGCCACTGTGTGATAGAGTGTTGGACTGGATGGGCCATTGGCCTCATCCCACATTGGCTTCTCATATGTTCTTATGTTCTAATGCTTGCTCTTGTGACTTTGGCTGTTCTTTGCCCAGGAGAAAGCATTGAATCTCTCCCACATAGCAAACATTGGAGGATGACTGTAGGCACCTTGTTCAGGGGCCCATAGAAAGGTCCTATTAATTTGAAATTTGAGTATCATTTAAAAGATAGAGACCAGCAGCTCTGCTGCAATTTTGGTTTAATTTGCCTGAAAAATAGCACCTTCAGCCTTCCAGAAAGATTCCCCATAGGGAATAATGAAACCAAATAAGACAAGTCCCCCCCCCCCTGAAAAACCTGGATCCAAATACCAAACCAGTATTTGCAACCCAGAAAACCAGGAATACCAATTTTTTTTTTGGCTCCCTGATATTTGTATCTGAAAAATACTGTTTTCCAAACTGTGTACCCCTAATCTCAAATTCTTTCTTGTAGAAACACACACCACTGTAGTACAGGAGAACACTTTTAACCATCCCCCAAGGATTAATGCAATCAAAAGTATAACTAAAGATCAAACCCCATAATGTTATATGTTGAACAAAAGAACCCCATAGCTAGGGGAGGGGGGAAGCATGATACTTCTAAACTGAATTCAATTATGTTATTTTAATTTTAAGCTGGCTAGAGTAGGACTCTGAATAAACTGTCACAAGTAGTCACTGGACTTGACATTGTTACAGCAGGAATATGTGCCAAAAGATTCTTCCATACGCAGTACATTATTTGGTTCAGGGTTATATTTTATTGCAAAGATCACATGTGTGTATATGTCTGTATAATTTACCAAATGCAGTGAATATTTATATACTGAACATTCTGTCATACTTGAGATATATATGCAAATTAATCTTGATTTTTACCACTGAAAACTACTGCCCTTCAATTAGTGATGAATGTGAATTTAAGAATTTCTCTAATCCCTATGTAACTGGCTCACTGATGTCAATGAGAGATCAAGTTTGGTATCAGAGGCATTAAAAAAAATCAGAAAAGTGAACCCACAGTTATCCCACAAACAGTTAACCCAATTCTACTGCACCTACAATCCCCATGCTTCCTTTTGCCCTTCTAAACAAACAAACAAACATACCCTACATGTATAGCAATAGCTCATCTATCTGCCGATACAATGTCTACTGTGGCTTGATGTTCTTAGCTTTCATTTTAACATGGATTTCAGTTTCTCTAACATAAGAATTCTACAGTGGAAACTTTGTAAAGTGCCATCATAAAGGAGCTCGTATTTTGATGTTGCTACCAAATGCAGTGATGCTTCAATGTTCTAATTCCTACCAAACAAAGATGACTGATCAACTCACTATTCAGCTTCATTCTGCTTTCTAATGATTCCTTTGAGGGATTTGACATACTGGACAAGTTGTCAGAGTCAGGGCCATAGGTAGTTATTGTAAGTTCAGCTCTGCTACTCTGCTTTTTTCAGTTTCTTTACATCTTTGTGACTCTTAATGCTTTTTCTGTTAAAAGGAATATGAAGGCTCATGTCTCCTTCATGGCACATAATATGTGTCATGCAGTTTTTTCAGACTGCACATCATTAATCTCAAATACTTTCCTGCAGAAACACACAACACCATAGTTCAGAAAAACTCCTTTAACCATACCCCAAGAATCAATGCAATTAAAATTGCATTGGTATAAAATAATGGTGTGCTTAAGACTCTAACCTAGAGATCCAGGTTTGATTTTCCACTCCTCCACATGAAGCCTGCTGGGTGATCTTGGGCCACCCAGCCAGTCACAGTTCTCTCAGAACTCTCCACCTACCTTACAAGCTGTTGTGGGGAGAGGAAGGGAAAGTGATTGTAAGCAGGGGTCATTTTGTAGAAAAAGAGGTGCAGGAGCTCATCAGCATAACTCATTAGCATATGCCAGTGGTGGCGAACCTATGGCACGCATGCCAGAGGTGGCACTCAGAGCCCTCTCTGTGGGCATGCACGCCAACGCCCCAGAACAGAGTTCGCAAGATTGGACAGCAAAAAATCACATGAATTGTTCAAAACCATGCCAAATGCAAACTTTTACCTTTCAATAAAAAGTTGTTTGTATCATTGAAAGCTCTGTTACTGTGTTTTTCTTTTAGGACAAAATATGTTACTGTATGAGTTGTTTTTTTCTAAAACGAAAACCTCAGTATTCAGGTTAAATTGCTCTCTTGGCACTGCTATAAATAAGTGGGTTTGGGGTTGCAGTTTGGGCACTCGGTCTCTAAAAGGTTCACCATCACTGGCATATGCCATGCTCCCTTACATCACCGGCCAAATGTCAGTTTCAGCCCCATTATACCCTATGGGCCATTGAAGTCAATGGCAAAAACTCATAGGATATATGAGGGGCTGGAGGAGAGGGGTTTGAGGGAGAGACTCCAAACTGTTACTTTTTCCCCACCACGGAGAACAATGGAGGGAATGGGGGCAACCTGTTTGGGGGCCCGTAGAATTGGACCCCCTGGTCCAATCTTTTTGCAACTTGGTGGGTATTTCGGGGAGAGGCTCCAGCAGCTACCCTGCAAGTTTGGAGCCTCTCCCTCAAACCCCCTCCCCTCCAGCTGCTTTTAAAGCCACAGCCGAATTTTGGCGGCAATTCGGTGGTGGGCCAAATCAGAGAATCTGATTCAGCTTGTGGCTGCCCTAGTGCCCACACCTGGGCTGACAGAGCTCCGTTTTGCCTAGCTCCAGACCCAAATGACCCCTGATTGTAAGCCACTTTGAGACTCCTTATGGTAGAGAAAAGGGGGGTATAAAAACCACCTCTTCTATTCTTCTTTTCACCTGTGGCTGACATGCCAGCTATGTCTTGTTTTAATACTGATAATTTTATGGTTGCTTTTATCATTCTTGTATTGTTTTTACCTTGTGTGCCATGTCAAGCAGGACTCTGGAGAGGCTGTGTATCATTTTTTTCAGATAAATATACTAATGATCTTCTATATGGATCTTATTTCATGGCAAATCAAAACTAAGGTTCATTTCATATGTTGTTCTTTTTGACATAAAGATGAATCTCCATGTTGAAAGAAGTGCATAGTTTATAATACCTGCACATGTACATGTATTTTATAATACCTGCATGTGTACATGTATTTTATATCTTGGATTGGAAAGGTACTGTGTATATTGACTTCCCAAGCCATGCACCAAGCAACTAAAATAGACATGCATTAGTCTTTATACATTACAATGTAAACTTTTTTCCTTAGACAGAGAATAGCCTTTGCATTTGAAAAACAATATATTAATTGATGCTAGTGCCCCAACATTTGTATGTTAAATTAGTGCAATCCTATGCACAGTTCTTCTAGGTTAAGTCCATTTAAATCATAGAATTCACGGAAAGTATGCAATCTGAAACATTTGGGAGTAAATTTTACTTAACTGAGTCATGCTTCTGGAAAATGTGTAAATATTAAGCTACAAAACACTAATTCTGTACAGCAGATAAATTCATGGAGAAAATATTGATTTACTTTTTAAAATACCTATTCTTTTAAGATTTGGTAATTTTTGGTAATCATGGGGATTTTTGGTAATAATGGGGATAGCAGTGACGGGGAGAATAAGGAAAACAGGAAGATACAAGGAATGGTGAACAGAATAGTAAAAAAAAAAACCCAGTAGAGGTTGCATCCAGCTTTTTCATTCATTTTATGCACGATTTCCCTGCTTCCAACAATGCTCATCCCACAAGGATTTTTACATGAAGACCCCCAGCATAGCATTTTGGGTGGTCAAGAGACCACATTTTCCTTTTTCACTTGCAAGGAAGTTGGTTGGATTCCACCCTTTATGTGAGAATATAAAACAAGCCCTGTTGGATCAGACCAAAATACCCTGTAGTCTAGCATCCTGCTTATTAGAGTGGCAATCCATCTGAGGGGGGGGGGGGGGGGGAAGAACACTGACATATCTCCCTCCTACACAACTGCTAAGGATAAGACAAACTGCTTCCTGCTTTCTGAGCCTTCAACAGAAAATGTTTAGACAGGAAGACTAGACTCTTGACTTGTGCCTGCCTAAAATAAAAACTGAGATTCTCAGGGTGCTTGGTTTTGCATCTGTTGCAATATGCAGTGGTATCTTGGTGAATCTGTATATGTCCAAGAGATAAAAGGTGTGAAAGCATAAATATTAAAGCATCCTGCTTTCCCTTGCTATTGTCTCCTGTGTTACTGAGCATTCAACTAGAACCAGTTCTTTCATGTTTCTTTCATGTATTTTTAATAGAAGACAAGCCCCCTGAAACAGGGATTACAGTGGGCACTGGACTCCAGGTGCACCCACGGCTCCCATACAAGCATTCTTCCCCAGTCACTTTTATAGTAGGGTTAGTCCTACTTGTGCAAATAGAAACTGGTTCCACAACTGCTCTCTATACTGATCTGACTGTGGGAAACAAGTTCGTGCAGGAGCCCTGTAATTCACATCAAAGCACATGAGACTGGTCAATCAGAAACAATGACAGCTGCAATCCAAAGAAATGCAATAGAGAGATCAACCAATATGAGGATGCTGCTTGTCTTTTTTCATGTAGCATTACAATTTAATCTTGAAACTTCCCTGTAGTGCTACTATTCAGACAAGAGAGCATAAAAGCCCAGCTGGGCCCATGCAACCTCTTATGTGCGCATTAAGGACTGAGATCACAGCCAGCATTTAAAATATCACATTTCAGAATCAGAGAAGATAAAATAGTAACTATTTTGACAACCTAATTGAAGTTTTGTCTGTTTATGTTTGCGGGTGGAAATCTGGCTTTAAGATAGAAAGTCAATCTGGGTGAACTAGTATACATGGCTTGTAATTTGTCAGAAAGAATTTTTAATTGTTTTTTAAAGTGAAGACTAATGAACTAGGACAATGATTTATAAACAATCTGTTTTTCAATACTTAAAAATATATTGCTTTGAATTTTAGTGAGTTCATTAAAACTTTAATTATTTAATGACAATTGCCAAGAGACCATCAAAGTTAATCGTGTTTTTACAGCACTGTTTGTTGCAATGCTCAGACAGAGAAACTGAAGAAAACATTACCCAATTTGTGTTATAGCTACAGAGAGAAAAAGGGTTTTGAAAAATAAAAAAGATATTCTTCAAATACATGCTTTCATGGTAGTTGGCAGTTTGTTCTCAGCGCAATTTGACCCAGTTTTAATAAAAAGAAAATAACTGGGGTCTTACAGGACAGTTGTGATAAATGGTTACATTTAAAATGTCCACATTTCTCTTGAGAATATTTGGCTTCCTAGCCATTCAGATTTTAATTACATAGTGATTTGCTAAAATCCCAAGAAGGATGCTTTTTACATGCTTTCCACATTTGTAGTTCTGCTAACTTGAGAAAAGTATTGCACTTCACCAGCATGAATATTTGGTAGACTGTTTGATTAAATTCCATGTAACAAGTCACAATATATGCCTACTTTTTTACTATGTGAAGCAAGAAATGTCATTTATTACAACATAGTTAATTCTTTATATGCAGGTGTACGTACTCCTGCATGCAATATGCATTATGTCTTTTGCCTGTCTTTAAGGCTGCAATCACACATTAGATATGTCCATACTGAAGTCCCATTGGTTTTACTAGGTTATAGCCATGCATAACTGTAGACAAGCCAACTTCTAAGATCCTGATTCAGAGGTCTGTGCATGCCAATCCGCACGCAAAGCTCAATAGAGCTGTTATCTTTGTATTAGGGATGACTGAACCTCCCTGTTTGCATTTCTTTTTATATTTCTAAATGGTATTGGTTTTCTGCTTTTCACTTTTTATTTTATACATACATTTGTATTATGTACACATGCTGTTTATGCATTCCTTGTATATGTCATATGATTCTGGTGATTTATTGACACACAAATAATGAAAACTGTATACACCATGTGGGAAAATTGGTGTGAGGAAATAAAATGGCATGGAAATGAAGAATCATGGGTTCAGTTTACACAAGGGAAAAGCAAAATGAAGAGTTGGGGGTGCAGTAGCCTAAATGAGGCATTCAAAACCATCTTTGCTTAGAGTGCATACCTGGCACACATTTAACTGTGACCTGTGAAATGGAAGGCCCTTGCAAATGATGAAACACTGGCCGAAGACAGACTGGTATTCTGCCGCGCCTCCGTGGCATGGCAGAACAAGGCAGGGGAATTGCCCCTGCCGCACAGTGTTCACATGCCGCTGCAAGGAAGCCGCCCATGGCGTCCAGACTGCAGGCGGCTTCCGTCGTCCAAATGCTGCACAGCTCCCCCGGCCCAGCGTGCATTCACACCCACCGGAAGTGGGTGGAACGCGCGCGCAGTAGCCAGTAGCCAGGCCTGGCTGCTGTGGGAGGAGCGCGGCACCGGACGCATTGCATCCGGCCTGCCTCCTCCAGGCAGATGTGGCAGTCTGGACTGCTGCTCTGCCTCCGCTTTTAAAGCGGAGGCAGAGCAGGCCAGAATGCCAATCTGTCCTCAGCCACTGTGTGCACATGAGATCTCATATCAGTAAGGAATCATTGAATCAGGGTATAAATGTTCTCCAATGGTATTTGCTGCTGGTGCTGGTGCTGCTGGCTATGATTCTCAGCTCTTGGTATCCTAAGATCATTTCCATATATGATTGTACATCCCGTGTCTTAAGAAGATATGTCCTGGCATAGAATGTGTCCTTTTGATCCTGATTTTTTTTTTGCATATGTGAGTCTTTTGATCCCTTGCTTTGTATAGTACAAAAGTCTTGGGTAGCACGCACAGATCAGTAGCATCATGGTTAGTTGCACTGGAACAATCTCAGGCTTGACTCTAATCAACAGCTCCAGTGAATATTATGAATATGATCTCAGTTGTTGCTTGCGTTGACTTCCTGTTGTCCATATAGCCTAGAACAGTGATACTCAGTGACTTGAGAGCCACATGTGGCCCTTTTAAGCACCATTCCCCAATATGGCACCCATCCAATTTTCCAGGAAAGTAGGCAAGGCCATTGACTAGTAGGGCTTGTGGTTGGCAGGTGGTTTCTACCTTGAAACGCTGAAGGGTTGGGTTGGAGGACAGGAATGCTGCAAACCAACCTGAGCTGTGGACTTTGTGCCAGCGACAAAAATAAAGGGCTGATCTTCTCCCATAACCTCCCACTTTTCTCTGCAGGCAGCATGCAAATACTTGTCCTTGGGCTTCAGCCAGGAGGAGATCAAGCTGGCCACAGAGAAGAAAGAGTAAAACCACCATTATGGAAGCCACTCATGAAAAGAGCTAGCTGGCCATAATTTGGGAGGGGGGGCTTTCTCTACAGCCAACTGGCCTGCTCCAGGCACCTTGGCAATTGTACTTAGTTGACTGACATGTTGTTCCTCACACTGAGGAAAGAATGGGAAGGAAGAGAGGGATCAGCTTCAGCAGTAGTGGAGCAAGAGAACACTACATTCACATATGTACTTTGATAATTAAAAAGATTATAGTTATATATTTAATATTAATAGTTGCATCCAGGACTTTTGTTTTTGGGTATTTTTTTTAAAGAGGTGCTGGAACTCTCAAGAGGGAAATAAAGTTTTCAATCTGTATACTGAAAACTCATGAACTTTTAAATTTTTTTAAAGAGTTTTGTCAAATTGTTTCCAGAACTCTGTTCCAGTGCACTCCCCCCCAGAAAAAAAAGCCCTGGTTGCATCTTATTATATGTGTATGTTTGATGGGACAGTGAATAGAGCAGGCATTAGAAATGTGTCTCCTTTGGTTGATAGTAAGTATGAGAGGCTTTGACCTGTACAATTCAGCATAGCCTGATCTTATCAGATTTTGGAAGTTAAGCATGGGTCAGCACTGGTTACTACTTGGGTAGATAATCACCAAGAAATCCAAGGTTGTGCCCTGACCTGGATAGCGTAGGCAAACCCCATCTTGTTAGATCTTGGATGCTAACCAGGGCTGACCATGGCAAGTACTTGGATGGGAGACCTCAGAGGAATACCAGGGGCAGGACGCAGGGGCAGGCTATAGCAAGCCATCTCTCTGAATGTCCTGTTGGAAATGTGTGTGTTGCAAGGTCTAAATTCAGTCATTATAGGGTTAATGTGTTTACCTTGTGGGCTATTGTTTAGACTGACCTGGAAGGTATCTGGCCCAAAGCCAATGGGGAGAAAGCCAGGGAAATTGGAGTCTATTTACTAACAATCATTGGTTAATGTATTCAGGTGATTTCCTTCTAGGGTCAAGAAGAACGAGGAATCTCCATTACCAACCATGTGGTCAGTCAGTCTGTTGTTGTACTTGTAACAATAAGGATGTAGTCTTAAGTTTTTGTTGTTTTGTAGATTTCCCTTTAGAAATAAATATTTTGACACAGAAAGAATATGCCTCCTCTCCACTGAACAAAGATCCATTGCAAGTTCTGAATATCTAACTGTTTTTACCAATTTTTTCAACATGTCCATGCCCCACTAGGGGTTACCAGAAGTCAACCATGACTTCCAGGCACATATGCTCACGCACACACACACAAATACTCACCACACAAAAAAAGAAGTCCAGGGTTGCTACACAGAGGTAGGCAATCGCAAACCACTTCTGTCTATCTTTTGTCTTCAAAACCACACAAAGTCACCATAAATAGGCTGCAACTTGATGGAAGTTTCCACCAACAAGTGTGAATGTGGCCCTCGATAAACCAAGGAGTGAGTAGCACTGGCTTTAAACAACTTTTTTGGATGGCATGATATATACCCAGACCACTCCATTTTCAGTAAAAGATTGACTTTTTTTGATCAAAATGAGGCATCTTAAATGGCCTTTATCCTTATGAAAATGGTGTGAAGGCTGATGCCAAGCATAAATAAGCAATGGCAAATGGGTGAGGTGGCAATGGCAATGGCAAATGGGTGAGGTGATCCTATGAGGAACTTATCACAGAACGTGCTTGTCTTTATTTTCAATTTTCATTCTCCCCTTTTAGTTGAGAGAAAAAACCAAATTAAATCTTATCAGACATGAAGTAATTTTGTGTTTTCCACATAAATTTGGAATAAGTATATGATGGGGAGTGGCCAAACAATTAACACTATCTCCATGACCTGGAGACCCATGTGTGCTGCAGTGGAGATTCTGTACATGTGGCCTTCCTCATACACTTCAGTGAGAGGACAGCTCAGCAGAATAATTCCTTTGCACACAAAGAAGAGTTGTGCCCTTCAAGAGGAGAAAGCCCCCTATGTGCTTGGCAGCTCCATATGCCAGTTAATGAACTGCAACATGAACTGTCCATTAGAAAGAATATGGTCTTTCTGTTGTCATATTATCTGTATAAGTTCAGAAACATGAAATATAGGCCAGTATGATAGAAAGCTAGGGTTTTGGGTTTTTTTACAGAAAAGTTGTTATTTCTATTAGAGCTCAAATCTAAGGACAAGATGTAAAGAATACCTAACATCTTTTATGGTAACATAACATAAAGGAATCTCAAGGTGCCTTACAATAAGATCAAAATGAAAATCAATACTGCTCAGCTATAAGCTAAATTGAAATGGAAACCTTTGCTCTTTCTCTTAAAATCACTTATGGGGGGCCCTGATTTGAAAAATTTTGAAAGCAGTGCCAGATTAAAGCAACAGTCTTGTGTCAAAAGGCTCTTCATCGTAAAAGGGGAGAGAATATTCTAGACAACATCAGTTTTGGAGTTACAGTGACACAGCTCAATTAATCAGTCAATGGGGAACCTGACAAAGCCATTTGCTTAATACAATAAACTTTGGTGTTGGCCTTTCTTCTTCAGTTACTGGTTTCCTAAAGTTTTCAAATGTGAACTGAAGAAGCAAACCAAAGACGAAATTTCATGTTCATTTCTATACTTTCTATTTACTTGTTTGTCCCAAGAATTTAGATTTTAAAATATATTTGCAAATGTATTTATTTTAAGATTTTTAAAATCCACCTTCCTCCAACAAGAGAATCAGGGTGTCTTACAACAATACACTTGAATCAGAAAATGCCAGAATCACAGAGTGGATGGATACAGAATCTGTTGTGCAAAATAGAGCACAGTGCACAGTGCAAGGAAAACGATGATTTAGCCAGAGATTTTATTTCTGAAGCTCTTCCATATTGCCCAATGGCAGTCCAGCAGCCTTTACTCATTTGGGAGAGGTCATAGACAGGTGAGGTGACAGCTGGTAAACTAATGAATATAGGTACCTCATCAGACATGACAGCTTTGTTCCACTGTGCCTCACATATGGATCAATGCCTTCTGCTAGTTCCTTCTCATCCATGCATAAAATTCTGTGACTAGCTATTCCTTTTCCACACCTGGCCCTTTACATGTAAAAAAATATAACATGACAAGTTTTGTAAATGCACTACTGCACTGTCAATGTATCTACTTTGAATGTTTAGTTCTGCTACAGGGCAAATTAGGCTTCTCACTCTGTGGTGTTCTTGCAAATAATAAGGGAGAGCAACTGCTCCTTTTAACTCAGGAAGAGGCTTTTGATACAGTTTCACTTTCATTTGCTACTCCTTTCTTATCCGCATGGGATTGCTCCATCCCCTTTCCTCACTCACATTTTTCTTGAAAAGCTACTCAAAGGCTGCAACAGGCAATATGCTTCCACATAGCAATAATTTAGTGAGGTCTGTCTTTAAGGACCAAACCAATGCACACCCAAGCCTCAATGGCAGACTTCTTTCTAGCAGCTTTGGGATGAGGGGATTTGTTCAGATAAGCAGTGGGGAGGAGGAATGTTTAGCCCTTTGCTTGCATCTTTTCTTCCAAACTGCCCCCAAACAAGCCTACAGGATGATAACAGCTGGGAGAGATGACTTGATGTAAATAAGACATGAGTAGGAAAACCTGCCAGCTCTCAGATGGGGCCTGGAGTGCTCCTGGAATTACAACTCATTTCCAGATGACAGAGAAAACATCTGTTGGACTCTATGGCATCACATCCTTGCTGAATTTGCCCTTCCCCAAACTCTACCCTACTCAGGCTCCAACCCTAAACCTCCAGGAATTTCCCAACCCAGACTTGGCAGTCCTACCTTGTTTCCCCTCTGCTTCTCCAGTCCAAGTTAGCAATGTTTGGAGTTGTTATACTTTTTTTACAGTGGTGCAGCAGTTCTAATGCTATTGCCTAGTCTCTAATTTGCCCTTCCTCGACAAAGTTATAGAAAAAGTGGTTGCCGAGCAACTCCAGAATATCCTTGATAGATCAGCTGCCCTAGACCCCTTTCAGACAGTGGCTATGCCTCTCTGCATTTCGCCCCAGACCTCTGGCTGTTTTGATCCTTTTGGACTAATATTCTTGGACCCCTCTGGACCCTTCTTGTTCGACCATTCTTTAATATTTATTGTATTATGAGATTCTGTTATGTTATTCTATGTATCACATAATTTCATGAACTTTTATTAATACATAACTTATATTAGGATATTTTTGTGTTTTATTATAGTGTATTTGTCATTACTGTTGCTGGAGAAGCAAGCTGATTCAGCTGCAAAAAAATGCTTCCTACAAACTCCATTTGGCTCAAGAGATGTCCCCTAATTTGAATCAACTGACCTGACCATATGGATCCATGCTGTTTCCCTTAAGGCTAGACTACTGTAATGTACTCTACATGGGTCTGCCCTTAAAGACAACTTGGAAGCTCCATTTTGTACAGAATTCCATGGCCTGGCTATTATTGGGAGTGAGGCATAATTTCCAAACCCCCTTTCGCACTATGTTATTTTACTAGGGCTCAATTGTATCTTGTAAGCTGCTTGTCAGTTTGGTGTAGTGGTTAAGTGCATGGACTCTAAACCGGGAGAACTGGGTTTGATTCCCCACTCCTCCACTTGCAACTGCTGGATGACCTTGGGCAAGCCATAGTTCTGTCAAAGCCGTTCTTGAAAGAGCAGGCCTCAAAAGAGCTCTGTTAGCCCCACCTACCTCACAGGGCATCTGTTGTACAGAGGGGAAAGGAAAGGAGTTTGTAAGTTGCTCTGAGATTCCAAATGAAGGGTGGGGTATAAATCCGCCACTTCTTCCTCTTCTTCTTCCTCCTCCTCCTCCTCTTCTTCTTGTCCTTCTCCTTCCTGCTTGATTGAATAGCTTTGTTTTAGTAAAGGACTTTGTTATACGTTGTGATTAGCTTATTGATTGACTGAGTAGATTTAGCACAATATGCCATGAGTTCCAGTGAGAGATGTGGACAATACATGAAAATAAATAAAATTGAAATTAAAAAATTATATTTTGGTTCAAATGTAGTCTCAAACCCAATGATTCCCAAATGTGTTCCACAACACCCACTGTTGTATTTCCTGATGCCCATTTACTTCTACCTCAAAGCATCGCTTCCCAAATGGAAATAGCTGGCCTTGGCTCTCCTGTTTCCTCTGCCTCAATGGAGCGGAATTTTGCTTCTAATGAGCCAGGAAAGATCACCTTAGTGTCTCCAGGGGATACCCATTCAGAAAAAAAACATCTCTCCATTGTAGAGAATGTTTGGCTTGCAACAATTTGTAACTGTTCTTAGTGGAACATGGCGGTCACTAAGTGGTGGTATCTGCTCCCCATTCTCAAAATTCTAAAAATGCTACAAGATCAGGGAGCCCTGACTAACTCTTCTGATTTAGCACACCACAACCTTTACATTCTTCCAAACTATTTTGAATATTCATGAACAAGTAAAACTGGAACACAACATCATTTATTAGTTGACAAGTCAGGTCTTCTCCAATCAACTTTTTCACAAGGTATCCTTGTGACATTGACGTTTCCAGTCAACTTTTTCACAACTTTTTCACTTGTGACATCGAGCAGCCCTCTTTTACAGTTTAATTTCTACCATCTTTGTCTTGTCCAGACAGGCATACAGGCAGTATGCATGTTCCTTAGTCTCCAAAGGAGCTTTTTCTGGCATAATTGGATACATTTGTGGTGAAAATACTCCTGCAGGACTTTCCAGGCCTTTACACAAGAACAAACCCCTCCAGTTGGCTGTGAATAGTTCTTAAGACCTTTATTTCTTCAGAAGTATACATTTGGGATACAGAAATGAATGAACATGTATCAACGTTCATCTTTCTTTCTGACTTCTCCCTCTCCCCCCTTTTTTTGCTGTGCCAAACTCAGAGGCGAGTAAGATTTTACAGTGAAAAGGCACAACATGATAAAAATCATAGTCATGAAAACTGCAAAGATAATGAACTAAATCACAAACTCAATGGAAAGCACAGAACATGATGGAATATGGTTTGTGGTGACAACTGGTAACCAATGCCCTATCTTCTTGTACAGCAATTTCTGTTACTTTGGTGGCTATGAAAATTCACATCCTCTCATGGTATTACAGGGAATGCTTTGTTTAAAATGTGTTTTAAGATGTAATTTGCTGGATCAATACTAATTCCTAAAAGTAAACATAATCCATTTGAAATTATCAATTCAGGCAGCAGAATTTTTAAAAACGTGTATTGCTAAGGTCATGCTGAGGAATTATTTAGGACAGTGATCAGCAGGGTTCAGACTTAATTCCCACTTAGCCCACAAAGTCTTATTAGAGATTTATAAATTTAGCACAGGAAGAGCATAATAGAAGTCCTCACAAACAGAAATGTTGAAACAAGGTCACCAATGAAAGTGTCATGAATGAGATAATCTCAAGGATAACTTCTGTTAAAAGCTTGGGTGTTAATGGTTATTAGGCAGCTCATATTGCTGTTTCCTTATACCACTGACATACTATTTTAAAATAATCTTTTACTTTCATTGTTTCTTTCCAAAGTGCATGAAATGCTCTTCATTAGAATAAGGCAGCAGTCCTATACCTTTCTTAATGAGATTCATCTCTGAGTAATCATAAATAGGAGTATAATATGTTGCTTTTCATATTTCCACAATATTTCCACTTGTCCTTTTATTCCATGACTATTGAGCTTACTTAGGAGCCTTTGATGAGGAACTTTATCAAAAGCTTTCTGGAAGTCAAGGTAAACAACATCTATTGGGTCCCCCTTGTCCACATGTTTGTTTACTCCCTCAAAGAACACTAACAGGTTAGTGAGACAAGATCTTCCCTTACAGAACCCATGCTGAGTCTTCCTCAAGTGATTTTGTTCATCAATGTGCCTACTCATTTTTTTTCCTTAATAACAGTTTCCACCAACTTACCCAGTATCGACGTCAGACTGACTGGCCTGTAATTTCCCAGATCTCCTCTGGAACCCTTTTTAAAGATAGGAGTGACATTCGCTACCTTCCAGTCCTCAGGAATGGAGACAGATTTTAAGGAAAGATTACATATTTTTGTCAGGAGATCCACAAGTTCACATTTGAGTTCTTTCAGAACTCTCGAATGTATGCCATCCAGGCCCGATGATTTATTTGTTTTTAAGTTGTCTATCAGACGTAGGACCTCCTCTCTTGTCACCTCAATCTGACTCAGATCTTTCAACCCCCCTCCCAAAATCAGTGGTTCTGGAGTGGGCAGGCACTTCTCATCTTCCACAGTGAAAACAGAGGCAAAAAATACATTCAGGTTCTCAGCCATTTCCCTATCATTCTTCACTACACCTTTTACCCCATGGTCATCCAAGGGCCCCACTGCTTCCCTGGCTGGTTTCCTACTTCTAATGTATTTGAAGAAAGTTTTATTGTTGGTCTTTAAGTTTTTTGTGATATGCTCCTCATATTCCCTTTTTTCCTGCCCAGAAGCTACCCTGCAAGTTTGGAGCCTCTCCCTCAAACCCCTCCCCTCCATCCGCTTTTAAAGACACTGCCGAATTTTGGCAGCAATTCTGCAGCGGGCCGAATCAGATCAGAGAATCTGATTCAGCCCGTGGTTGCCTCGCTCCGACCCCGAAGGACCACTGAGCATTAGTATATAAACATCTATAGTTTCCCATACATTTTAAGCCCACAACCTTCCTCTTGCTGCCTCGAGACCTTGCCAGGCAGTCCCTATCATTTGCCACATTCTCAGAGAACAATTCTAATCCCTTTCCTTGTAGAAAAGTAACAGCTACCCCTTCATCTCTTTGAGATGAACCATCCCGAACCAGAAATCTTTAATCTCCTGTTGGCTTTCCCCCAATATTCAGTTTAAAAACTTCTCTACCACCTTTTTGATTTTAAGCGCCAGCAGCCTGGTTCCTTCCCAGGACAAGTGGAGACCATCTCTCTTGTACAGCTCCCTCTTGTTCCAAAAAGCACATAATTCTTTTGACAGGAGTCTGTCATGGATTCATCTTCTAGAAAGACCAGTGATGTGACATGGGTAGTTCTCCCTCTTTCCATTTGTATCGGAGAGTCCAGCAGTCTTTGAGATCATCTCATTAGAACTTTGATTGCTTTTTCAGGGTCTCTGAGGAGATGTTTCGACATGGCCATAGGAGGTCACCACTTGAGTACAGAACCAAAATGAGAGTCCTCTGCTTAGAGTACAGGTGTTTATATACAAGTGTATATAAACACTAGAATATTGGTATAGCTCAAAGGTTAGAACCATGTTTTTTTAATAAAAAATGTGGTGTCACCAGAATAAGCTACATGGGTTGAAATGGACACAGCACTTCATATCTGGTTCATAAATGGGTGTCAGTGTTCTTTGAAGCTGCTGTCCCCATATCACTTCATATGGTGTCAGGGCAGTAACAGATAAAAACTGGGTCAAAATGAAAATGTGAAAAGGTCCCTTAATGTGATGTTATTTTCCTAGTTATGTTATTTGTCTCCATGGCATGAAAAGCTTCAACTGCCCATTTCCACAGATTAAGCCTTTTTTAAAGGGGTAAGACATTATTTCTCCAGGGTCATATCAACCCTATTTAATGATCATAACCTCTCATTTGACTACCAATTAAGTGCATATCCACATGTGCATAACATATCTCAACTTACTTTCACATCACCTGGAAACAAATACAGTGTGAAAAAAATGGGCTGATACCTGATTTTTTTTACTGTGTTCCAATTAGATTCTTTTAATGATGGGTTCTGTTCCTTCACAGATTTGCAGCAGGCCTAACCATTATTGGAAACAGCAACATTTCATACATTTAACCCTAATATGCCCTCTGTTTCACCACTTCCAAAAAACCCAGTCTCAAGTTCTGGCCTTTCTTCTGAGACTGAGAATAACCATAAACAAATTCATTTCAGCTGGCCTCAAGTCTGACATGGACTACGGAAAATGCAATGGATGCAGGGCAAAACATTACACAACTGCAATGGGCTGAAATCTTAAATCAATCACTTCTTCATATTGAGCTATGATTTATGTTTATTCACTGGTTATCCCAAGAATCTGTTTTGATGTAGGCATTAAATAATATAAAATAGGAATAAGAATAAATAAGCATAATAAAAATGACCAATGCTGACAAAGAACCTGTCACTGCCTGCCAGTTTGCTTCAGGGCACAATTCAAAGTGCTGGTCATAAAGCCCTCCACAGCTTGGGATCAAGGAACCTGTGGGAACTGGCCTCCCAGTTTTGATCTTCATGAGAAGACCTGGTCTGTCTGCTACTACTGACTGAAATAAGATGGATGAGCTTCACTAATCGGGCTTTCCATGTTGTGGCACTTAGGATTCTCTGGGGGAGGTGGAACTCCTTCCCCATAGATGCTTGCCTATCACCAAATCTGTAGTCTTCCAGATGCCAGGAAAATATGTGTTCACCAACGCAAGTTGTCAGTTAACTATCCGTTTGTAATATTTATCTCTTCTTTTACTTGTACTGATTTCAAGATGATGTCATTTCACAATTTGTATTCATTTTTTTAGCATGCTTTTACTTTAGGTGTGGTTTATGTTTTGTCTACTACAGCTTTTACAGTTTCATCAGAGAGGTGCTTTTTGTGTTTTAGCTGTTAGTTACTTTGTTTTACTGTGAAAGGTAAGTTTCTGTGGTGTTGTTCATGTGAGCAGGCTTGTACGTACTCTAGACATACAGCTGTGTGGTTCAGCTCCTCAGATGAAGGCCACACTCCCAAAACTGGCCTGGGAAACCCACTTTGAACATACTACTGTTTTGCAGCTTCTCAGCCTCTTGACTAGAACACTGCTGGTTTGGTTTTTCAACACAACTGAAGAAAATATTCTGTGGAGTTGTACTCTTTTGTCTTCAGACGCATAACTTAACACCCATTACAACAATACAATTTCTGGGTAGAGTAATAGAAATAATAATGATGCTTAAGTAAGTATAGCCAAAGTTGCAAACAAGAGGATACGTAATTGATGGCACGAAGAATCTTTTTTGTGGTAAGTCATACTGATACGATTACTGCAGGGTGATAAGTGATCACCTCTGTTAGAATTCAGATCAAACAGTGGTTTGAATCCCACCAAAAATTTTCAAAGACAGGATTTTTATCTGCAGAAGCATGATTTGTTTTCTTACCCCTCCCATTGCAGCCCCCAATACCCCTGAAATGCTGCTTCTAGGATATGGGGGAACCCCAGAAGTATCTTGGGAGGAATTGGGGGAAATCACCCACCACATATGCAAATACATGTTTTATCTCCAGCTTTTATTGGACCTTGTGAAGTATTTCACTGTTGCTGTTCTTTTGTACCATTGTTCTAAACTGTTTTTACTGGTCTTTTAATGTTTATTAATTAACACTGCATGTGTGTGTGGTTGAGAATATAAAGCCATCCCCATATCCAATTTGGATATGTCAGATGAATTATAAATTTAATACAAAAATAGGTTTTGTTGTTGATGTGTTTTTGTTTGCTTGTCTAAGACTACATTGACATTTGACTGAGACATGCTTTACCTTGTTAAAGAAAATAATCTCTTGCACTGACTTCAGGGTGTCAACTGGGGTTCTATTATATTATGGAAATGCTGCTAATCTCAACAAAAAGTTAGTAACAAAAAAGCAGAGTGAGGAAATAGAGTACTGGACGAGTCAGGAAAGCAGAGCAACATATAATATGCATGTAAATCCTAAAATGATACATTTGCAAGATTGCCCCAAATGCTGCCAGAGAAAATTAAAATCGGGCCCTTTTAAAGTATTCATTAAAAAAATGTGAAAGGGATCACACTCTGCTGGAATAGAGATTAAGCGGTATCTGCTCTGCAATCTCAAAATCTATTATTTTCCTTTGTGGGGAAACAGAATGAACTTTTTGCATACATAAAGCCGCAAGAATGAAATTTGATTTCTGTGTTAGGAATGGATTTCATTGCTCCATAGGCTCTGGCAGAGAACCAAATTCTAATAATTATATTACAATAAATGAGCTTTATTTCTATAATTAGTCATAGATAATTGAGAGTGGTACACAACCTCAAATCCTGATTACGTTACTGAGTAAAACTCTCCTTGGGTATTTTGTGTTGTATAGTATAAGGCATTGTGCCTAGTGTAGTAAGACAGAGAAGCATAGCAAAGCTGATTTTCCGGAAGACTATCTGTGGGCCCATTTGTGTGACCACATTTTATATTATGATTGGCTTGCTGGTCATGTAGTCATCTAACAATATGAGGCCTATTTTGAGCCTGTGATAAAGCATATGAGATAAGTATAGCTGCATTTTAAAATCACCAGATAGTCATTTTTCCCCTTTGAGCATGAGGAAGCCACTCCTTCTGATTCTCACAATGAAAGTGCCCTTCAGTGCTCCTAATTGCTGAAGGCATCACTGCTCACCGACACCACATGAGCACATAGCCAACTGGAGAAAAGCAAAAGGGCCTTAATGGAATCTTACAGGAATCCATCCTATGAATGCAACACTGGACATTTTAGAGGAAGGATAATCTTTCCTTATTATATAAAGCCATTTTCATGTGGCAAGATTCCATGGGACACCAAAATCAGTTGGCTGGACAGACTGCCACTCAAAAGAGGGTCCCTGGCCACTGGCTGCATTCTCTCCCTGCTTTGCCTCAGTCCCACCCACAGCCAGCGTCTCGGCCTCAGTCTGGAAGGAGCCAGCGAAGGGGAAGGACCGACTGGGTGCTGGGTCCACTCTTCTCCTCCGCCCACTGCCAGGTGGGTCTAACTGTCCCCTCAGTGGCCTGCTTCTGTCAGTGAAAAGACCATGGACTTCAAGCATAACCCCCCTCACCCGCCCACTGACTTCCCTATCAGAATAAACTGTCAGAAAACAGCTTTCTCTCCTTCTAAGCTCCACCATGGCTGGCTGGCTAATGAGGTGGGCCAGCAAACATCAAACCATTTCCTTCAACCCCTTGTGGTGCGGCTGACTTTCCCCCTAGGATTGCCAATCTCCAGGTGGGACCTAGAGATCTCCTGCTGTTACAATTGATCTCCAGATGACAGAGATCAGTTCCCCTGGAGAAAATGGCTGTTTTGGAGGATAGACCCTATGGCATTATACCCTTCTCCTTATTCCCTCCTGTGTGTGACATACCTCAGTGGCTGTTGGTAGGTGTACAGAAACGGCAATTACCTGTGTCTATAAGGCGGCTGCTGACTGTGGTTTGTTTAAAATGTTCCCCCATAAGGTTCAATTGAGCTGTAGTTTCAGAGAGGGGCCTGCAGGGGTATCACTAACTGGGTTGAATGAAGCTTCCTCATCTGTTGGACTGCAGTTCCCAGTGGCCCCAAGGCCAAAAAGTGCAGGAGAAGAGGGAATGTCCCAAGGGGTGGGGCACCATCAATATAGACTCCAGCCCATCCAGGGAGGATTGTGTTTAACCCCTGTTGATTTGTGCCCTGTTGGTTCATACTATGTGCTTATTCCAACAGTTGTGCCTTATTCATTTAGTGTGTGTGTGTATGCGCTCCATAATTGTGTAAATAGTAAAAAAAATTCTTTTACTTGGGCTAATAATCAGTGTTGGGCATAGTCTCCCCTGCTCTGCACAATATCAAAGGGAGGGGGTAGCCCAAGGAAGCAAGGAAAGGCCAGACCCTTTGGTTGCCAACTTTCCAGGGATCCCCCAAAGATTGAGGATTTTATCTCCAAATAGGGAGATTTGGCTACAGGGGCCCTCTAAAAAGGCAGTGACAGTTCACTTACTAATGGCAGGGAACTTAAGGAGTGAGATATGCCCATAGGACGAGGGTGGGAGGTGAACAGCTGAGTTGCAAACTGGAGCCTGTTTTGCCACAATAGGCAACCAAGCTTGGTTCAGACAAAGGAAGGAAACCCTTTGCAGGCCTTTGTAAAGAACTCATTGGGACCAGTTCTGACCAGGGTTGCCAACTCCAGGTAGGGAGATTCCTAGAGATTTTCTGGTAGAATCTCTGGAAGCCAGGGTTTGGAGAGGGGAGAGGCCTCAGCTGAACAGAATGCCATCAAGTCCACCTTCCAAAGCAGTTATTTTCTCTGGACAGGAGAGACCTGTTGCCTGGAGTTCAGTTGTGATACCTGGTGATCTTCAGGCTCTATCTGGAGGTTGGGTAACCTAGGTGTGGCAATCAGTGCTTCAGAGCAGGGTCTGCTAGATCCAGGTTCTTGCTGTAGAAGCTGAGTTGGTGATTTTGAACCGGTCACAGACTTTCAGCCTAACCTACCTCACAGGATTGTTGTGCAAGTCAAAAGGGGTAGAGGAGAATGATGTCAGCTGCTTTGGTCCCCATTGCAGAGAAAGACCACTTTCCCTCCTGGGAAATTTATTTATTTAAATTTCTATCCTGCCCTCCCGGCCAAGGAAACCATTGCTGCCAATCTCCAGGTGAGGGCTGGAGATCACTCAGAATTACAACTGCTCTCCAGATGGCATTGATCAGTTCCCCTGGAGAAAATGGTGGACTCTGTGTCCCTATACTGTCCCTGCTGAGGTCGCTGCAGCAGATTGATGTTGAGTGCCCAAGGCCTTGGCACTCTCCCAGAGCCTCTTTCTAGAGCCCGTTGTTTTTATTTCCACAATGGGCCTTATTCCCAGTACCCAAATATTTCTAATGTCTTGCCTTGTGAATTTTATTCAACCTATGATGAAACTGTTCACACATCTAAATCTGGTCCATGGCAGGTAAAAGGGACACAACTAACAACTGAGCTGCTCCATGAACATTCTTTTTTTTCCAACTTGCCCTCTGGAGTCAACATTTATCAGCTAATGAACCCTTCTGCCATGGGGACTATGCAGACACATCCACATGCCATTGTGTTACCCGAATTGCCTGTCTCCTTTTAAATGGGGGAATTAGCATGGAGACAGCATTAGCAAGATGGGTGTAACAGACAGGATCATACACCTATATATACCAGGGTCAGTTTCAAAGAGAGAAACTCTCAAATAATAGGGACTAAGTTTGAAGGAAGGTTGTTTTATTGAAGACTACTGATCTTCAACAGAGCAAATCATACATACAAAGCAATCAAATTACACATGCATGCAAGGCTACAGCAAAATGCAGGAGCTTAGAGACATATAGGGAGTTTTGAGGCAATATTTACCAGATCCAGATGGTTGTGAACAACCAGCATATCACAAACAAAAGGGAACTCAAACTGTGAGTTTGGGGGTGTACTCTGTTAGGTGTCCTAGAGTGAGACACAGAGACATGACTGGGCGAGTGTTTTTTAGATTGTAGAAGCTATCTTGAGGGGCAAGGCTATGTATCTGAACAAAGGAACCAAATTGTTTCCAGTCTGTGATTATGGGTTTCCCATACCTTAAAGAAATGTGTGAAGTCACCCTACTGGGTAGTGCTGATGGCTGATACTGATACTTTAACATTAATAGCCTTTTGGAAACCCAGGAAAATTGCTCAGGAAGAGGACCATAAATCTGTTCCTTAGAGAATCTTTACATTTAAAGGAAAGTAATACCCAGGAAGGTGACCATAAAAGACAGGCGTAGATGTTTGGCAGAGAAATGCAAATTTACATGAGAGAGAGACAAAAGGAGCTTTTTTTTTAGAGAAAGGAGACCTCCATATTGAGGATGTGCTGGAATGCTGAGAGCATTGATACTTATTTATTTTATTTATTACATTTCTAGGCCGCTCTTCCCACTACTGCAGGCTCAGAGCGGCTTACAGGACTTGAATACTTACCTGGGGGGGAGGTAGATTGTACATAGACAAGACACATTTTCTGTTTCCACATCCTCCAGGACCCATGTTTTAGGCAAGGTCCAAAGTTCATATGTGTGTGTGTATATGTGTCCCCTCTTAGGACTGACCGCAGACTCAGGAGCAATGCCTTTTGAGGGACCCTGGGCTAGTTTAGGGGTTCGGGTGCCTGTGACAGGCTGCTCTCTGATGCTGGGTATACTGGTGGGGTTACAACTGGTATTGTGCTGTCTTTGCACTATTGCAAAGATACTGGAAAGCCCTATTGCTGACCACTACAGTGAGCAACATTGCACTATCTAATGATGTGTGGATGAAGCCCATGCTTCAGAGGATTCTGGATCACAGTCTAGGGCACAATGAGCACAAGATGTTCCATAAGAAAATAAAACCTGGTCATTACCCTATGTTAAATGGAACACGCCCCGGTTGCTTGCTTGTTTGTTTTTTACTGGTTCTACTACTGTGCCTTAACAGCAGTCTCAATGGAGCTACTGCAGTTCATGCAAGCAACAAAGTATTTGTTCTGCTTCCTGAGGCAGAATGTCTCTCCATTATTTACTACCCAATCCTCCAACCTAAAGTCACCCTGTAATTCTCTTGCTCAACCAAACCACTGTCTTGACTTCTTCTAATTCAGGTCCTATTTACTGGTTTAATATTCCTTTTTATGTTTTGACAGGAAACATAATGCAAGCTGTATTAATAAAATTTTAAATCTTATTTCAGGGCTAATCTTCCATTAGGAATGCCTCTCATTTCAGTGCTTACTAGTGTTCTGAATGAATGCTTCAATTTATTCACTGCAGGGTGGATTAGACCCTACCATCATGTAAACTGGTGCAGTTTCACTAGCTTTCAATCTGCGTCTAGTATGCCTGTGTTGTGTTTGGGTATGTGTTGTTGCTGTCATCAAGAAATGTTACACACTAATTATATTGGAAATGTCCTAACACAAGCGAGTTAGTGTTGTCACTGCTTAGTGTTGGACAAGGATTAAAAGAACAACCATTTGAATGATTAAAAAGTTACTATTTGCAGGGGTCATTTCGTAGAAAAAGAGGTGCAGGAGCTCATTAGCATAACTCATTTGCATATGCCACACCCCCTAACATACCGGAAGTGTGTCAGAAGGCAACACCCACCCCTCAGGCTCCACTCCACAGGTGAGTGAAACTGACCTGCTCTTCCTCCATTCCATTCCCCATCCAATACTTTGTGCAATAAAAATAAGCGTAAAGAACACACTCTCATTCTCTTCCTGCTCCCCAGAAACCACCAGGTTTCAAGCAGACTTGAGATACCCAGGACATGTGCACCACCCATCCCTTTCCCTTCCCCTCCCCACAACAAGACACCCTGTGAGGTAGGTGGGGCTGAGAGAGGTCTTTTGAGAACTGCTCATGAGAGAACAGCTCTGAGAGAACTTGTGACTGGCCCAAGGTCACACCAGCAGCTGCATGTGGAGGAGTGGGGAATCAAACCTGGTTCTCCCAGATTAGAGTCCAACTCCTGACCACTACACCAAACTGATGGGGTGGAAGCTGCTGAAGGGCTGGTGAAATTTCTCCAGTACTTATGTGCCATGTGCCCAGATAAAAAATGATATACTTAGAAAATGTATATGCCACCTTGAGCAAGTCTCTGGAAAAGCAGCACACAGTCATAAAAGGAACAATGATAAAATTATCAATATTAAAACAAAACATTAAAAACAATAAAGACACCAGCAGGGCTTTCCCCTGGGCGCTGCGCCTCTGCACTGCTCGAGGAAGCCGAGGAGGGGGCGGGGCTTGGTCATGTGCCCGCCCCCTGGGCTTCTCACTCCCGGAGCTGCACTCCTGTGCGCTCCCCCTCCAACGGACCTCTGACTATTTGAACATTAACTAGCTCACAATCCATCGACCTCACATACATGTTGTTGTTGTTTAAACTTTTATACCGCTCTCCCCACAAAGCAAGCTCAGCTTTGCAACTGAATGGGGGGATGAAAAATTAGCATGTTACTTGTGAGTACACATGGTTTGTTTTTACATTGAGGACAACAGATTATATAAAAACAGATTACATACCCTGAGTATTTCACATTTTTGTATGTACACATTAATCTTTAACTTGAATTCATCTATTGGTCTCATGGTTGGCCACTGCAATTCAGTGCACAGTTACTTGGGAGGAAGTCCAATGGGAATCAGTGGGATTTACCTATGCTTAAACATGTCTTAACTTTCAAGAATAAACGTGTTTGGGGGGGAGATTCACAAGCACTCTCCCGCAAAGTGGAAATGAGGAGAACTGGCAAAAGATTGTGGCAAGGCGTGGAAAGCCTTGATGCAGTTCCTGCAAACAAGCAAGCAATGCTGTTTGCAATCATCCAGTAGCCCAAGCCATGAATCCAGACCATCTCTTTCCCTTTTCCTGGGCTTGCTCAGGAGGAGGGAGCAGTGTGTGTCAAGAGCTGCTCTCTAATTCTGAGCAAGTCTGTGTCTTCTTTCTTTTCCTTTCCCAATTCCCACAAAGAGAAAAGAGAGCAGTTGGAGATGGGTAATACACTTAGCTGGTTGTTTAAACTTTTACAGCAATATATAAGAGGTAAATAAATCCTTATTGTTTTATCACTTAAACACTGTGAATTTTTATATCCCCATTGGGAAGACCTGGATTCAGATCCCCTCTGCTATGAGGCTGATGGGGAGTGCCATCCTACCAAGAACTGTATCCTTCTTAGAAGTCATTGGGCTTAGAAGGGTATGACTCTGTTTGGGACTGTAGTGCAAGTGACCTTGGGCCAATCACTCCGTCTCTCAGTCTAACTTGCTTCCTAAGCCTGTTGCGAGGATAAGGCAGAGGCAGGGAGAACTGTGTTTACTGCTGCAAGGTCCTGGGGTAACAGCATGGCAATGCCCCCCCTCTAACCCCTCCCCCAAGATAGATGGTTGAAACTGGACATAGTAAGAAGCCTCATTTTACCAGTGCAACCATCAAGTTATTTCCTACATGGAAGCATTGGGCTAAGTAAATTAAATTTTACCTATTTTCAAAGTGTTAACCATGACAATGATAATAACATTTGATCAGCAATCATTTATGGGCTGCACGGCCCATTTGCACAGGGGACAGACTCTCCTGTTAAGGACTTGGCAGAGCCCTACCTATTGGTGGTGCTGGCTTCAAGGTTGCTCAAATGCCTGGAAGGCTCCCCTCTCACAGGAACCCCTTTTGCATGTCTGAATTTTCAGGAAAGGGGGCTGAGTCAGGGAGGCACTATTCTCATCCATTGCCTGGGCCTTAGTGGGCTCCACTTTGTGTGCATGTTGCAGGGGTGGTTTTAAAATATGATTTTTATTATGTCTGTTTTATTTTTTACCCACCTAGATGGCCCTTATGAAGGCAGAAAAAGGCAGGATATATATTTTGAACAGTAAATAAAATACTATGCCTCCATGGGGAGTTGTCAAGGCAGCTAGAACTTGCTAAGAGAGCCTCATGTAACCTGCCTGCTATCCATGTTTCCAGCTCCCCTATCTTCAATAAAACCTGAGCCAGTTTTAGCTCCCTTTTCACAGGCTCCGCTCCTATGTTCTCCTTCTTTCCTTTTCCTGAGTACTCATCCTCTTCCTGACCCTACTGTTCTGCCGTTTCTCTTTCAGAGTCCCAGGCTTTCAGTCTCTATCACTATTCCTGCTGCCACCTCTGCACCCCTTAGTAAGTAGGCAGATTTATGTTTTTCTATTCCGTCTCCAGACGGCCACAGCTGAGTTTCCTGCCATCTCCCCAGTAGCTAGAAGGCTGCAGTTACAAAATTAATTTTGGCTTAGTGACTAGGTCCTGCCTTTTCTGGGCACACTTTTGCTATCAAGTTGCCTTTGGCCCAAGTCCTGGGCAATGTCTTGCATGGGTGTGATTATGAGTCCAGTCAAAGGCCAGTTTAACACCTGTAGCCTGTACATCAACCAGATGAGCTAGTATCTATTCATGATATGATCAGAAACTGGTAGGTTAGTTGCTGTGCTGACAGAATGTTGCAACAAGCCATAGGCGTCAACTTCAGGGGGGCTGGGGAGCTGGAGCCCCCCCCCCGAACTTTTCCAGGAAGTGCTGAGCCTCCCCCAGAGACAATGGCCTGTGATGTCTCTGGCCCAGCCCCAGCCCTTCCCCCCCCCCCCAGGAAATTGGAAAGTCTATGCCCTTGCAACAAGCAAGTTATCTTCCATGTGGACTCCTTGTGCTTCAGGAGAAATCAAGTGTTACCTGTTGTGGAAGTGCTCATTAGTGAATGCAGAATCAGTTTCTACATCTGTATAAGAACGTCCATAGTGGATCAGTTCTTTTAGTAATACTCACAAGAAATTGCAGTTCCCTCTGGAGATATACCTTACTCTTTGAAAAGTTAAAAATGACACTCCCCTGCACTTAGTGAAAATGAAAAGGCACACCCTAAATCAGGGGTGTCAAACATAAGGCCTGGGGGCCAGAACCAGCCCGTCCAAGGCTCCTATGTGGCTCGCAAGCAATTTGTGCAAAAGAGGGAACAGGAGACTGGTCAGGAGGGAGTGGGCAGAGCCACTCTGATTGTGGCTTCAGCATGGGGGAACAACATTGTCTGCAGCAGTCAAGCAGCGTGTACAGCTGGCTCTTCAGTTTTCCAGTATAAGTTTTCCTTTTCTCTCCCCTCCCAGCCTTTTGGGCCTTTCAGTGAGGATACACCAACTTGGAGCTTACTAGTTGCTGTCCTTTATACAGTTTATATCTCCGGTACCTGGCACTATGTTTATAGCACACATGGTCTGGCCCAACAAAGTGACATTTATGTCAGATCCTGCCTTCGTAACAAATGAATTTGACACCTCTGCTATAAAGGCACTTCTAAATGTGAAAACTTTAGTTGTAAGTTGTAGCATTCTGTCCATGGTTGACACCCCTACCCACTGCCATTGCACCCTGACTCACCCAGACACCTCCTGGGAAGGTGGCAGGGTTCCTTTGTGAGCCTAGTGAAGTGATCAGCAGTGCAGGGAGTGTGTCATCATCCTCCCACCCCTGGGTGATGGTGGGTGGGCCGGCCTCAACATCCCAGGTGGACAAGACATCCCCCAACCCACTGGTGTGGAGTGGGATGGCTCTCCGATGGGGCAGGGGAGCCATGGAGGGTGGCTGACCCTGGGAGCCAGCTGTACCACCTTGGAACAAGCCCAGGGGTGATGCATTGGCCAAGCTGAAGCTGTGGAGAGCAGAACAGCACTGGTTGATGACATCCTGAGCAGGTGGTTTGGTGGCTCCACACCATGGTCCAGGCAGAGGCTAGGAAGAGTGACAGCAGCCGAGGGCAACAGGGGTGGGAGGACTAGCAGCCCCACCCCAAGCTGAGGGTAGATCAGAGGACCTTAGGGGGAGCAGCCCATTGGATGCCAACCCAGTTCTATTAACAAGGCCTTATGAGGAGGGAGTAGGATTGGTGAGCTCGGGGAAACTCCACCCCCAAAGGCCTGATTTAAGGAGAGACTCCAGGCTGGCTGGGGAGGAAGATCAAGAGACTCTGAGAGTTAGTTGGGCAATGAGACAGAAGAAGGAAGAGAGTCCATGAATGGGAGAAGGGGATTCTTAGGGTGCATGTAACCCTTCCTTCTCCTGCAGCATCTGAGGCTACCAGCCAAGCCAAATGGCTGAAATCATGCCCTGGAGAAACCTGATTCCCCAAACCCAGACCCCGGGGTTCCAGGGCCTGACACATTCCTTTGCAGAATGCCACTTAATCTATGGAAGGCCAGCACTGGAATAGGGTAGGAATATTTTACCCTTTCTTTCCTTTAGCAATTTTAATGTCCAAAAATCACCTCTTCCCAAAACTGGGGGGGGTTCTTGCCTGGGTGTTGGAAGTGAGGAGGCACATACCCTTGCATGTCAAAAGGCAGCTTTGGGGGTGGTGATTAGCAGAAAACCTCCAACCCAGTAGAAAGAGTACAACCTCCATGACTGTGTTTTGTAAATGAAAATAAAATGTTGAAAACAAAGGACATATAACTGAGTAGCTTGGCCCTAATTGTGAGAATCTTTCTCCAAGAATACAGTTCTACTAAGCTACCATGAAACTGAAAGTATTGCAACGTCCGAATATTCTACTCATCCATATTATACATCTGTCACACACTTTCATAAAGGACCTGACACCTCTGTTCTTATTGCCCCTTTGTTGTGGCATGCTAATTGGCTCTTTTGATACAGTCTTTTGACCAAGTTTTTTTTGGGGAACTGCCTGTTTTATCATCATGTTAATTAAGAGAAAGCCCAGAGCTATATCTTCAGGAAGAAGAGGAAGAAAAACAATATTGGATTGTGTTTCAAATGCACTCTTTAACTATTGGAAATGGGCTGTACTACTTGCTTGTAGAAGTGCATTCTCATTTATTGTCTTGCTTTTATTTAAAATGTTTAGACGCTGTCTTTCTAACTGGGACAGGTGACTGAGGAAGAGGAAGTTGGCAACGTGATTATAAACAATCCATAAAAAAAAACAAATTACAAAATAATTACATAAATAAAATAAGAATCAACAAAAAGGGCAATGACAGACCAGGTAGTCGATTAAAATCAGATATTGCCCAACTCCTAAGCAAACAAGAACATTTTAAAAGGATGCCTAAAGTATAATTTGTTATTAAGAGTTAAGGATTGAACTTTAATAGCTTCAAAAATACTTTTTAGCAGTAGCTGCTAATGTTACAGAACTCTCTCTCTCTCTCTCTCTGCAAGGGCAGTCATTCTTTTGTCACTTGGTTTTCCAGTGCAATTTAAAAGCCTGCCTTTTCAAGGGCACTCCACAAAGTAGCTGATGTTCAGTGTGCATGAAGGTCTATCTAGACTGTCTCTATAGCATTTTTGGAGAACTATTGTACTGTTTTGTTTTACTTTTGTCAGTTTAAAATTTCCCTAATTAGTATAAGCTAGTAAGTTCTCAAGCTTGTTTTAAGCATTACTTTATCTGCTGTTCTTAGTATTAATTTCAGAGGGATTTTTTTTTGGGGGGGGGAGGGTTTACTGATTTAGCACTACTGGGTACTATAGGGGTACATATATCAGGCCACAACACTTAAGAGGTTAAATTCATGTCTTCAGAGCAGTTAACCAAATCAGGGCAGTATGTATCAGGAACAATACTCAGAAGTACTTGGGACAACACTCAGATGGGGAAACAAGTCAAGGAGAAAAAGAAAACAGTTTTATTTCCCTAGCCAGAATGTAGATTAAGGAAGGCAAACAACTGCAAACAAAATAAGCAGCACACCAATAAGCCTTTGCCACCCCAGCCAGAATAACGAGACAGACAACAGTTTGGAGTTAAACAAGGGCCACTTTATTAACTATTTAAACAGAACATTGCAGCAACGGGCAAACTAAGCAAGCTCTGGAACAGGCAAGGCAGGCGTCACTCTCTGACACGGCCTCCTTGCCCTTGATAAGGGCGGGACACCTAGCCCTGGTCTGAAGCCCGATACTTCTGGCTCGTAACCGGCAGCCCAGCATGCTGGCACTCCCCCCTCAGGAGTGCCTACCCCTGCGGCTGCACAGACCAACAGGGAGGAGCCTGGCCTGAGAGGTTCCCAGAGGCGATCCCCATTCACCACCCCAGACCACAAGGCCCTAGGGCAGATCCTGAAGATCACCTGTTCCCAAAAGGGATATGCTGTGAGGCGCTCACCGGTTCCATTTTCTTGCTTGCACAACCTGCCACGGGCAAGGCCAAGCCTCTGCTTTGGCCCTTGCACCCCACTCAGCAACCAAGTGCCACTCGGATCCCGTGCTGCAAGTCCGCTAAAAATATCTCGTTGCCCCTGTCGGAAAGATGAACCCCGTCAGGTCTATACAGATTCGGACACTGAATCCGTTTATTGGGGTGTTCCAAATACAATCCCAACCCCAACTCCATGGCTGACCTAATCTGGCTGTTGGCATTACGCCTAGCCCTGTCCATACACCTGGGGTCTTCGGTATGCCGCCATCGCAGGCGGGGGAGCATGGCCGACCACACTATCTTCACACTGGGCCACCTGGCCCTTACCTTTGCCAGGTCGGCCTTGGCTTGCAACACCAGGGCCACACCCTTGATCAGACCCAAGTCATTGCCCCCCAGGTGTATAACCAGAACATGAGGGGGAGGCCCCCGCCTCTCTTTAAACAATAGTGGCAGAAGCGTGGGCCATCTCATACCCCTCCTACCCAGCCACTCAACCGTTGCCACTTCACTGAGGCCAAGCTGGGAGCCGACGGACGTCCTCCTAGCCCGATGAGCAGCCCAGAATACCATACTGTGGCCGCAGATCGTGACCCTCTGTCTCTCCTGGCATCCCGCAGTGCCTGTAAAAAGAGCTAAATTAATGGCCGAAGTGACAAGAAGATAGGCTGGCTTAAACAATGCAGGGCCTAACATAGCCCTTGTAACAACGGGATTTCCAACGCCCAATCCTCTGGATCTCCGATGCACGGTAACCCAGGGCAGAGGCCGTTGAAGCAGTCCCAATCCTAAAAGAGTGTGTGCCGAAGCACACCCCGCCTAGACCCAGCTGGACCAAAGCCTTCTGCGTAACGGACCAAAACTGGAATTTGGTAAGAGGGGTGCCATCCTTATGTTGAAACAGATAACTGGGAGTGTCACCCCGAATTGCCAAATAGCGACCCAAAGCGGTGACTGGACACAACCCGGCCTCTGAGCACCTGTCCAATATAATGAGGGACCCCTTGCCCTTCTGGTCAGTCTTTGACCTCCGCAACCTAATCGTAACCTGGTAATTAATAATGGACACATCTCTTTGCTCCAGGGCCGAACCAGAGACATCCTTGCGAGATCCTGCCACCAGTTCACTAATCCGAAGTGCCCCCAAAAAGGCAATCAGCGAAGCCGCATGGAATAGCTCGCCCTCATAGCTGTCACTACAACATACAAGCCACTGTGACTCCAGCCCCCGCAATACAGCCGGGGTCAGGGGTTCCCTAGTGTCGGTGGACCTGCCGGTCTCCCGGGTCCAACCCTCGAGCATCTTCCTAATACGGAAGTCGCCCGTTGCGTCCTCATAGCCAGAAGCCTTACTGGCGAATGCCAACGAGGAAAGCTTACTACGAATAGTGTGCGGAGCCAAACCCCCATTCCTTAGTGTCACACAAAACTGCATTAAGTGTGACACCGGAATGGGCCAGACCTGCTTGAGGCCAACTTCCTCCCTGAAGGTCATGAATTGCTTACCTGCCTTCATGTAAGCACTTCGGGTGGAAGGGGCAAGGGCAAGGCTCATCGCCCTGTCGGCCTCAACCCTCCAATCTGCCACACCTCGACTGGCATGGGTGTCGGGAGCAGGTCGGCTTCTGGAGCTAGCTGACAAAATCTCCACATCTGTTTGCGAGAGAGAGCGCCAGCCACCCCATTATCGACCCCAGGCACATGTCGGGCCCTAAACGCAATGTTTTTCTGCAGACATTGTAGCGTGAAGGCCCGAACCAGAGCCATAACCCTGGGAGACTTTGACGTAAGAGCGTTAATTACATGCACAGTGGACTGGTTGTCACACCAAAAATGAACGGTCCGGTTAGCAAGGTCGTCAGACCAAATCCAAACTGTGGCAACAATCGGAAAAAATTCCAGGAAGGTGAGGTCCTTGACCCAACCTGCCTGAAACCAATCCGCAGGCCAGTCCCCAGCACACCAATGCCCTCTAAAGTAAACCCCAAAGCCGGAGGAGCCTGCAGCATCAGATGCAATCTGCAGCTCCGCCTCAAGCAGGAGTTCCTCACGCCAAAGGGATACCCCGTTGTACGTAGCTAAAAATTGTAGCCATACAAGAAGGTCATCCCGCATCCCCCTGGTGACTCTGGTCCTGTGGTGTGGAAGATGGAGGCCCCCCATGGACTCGCAAAGCCTCCTTAGGAAAGGTCGGCCGGGTGCAACCACCCTGCAGGCAAAATTGAGGTGGCCCACCAACTGTTGTAGTTCCAACAGGGTAATCTTTGAGAGCAACCTCGCCTCTGCCAACCGCTTTTGCAAAGCCTCCAATTTTGCCAGGGGCAGCCTACAGCATTGCCCAACAGTGTCTATTTCTATCCCTAAAAAGGTTAACGTGGTTGCCGGGCCTTCAGTTTTTTCTTGAGCGAGCGGAACTCCTAGCTCCCGAGCTAGCTCCATAAAACTGGACAACAAAAAGCGACACTGGCCGGACCCTTGCTTACCCACCAGCAGAAAATCATAGAGGTAATGGGCGGTACTGCAAAGCCCAGTCCTGAATCTCAAGGCCCATTCCAAAAAGGAACTGAACCTCTCGAAAGCCGAACAGGACACGGAGCAGCCCATGGGCAGGGCCCAGTCCATGTAAAACTTACCCTCAAAGGCAAATCCGAGAAGTTCAAAATCCTCTGGATGGACTGGGAGGAGGCGGAAAGCTGACTTTATGTCGCACTTTGCCAATTCAGCTCCCCTGCCACAGAGGCGAACTACCCGCATGGCCTGATCGAAGGAAGTATATTTAACTGAACATAACTCTCCAGGTATGGCATCATTCACCGACTCCCCGCGAGGGTAGGAGAGGTGATGAATGAGGCGAAATTCACCTGGTGCCTTCTTAGGCACAATACCCAACGGGGAAACTCTCAGGTTAACAACTGGGGGTGAATTAAATGGTCCTAGGACCCGGCCCTCCCTGCATTCCTTCTCTATCTTTTCACGAACCACATGCTCCATACCCAGGACCGATTTCAAATTCGGCCCTAAATAAGGAGCCCTAGTTCCCTGAAAAGGAATTCGAAATCCCAAAGTAAAACCGTGCAAGAGGTAGGTCCGATCTAAGGTCCTGGGGTAAACGCTCAGCCAACACCTCAAAACATCTAAGTTAATCGGGCTGGGTCCCTTTGTCAGGAGGGGGGGGAAATTTCCCTTTGCCTCCAGGGCGCTTTGCCCCCTTTCCACTCCCCCGACCCTTGGGAAGAGTGCAATGGGACAATGCGTGGGGCCCGGCGCAGAGTGGGCACTCATGTCGAAAGGAACAAGATTTCCGGCTACAGGTCCCCTGGGAGGTAAACTCCCAACAAAGCGGGCGTCGCTGAACCACCTGCCCCACCTGAATGCGGGGACCTGACTGCACTTTGGCCTTCTTAATGGAGTGGCCACTGTGCGACCACTCGCCCCAAGCTGACCGGTTAGGGGACATAATCTGAAGCCATAAACTGGGATGAAGTTTATCCCAGCGCATAGCCGGGTTCATGGCAGCCCTGAGCCTGAACTCTTCATCGTACTGCAACTAAGCCGGGCTAGGATAGTCTACAAAGTCTTTATAAATGATGTCCAGATACTGGATCATTGCCGAAGCCCTCCAAGGCTGGTGCCGCACTACAATGGCAGTGTAAATAAGGAACCCGGGAAACCAGTTGGCCCAAGTCCTATCTACAACCCTTCGCTTTAAGCGCTCTTTCTCGTGGTCATCTAAATTGTCTTTGTCTTTTTTCTCCATCTCGCGATAGAGAAGACCAAAGACGTCTACATACTCTCCTCTAAGGATCTTATCCCTCGTGGTGGTAGACAAATGATCTCCGAGCGGTAGATCTGTATCTCCGCTCGGTATAGATCCAGGTGACACAGAATCATAAGACAAACCCCCCCAGCCAGAGCATCCAGCACCTGGTGGAGGGTAACCCCATGCCGAAAAAGGGGGAACATTAGGTGAAGGGGATGGCCAAGGAGCAGGAACGGAGTAAGCTGCACCAGAGCCCTGAAAACCAGGGCCCCAAGGCCAGTGCCTGACAGTCCCAGCCTCCTTACCTCCCTGCTCAGAAGGAGCTGAGTACAACGCCATCTGCTGGCTCCCCGAGCTTCGCCCTGGCCCCTCAGATGACTACTCCCTGCCGCGTTCAAATGTGGCAGCCTCCTTCCTGTCCTCCAGGAAAGCCAAACGAGCCAGCACCTGTGCCTGGAAAGAGAGGTTAGATCCCCCGCCACTTGCAATATCACCATGATGCACGCCCCGCTCCCCTTCCAGAGCCGCGAGGCGCCGCATGATGGCCGCATTCACCAGATCATCAAGGTCATCCTCATCAGGAGGAATAACTGGAACTAGCTGAGCCGGAGGCCTTTTGGGAGCAGGCTGCTTCCCCTTGCTTTTGCCTTGTCCCTTCTTAGGAGCCATCTCTAAGTGGAGATTGAAAAATAAAGTTAAAACTCAACTTGCCACTTAACAGTATGACTAGATAAAATGGCCGCCTTAAGGCTTACCTAAAATGGCTGCCGACATGAGGCAGCAGACCTTCCCAAAATGGCCGCCTGTAAGTACAAAGGCAACTTAAGATGGCCACCAATTAACCATAGGCCTAAGTATAGAATATGACCTGCAAAATGGCTGCCGTAGGGAAGAAAAATGGGGGGGGGAATGGGCAATATTATTAGGCCCTTGCCACACAAAAGATGGCCGCCAAACACGGACCCACAGCTTGAAATGAGAAGTGCAATGAGGACGAGGACCTAACCCAGAATGGCTACCCCAGACCAAATAAAAGACCAGGGGGAAGCACTAATGCCGGGCTTTCAAGTCAATGGCCCTAGATGGCCAGCCTTCAAAGTAAAAGTAAGTGGGGGGGGCGCCTAGCAATGCAACGCTGACGGCGCGACCCAGCCAAGCCCAAAAAAGGGGGGGCGCAAACACCCCTTAAGCCTCTCAAAGAAGCAGCAGCACCAGACGCAGCCGCCTTAAGCCAAATTACCGGGGGGGGGGGTGATCATAAGATGCCAGAAAGACGCACTTCCCCGCTGCGGCTCAGGCAGCCCTCGCCTGGCCGCCGGGAACGCCACCCAGCCGCCCGAAACGCCGCTGCCGCCCAAGCGAGGGAGCCAACTGTCCCAGTCAAGCTCCTCGCCGCCGCTCGAGCTGCCCCGTTAACAAGGGAGCCATGCTCCCAGGAGCCGTCGCCGCTGCTCGCCCCTCAACGCGATGCCGCCCAAAACACCAGCCGCCTCCCAACAAACAAACAACTGTGGGGAGGGGGCTCCGGCCCACCCTCCGCACTTAAACCGGGATAGCAGCAGCCGCTGCTCAAGAAGAGGGAGGGCGCGCGAAAAGCCGCGCTTTTAAACTGGGGGGCGAAAAAGCCACGTTTATAATCGGAGGGGGGGCGGGCCGAGAAGCCGCGCTTTCCAAAAAGGGGGGGGACGGGCCAAGAAGCACACTTCTCAACAGAGGGGGGGCGGGCGGGCCGTAAAGCCACCTCCCGACGTCACCGTCTCTTGCCCAGAGAAGCCGTCAACAATTCCAGCCACCAGTCACACCAGCCACTGCAGTCCTCTGGGCCCAGCAGCAGGCCCGAGGATGAAGAGACTCGCCGACTGCGTGCTCCATCAACAATGAGCATGCGGAGCAACGGCCAAGGCGGGAGCGGGGCGCAGGCTCTTATAGAGCAAGCCCCGCCCCTGCCAGCTCCGAGATGCGCGTCAGCGCATCAGTTGCTGCCTCGCGATCCGGCGAGGCGGCAAAGCAGCCCCCGGGAGCCATGGCTTTGCCAGGCACCTGGGAGCTCAGTCATGAGACTACCTGCCTATGAGTTTATGACTATTGGAGGGGAAATTTAGAGGAAAATAAGGTAACAAAAAAAAATTGAAAGGGCCAGAGACCTGATCCTGAATAAAAGAATGCCTGTCCAGTGGGCAAGGAGGCTGAGGAAGTCCAGTCTGTAGTGGCAAAAATTCCAGAGTCAAAGTCCAAGCAGGGAGATTCAGTGACTTCAGCAAGAGTGAAGAAGTAGACCAACTTTTAGTTTGGGGTAACAGGCAGGATCCAGAAACTAGTTGCAAAACTGGAACAGCTGGAGTGCCATTGTTATAGGAACCGCAGTGGGCTTGGGTTGGTTCTCATTGGCAGATTTTGAATTTAGGGGAGTGAAAAGTTAAAAAAAAACCTCTGAACATGGGCATGGTCAATCACGCTGCATTTGGGAAATTCAACCTAGGGTAGGGTGATTAGGATACCTGCCAAAAGTACCGCCTTGGGCTGGTTTAAGAAAGGACTTGAGTGGAGGCCAGATAATTCTCCCAGGCTCTTGACTGAATCAGGTTGGGGAGGGGAAGTGGTATGTCCAGGTTGGGAAGCTTGCTTATTATATTGCAAACCTGGACTGCAGACACACTGGAGGCTTGGTGCAATTTGGCGGTCCCTCTATTTGTGGTGGTTTAGATTGTAAGAGGAAGGGGTGACCAGATAGCCCACCCTGAAGTGGCCTTACTGTGCGCTCACCCCATGGTTGACTGTTCAGATTATTGCTGTGGGGCAACCACAGACTGGGTGGTCAGGTGGTTTCCTTTTTTTAAAAAAGTTGTCTTTTGCATAACTGCTTATCTGAAGCACCACTCCATTTTGACAGCCGGAGAAAGCTGCCTCCCCCTCTGAAAAAAACTCATTTTTGCACTTAATCCCTTCCCCACCCTGTGTGCCACAAAACTGTAGGCAGAGGAACCAGCATGAAAAAAGATAAAGGAGGCTTCTCAGCCTGCCTTTCCCTACCCCCGCTTCTCATTTCAGAGGACAGCTGTAAGCTTGCTGGAGTGTGCGAAGATATGGTTATGTGCACATCACTAACTGAATGGGGGGGGGGGACAAGGAGTGAAAACAACAGAGTGATCAGACTTCCGAACCAGGTTGAACTTGCACCAGGAAAATTCAGACATCTGGAAATGTGGGGCGATAGTGCTGATATCCATAAAAATTGGACTTTCTCCAGTGCTTGATTACTCTGTTTCCAAAGTGGCGCAGAACAGGGTGGCGACAACTGGGGCACGGAAGGCAGATGCTGCTGTCTGATAGTGCTCTTTAAATCTGCAAAGGTACTGCAACAATATCAATGGAAACTGTTCATATGACCACAGCCCTGGTCAAAAGGGCTCAGGGAAGCTCAAGTCTTAATGTATTCTTGATTGATGTTTTCAGGCAGGTGGGCTACTCTCTGCTGGGAGTGCCATGCACCATTCTCTGTCTAGAACCAGGGACCCCAGTTTGATACTTAACATTATTTTTTTATCCAGACCCTTGTCAGACATGTCAGAGAGTCTTCTGGGAAGGGCAAATATACAAGGTCCTTGTGAGGAAATTTGTTTGTTGGGTATCATATTGATATATTATAAGGTGTCCCAAGAACTCCTTGAAGAGGAAGGAGTGTCTGTAATCTAAATAAATAATAAAATATTTATTAATTTAATAAAATATTTGTATACTACCTTTTCTTATGTGGCTTACAAATAAGAATCAAAAAATCTCTCCCACCACCAAAAGAAAAGACAGTGGGAAGCAATGGCTGCTGGCAGGAATTGTTTTGCCATAGGGCAATCCCATGACCCTTTAATAAACAGCAGAGTTGTCATGTCTTGGGTAATGTTTGATTAATTTTCAGTTCTATTATCATGTGATTTTTGTATACAAAATACAGACCTTCCTATATAAAATGGATCTGTGGCTTTAAAATGTTGGCTTTATGTGAGATATCTTAAAATATTGCCTGTCTACTTGGTTTTGCATATGAGAAAAGTGTCCCTAAAGCCTTTCAGATGGTGGCTTGTTCTGAGAGTACACAAGTATTTTAGGATGTTTGGTTGTAAAATTCCCTCACAGTTATCCTGAAGCGGCACTGGGACTCCACCATGGTGTGATCTCATGTGGAGTGTGTTTGTGTGTATTTTTGAATACCACAAGACTGGCTAGAGGATCACTAGATAGGAAAGACTACTTCACCTGTATCCTTGTGTTGATTTGGTATTCATATAGATACAGTAGGGAGCTGTCTGCAGGGAACGGCTGTTCTGTTGCTACAGATATGTGTGAAGGGGATCAAAGGTGCTTCTGCTACATTTCCCAATCTGGCTTTCAAGTGGATTCTCTGTGAGGATTTAGACTCTTGTGCCCTGGCAAAAATGCACTTGTGGGGGAACATTAAACTGTGACAGTAAGGGTATTAATCTGTATCCTGAACTTCTGTGAAGACAAATCGATTCCTGTATAGAAGAGGCTCACAGTTTGGTGTTGGTGGGTTTAAATGTATTTGTAACTTTTGAGATTGTCCTTATCTACATTGTGCAGCCACTCTTGAAATCTTTTACCATTATAAATTCTTTTTTTGGGCGGGGGAGACTGCCATTACCAATTCAAATTAGATGGCTGGTCTTTCATAACCTTGGCTGTCCTTGCTTTCCACTATGACCTTAATGAGAACATCAGTAGTAGGCGTTATGTACTGTAGTTTAGAATAAAATACTTGTTTCTTAATATACTGGAGTGTGGGTGTATGTGAGTGTGTGTGTAATTAATTTCCTGAACAAGTTTCACAAGCATAAAGAAGAAAAAGTCAATACCATGGCTTATATTCCTCTTATCCCAAAGGCCCTCATGAAGTCTGTCCAGAGCAACACTAGCTTTGCCCATTTGATTTGTGATTTCATCATCAATATTTGATTCATGATACAGGGTACTTCCCAAGAATGTGAATGTATCCCCCAGCTGGTCTCCGATAGCAATTTCTGGTGGAGTATAAATCTAAACTTGAGTCAGTTGATATAAAGCCTTTCTTTTTTCAAGCTAATTATTAGCTCCAAAGAAAAGGTGTATATGCTGCTGAAGAAGAAAAAAAAGATTAATCACTTCTTGTATATCGTTGTGAGAATGACTTACAATACCACAGTGATCTACAAACAACAGTTTCTCAGCCATTTCTTTAAGCACCTAAAGCTTCTTGGACATACATTTGAAGCTATGGGCTTGCTCCCATGTCTTTCCTGGGAATGTGTAAAACCACTTCTTGTGTAGTTGAGTTGCCTTATGTGTCAACTCTCCACCTCTGTAATATTAAAAGCCAAACCATATGGGCAGAATATGTACTTTCCTGAAACTGAAATGAAAACAACTGTAGAAGAGGCAACAACCACTTCAGCTTGCATACAGGCAAAGGATCCTTTCAATTTAGCTTGTAGCCTTTTCAGGTTAAATCAATTTCTCCTATCTGTATTACATCAGAGCAGATCAATCTTTTTGTTTTGTTTTGTTTTAAGCTGTAGGTCATGAGAAGGCCGAAATGCACGGAATCAGAAAGCTACAGCAAAGGGTAAGTAAGCTAATTTTAGAAATTAATTTTGCAATCATCTCAGTTAAATTCTATACCTCTGTCCATGACCTTCATTCTTCCAGCTCCACCACCCTTGGTTTCCCACTCTTGGTGATTCTGCATTTTCTCCTTTGCTGCCACTTGTGCTAGGAACTGAATGATGCCACCTCTTATTTCCTTCAGATTTCTCTTCAAAACCTACTTTTTCTGGTAAGCCCTTTGCACAGCCCCCCTTTCCTACTGAAACTAAGCCTATGTACCTATCTTTGATTGGAATGAACATATGTTCTTCTCCGTTTATCTCTTCCACCTCTGTCTCCTCTTGGAGTTGTCTCCCTTATGTAAATTTAAATGGTAAGTTCTTTGAATCACTATGCACATTGATGGTGCTATATTAATGTTATAAGGAACTCAAATTAGTGGCGTGAAATGCAGTCCAGAGAGAAATTCCAGAACAATAAAGGGGAGCCCGCATGGTGTAGTCCTTGGAGTACTGAACTATCTAAGTTCAAAGTCCCAATGAAGTTTATTGGATGACCTTGTGCCAGTTACTCTCTTTCAGTTCTAACCGACCTCACAGTTTTATTGAGTAGATAAGATTGAAGAAGAGACAATTGTGCACCCTGCCCTAAACTCATGAGAGGCAGAAAAACATGACAGATAAGTAGAATAGAATAGGGGAATCCATCCATCTTTAACCTTGGCCCAGAATTTTTGTTTTATTTTGTGCCAAATGCTAAATGTCGTATTAAGTTATTGTGGGGGGGGGGCTGTACTAGACTAGAATGCTGGGTTCTGATTACTCCTGGAGGAAGATACAGCACAAAAATGGGGTGAGAATGATGAACAAGGAGGTGAGACTAATATTGCATTCAGTGCAACACACCACCTCCTCAGTGCTATCCCATGAGAAAGGTAAAGGACATCTGGAAAACAAACATGTGGTCCAAAGCAATTATCTATATATAAGGGATGGGGCAGCAGAGCAGTTTCTATGGGAGTGACCTGTTTGGCCTGATGAATCCCTTGTTTGTCATCTTGGCCAAGCTCCAGGACTGAACTATAGCCAAGGACAAGCATCCACTGCCTCCTTAGAATTATTGTCTTTCCAACTGACATTTTACTCCCTGTCTTTTAATAGATCTGATAGGATGATTTACTGTTGACATATCAAAAATGATCTTTACTTAGATTTTCAAATTCCTATGAGAATCCAGGTTTGAGAAAGTATTTGAACAAAGAATTTGTAATTTTAAGTCAGTGGCCCATATCACACTCAGCTGGGAGCAGCTCTACAAATTAAGGAATAGAGGAACATCACTAGGCTCTCCCGTGCAAATGAGGCTGTCTGTGTGAGGCCCATTTTGCAGGAGTTTTTCTCCTCAAGGTCTGACACAGATGTCACTCATAAAAACATTTTCTGTTGCCTGTCTGGAGTCAATTTAAGTCCACCATAGAAAATCATATAAGATCGCAGCATCTACTTCCATAAATCCAAAATCTGTGATTTTTCTGTGGCTGGCCATTTCAGATGTTTCATTGCTCATGAAAGTAGAGTAGTCATGTAAGCAGTTTCTTACCTGCCTTAACATTCATGTAAGTAGTTATTTATCTTCAATAACAATACCTGCATTGGTGCTAACAAGTGAGGGAGGATGTTTTGAACTTAGCTTTTCCCTAATCAGATAATCAGATAAACTTAGCTTTTCCCTAATCCCCAGTTCACACTACAAATGAACTGCAAATTATTTAAGCACTACCCTTGGCTGAAAACATGATTTGGTACTGGGGTTTGGGGGAAGGGGGGGGGGGGAGAGAGAGAGAGATATGTACACGCTGTTACTTCAGTCTCACCAAGCTAAAACTGATTCATTAGTCTGAGGGGAGGGAGACTTACTGACCACTCCGTTCTGTTACATGTGTGACTTGGTAGGCTAGTTTCTGGAGTACTAGCTGCTGTGGTAAAGTATATTCTTTATATTGATATTTTGACAGTCAGGCTCAAGCAGCTGTATACATACAAGTTTCAGAATCAGTATAGCATACTGGTTAGAGTGTTGAAGTAGGACTTAGAAGTTATGGATTCTAATCCCCATGAATCTTACTAGGCAACTTTGGCCCAGTCAGTCTTTTTCAGTTTAACTTACTTCATGGGGTTGTTGTGAGGATAAAATCAAGAAAGGGATAAATATGTGTGCTGCCCTGAGCTCTATAGAGGAAGGATGGGATAAAAATGTAGTAGATAGTTCTCCTGTAAGCACAAACACACTTTTAGCATACATACACAGGCCATTCCCCTGCAGGAGACCTCCTCATCTTGAGTCTCTCATTCTCTGCTGCAGTTTTTCCTACTCCATTCTACTTCCTTCCCAAGTCACCTATTATTATTGGCATCATCATTCTGCTTTTCCAAAATCGTCACATTAAAAGCCACTTACAAAATAATAAAAAAACAATAAATAAGTACAAACAAGGGGAAACTAGCAGCAGATAAGCCATTAATCAAAGCAGAACAAAACCAGAGAAAGCAAAGCCAAGCAAATTGAGGCATTAACTCAAAGCAAGAAGGAATAGATCATTGTTTTTGCACAGTGGTGATAACAGACAGACCACTCAGAGGATTCCAGAGGCATGAGAACATGACAAACAAGGCTCTGGTCACCCTCAACCTCTTCTTGGAAGGCAGGGGGCCAGAGAAGGGCTTCCAATGAAGATCTCAGTGAACAGGAAGGATAATACAGGAGAAGGTAGTCCTGCAGATAATGGGGAATTTCACACTACACCTTTAAAAACTTTATTGAACCTGCTTTGAATAAACCAGTACAATGACGGCCGTTTCAGACAGCCCTTCCCCTACCATTTTGGAGCCATCTTCGAAGCGGTTTGCCATTTCTGACTGCCTCTTTCAAGCCTCTTTTCTACACACACACACATACACACGGCATTTTAAGACTTAGCCTGGATCTCTCTCTCTCCCTCTCTCAACCCCTGCATTTTAAGACTCTCTCTCTCTCTCTCTCTCTCTCTCTCTCTCTCTCTCTCACTCACTCACTCACACACACAGGGCATTTTAAGACTCAGCCTGGATCTCTCTCTCTCTTTCTCTCTCTCTCTCTCTCTCTCACACACACACACACACACACACAGCATGTTAAGACTCAGCCTGGATCAGCTCTTTAAAAAATAAATTCACAGAGATCACCTGCATGGGCGAAAAGAGGCGTGAAAACACTGATCATCGGAGGAAGCACTTCAGGGGCATTTCACACAGCACCCCGTAGTGCTTCAGGACCAGTACAGTAACTGAAGAATGCTTGGGAGTAGGTTGCAAGGGAAATCGGCTCAGGAACGCTTCCTCAATAAGAGAGGCACCTTTCTGTGTGAAAGGGCCAGTATGTTCTGTTAGGGAACTGGTACTAATACAGTTCTGTGTGAAATGCCTGACAGAAACCGTTACTGAAAAGTTCCTGAAATGGAACATATTGGCTGTGTGAAATTCCTCATTGTGTGCAAGCTCATTAGTTGTTCTCTTGGTTTTTGTAAACACTGCAGGCATACGTGTGTATGAACACATATATACATGTGCCATTATTTATAGGCTGAGGAAATCTTCAGCTTTCACCTTTCAGGGAAAATGGTAATGCAGAGGCAGCACTGTAGCTAACCAGCCCCAAATAAGGCTCTAATTAGTGTAACCAACAGACTAGAATAATGCCATTTCTCCAAGATCTAAAAATAAAACATAGAGAGACCTTTAGAAAGAGAGGCGTGCAGCTGGAATTTTACTCATTGCAAGCTGACCTGAATAACACCCTATTTGGTAATATCATAAATGTTCAGATCTGATTTCCTGTAGTTGGAAGTGAAACCTGAAGTCTGCTTTCTTTTTCCTAAGTATCATGACGGAGAAAGGTTTGGAGCGTGGAGGGAAGAAAGTGATTCAGCATCAGTAGATGAGTGGATAACATGGATACAGTCTAACCCTCCCATTAGGGTTGCCAGGCCAAGCCTGCCAACCAGCAGGAGAGCAGGGGGCAAGGACATGAAGGGTTTGTGTGACATTGCTGATGTTGCTATGTCACTTCGTCACCTGAAGTGACAAAAGGTAAGTCTAGTAACCACCAGAAACACTATGGTAGAGTTTCTGGTGATTCTTAGAGCTACCGTATGTCAGATCCAGGTTTTATCTGGAGTGATATAGCAACATTGGCAGTATCACTGTTTTGTCTTTTTCCTTTCACCACCTGTTACCTGAACTGCCTGTCTCTGTTTGGAGTTCTGGAACTTCTTCAACAAAATTCTTTATAAAATGTTTAAAAGTTCATGAGTTTTTAGTATACAGATTGATAATTTAATTTCCCTCTTGAGAGTTCCAGCACCTCTTTTTCAAAATAAACAAACAAAATCCCTGTTTATACCTATGTATACCAGGGTCAGTTTCAGGGAGAGAAACTCTCAAATAATAAGGACTAAGGTTGAAATAAAATTGTTTGTTTTATTGAAATATGCTGATTAAAAGCAGAGCATACAGACAAAACAATCAGCTTACACATGCATACAAGGCAACAGAAAAACAGAGGAACTTAGAGACATATAGGGAGTTTTGAGGCAATATTTACCAGATCCAGATGTGCAGAGGTCCAATGGAAGAAGATCATGAATGACCAGCATATCAGGAACAAAAGGGGACCCAGACTGTGCGTCTGGGGGTGTACTCTATAAGGCGCCCGAGAATGCCACACAGAACCATGGCTGGGCAGCCATTTTTATAGATTATAGGAGGTATTCTAAGGGGCAGGGCTATGGGTTGAACAAAGGAACCAAACGGTTTCCAATCTTTGATTATGGGTTTCCCATTACTTAAACAAAGGTGTAATGACACCCTGTTGGGTATATCCTGGAAGATGCTTGGAGTGTCAATGGTTGATACTATCTGATACTTCAAAGTTAATAGCTTTTGGTAACCTGGGAGAATTGCTCAGGAAGAGGACCATAAATTGGTCTCCCAGAGAAATATTTATATCTAAAAGGAAGTGAGACCTGGATGGAAGTACTGAATAACAGATGTAGCTGTTTTTGTAGAGAAATGTATTTACATGAAAGAGAGACAAAAGGAGCTATTCCAGTGAAAGCAGATCTCCATATTGTGGATCTGCTGGAATGCAGAGAATGTTGTTAGTTACCTGTTGGGGGGAGGGCAGATTGCATGTAGACGAGACACATGTTGTGTCCAAACCCTCCAGGGCCCATGTTTTAGGCAAACCCCTAGGTTCATATGTGTGTGAGTGTTCCCTCTTAGGACTGACCACAGACTCAGGAGCAGTGCCCTTTAAGGAACCCTGGGCTAGTTCAGGGGTAAGGGAGCCCATGGCAGGCTGCCCTTTGATGCAGGGTACACAGGTAGAGTCACACACTTCTCTGAGTGGCAGCAGGCAATAGGATTTGCTAGTGGAAAGCCTGGCAAGCCTACTTCCCACTAATAAGAATTTATCCCAACAGGCATTTGTGTGCCCAATATTTCACCTTCCATGAATCATCTCATTGGCGTAGGGAGGGCTTTCTGATTCTAGATCTCCATGGCTCCTGGTTGCCTGAACAATAATTGTCTGGGGCTATGCTATGCATGGAGGGATCATGGTTTGTTTCTATTTGCTGGTTGACAGGCAAGAAAGAAGAGGAAGACAGATGCACAGAGCCTATGGCTTGTTTCCCCCCTGCAGTGCTAACCCACATTCCTTGCAAGAGGTAGATGGAAATACTAGCTGGCAAAGCAGGCAAGGCTGCATAACCAGAGGAAGTAGACTGTTTCTCTGTCTTCACTCAGTAATAGCCACCCAGTCCAACAGATGGTGGGTGGGTAGAGGCAGAGGATAAACACACACACTCACATGAAACCAGACCAAAATGTAAGAAATCAGTGATGGGGAATCAAACCAGTCTGTTTCTCTGTAAGAAAGGACCTCTGAGTCAAGAAATGAGATGTCTCAGTGTTTGTAATTCCACTTAAAAGGGCTAAGGATTTGCAATATTTCCCCGTGGGAAAACCATCCCCAGCTGCTGTCAGCACTGGTAGAGGAAAAGGTAAGCAGTTGCTGATGTTTATATGTAGAAAAAATGTATGACAAAATAAGTCACCTGGGTCTGGGAAGTCAAACTTTGTTCCCTGTTGCATCTTACTCTGTTGGTTGTAGTATTTTTCTTGCCATTGAAGGTCTGATTTGGGATGTTAGCAAGACTGGGAGAAAAATGCTGTAAGAAATGGGCAAGGTTTAGCTTCCTCTCAATAATGAAAAGCATTTTTAAAAAGTCTAATACACATAAACCCCACCTGCAAATTGGAGAAAGCTAACTCACAACACTAAAGAACCTGATTCAAGTGGTTTTTTAAATTAAATTTGGATTTTGCTCTGAATCTTTCCCTTTTTTGTGTACCCCTGTTGAGATGCAGCTAGAGAAGGAAAGGCGAAAAATGTTGGGAGTTTGGGGCCCAACTCACACAACAACAACAACAATAATAATAATAAGCACAGGGGAAAAGATTAAAGAAATTAGCAAAATAAAGATGTGGAATAAAATACAGAATAATAAAATAAAAATTAGATATCATAGAAGGGGAAAAGGGGATTAAAGTAGAGAGGAAAAACTGGTGGAAGTATGTTGTTGTTGTTGTTGATGATGATGATGATGATGATGATGACAATAAAGAACTTGGCTAGATCTCAAATTGCAGAACACCATCTACCTGTCAAATATCTTATTGTGATAATCCATAATAATAATATTTCAAGCTGTGGAAAAATTCCATACCAAACTTAATTTTTAGTGGATAAAAACCAAAAGGAAATCCTTTCCTCTAGTGTAACTAGAGTGTGTGCTTGATGTGAGATTGACATTTGTGCCTTTAGTTCCTAGAACATGGGCAGACTGGGAAGTTAAAATAGTCCATGAACAAGCCAGGTGGAGTGGCACCTCAAGCCAGTACTGCAGGGACCACTCAGCTCAGATCTTGGTTGGCAGCACCATGGATGGTTATTGGCAGGGGTCTGTTGGAGCCGGAGCGAGGTGGAGCAAAGCTCCGCCAGCTCAGGAGTGGCCACTAGGGCAGCCATGGGCTGAATCAGATTCTCTAATCTGATTCAGCCTGCTGCTGAATTGCTGCTGAAATTCAGCAGCAATTTTAAAAGTGACTGAAGGGGAGGGGGTTTGAGGAAGAGGCTCCAAACTTGCAGGGTAGCTGCTGGGACCTCTCCCCCAAATACCCACCAAGTTTCAAGAAGTTTGGACCAGGGGGTCCTATTCTACAGGCCCCCAAACAGGTTGCCCCCATTCCCTCCATTGTTCTCTATGGTAGAAAAAAAGGTAACATTTTTTCCCACCATAGAGAACAATGGAGGGGATGGGACAACCTGTTTGGGGGCCTGTAGAATTGGACCCCCTGGTCTGATCTTCTTGAAACTTGGTGGATATTTCGAGGAGAGGCCCCAGCAGCTACCCTGCAAGTTTGAAGCCTCTCCCTCAAATCCCCTTTCCTCCAGCCCCTCATACACCCTATGAGTTTTTGCCATTGATTTCAATGGCCCATAGGGTATAATGGGGCTGAAACTGACATTCCCTTTCTGACACACTTCCAGTGATGTCAAGGAATGTGGCATATGCTAATGAGTTATGCTAATGAGCTCCTGCAGCTCTTTTTCTACGAAAGGACCCCTGGTTATTGGCTCACCAATTGCTTCCTCCTGCCCCACCACTGTTGCTCTGACATAAGGGTCTACAATCTTATAGCAACCTTGGATGAAAAATTCTAAGCAAGGAATGCACTACTAGTAGCAAGTGAGTGGATCATTTTCTTTAAGATGGCAGAGCTGAAAACTTAATTGTGTTAGTTTTCAAAGGGGAAAAAACCTAAAAAACTGAAATGCATGTATAAAATGTGTTAGGATGAGTTAAGGTAAGATATTTAAAATACTGAACACCTTCATATGAGACTGTACACTTTGCTTTGTCATTAGTGTTGTCTTTAGATTTCAAAAGTGACATAGCTGCTTCTTAGTGCTTGTGATTTTAAGATCCAGAATCAGTGCAGCCCGTTATAATAAATATCTGCATGAAACCATAAAATAAGAGCTAAACGTAGTGACCTAATTCAGTCCATAGACTGTTCTTTCCTGTGCAATACTAAGATTTGCCAATAGATGCCCTAAGAGATCTCTCTTAAATAGAGACTGTTGATGCTGAAATCGTTTCATTTAAAACCTATAAAATGTGCTTCTGTACATAATGGCATTATATTTTCAAGTTTCAAAGCTATATTGACAAATTATACTATTACATCCAAAGTCAGACCCATGTTACAAATTTAAATATTTAGCAAAGGCTTTTTTCAAGCAATTCTTGTTTTTAATAATAATTTTCAATATGGTATGGATTTGAAGTATTTGATCTCATTACTGTTTAATCAGTTTTCTCTTTACTTGTTCAAATGGTGAATAGATGCAATTTTCGATAGTCATGCATCATTATCACTTCTAAGTTTTCTTGAGGTTCCAATGAAATCATACATCTTGAGCTACAAAGAGAAGAGAAGATTGTGTTGCCAGTATAAAATTATTTCATTGTCTCCTTACTGACGTTTATATAGTAGGGTGTGTTTTAAAATGTGCATACTATTTGCATAATTATGTTTTCCATAGTCTTAATAGTGCCATTATGATTGTTTCTTTGAATTATAAGAACTGCTCTTAACTTACTATCATCTCTGTCTCTTTTTGGACCTGTTCATCCTAGCTGGTTATCTCCACAAGGAAACCCTATCTGGAAAGTACCCATGTATGTACCAGAACCTTCCAGTTGTACTGTTGTTTGGCAGAATGACTTGTATGATCTTGGCAGACTTTTTTCAGACATTTCCCTAAAACAGCACTTCTTTATGACTGTTTCCTGGCCTTTGCATGAATATTTCCTGGCTGAACGGTGGCCAGGTGGGTTTCCAGCTTACTTGAAGGATCCCCGTTAAGGTAATGTCACCTCGTCTCTCTTTCACTGAAGTACTAGCTGTGGTGTAAGATGTGTGATCTCTTGAACTTGGCAGGATGTAGATAGCTGTGCTTATGTTGCTGTTTGACTTTGTGCCAGGGATAGTTATCCATCTTAACCAGAGGTCTCTGACCTTTTTTTGAGCCAGCAGGCACCTTTGAAAATCTGACACAGGGTGGTGTGTGCAACCACAAAATGGCTGTTGCAGGAGGCACGTCAAGGAGTGACATTATGCATCACTCTTGATTAGGGTTGCCATGTGACTTACCTGGTGCAGCGGGGGAGAGTTGGTCCTGTTCCAGGACATTTGTGTGTGCGCAAAGTGCGCACGAAGTGTGATGACATCACCCAGAAGTGACATCATCATGTTGGGCACATCACTGACTGATGCTCAAGCCATCAGCCTGGAAACCTATGGTACCATAGAGTTTTCAGGCTGATTGCTAGAGCGCCAGCTGGTGACATGCCCGGTGCAATGACATCACCTCCAGGTGACATTATCGTGCTGGGCACATCGGCCCAAACACTTTAGGGGTGGGGATTGGGGGCCGTTTCAGTGAGGAACACCCCCCCGGGGGGGGGGGGCCTGGCAGCCCTACTCTTGATGTCAGGGAGTGAAATTATGCTTAACTTTGATTGTAGCCCTTCAGCATTTCAGGCAGAAGCTGTTTAACAGGATGCTTTTTAAAAGATGAACATACTGTTTTAAAATATTTTCTTGTATATACATGCATGTATACCTATTGAGCAAGCCAAGAAACACTCCAAGGGCCAATCAGAAGCTCTGTTTGTGCCACCCACTTTCTAAAAATGCTTGGCGGGCACCAGGAAACATATTAGTAGGTACCATGGTGCCCATAGGCACCACATTGGGGACCTCTGATCTAAACCACTTAAATAGCTGCCTGGTGAGGCACAATGAAAAGGATGCCACCATATTGCACAGGCCCAGCTTGTTCCTAGCCAGCAGGAAGGGAGATGATAAGTGCAGGTTACACCCTGTCTTATATCTTTGACCCACACTACCCCTGGCTGGTCTAAGCTGAGCCATGGGCTTGCCGCTGTCCAGAGAGGAGGGGGTAGGTGCACTTTGCTTGGTGTGATGAAATACCTTGAACCAGCCTGCTTCATGCTACAGTGCTCATCTGATTCCTTTCTTACTAGGTCACAAAAAGAATTGTTTAGCCAGGAGTCTGCACTCATCGTAAAGCCATCAGACACCCATTTGCAAAAGTGGCTGAAAGAAGAATTGGATCTCAAGAACCCACATTTAGTCATGCCTTAAAAGCAATGTGAATTGTTCTACCGGCTTAATGTGTTGGGGTCCTTAGCTGATATTGAATTCTCCCTGACCAGATGTTTGACCTGCCTTCACTTTTTAAAAAATTTGGTAATATTCTGTATTTCTTAATTAATGACAGAAACCGTGCATTAATTCCCTCTCAATGGATGACAGAGAGGAATAGCCTGAAAACTGAACGCACTGCAAAAATAAGGTAGTCTGCAAGGAAAGGGAGACAGTGCAGCTGGCCCTTCATTAGTTATAGTTATCATGTGAGAACAGCAGCTATTTGTTTGTTTGTTTGTTTGTTTAATGTAATTCTAGCACACCATTTCCTTTATGCAGAATTTTTAAAATGGCTAACATGAAATCAGTAAAAGAATAATAATAAATCCTATGAAGCATCATAAAGAAAAGTAGAAACTATTTTCAATTAGTAAAACCTAACCAGCAACATCTGTAGGAATCCATTCAGTTGCTGCTCACACCAAAAAAACAACAGCACTGAAATAGAGGTTGGACTAGTCACAGCCCTTCTTGGTCCTCAGCATCCCTCAGCCACCCATGCTCCACTCAGTCCTCTCTGGGTTCAGCTTTGCATGCCAGAATCAGGGCCTTATTAACCCATGGCCTGGCCCCTAGGCTATCAAGTATTTTGGGGGCCCTCCAGCATTTCAGTCTTTCACCCCACTACAGCAGACAGCCTGACTCTGGTATGGTAGGTACTAGACCACAGTACATAGCCCTATATCCATTTTTAGGGTTTCCTGATTTCACAATTTTAAAAAATATATTGCACGAATAGAGCTCTTCAGGAAAGCACATTTTAAGGGTATAATTGTTCAATACTGTAATATTTTGAAGTAAATATTTTTTTATTATTTATTAAAATATATAATTTATGGGTAATTGTTTTAATATAAAAGACGAATTTGTTTCACTGCAATAAGCAATTATCTTATTAATAGAGGTTATATATTACAGGCTGTCTATGAAAAGAAAATAACAGCGCCTCAGCAAAAAAAATTTTTTAAAAATAAAGATGATGGGCCTCTAGTCCCTGCAGGGCCCCTAGGCTTCAGCCTAGTCAGCCTTATGGATAATACAGCCCTGAAAGAGTTGATGAGAACCAAGGGCATATGGCATTTAAAGCTCACTTTTGAATTCCCCCTGTTTGGGATTCTTCCTCAGTAGGGGCTGCCACCAGCAAAAAGAATTTTTTTGAACCTGACCATTTATGCAAACTAGAAATGTGTGTGTATGTTTTGTGAAAGAGAAATGGAAGTGTGTGGGATTCTCCCCTCCCTCTTTTCGCTGTAAGTTTTGCCCATCTCAGCACTGACGGATCTGGTCAGTGTAACCCAGCAGTCTTAACAGTTGTTGAATAAGATTCCTCAAGTAGTCTTCAAAACCCCACTCCAGTGACACTGGGTATAACTTTAATAATTAAGCCTATATCCTACAAAGCACAGATAGTTGAGAACAATCAATATACAAGTAGAAATAAAGATGGACACTTAGAAAAAACATCTAAAGGAATATTGCTAGCTAATCCTGCACTTATAAAGAATGTCTACATTTCTCTGTGTGAGAATAGGTTCAAGGCAGAGCATCTTGGTACAGCTTGACAGTGCCTGTCTTTGGTATCAGAGTTTGGACTCCAGTCTTGACACAGATTTGCTGCTCAAGCTAAATATGTATGGATTTTCCTGAAGTCTGGGAGTTCCTTCTTGGAGCCAACCAGAAATTACAGTGCAGGCTCAACATTTTCCTCCGGTTCTACTTTTGCCCAATCACTGCAAGAGGCTGGATTAAAGAAGTTTAGCTTGTCAAATGGAAAACCAAGAACAATCCATCACAGCACTTTGAGAGCTTAGCCAAACTGTGAAAAATTGTGATTGGGGTTCAGTTTCCTTTAAAAGTTTAAGTCAGTGATCATATGCCTGTCCCTTGTAACTTCAGGATTTAATGGAAGATTTTATTGACCAAGTCCAACAGATAAGCCTGTGCTATTCTAAAAGCACATTTATGCTTTCATAACAAGACACAGCAGTTAAGGATATTCCAGGGTAATTCAGAGGGGGATGGAAAACAGAGCAAGTTCTCCAAATATGAGTGTCACGTGGAAGTAGGTTCAAACTTTCACTATATAGCTTGATGGTGTGAGACAGAAGTCACAGTGGGCTGTCTCAGACACAGTATCAGTCAAAGTAAGCAAGTTCACCATGCATTACACTTAACTGCTGAACAACTTATTCCTCAGAGCTGAGCTGGATATTGAGCAGAATCTTGTACAGGCCTTCCTGATGTGTATAATCTCAGACTGTAGATAGGAAACTGTGGTGCTGATTATCCTCTGCTGCTGTAAAACACTCCCTACAGCAGCACAAATGAAAGAGAGATTTTAGACAAGACTTTTCCCTGATGTTAGGAGGGAGGCTTCCAGGCATGAAATGTTAATGGGGGAGAGTATTTACAAAACTGAGAGCCTTTTTGGGGTCTGAAGTGATCCAGCTTGGGAAGGTTTCTGCTGGATATGAATATTAAACTTGGCACTATGATGTGCTGTGCCAGTCAAAAGGTACCTAAGATGTGGGCTTATCTCAGCTGAAACAAGTGCATCTTCCGTCTCTGAAGATGTGAGGAATGTAACACAGTAAAATCAAATGTTACACTTGAAGGGATTAACTGTCACAGAAAACCAATTTATTTCCTTGCAGAGAAAGAAAAGGACTGCTGATTTCTCCACTTACACTACCTGCTTCTCAGGCATGCTACAGCCAGTGCAATGGATAGCCACTGCCAGTCATGTCTTTTTTTGAATAAAGAGAGGCTACATCTGAAATGCTGTACACAGTAATTTGGGAATATATTTCACGTCTTTATGTTTACTTCTTACATAGGCTTGGATATTATTTATTTTATTTATTCTATTAGGTTTGTATTCTGCCCTATCCCAGAATGGGCTCAGGGCGGCTCACAACAATCAAAGATATAAATAATAATAGCATATGATAAAAACAAAACTAAAACAATCAAACAATAGAAAAAGACGGGAGCAACCAGGTAAAAACTCCAGGGCAGTTCTTAATACCTCCTGCAGGATGATTAATCCAGTGATATAGTTCTGTGGTGTAATTCTGTGGGCAGGGGAGGACGAGATGCACTGAACACCTGCTGCCTCAACCAAAGGCCTGGCAGAAGACCCTCATTTTACAGGCCCTGCAGAACTGTAACAAGTCCTGCAAGGTCCTGATCTCACATGGGTACATTTTCTACCAGGCTGGGGCCAGGGCAGAAAAAGGCCTGGCCCTGGTTGAGGCTAAGTGGACATCTTTTGGGCCAGGGACTACCAGTAGATGTTTATCAGTAGAGTGCAAGGCTTTTCAGGGCACAAACAGGGAGACATGGTCCCATAAGTATGCTGGTCCCAGACTACACAAGGCTTTAAAGGTTGATACCATAACCTTGAACCAGATCCTATTGGCAGTCAGTGCAATTGGTGGAACACCAGTTGAAAGCGCGCCCCTATAGATGTTGCTGTCAGCAACTGCACCGCTGCATTCTGCACTACCTGCAGTTTCTGGGTCAGGTTCAAGGGCAGCGAGTTACAGTAATCTAGCCTGGAAGTGACCGTTGCACAGATCATTGTAGCTAAATCCTGGGAGGTGAGATAGGGAACCAGTTGCCTGACTAGCTGAAGATGATAAAAGGCATTTTCTAGTAATGGAAGACCTGTCTGTCTGTGGAACAGAACTTTCCTGTCTCCCCTGCTCCCACTGGAGCCCACTGGTCTCCCTGAAATGTTGCTCCTAAAGGATAGGGGATCCTTAGAAATGCCATGAGAGGCAAATCAGGGGTCTACATCAGGAAAGGGAAATTGATGGAAATTATACCTTCACTTCCATGAGTGGAAACTTTCATCTGGATGCATCCCTAAGTATGCACAGATTAAGGCTGCACCATGAATAAGGAATTAACATAAAGAATCCATCATTTGCAAGGCAAATTAATGGTTTATGATGAATCACATTATTTTTAAAAGTGTCAAAGACACTTGTATTCTGTCATTCCCTTTTGAATCAAGCTAATTTGTTTCCAGAGGTGTTCCTCACACCTGGAAAGCGTTTTCTGTTTACAGGAGAACTATTCTAAACACTATATAAGAAACATGAAACTAAATCCATATTGTTCTACCCAGGGGTCCGTTGGAGGGGGAGCGCACAGGAGCGCAGCTCCGGGAGTGAGAAGCCCAGGGGGCAGGCACATGACCAAGCCCCGCCCCCTCCTCGGCTTCCCTGAGCAGTGCAGAGGCGCAGCACCCCGGGGAAAGCCCTGCTAGGGTCTTTATTGTTTTTAATGTTTTGTTTTAATATTGATAATTTTATCATTATTCCTTTTATGACTGTGTGCTGCTTTTCCAGAGACTTGCTCAAGGTGGCATATACATTTTCTAAGTATAGCATTTTTTAATCTGGGCACATGGCACATAAATACTGGAGAAATTTCACCAACCCTTCAGCAGCTTCCACCCCAACAGTTTGGTGTAGTGGTCAGGAGTTGGACTCTAATCTGGGAGAACCGGGTTTGATTCCCCACTTCTCCACATGCAGCTGCTGGTGTGACCTTGGGCCAGTCACAAGTTCTCTCAGACCTGTTCTCTCATGAGCAGTTCTCAAAAGACTCTTTCAGCCCCACCTACCTCACAGGGTGTCTTGCTGTGGGGAGGGGAAGGGAAAGGGATGGGTGGTGCACATGTCCTGGGTATCTCAAGTCTACTTCAAGGGAGCAGGAAGAGAATGAGGGTGTGTTCTTTTCGCTTATTTTTATTGCACAAAGTATTGGATGGGGAAGGGAATGGAGGAAGAGCAGGTCAGTTTCACTCACCTGTGGAGTAGAGCCTGAGGGGTGGGTGTTGCCTTCTGACACACTTCCGGTATGTTAGGGGGTGTGGCATATGCAAATGAGTTATGCTAATGAGCTCCTGCACCTCTTTTTCTACGAAATGACCCCTGGTTCTACCTGTGCAAGAGCTTGTGTTGCCTCTTGTACAAGCGTAAGTACGAGAACTGCTACACAGCATCTGTATTAGAGTACTGTACAAGGAGTGGGACCCATGATACTCACGGGGGGGGGGAAGTATTCCCCACAGCTCAGGGCCTGCTGAAGCCAGAGGAGCTCCGGAGGAGGAGGAAGCAGCAGCAGGTGAGCCCTTCTCCCTCCTCCCCAGTGGCAGTGGTGAGGCTGGCACACTAAGCCTTCTCCCTCTCCCCCCAGTGGTGGTGGCAGTAAGGCCAGCCCGCCAAGCCTTCTCCCCCCCAGTGGCAGTCCTCCCACAGTGGTGACTGTGGTGAGGCATGAGTGGCTCACAGCCGCTGGCCTGCCAAGCCTTCTCTCCCCCCCCCCCCAGCAGCGGTGGCGGCAATGGACAGTTCCCAGAGCATTCTCTGCATATGCACAGGGAACACTCTTTTACTTTTTTGGGGGGGATTTAAGTATCCCCCAAATAATTTTTTTTTAACTTTTCAAATTTTTCTACACACCTGAAGAATCCCCCAAGTATGCAGGAAAATCTCTTTGCCCTCTAGGTGCCCCGATGTGCAGATTTAGATATCAGCATGCTGGGGGTGCCTTGGCTATTAGATATATAGACAAGAGGTGAGGACCCACCAAGGATACTCATGGGGGGGGGCTCCACATGGAGGAGGAGGAAGCTGCTGCAGGTAAGCCTTCTCCCTTTCTCCCCCGGCACTGATGGTGAGGCCCGCATGGCTCCAAGCCACCAGGCCTTCTCTCCCGCCTGCCTCCACCACTGATGGTGAGGCCCATGTAGGGCCCACCAGGCCTTCTCACCTGCCTACCCCGCCCACTAATGGCAAGGCCTGCATGGCTCTGAGACACTGGGTCCACCAGGCCTTCTCTTCCACACACCCCCATCAATGGTGAGTCCCACATGGGGTCCACCTGGCCCTCTCGCCCACTGATGGTAAGGCCTGAATGGCTCCGGGCCGCTGGGCCCACCATACCTTCTCCTCCCCCCCCCGACAGTGAGGTTGGTATGGTTCTGAGCCCACCATACCTTCCTCCCACAATGGCAGTGAGGCCCAAGCAGCTCTCATCCATAAGCCCACCAAGCCTTCTCCCCCCCCTCCCTGGCAATGACTGCCAGGAACCATTCCCAGAGCATTCTCTGCACATGCACAGGGAACGCTCTTTTACTTTGGGGGGGATTTAAATATCCCCCATTTTTTTAACTTTTAAGATTTTTCTGCATACCTGGGGAGTCCCCCAAGTGTGCAGGAAAATCTCTCTGCCCCCCAAGTGCCCCCAATGTGCAGATTTAGATATCCGCACACACAGGGGGCACTTGGCTATTAGTATATAGATGAATTCCTACTATTGCAAGCTCTTGCAAATAGTGTAAAAGCTATTTTCCTTCCACATGAATCTTCTGCTCCACACTTTGTGTTTATACACCATTCTGCTGGTCTTGCACAGAATAAAACATGGTTTTCATCCATGTTCTAATTTTTCTTTAGAAGCAGTGACTGAGAACCAATTTTTTTCAACAGAATCAATAGTCAACAGAATCAAATGATAAAGCATATTAGGGAGAAGGATGGATTAAACCCTTCTGCCTGACATGCAAGCTTTCTACTTGCCAGATGTGTATTTTGAAGGGGAGCATTCAAACACATATCCTGCCCACCTTCAGCCTGAATGCCTGATTATGCAAACTGACTCTTATAAAAAGCACATTGTTGAATTTCTCCCCAAGACAAAATGGCATTTGGACATTGTTAAAACTTGAGAAGTATAACTTGTCAGAGTTGTAGTCCAGGTAGCCTGTTAAACACAACAGAGTATCGTAACATTATACTGCTTCCAATGTACATGAAGGAGAAATGAGGAATGGATAGACATAGACAGGATTGCTATAGTTTCGTCTGCCAGTATGCCTGGAGCAAAAAAGCAATGAAAGTATCTACTGCCCACGCTCCATTTTCCATCTCTTTTGAGCCATTTAAGTAAGCAAGGAATATTGGTGCTTTGAGTAAGGTGGCAGAGACTGCTTTGATCACTGTAGAATACTTTTATTGTGAATGATGGCGATTAGGGAACAGGATTAAGGATGAAGGCTGCCATTCTAACTCAGCCATTTATACTCATCATGAGCCAAAGTGGGAGGATCAGACAATCAATATTTCCTAATTTTCTTTCTTCATGCTGATTGATTGTGACAACACAGAAGCTTTAAACGAAGCCCAAACGTTAGGTTCACAAATGCAGAGAGAGAAAAAAGATGTTCTGGTTTTTGAAAAAAAAAAAAAGATATGCACCTGGGTGTCTTGCACATATCAGCTTTTACAATTTATTCCAGTGAAGGAAAACAGACCTGCATATGCAAAGATATACTGATCTTTTTGAATGAGAAGACTATTGTGGTTGGGAAACACTCCAAACCCAGTGCACCTGGGACACTCTACTGGAACAGGACAAGGGTTTCTTCATATTCATTTGGTATGATTTCTGAGAATGCAAGGTAGAAATTACAACAGGCATCCCCAACAGAAAAATATGCTAAAATTTTTTTTGTCACAAATTAAGCAGAAATGAGATAAAGAAGGGAATGAAAGAGAGTAAGTATTAGAACACCTTCCAGTCCGAAGCTCTCACCTTCTAGTCTAGTCCCACCCACCCACCTCCACGTAACTTGTTAGGGCTGCTCTCTTAAGTCCTTTGAAAGACAAATCTTACTAAATAAAATGTTAACTAAGAGTATTGCTCCATTTGCCCAAATAGCCAGCAAAAGCAGTGCCGAATTTCATTACCATATATCACCCAATCCTTCCCAGCAAAAGACGGGACACAACCATCTACTGAATAACACTTTGTTTGAATGTAACTCTGAAAACTGAAGAAGCAAAACAAATAAAAGCAGCAGGAAGGATGCATTGGGGGCTGTTAAATAAAACAAATTGTAAAGAATATTGCAACATGTAGCATTATGACACTGCATCTGGCAAGACCCTGTCAGATACTATCCAAATTAAAGAACTAAGGAAAGCTAAAAAAACATGAAATGAAGCACTAGGAATTCCTTCTGCTCAACGGCTAATTATGAAATACTGCCATAAAGTGGATTGCACATGCCTACATTAGAACAAGGTACAAATATATAATCAAGAGAAAGTTAATGTTGCAGCACAGCTGGGGCCTGGTGAACTTCAAGCCTTCAGCTGGAAGCAGAGGGTACTAATGGTGCAATGCAATCCTTGCTCTAAAAATGTTCCAAAGAGCCAAGTCATTTATTTGCATTCATGTTTTTCTCCCCCTTTTCTGGAATACATAACATGAAAAATGGGACATATCAGCTGGCCAGATATCGCCTTCAGTGTCATTTTCTCCCAAAGAAGCATTTTTTTCCTATCAGCAGTAAATGTTTTTATAACAGCAAATGCATAAAGGGGGGGAATTAACAAAGTTTGTGTACAGCAAATGCATAGAAATAATCATAATTAAATGAGAGCTTGTAAAATTAGATGTCACAGCAGGAGTCCAAAAATAGAAAAGAAACAACAGGAACATGATTAGAAGATAAATTTAATTCATTATACATACAGGGGAAATGGAGAGTTGGGTTTTCCTGATTCATGCTTATTGCCTTCTCTTGTGTTTATATTTTAGTGTCTAAATGATAAAAGTGTAGCGGACATGGAATCCGAGGACTAGAATATTTCCAGACAGCCTTTCCCAGGGCTGTTGGAATGTTCTGTTGACTTAAACATACTGGCATGAGCTGTTGGTTAAGATGGTCAGAAGCTTCAGAATGTGCCCAAGTGACTATGGAGCCTTGACTAAGAGAAGCTGGAAATGAACAAGTGAAATAATAATTTGTTGGCAGCATCCTAAACCAGCTGCTGTCATAGAAAGAGAACTAGTCCAGACAGACTGTTTAGCTGGGGCAGTGAGGCAGTTCTCATAAATGTGAGGAAAAAACCTAATGCTGGTTCAAGTCGATTTAAGTACAACTTGCTAATATAACTGCAGGGACACATCATTACACATTGACATACATATAATGGGTTGGATGCAACTGATGTTATCCAGTGGTGAAAAGGAAAGAGATTCGCTTTGGATTAGCTAGAGTCAAGTCCAGTAGCATATCTTAGGGATCAACAAGATTTTGGGGGTATAAGATTTTAAGAGTCAAAGCTCCCTCTGCCAGACTTGTTTCATTTGACTCCATTTATCTCTCAAAAGCCTATACCCTGAAGATCTTGTTGGCCTCTAAGTTGCCACTGGGCTTAAATCTAGTTGTTCTACTGCAGACCAAGGTGGCTACTTTCTGTAACAATCTTTGGATCATGGGACCTGCATAGACAAAAACCATGAAGAATGGTGGGCTGTTGTAAGAAAGGGAATAGAGCAGCACTGAGTAGAAAAGGTGATTGCATCCAATGTAATTCCTTGTTGCAAGTCTTGAATTATTTCATGGAAGGTGTGCTGTTAATGGTTCTGCCATGCTATCTCTCCAAATCTGGCCCATTAAAGATTCAAAGAAGTGTTCAAGTCCATGAAAACTGGCAAGGAAGCTGAATGGTTTTCTCAAACACTTGGAGTTAAATGCACTGATTCTGGGATGCCCAGCATCAAAGATATAGTAAGCATTAGTGCTGCAGACTGTGACAATACTTTTTGGTGTACTTGATCATACAGTTTGCCAACAGATGTTTTAGAGCTGATTAATATTTCAGATCTTCGGTTTCACATTGAGAATGGAAATATGCAATCTGAGTTCATGTTGGAATCCATTTGCTATTTGAGGATCATGACATGTATTAAAAGAGGAAAAGTGGGCCAAAAAACTGAACATGGAAAAATCAGTGATAGACATGCCATGCATTTAAGCACTCTCAATGCATTTGTACATCAGGGAGACAAAATTAATAGCTCCATAACTAAGGATTTTACCCCCATCAATAAAAGCAAGCTTTCAGTACACATACATGCATGGAAATCACTTGTGCTCCAGAGATCAATCCTATATATTTTAGGTGATTTCTGTGTATAGGACAGCCATTCCATGAAGATGATTTTCTTTGAATAGACAAAAAAAACCCAACAACAACCTTCTGTAGCTTGGGCTTTGCTATTCTAGTCAATACTCAGACATTTTACTCTTTTGAGCATGCTCATTTAAACTTAAGAACCTCAATAATAAATGCTGATACTTTGCTGTCATCTAGGATAACAGGTTGTCACTGGGTATTGATAATAATAATAAGGGGACTGAGGATATTGTTCAAATATAGACAATATTACCATGTAAGTCGAAAAAGTTTAGTATGATGTGAACAGAAGATCAGTATCAGATTAAAACATCAGTTTCTGCTGATCCAGTGATGGAGACTAGTGGTTTTTAAAGAACATTTTATATCTTGTTCAGGCTGTCATTCAAGACTCACCTGGTTCACATCTGCATATTTAACCTTTGATGAATCTCAGTCAAAAGTAACTGCTTTATGTATCAAAAAATATTTTTGAATTTCAAAGGCCTGTCTGTGATCATTAATCTGATGACAATTCACATATGTCACACTACCATCATATGACATTGGACATGTCCAATAAGGCAAGATACCACTGTCAAATGCTTGTGTGCATACCATCATTTAAGATGAGAACTTAGTTTCCAAAGGTATTGTACACTCAATACCTTTTAGTGACAAATGGAACTAATGAACAACTTTTGAGTCCAGTGACACCTATAAGACCAACAAAGGTTTATTCAAGGTATGAGCTTTCATATGCACACACACTTCTTCAGATACAAATGGCATTAATGTAATTTAATGTTGCAAAATATTAAGTTGTATTAGAATAGTCACCATACAAACATAAATGTTTTCTTTGCAGGAAGTGGGAGAATGAAGCCTTTCCATTTACTTTAGAATTCTGTAAGACATAATGGTCAGAAGAAATAAGAGTTTCAAATGCCAGTCAGCTCAACCATACACAGTTACACCCCCTAAGTCCCTTGAAGTCAGGGTTTAGAATGTGATAACTCTGCTTTAGGATCGCACTGTAAGTGAATCAATAAGCCTTATTGCCCCCCAAGCCGGAATAACGAAACAGACAACTGTTTTGGTATCAAACAAGGGCCACTTTATTAACTATTTAACTAGCAAACCACGGCAAGGGAACTAGCTGGGAGCAGAACAGTCCAGGCAGGTGTCAAGTCAGCAAACCTCCTGGACCTTAATTACGGGCAAGTCACCAGCCCCGGTACGTGGCCATTACTCTGGCCCACCACCAGCAACCCAGCAAATAGGTCCCCCCTCAGGGGCGCCTACCCCCGAGGCCCTACAACCAACGGGGAGGCGCTTACCCGAGAGGTTCCCAGAGGGGATCCCATTCCCAGCCCCAGGCCCTAAAATCTGAGGGCCGTTCCTGATGACCCCCTATCCCAAAGGGGATTGGCTGAAAGTGCTTACCGGTTCTGCTCTCCCTACCCTATAACTCTGCCACATGCGAGGCCAAGCCTCTGCTTTGGCCGACGCGGCCATCTAACAGCCCAAGACTGCCTTAATCCCTTGCCGCAAATCTTCTAAAAACAAATCGTTGCCCTTGTTTGACAGATGTACACCATCATCCCTGTACAGGTCATTTAACTCTACCCATATGCCGAGATGAGGCACGTACCTACCCAAACCCCCTTCCATGGCCTTCTTGATCTGACGATTGACCTTGCGTCGGGCCCGATCTAAGCCCCGCGGGTCTCCCAGACCACGCCATACTTGGTGCGGCAGCATTGCAGACCACACCAACAGTGTATCTGGCCACCGCGCCCTAATGTGGGCCAAATCTGCCTTAACTTGAAGCACCAAGGCGATGCCCTTCAACAAACCCAAATCATTCCCACCAAGGTGAAGAACAAGAACATGAGGTGGGGACACATCCCTCGCCCCAAACAGCAGCATGAGGAGTCCAGGCCACCGCAGGCCCCTCCTACCCAGCCACTCAACTTCAGCCCATGCACTGAGGCCCAACTGAGAACCCACTGGGGTCCTCTTGGCTCGATGAGCTGCCCAAAAGATCATACTGTGTCTGCAGACCAATACTCTCTGTCTCGCCAGTCGGCCATCCGAACCTGAAATGAAAACTGCGTAAATAAAACCGTTCAAAACTTACATTTTTGAACATACCCCTTATAACAGTGGGAACACCAACGGCCAATATCCCGAATCGCATTAGCAGTATATCCCATGGCGGCAGCCGTGGATGCTGCCCCAATACGAAAGGAATGGGTTCCGAAACGAAAGGCCCCGAGACCCAATTCCCTTAAAGCCTTCTGAGTCAAAGCCCAAAATTGGTACTTTGTAAGGGGGGAACCATCTTGGTGGCAAAACAAAGCCCCCTCAGAGGACCCACGCCATGACAAATAACATTGTAACGCCAAAACAGGACAAAGCTCTTCATCCTCAGACTGTCCCAAGTCTACCACCATGCCCTTACCCTTCTGGTCTGTCTTGGACTGTCGAATCATCACCCGGACCCTCTGCCCCAAAATTTGGAGATCCCGTAATTGGAGAGCACGCCCGGATCTATTCCGCTTAGACGCGGCCACCAACTCACTAACCCGCAGCGCTCCAAAAAATGCTACCAGAGCAGCTGCATGAAAAAGGGCTGCTTCATAAGGATCTGCACAAAGGCTAGGCCACAATGCCCGCAAGCCTTTCAACACTACCGGAGTCAACGGTTCCCTATCATCCCTCCTAGCGGGACACTCTCTTGACCAACCCTCAAGCATCTTCCTGATGCTAAAATCTCCGGTGTGATCCTCATGTCCAGCTGCCTTGCTGGCATAAGCCAATGAGGCCAATTTTCCCCGTATAGAACTAACTGACAATCCTTTGCGTTTTGAAAAAACACAAAACTGAACCAGGTGGGAAACTGGAATGGGCCAGATTTGTGCTAAACCTACTAAACGTCTAAATAAAACAAAATCCTGACCTGCTCGCATATAAGCCCTACGGGTGGATGGTGCAAGGGCTAACCCAATGGCCCGGTTGGCTTCAGCTCGCCAATCTCCCAAAAACTCACTGGCATCCTTACTGGGGCAGGATCTGCATCTGGGGCCAACCGATGGAACCGCTCTATCTGTTTATGGGAGAGAGCGTCCGCAACCCCATTACTTGCACCCGGAACATGCCTTGCTTTGAACAAAATATTATGCTTCAGACAAAGCAATGTAAATGCCCTAACTAATGCCATAACCCGTACAGACCGAGAAGTCAGGGAATTAATAACTTGAACTGTGGCAAGATTATCGCACCAAAAATGGACCTGCAAAATCAGCTGTCCACAATCTAACAGCAACAACTATTGGGAAAAATTCCAAAAAGGTGAGGTCTTTTACCCAACCCGAGTGGAACCAACCCACCGGCCAATCCTCAGCGCACCAATGTCCCCGGAAATAGACGCCAAACCCCGAGGAACCAGCAGCGTCCGAAATGACCTGCAGCTCGGCTTCAATCAAAAGGTCTTCATGCCAGAAAGAAACTCCGTTATATGACTCCAAAAATTCCTGCCACACCAATAGATCGGCACGTATACCCCTGGTAACCCTGGTCCTATGCTGAGGTCGGCGCAGGCCAGCCATAGCATCGCAAAGGCGACGCACAAATGCCTGGCCCGGGGCAACAACTTTACACGCAAAAGTCAGGTGGCCTACCAGGCGCTGAAGCTCGACTAAAGAAATCTTCCGGAGGGGCAAAAGTGAAGCTATTAAGCGCCGCAAATCCCGGAGCTTCTCCAATGGCAACCGGCACAACTGGTGCTCCGTATCTATCTCTATCCCTAAAAAAACTAAAACTGAACTAGGCCCTTCCGTCTTCTCATGCGCCAAGGGGACCCCTAAGTCCGCCGTTAACTGCGTAAAAGACTCCAGGAGAAACTGACAAATGCCCGTACCTGCACGCCCCACGAACAAAAAATCATCCAAATAGTGTGCAGTACTACACTGCCCAGTTTGAAAACGCAGGGCCCATTCCAAAAAGGAACTAAATTTCTCAAACGCAGCACACGACACAGAGCACCCCATTGGGAGAGCCCGGTCCATATAAAATGCCCCATCAAAAGCAAAACCTAACAACTCAAAATCGCCCGGGTGAACTGGCAGGAGCCGAAAGGCCGACTTAATGTCGCACTTTGCCAATTCAGCGCCCCTACCGCAACCCCGCACAACGCGCATGGCCTGGTCAAATGACGTATACCGAATGGAACAGAGTTCCGCTGGTATTGCATCATTCACCGAAGCACCATGGGGATAAGACAAATGGTGGATAAGCCGATACTCCCCTGCAGCCTTTTTAGGCACAACTCCCAAGGGAGACACCCGCAAATTGGGAACAGGCGGGGTAGCAAAGGGGCCCAAAACCCGACCTTCCTCACATTCTTTGCTTATCTTTCTACGCACAACCTGCTCCATTCCCACTACTGACCGGAGGTTGCTAGCCATATAAGGCTTCCTCTCGCCTTGAAAAGGAATTCTAAAACCTAACGTAAAACCTTCCAGTAAATAATGCCCAGCACTCCTGTCGTGGTAAGCTTTTAACAAATGCGCTAAAACCGCCATGTTAATGGGGCTAGGCCCCTTTGTCAGCTGAACCCTGTTGTCCACCTCCCCCCTGTGGGCGTTTGCCACCCCGAGGGCCCGACCTGGCCCTAGGCTTGGGGCAGCCGGACAGGGGGTGGGGGCCGGAACACAATGGGCATTCGTGATGAAAGGAACACACCTTCCGGCTACACACACCCTGGGACGTATATTCCCAGCAAAAAGGACGCTTCTGAAAGGATTGACTCGCCTGTCCCTTACTGGGGGGTGACCCAGGAAGCCTATGAACCACATGGCCACTATCCGAATGATCACCTGGCACCGGCTGTGCAGGAGCCACGTGCTGTAGCCATAAATGCGGATGGACCTGATCCCATCGCAGTGATGGGTTCATGGCCGCCCTCATGCGGAATCCTTCATCGTACTCTAACCAGGCTAACCCCCCAAACCCAGTATATGCTTTGTATATAATATCCAGGTACTGAAGCAAGGAAGAGGCCCTCCAAGGCTGAGAACGGACTATAATGCCTATATAAATCAAAAACCCCGGAAACCAATTTGACCAACAACGATCTGCCCTCCGTTTTTTAATACGCTCCTTTTCCCTATCGTCAAGATCCTCTTTATCCCGTTTCTCTAACTCCCGGAACAAAAGGGTGAAAACGTCCACAAAATCACCCCGGAGGATTTTCTCCCTGGTGGCATTGGACAGGTGATCCCCAAGGGGCAAAGCCACATCCCCGCTGGGCAATGCCCTGGCTGGGACCTGCTCAAATGTGAGTCCAGCCGGCCCAGGGGCTGACCAACCGGGCCAACCAGAGTGTGAATATGGGTAAGGCGCAGGCAGGTCACCATACGCCCATCCTGATGGGAAAACCCCATGGCCGCCATCGCCAGCCAGAGAGGAACCCATACTGGGCTGCCTCCCACACTGGCCAGGATGGCCAGGTCCCCACTCCTTCATAGAGGGAACTAAACTTACCATCACCAGACACTGGTCCCTTAGGCCGGTCCAAGTGCCGGCCAGCAGCCTCCTCGCCTTGTCGTTCAACCCCTTGCTGCGATGAAGAGCCTCCTGGGTCCTGTGCATCCTCCAGCATTGCCAATCATGCCAGCACCTTCGCCTGAAAAGAGGAAACCCGGTTAGGCTTATCTACCTTTGCCCCTTCCGGAACCGGCACAACCCCTGCTGGCTTCTGCCTCTGTTGTTCAAGGGCTGCCAAGTGAGCCAAAATGGCCGCATTAACAGGATCCCCTTCTTCATCAGATGATCCCGGGTCAATCGGCAGAACCGGGGGTTGCAGGGGAGCAGGCCGTTTAGGCGCAGGCCCCTTGCCTTTTCCTGCCCCACAGCCCTTCTTTGGTGCCATAATAACTGCTGGAACCAAAAAGTCCCCCCAAAAAGTGATTCCACCACCCCACAGGAAGGAGGGGGGGGTAGATGGGAGGGGGAGGGAACAACCGCCACTACCTAAATCAAAAGTGAAACTAAAACTGCTGGAACATATAATTGGGAGGGGTGGGGCCAAACCCACACTCAAGAAAACAACCCACACTCAAGAAAACTGACCACCCCAGGCACCCAAGCCAAAAAGGAGGGGGGGCAAAAACCGGGCTAAGGGCACCCTCAGCCTCCAAATATCAGCGGCCCCTGGAAGCCACAGCCACCCTTGGAGACAAGCCACCCCCCGAAATGGCCCCACCAAGAACCACCTAAAAGGCGCCACCGCAAGACCCTATGAGGGGGAAAAGCCGCAAGCCCTCCCAGCAGCCCTCCCACGCCACTGCTCGGGCCGCCGCCGGATCAAGCCGCAAGGTGAAACCCGGGCCCCCTTAGCAGCCACACAGGCCGCCACCGCCAAAGCCCTGCCACCCGCAGCTCTTTGCCGCCGCCGAAGCTCCGCCACTGCTGAAGTCGCGCCGCCGATTCCCTGCCGCTGCCAAAGTCGCGCAGCCGCAGCTCCCGCCGCCGTCGAAGCCCTGCCGCCACCGAAGTCACGCGGCCGCAGCTCCCGCCGCCGTCAAAGCCCTGCCGCCGCCGAAGTCGCCGCCGCAGCTCTCGCTGCCTCCACAGACGGCCCCTTCGCCCACGCGCCGAGTCGCCCCGGGCCCAGGTAGGCCCCACTGACTCAGCTGAGACGTGCTCGAGGCTAGTCCTCTGAGCACGCGGGCGAACTGAGAGAGGCGGGGGGCGGGGCCAAGCCTATAAGGCCAGCCCCACCCCTGCCGCTGAGACGCAGAGCATCCCAGCCAGCTGCCTGTCCCGCCCTCCTCCTGGGCGGCAAAAGTCTCCTGCGCTCAACGGCTTTGCCGGGAGCGCGGGATCCCAATTAACGTAGCAGTTTCTATAGCTGGTGTCCTTGTCAAGTAGACTTCCAAATGGATTTAATTGGTCATGGATTTTGACCCATCCATCCATGATAATACTATGAATGCCCCACACAGGATCGAGAACATTCTGGGCATAACGGCTTCCCTGCATCAAAATGCCCTGATCTACATTTTTTTTAGGGTGAAAGAGAGGTGATTTTGATAACTGTACCCCCTTTTTCTTGGGGGAATGGTGAATAGGGATGGGCATAAACTGGGGAAATGTGATTTGGTTGTTGGTGTACGCAGGTCACAAACCACAGACTTCACAAACGTTTAGGGGCGAAACAAACTGGTTCAGTTTGTGATGTCTGTGACATGGTAGAACACCCCCCACACACACATGCTAGAGACACTAATATCACAGGGGAACTCTGGCTGACTCTCCTCTATCTGCTCTTCAAGTTGGGTGAGGATTGGATTTACAAGATCCAAATCATGCCCTTCCAAAGAACGTAACCCATCCTCTATTGTTTCCAATGGGCGGGGCAGCAAACAACAAAAAAAGCAAGGGCAACAGAATCAAAGTCCCAGAGAATCTCTGCAGTCAAAACTGAAGGTGGGGGCATTTTTGCAATCCCAGCAGAACCAGTGCCACTGTGGCAGTGCAAACCCAACAGGACTAAGGTCAAACCGAGAATCTCTGTAGTAGAAACTGAAGGGGGGGGGACATTTTTGCAAGCTCAGCAGAACCAGTGCCACTGTGGCAGTACAAACCCAACAGGACTAACATCAAGCCAGAGAAGTGCCCAGCAGTACCAGCACAAAGAGCATCCAGCAGAATCCCAGTGCCATTGTGCAATGCCAGCTCAACAGGACTGATGTCTAGCACAGAATCACTCTCTAAGCAAATGGGGGGCTGCAAGTCCAGCAGAACCCAATGCCATTGTGGCAGTGTTTAGCTCAACAGGACTGATGTGAAGTACCGAATTACAATCCAAGCAATGGGGGGGTTACATGGCCAGCATAACCAGTTCAGTGTGCCAAATGCCCAGTAGAACCCAGTGCCACTGTGCAATGCGAATAAGAGGACTAATGTCAAACCAAAGAATCCCTGCAGTACAAACTGAAGGGGGAGGGACATTTTTCAAGCCCATCACAACCAGTTACAATGTACTGAATGCCCAGCAGAACCCAGTGCCATTGGCATTGCAGGCTTAAAAGGACTGCTCTCAAAGCAGAGTCACAACAAATACAAGCAAGGTGTGTGTGTGGGGGAGGGGGCGTATTTTGCAAGCTCTGTGCCAGAAAATGGGAAGTGAACAAAAAGGAACTGGGCAGATAGGGAGAAACCCTCTTGAAACTGAGAAGACTAGTTTGAAACTGACAAGAGTGTTTTCAAGGCTGGAAAATTCTGCACCCCCCCCCCTTGAAGTTTGGTACCCATTTTGTTTGAGCTGAGACTGTCTGTCTGGAATTGTATCCATTCATGAACCACCAGGAACCTCCATGAACTGCTTGAGCGTTCATGAAGCGTTTGTGCTGGTTGACCTGCCATGAACTTCAGTTCATTAAACCTGAACTGGCCAACATTTGTCACGAACTGCAGTTCATGAGCTGGTTGGTACCCATACCTTACGATGAAAAAGTTATCGACCTCTGATTTAGGTGCTGCAGGAACGCTACATTTCTTGTCTACTAAACAGAAAACAAAGAATTAATTACTAGATTATTAACATCTACTACTATATTAGTGTTCCAGGTGGTGTTCCGTCTGTGGCAATTTCCCCCCACGTGTCACTGCAGACATCTACAAAGAAAGGACAGTTTTATTATGTTGCAAAATCTCTTATTCTGCATTGATCCATGCAGCAATTTGTGATCCAACTGGCCTGTGAATTATACAAAGTGGGGTGGTAGGCTCCTATGGCAGAATCCTGGATCGTACCACAGCCTACAGCAGGTGAGAGAGGATCATATTCTGGAGTGCTCTCCCAAATAAACTAAACAAATAACTAGTATATCAGAGAGAGAGCTATACTTATCCTTTAATGTGCTGGCTGAAAAAATGCAGGGAGCTTGGAGAAGCATTAAACAAAGCAATTCACGACCAGCAATCCAGCCTCCAAACTGCCACCACTTCATTCTGCTCACTGCAGGCCCTTCCTTGCATTCTCTTTGCATTGTACCATAGTACCCTCCTGGACTGGGAAGATAATGGCAGAGTCGCATTACACTGAGTGTATTCTCTGCATCTGTTCGTTTTCCCAGGGCTGAGCACTTTGTGTAAATGCTTTCCCACGTGCAGTGTACTGACCCACACCGTGGGTGCCTGCCAGGTGATTTAGAGCTTCTGATGTTACACGCACAGCTCCCGAAGGCGCTCGCATGCCCTAAAGGTGAACTGGATCACACAAACCCACATTTATAGTAGCCCTACGGTTTATCGAGCCAAATGTGTGGACGTAAGGGCTGGATCCAGACCGCCCCTGAAAGGAGCTGTTCCATGAAAAGGGATTTTCCCTGCTGCCCTTTCCTGCCCCTGCCATGGCATGGGGGGGACCCCTAGGAAAAACCCGGGATGCCTCTGGGTGGGCTCCAAGGGAAGGAGGGGAATGTCCGCGTCTCCCCTCCCCGAGCGAGTGGAACTGCCGCTGCTCACGCGGGGAAGGGACTGTCTGCTGGGATCCGGTCCACTCGGCTCTGAATGGTTCCGGCTCGCTGCGAGTGAGCAATCCCGCCGCGGGTCCGTTTCCTCTCGCCAGCCTCCCGACTAAGGCGTTTCTACACAAACTTCGGGAGGCCTCGCCTCCTCCCGGCACGCCAGACGAACTGCTCTCCGCTTGACTAACTGGGGGACGGGGACGAGGGCGGGAGGCTGTTTGCCCGGCAGACTAAAAAGCCGCCGCAGCTTCTCCCCAATGATCCCCCAGCATCGGCAGGCTGACTTCCTCTTTTGCTCCGTCGAGCGACAGCGAGCGAGCGGGCGGGCGGGCGGGCGGGCGGGCGGGGGGGTTCCCTCCATTCCTGGCTCGGGTTGGGTTTCTTTACTCTCTCTCTCGCTCTCTTTTGGCTCCTGCTCAGCGGCGGCTCCCGGTTGCCAACCCTGACGGCAGCAGTTCCCTGTCATTACACCGCCGGCGGCTGGCGGCTGGCGGCTGGGCTGTCTGCAGCTGCCCCAGTTCCCTCGGCTGCTATGCAAATCAGGGACGCGCTGGGGCTGACGCGAGGGCCGGGGCTGAGCCGGGCTGGGGGGAGAGCGAGGGAGAGAGGCGGGACGCGCTGGGGCTGAGCGGCGCCGCTACTGGCGGAGGGCGGGCGGGTGGGCGGGGAGGCAGCGAGCGCAGCTGCTGGCTTCATTCATTCCCTGAGCCGAACGGGAGGCGAGAGGAGCGGGTGCTGTCCGCTGAGCCGCTAGTGCTGAAGCCGGGCCGCCCGCCCGCCCGCCCGCCCTCTTGGCCTCGCTCGGCAAGCGTCCCCTCCCCCCCCTCCACCTCCTCTCTCTCCGCACCGCCCAGAAGCAACTTGGCGAAGGAGCGTCTCGGACGCGGACTGGAGCTCTCCGCTGTACCCCGCTCGGCGCCTGCCTGGGAATTTCTTCGGAGTTTGAGCCCGGACTGTTCCCCGCACCCCCCCTTTCTTTACACCACTTTACCTTTGGAGTCTTTTCGTTGTTGTTGTTGTTGCATTCGAAGAGAACGTTTTCTCCCCCCTTAAAAACAAGAGGACGCTTTTATATAGCTATATATCTATATGCACGATTTCGGCAGGAGAAAGCGAGGAAAGAGGGCGCGGCGCTTTCTCCTTGGGCACTTTGGGGACTGTTAGAGCAGGTAAGGAAGAAAAGAGCTCGAACGGGGGCCCTCGGGAGGTCCAGGGAGGCGTTGGGCAGAGTTTGGGGCTGCTGCGGGAGGAGAGTGGAAAGTTGTGAGCGTGTTCGCCCTCGGCTTTCTCGGAAGCACTTGGGGAAAGATTTCCGCGGCTTTCGACATCGTAATGGGCTTCGTAAACAAGAGATGAATGCCGAATGAGGAGTCTCCGAGAAAGAGAGCGGGGGGGGGGGGGGATGAATTGTGTGAGGCCAAAGGGGAACGGAAGAGGGGCGCATTTGTCCCCCCTTCCCCCGCCTTGGTCTTCTAATACATTCCACGGTATAAAATGTTCAGACAGGGCGATTTTTTTGTTGTTGTTTTTACGGATTTGAATTTCTCTATATGAAAGAAACTAGCCCAAAAGAAGGGCACATTTGGGTGAGTAAATCTCTAATTGATTCCAGCGTGTGGGGGCGGGGGAGAGGGGAGAGAGTACCTAAGGTCAGTCTGGGAAGCAGTGAGCAAAGCAGGAATTAGAGAGGATTTGTGAAAGAAATGCCTGCTGTGCCCTGCTGGTTGGTGGTTGGCTTGTGCAGTGTGTCAGAGAGAGGGAGAGATCAATAGGGATGCTTAGGGGTTATAGACAACCATGAGGTGGGTGACAGCAGAGATCCTTGTGACAGAAAACTTGTGAAACTCCATTTTTTAAAAGAGCTTGCCCCTCCTTGCCCAAGGTCAGCTTCAAGGATTGAAAGTTCAGGGTAGTTTGTTTCAGTATTGACTGCTCAGTGCCAGGCCTTCCTCCAGGCTGGTGGGGGATGCAGATGTGGAGTGCTGACTTAGTAATACGGCATTGTGTTCTGTGCGGCTTTCAGTAATTGTAGGAGACTGGGAAACCTGGGTAGACTCAACATTTCACCTTTTCATCAGTGTTTAACCTTCTGCAAGTTGTGTCTGATGCTCTTCTCTGCTCAAGGGTTGGCTACTGAAGGAAGGCAGCTTTCTCTGAGTTTCCAGACTGTTTTTTGTACTTAAAAGAGAAGCTGATATTATTTTCTAGGTGAGCTGAGCACTGACTCCAAAATGAGCAGAGTGCAGATTTTTGTGACCAGTTGGGAAGAACACAATTAAAATCAACAGGGAAGCAAATTGCATTTGGTAATGCATTAGGGAAGATAAATTTCCTTTGTAATCTAGACCAGCAAGTATGATATAGATACCAAAAACATTTGCCTGATTCCATGTCCAACCAGCTCCCTTACAAATGTTAATCTGCAACCAAAGTTTGACAAAGATTGAGCTAATCCATGGGATTTATGTGCCATAGCAACAGGAAAACTTTCTGCTATCATGCTCTTTATTTAAAGGCTAAGTTGGTGTTAATCATGAACATCTGCTTCAGTAGCAATACAGAGTTTGTCAGCAATTTGGAAACAGTTGGAAGTAAAATTAACAGCTGGTTAAGTCAGTGGAAAAGTTTCTGAATGCAAAGTTTCTGCCTTACATTTGATTAATATTGAAATCTCAGCTTGAGACACTTCCCACATAACAATTTTCCATTTTCCTATTGCAGGGTAAAAATAAATATAAAATGTTAAAACAGATTCTTATTGGTTAACTTCTGGGAACAGGTCAATTTTCAGGTTTCCATATATTTTCAAATAAGGTTAAAGTTTAAATTGGTTGTCTTAGGTTGCAGTCCTAAAAACAGTTTTAGGATTAAGCTTCATTATCTAAAATTGGGCTTACTTTCAAGTAGATCTGCTTAAAAATTGTTCCCCAAAGCTATCTTACACTGAGTGTGAAGGAGGAATATAAATTGTCAGGAATCTGAATAAAAGTATGATTTCCTAGAAATGAAGGAAAGTATTTTAGGGAATAGTTTATCTTGCAGTGCCAGTGTAGGCATACAGAGGGCCTGCGTTTGTAAACATGTGATTTCTCTCATGGTTAACTTTTGAGAATTGTGTAAGTCAGAATATACCCACACCATTACTGTCTTCTTGTTTGCACAGCTTTTTTTTTTAAATGCCATAAGTTCCAGGCATGCACATGTCCATCAAACAGTAAACAGAAGGTATTTTAACAACATTATATCAAAAGTTAATTCTCCAGTGTCCACCTCAAGTTCACCCATAAAAAAAGCTGGTGCAAATGATGCCGTAGTAGGGACTGTAATTAATTCAGACAGTCAGGACAGAAATCCATGGCAAAACTCTCCTTTTGTTTGTCTCCTACTATCCCTAGTGGTGTTCTTTTAAAAAGATTTAGAGGATAATTTGGGAGCTAATTTTGAGAGGAACCTGCATAGATAGTAGTCTGGACTAGATTCAGGAGTACAGAAACTGATATTAAAGTGAACATACCCTGTGCATCTTTTTCCTTGGTTCCAGCTACACAGATGGCCCAAGGCATTTTGGTGTCGGAGACAGAAAATCTGAGAAGTGCCCCTCTGAGTGATAAACATATAATAAACAACATTATTCAAAACATGCTGTTCTTTAATGATATTTTAAAATCTGCTGCTGGAGGCCAGCTGCCTAACCCTGCCTTAGAACAGAGTCTGCCTGGGCCAGCTGTGACCTTTTAAATAAAAGGAACGTATGCCTAGTAATGTTAACATGTTTTGAGACAACTCTGGTTTCTCCATACTGGGAGGGGGGCTCCTTTACTCCTACCCTGTGGATGTTTCCATTAAAGTTGATTGCTACTTTTACATTAGTTCCATATGAATGACATTAAAATGGCACATAATATATAAAATGGTATATAATGAAATGTTGGTATAAAAGAAATGAGAACCTACGACAACCAGAAGTACAGCATATTTGGAAGACAAGTTGACTTAGCGTAACTAGACTCTTGCGCTGACCTGTACCTGGGTACTGGTACTTTAGATTCACAAAGGAGCATCTCCACTTATCTGTGGATCCCCATAATCCAGGAAGTGATCACATGGAGGGAAATGCTGCCGTTACTTCATGTATGAAATCACTTTTAGTAATGCATAAATATTTCAGAACTTCCATCCTTTTCTGCATGGCTGTTCCAGCACTACTGCAGAAGCAAACATTACTGGGGGGTATATGCCTGGTTTTTTCCCTGCTGGTCTGAGTAGGAAACGTGTACATTCAGAACATCTAACTCTTCTCCCAACAGACTTGAGTACATTGTAATTAATAAAACCATGTCACAGCTCTAAAGTACACAGCTATCTACTGTCTAATGGAAATTATATTTACCCAATCAAATGTCTGATCAACGTAATTCCAAATTCATGCCCAGACACACATTATGTTGTTGCATTTGTTAAGAAGTTACAACAGTGTACTGTTCTTGTGGCATTACAGATCATAAAAGAGTCTATTGTTAGACTCAAATATGTCCCCAGTTAACATTAACATGCATATACTGCATAGAACAAAAACCCAGGCATTCATCAGTGATACAAGCATGGAGTGGACGTGTCTTTAAATCTGGTTTGTTGTATTAAGGAAGGCCTGAAAAGAAACTACAGGAAGTAGTTGTTTTCTCCAAAAAAAAAAAAAAAAGGAATTGTTCAGTGTTCAGATGGACTCTGAATGGGGAAGAAATCCAGCAAGTGAAGCCGTTTTCATATTTGAGTATCCTTTTGACATCTAATCTAAAATGGGGGCCACATCAGTCGCAAGTAAATAGAAAAGCAAAAATCTGTGTCAACAGTATATTAAACTTTTTCTGAAATGGAAATGGGAACTATGTTCTAGGTGCTGTTCAAATCTTTAACCTTAAAGTCATTCCTATTATCCTTTACGGAGTAGACATTAGGATTGTCTCAGTAAATGAAAACATTGACCATCCTTTTTTATATTTTTTGCCAAAATTATTAAACATTCCTCACTGTGTGGCTGGTGTGGCTCTCCATTCAGAACTGGGCCAACCTTCCCTTGAGACAAGGGCTTAGTTTCAAGCATTTAGACTGTTCCAGCTGGTCAGCCATGTTGGTCTGAAGCAGTAGAAAAATTTATTGACACCTTTAAGATCAACAAAGGTTTATTCAAGGTATGAGCTTTTGTGTGCATGCACATTTTTTCAAATACATTGGAATGGAAAGTAGAGTTTAAATTTATAGACAGAGGCTGAACAGCAAATTAACCTGTAACATGATGAAAATGTTTTAAGATATGCAAAGACAAAACTTCACACTATATATTTTATTATGCCATTAAAGGTATTTTGACTGATTGATAAAACTAAGTAACAAGCTCAGGTTATAAGGTCAACAGTTGTTTTGATTTAATTAAGGGGGAAAGGACAGCAAAGCAATAAATATGTCAAAATAGGGGATAAATGTGTAAATATATCTTTTCTAATAGTGGGAAGCAAACTGAGACCATTCATCTTCTCTCAGGCATGGAGGTAACTTAACAACATTTCTTTCTTTCTTTTTTGAGGTGGGTGCAGTGGTATGTCAGAAAAACATTCTAATATTCCTTGCATTGCATCCAGTATTCCAATATACTATTTTGGAAAAGAAATACACTAAAATACTTCTTGTTGAGAATACGTATGTGAGAACTGAATGAAATAGCATATGCAATGAGATAAGAAATCAGTATCCCTGTTGTGTCCTGGGGAGGTTTTTGTTCCCAGTTGTAAGTTGTAACAACTTGTAATTCAGCAATTTCCCTTTCCATTCTGTTCCTGAAGTGATAAAATAGCTACTTTGAGGTCATTCATTGAATGTTCTGGAAGGTTGAGGTGTTCTCCTACAGGTTTCTCTGTCTTGTGATTCTTGATGTTAGATTTGTGTCCATTTATCCTCTGGTGTAGAGTTTGTCCTGCTTTTCCTATGTAGAGAACCAAAGGGCATTGTTGGCATTTAATGGCATATACAATGTTAGAAAATGTGCAAGTGAATGAGCTTCTGATGGTGTAGCTGATGTTGTTAGGTCCAGTGATTGTGTTGTCTGGGTGTGTGTGACAGCAAAGCTGGCATCTAGGTTTATTGCAAGCTCTGGTCCCAGTGTCCATGTTCAAATTGGATGTTGCATTATTGTGGGTGAGGAGTTGTTTGGGACAGGGAGGCTGTCTGTGTGCAAAAAAAGGTTTCCTCCAGTACTTATGAAAGAGAACTGTCATTATCTAGTAGAGGTTGTAAGTCATTGACAATGCATTGAACTATATTGAACTGAGAGCTGTATGTGACCACTAGTGGTATTCTATTATTGTCTCTTTTGGGCCTGTCTTATAATATTTAGCATGTAGCATTTAGACTGTTCATCATCATACTTGAGCAGCAAGGGCTACTTGGCACTCCTAAAAAAAGACTCTAACACAGTGGTTCTCAACCTTTCTAATGCCGCAACTCTTTAATATAGTTCCTCATATTGTGGTGACCCCCACCCATAAAATTCTGCCAATACACACAACAATGAAGCTACTTTTTCAGATGCTTTCTCTTGCATGGCAGTTAACACCAAACAACTTTAATATAGACTTTAGACACACATATATTTTCAAGCTAGTCCCAACAAGACACAACAAACACTCAGGCTTCAGACTTACTTTTCTTCAACAGAAGATGCCATGAGAAAATGAAGGTAGGTGGGGGGGAGGCTGTTGCAGGTAGGGGAGAGAGAGAGAGAGAGGGAGAGAGAGAGAAAGGGGGAAGAGAGGGGGAAGAGAGAGAAAGAGAGAGAAAGGGGGAAAAGAGAGAGGGGAGAGAGAGAGAAGGGGGAGAGAGAAAGGTGGGGGAGAGGGGGAAGGAAGGTAGGTAGGTGGTGGGGGGGGCTTTTGCTGCTTTTCCTGGGCTCTGTGCTTTGGTGCAGAGCCCAGGGAAGGCGGCGGCGGGGGCTTTTGCCACCTTTCCTGGGCTCTGTGCTTCGGTGTGGAGCCCAGGGAAGGCAACGGCGGAGCGCCCTAAAGGTGGCAGCAGGGAGGGGGAAGCGGCCATTGACTTACCTGCTGGCTTCTTCCTCCTTGTGGCTCTTGCTGGAAGGGCTGCTGAAAGCAGGGGGCGGGGCTCCGGCCCCAACCAACTCCTCTTTGCCCTTAAAGGGAAAGCTCCCTTTGAGGACAAAGAGCTGGGAGGCCAGATCTCGCACTCGATAGAGCGCAGGGCCCTTTCCTGCTGGCGGGGAGGGGCAGGGCGGGCTCGGACACCAGCCAGCAACCCCTGTGAAATGGTTGTTCAACCCCAAAAGGGGTCCCGACCCACAGGTTGAGAACCGCTGCTCTAATAGGTCAATGTGGTTTAAGAATGTTTTTGAGAATCTGTGGGCTCTTGAGAATAACCTGGACACTATCCAGGCCTGGGCTTTCATGCAGCATTTAATCTGGTGAGAAATCATTTAAAATCAATCAATTGCCAAAGCTCTGCCTTTAGACTAGAGCTCATTGCACCTGTTCATCCCAATTTTTTGATATTCCACCTCCAAAATCTCTTCCTTCCTATACCTGTCTGTTGTTTCCCCAAAGCCTGTTGAGGGCGTTCATTCTGGCCAGACTAAATGCTGACTCCTTGACAGCTATGAGGGGTAGGTTCATGCATTTATCTTATTCAGAACGAATCTGCCCCTGTCCCTTAAGTAAGAGGATAGCACATATCCTTCTGGGGTGTCCTTCGTATGCTAACCTCAGGAACATTATAGTTCACCATGTTTGCAAGCTCATTCTGACACATATTCCAGTGATCTAGTTACGTTTTTACTTGCTGATGGAAATCCAAAAAGAACTGTAGAAGTTGCAAAAAAAAATATGCCTTTTGTCTGTTGGGGGATAGGTGATTAACAACTATTCAGTGCTCAAGATCAATATATCATGGAGTTTTTATTGGATAAAAGGAAAGGACAGAAAATCTGGTTTGTGTTTCTTGGGATTCTGGAAAAGTGTTGGCAAACTAAGTTTTCTAAGGTCTTCTGAGAAGAAATAATCAAGAACTGTTCAAGCCCAAAAAACAACATGTTGCCTTAGTGCTGGTTGACACATGCAGATTCTTTCACTTAATGGCTGCACTATCAAGTGATGACTGTCATATGCGAACAGAACAGACCACATCACGTACACAACACTACAAATACCACTTCTGCTTCTCCCACATCACTTCTTTTGGAGCACATTTATTTGCAATTACATCCTATTTTTATGGAATTTGCAGCTAGTTTACTTGGGACTGTGACCCTTGTCACACTTCTTAAAGTGACAGTTAACATGTTCCCAGTTGAATATAGATTTGTGCATCTTCCATGAGCTACAGTGTGTATATTTCATGCCTCTGGGCATACAGTTTTTGACATTGCTGGGATAAATTCCAGTCTTGCACAGGGAACCATATAATTTGGATCTCTGGGCTTGTATACAAGTACGATTAAAATATTTCATTCATACAGACAGTGGACAAATAATTCTACTTAATTTGGCTCTTCAAGCCATATTTTACCATGTCATCTTAGAAACACTGTGCATTCTTGGCTGAATAAATGAGATTACTGAGTGAAGTTTGAATTGCAGCTTGCAAAATGTTCACTTATTGCCTGAAGTGAGTTAAAGTTCAGGTTATTTAGATTTGAATTAATGGAGACCAGTGTCCAGCAGGGGTTTATAGAAGGAGCTTCCAAATGCCTTGGTATATAGTAATTTTTTTCACAAGTATTGGGATATACAATGGAATGTGGCTGAAGACTCCTTCTTAGCAATGCAAAAGCATTTTTATAATACACCTTCCACTAGGGTTGCCAGCCTCCAGGTGGGACCAGGAGATCTCCCAATTTTACAACTGATCTGACAGAGCTGACAGAGATCAGTTCTCCTGGAGAAAATGGTTCCTTTGAAGGGTGAACTCTATGGCATTGTACCTTGCTGAGTCCCCTCCCCAAACCCCGCCTTCTCCTGGATCCACCCCCAAAGTCTCCAGGTATTTTTCAATGCAGACCTCGCAACCCTACCTTACATACATTATTACAGGCTTGTAGATTTTCAAAATATATGGCATATGTGGGTTCACAGTTACTGAATGCTCACAATGTCTGGTGAGGCAATGCAAAGAATTTAAATAGTGCTAATTGGCTTCTAGAGGGACCCATTAAAGTGAAGTTTTTGTTAAAGAACTGTTTTGATGATGAAATGTCATCTTCACGTTTCCCTTATGGGTAGTACCCTACCCATAAGGTGACACTTATCTACATGGTAAGTATTTTGAATTTCCAGGGCTGTGTAAGGTGCCATGGTGGGACTCTGCAACTTGGACCCCTGCAGCTTATGTAACAGCACATCCCAGGCTGCAGGTTATTTCCTGTTCAGGATTCAGCCAACTAGGCCACAGCACAGGATCCAAAGCGCCTATCACGGTGTCTCAGTCTCTATAAAGCCTGGAATGGCATGGCCATTCTGGTCAGTTTGCCTGCCTGTGAGGACCTGTCTCAAACAAAGCTTGGGGCTTCTGCCTGAATTCCTAGAACTTGACCCAGTCTTCTTCTTGCCCCTGGCCCTTGCTCACTTGGACATCTGACCCTCAGCCTGATCTTGACCCCGCTTTGGCCTGCTGGTCCTATGCTAGACCCCAATAGCCTTATTCTGCAATTTTGTTACATTATTTTTTTTTTTTAGAAAAAAACTAATTTGATATACACTGTTAGGGCAGTCCCACCTTTTATATGGCAGATGTAATTGCTTCAAGTATGCCTGTGTTCCACTTATAAATCCTGTAACCAGCTTGTAACACTCCTTCCTCGAGTTTTTTTTCTATGAAAAGCAGAGGAAGCATAAGAAACTTGTGCTGCTTATACATTCTGTAAAAGTCTCCTGTGAAAGGGATGACCCATCCCTCCCACAGTCATCTGACATATGCAGAGGTCCCGAGAGAAGGAAGAGTTGGTGTCATACAGAAATAATGGTTTGCTGGTAAGCCAAACCAAAGTTTGTGGACCCTGGACACTGAGTTTCTTTTAGAACTACACATCAACTGTGACTGACATACCAGCATCTTTATACACCAATGAGTTACAAAGGAGTCCACTGCAATCATTCATGTTTGCTGTGCAAGTGCAGAACTCCCTTCAGTTATAATCAGAGCTTGTGTGTGATGCATGCACAGAATTCTTGCCATTCAGGCCTTATCATTTCCTTCACAGGATTTGCACACACTATATTCATTGTCATTTTTAGTACCCTCCCTAAAATAGTTTATAAGAATGGCAATATGAATGGCAAAGGTCTTTGAAACCCTCTGGACCTGCAAACTGAGTAATTGGTTGCAGGCATTTCTGCACACAAGACTGAATTTTAGGCCACCTCTACTAAATAATTTGTGTGTGTGTGTATATATACACATGTTTCTCAACAGCACTTTTCACAAGATGTAGATAACTGACTATAGAACAGTATGTTTACCATGGCAATTGTGAGTGGTGTATGTGCTTTCTTTTTAACCATAGAAGGAAAATCTTATTCATTAAGCAAATCTGTGCTGATTCATTCCATAGCTAAGTTTTGATGGTACAACACAAAATTCACCTGATTCCATTGCTCCTCATTTTGAGTCATAATGAAAAATGCTTGTCTTGTTAGTTCTTTTTCCCAAAATGTGCTCATCAGTCAAGCATCTGAGCAGCTCAGATTATGCTGTTTATAGTGTGAGCATTCGTATAAACATTTAAAGGAAAGTACATTTGTTCAATAGAATGCATTTTAGGCATATATAGCTGAGTGTCATGATCACTGGGTATGTGGTGACCTCTTGGTAATCTGTGGACAAATCTTTAATCACTTGTGGGGATCAGTAGATGCAGGCCTCTCCACACACAGGATTTTGTTTGGGGCACTCTGTGTTGGATCCTACATATCGCAAATGCAAGGACATTATGGAACTCACATAACTGGATTCTCCTCTTCTCCCAGCTATCACCTGTGACTCCTGAAAAGCGGAACTTGAGAGTTCAGAACACTCATGGACAATATGTCATATAGCACCAGGTGCTCCAATAAGGAGGGGGAGATGTACAAAAATAATCCATTTTTATTTTCCACTAGTGAAAATGGACTATTATGAACTAGGCTTGTCTCCAGTGAAGAGATCTTGAGTAGCTGGGCAGAGAACTACCTCTGACAGAGATCTTGGAAAAGTGGGGTTGAAATCTGATATGCTGGTGGGGAGCTAATATGATGCACATGCTCAAGATGCAGCATTGGCTTGACTCGGTATGTGACCCACTCTTCCTACTCCAGGCAAGTAGATACTGGCAAAAGGACAAGTGTCATTAAATGTGTCATTCATTTATTTCCATTTGCCCTTCTCCCACTGAAAAAGACATTCCGTTCAATTTAAAAGCAGTAAATTTAAAACTAAGAACGTACTTTTTATACAATCTATAATTAACTGTGCGCGCCTTCACTGCAACTTGATTCCATTGAAAATAATTACGTACCAGGACTGAATCATGAACAAAGTAATCAAAGATATGGTGTGTTTTTTTTTTAAAAAAAAATTAAAAACATTTCTGTAAAAATAGAAGCACTTATGGGCTGAAAATTGTAGTCATCCATTATTGAGGGTATACGTGTGTATAAGCACTTAAAGACAACAACTATGGCATGGTGACTTCTCAGTAAGAACTCTAAAGAGAGCCAGTTTGGTGTAGTGGTTAAATGCACGGACTCTAATCTGGGAGAACTGGATTTGATTCCCTACTCCTCCACTTGCACCTGCTGGATGACCTTGGGCAAACCATAGTTCTAGGCACAGCTGTTCTTGAAAAAGAGCAGTTTCTGTCAAAGCTCTCTCAGCCCCACCTACCTCACAGGGTGTCTGTTGTGAGGAGGGGAAGGGAAAGGAGTTTGTAAGCCGCTCTGACTCCCTTGGGTAGTGAAGGGCGGGGTATAAATCCAATCTCCTCCTCCTCCTCCTAAAGGGCAAGGGAGTATACTCTTTCTACAAAGTGAAAATGTTTGTGATCCTGGAAGTATGGGGGTGGCAGGGCCATTGGGCAGCCTAGTGCCATGGGCATAGGGTTGCCAGCCTCCAGGTGGGGCCTGCTTTGAAGGGTGGACTCTATGGCATAGTACCATGCTGAGGTCTCTCCCCTCCCCAAACCTCACCTTCTCCTGGCTCCACCCCCAAAGTCCCCAGGTATTTTCCTACCTGGACTTGGCAACCCTACATAGGCAACGAAAGTGCTCTGGCCTAACGAGAGAAAATATTGGGTCGTACAAATCCAACTTAACTGTTTAACAGCACTGTAAAAAAAGCTTACAGATACTGTATTTGGGGTATACTTTCTATCCCAAGCCAAATTCCAGGTATATCTTGGACTGCTTTTCTTTGTGGAGGAAGAAATCATTGTATTTCATAGTTACTAAAACAGCATGAAAGCCTACTTTGACTTAAGGTAGAATGTTCATTTCTGCTTAGGTTCACCCCTCTCCTTTTTCATAGGGGATGCCTTAGAGACCCCATTTGTGTGGAAAGGCAGCATAGAAGTGTTTTAAATAAATAAATATTGACTATCTCAGACCAGTATGGTCCATTTAAAAGGCTGCTGTTTGTGTGCCTGCATGTGTTTGTATTATATTAAAAGTATGGTTTGAAACCCAAGATATTAGACAACAAATATAAACTTTCATGAATTTTAAGGGAAAGAATTTTAAAACATCTAAAATTAATAATTCCTAATGTTTTTGATACTTAGGTGTTTTTCCTACTCCACAAATATATTTCTGTATGGTGAGGTATGAATATTCACCAGGTTGTCAGAAAAGGCTGTATCTCCCCAGAGCGCTTAAAAAATGTGTTCCTGGATCAGAGGTTTTCTGCAGGTGCTTTTTCTACTTAAGTACCTTGCATGGGTTAGAGGTAAAAACAATCCAGTGACAAAAAGCATAGATTTCCTGAGGTGTTGTTTTTTTCAGGAGGTTTGCGTGGGGGTTGGTTGGTTGGTTTTTTACAGTCTAGGTAGTAACTGACAATACTTGTTTACTGCTGTACAGGTGACAATGTCCTAAAAGGAAAAAAGTTCTACAGCTACTTTTCTTTGTACCCTGATTTTTTAAAAAAATTACAACTGGGGAAGGAAATACATCTTAAGGGTTGTCCCAGGGCTGATTTAGGAATAAACTTTCCTTTTAAGCTTAGTTACCTTATTCTTTCTGCATAATAAATATTCTTCTCCAATTTGCTAAACGATTCTGTCTGAATCTCAATGATGCACTGAATACTGGATTTGACAGCCTGAGCTAGCATGCCAATTCTGGTGATTTCCCCCTCAGAACAATAAGATGTTTTAATGCTTCCTTAAGAGAGAGGATGATTGTCCCAGCCTTGAAACTGGCTGTGGTGTGTCCACTTTTAAAGAAGCCTACTCTGGACCCAGGAGATTCCAATAATTATTGACCAGTCTCAGATCTTCCATTCTTGATTGAGACAATTGAATGGGTGGTGGCAGGGACAACTTCAAGCTTTCCTGAAATGAAGTGGATTGTTTGGATCCTTTCCAGTCTGGGCTTAGGCCTGGTTATGGGACTGAAACAGCCTCCATCACCATGGTGGATGATTTGTGCTTGGAGATGAACAGACAGAATACAGCTCTGTTGATTCTCTTGGACCAATTGGTGGCTTTCAGTACAATCAATCATGGTATTCTTCTGGACCACCACCTAATCTCTCATGAACCTGCCCAACCATTATGGTTATCTTCAGAGGCCCTGCTTTGGCTGCCCCTGCGGGTGGTGACTTCTCTTTCATAGTACCAGAGCTCTAGAACTCTGTCCCCAAGAAGGTTCATCTGTCCCCTTTGTTTGCCATCTTCCACCAGTGGGTGAAGATGTGGAAACTGCAGTGCTGTTATAATAGAAATAAGGGACAGGATCTGTCTGGCAAGGAGGATGCTGCCACAAATCCCCAGTATGCATTCTGTTGCATAGGACTATCAGATGTGTGTGAAAGCAGGGAATTATGTGTTTAATCTGAAAAAAGAAGACTAAAACCAAATGCTGGGCTCATTGATGGACCCATTTCATTACTTGCCTTGTAGTTCTGTATTTATTTATTTTGCATCATATCATTTGTTCTCATTTCTGATCACTGACTACCATCTTATTTATTTTTAATCCCTACAAGGCCCTTGGTTAAACAAAGAAGACAGGCTCCTCTGAATCTCTGTGGAATAGCTCTTAGGTCATTATTTTGTTTTCATAGAAGATGATGCAATGATAACCCTAGAGATTGAAACCAGTCATAACAAAGTTAATTTAGAAGAAAAAACAGAAGTGTTTGCTTCAGTTTTGATAGAATAGTTTGTTAGAATAAGAATACACTAATATTTCCAGGTTTTGAAGATTCTCAGGGATTGTATCATAATTCATTTTTTCTTTTAATGCCTCCTTTCTAGGCTGAACAAAAAATGGACTCAAAATGTGCCCAAAGTGACTCCAGAAATGGAGAGTGGATAGCTTCACTTCCTACCACCATCCTAGCCTAGTTATCCAAACTGGATTTCAGTGATACTTTCTTTTCCTGGGGCTCTTAGTAGGGCCTTTTAACTAGGGATGTGTAAAAATGAAATTGGATTGGATTAGATCTTCTGTTGACATGTAAAAGCGAAAGCTGCAGAAAAACAAATATATATGTGTCTCTAAACACCACTGAAAAATACCTTAAAAGTGCTTACAAAAGTAAGACACATCAGCCACCTCTGCCATACACACACACACACACACACACACACACACACACACACACACACAAAAGGTCTAGAAATTTGTACACATGTACAGTATGCAAAAGAAGGAGGAGGAGATTGGATTTATACCCAGCCTTCACTTCCCGAAAAAGTCTTAGAGTGGCTTACAATCTCCTTTCCCTTTCCCTTCCCACAACAGAGACCCTGTGAGGTAGGTGAGACTGAGAGAGTTCTTTTGAGAACTGCCCTTGAGAGAACAGCTCTGAACGAACTTATGACTGACCCAAGGTCACACCAGCAGCTGCATGTGGAGGAGTGGGGAATCAAACCCGGTTCTCCCAGATCTTAACCATACTCTTAACCACTACACCAAACTGGCTGTCATCTTTAATAAGGGCAAGAAAAGACCATATGCATTTTGACAACCATCTTTGTCAAGGAGTCCAGTGCTGAAAGTTTATTCAATATACATTTCAGAACAAGTATAATTCACAGGCAACAAAATCTCTAAAATCAAGCAGTGAGAAAAACAAGAAATATTAGCTTAACTATCTAACACATTTCAGAAAGCTGCATCAGATAGCACTAAACTGAAAAAGTCAAAGGCTACAGCATATGTGTTCTCTACGTTGCTGTCCACTGCAATATAAACAATTAATAGACCTTTACTTCATCACAATGCAATATAAACAAATCCTTTAGTTCATCAGAATCCAAGCTAGCCTTCTTATCCAGGTTCTTGGCTCAGTTGTTATTCTTTGGCCAAGTAGCATCATGTGATGACAATACCCAATCAGGACACCTTTTTGATGGAAACCTCTAGAAATTTATTTATTTATTTATTATTTGTTTGTTTAATTTGTATTTTGCCCTCACTCCATCACGCGGCTCTAGGGTCTCGAACTGCTGAGCTACCGACCTTCTGGTCTGCAACTCAGTGTCTTAACCTCTGAGCCACCGTGGCCCCATTAGTGAGCATATAGTAGTGTATTATTTGACACATTTATGAAACTGAAAAGTATAAATGCCTTAACTTTTCCAAACAGAATTGCAGGCATGTCCCATACTAAAGAATTGTGAACTACCATATACCACCTAAGCACAGTTATCTTAATTTTTGCCACTCTGCTCTGCTGCCAGTCCTTCTCAGAGCAGTGTGACATGATCAGTATTTTCTGTAATCCTTGGGTGCTTTGGAGCTCCCCCCACCCAGCTGACCTCTGGTGCCATCCATACTTATCCTTCAAAAGTTCTTGCCAGCCCTGGATCCTTCAAATGGATATTTATTCACCACTTTTCACATTTGCCATAAAGGTATCTGAATTCCACCATTTCTTTAGAAGTGTGCACATGCCCTATGATTATAATAATGTATTTCACTCTTCCCATTGGGTTCTTGTCGACTAGACCATGGCAAGCTACATCCATGGATTTGCCTTTCTCTCATACAGGAGAACATAAAGGAAGTAATGACTGTGTGGATTGACTAGGCCCTCTTTGTGACTTCATCTTCTACTCATCTCTGTGCAATAGTAATCTCTAAGCTCTGACTTTGATAGCCCAGGCTAGGCCAATCTCAGCAGAGCTCAGAAGCTAAGCAGGGTTGGCCCTGGCTAGTATTTGGATGGCTGACCTCCAAGGAACACCAAGGGTGTGATGCAGAGGCAGGCAATGACAAACCACCTCTGAAACATCTCTTGCCTTAAAAACAAGTCTATCTTGCCACCTAGTGCGGCATAACACTAAAAGAGCTAGAACTTCTGGCTGCCAGACAATCTTAGGATCTCCTGGCTATACCACACACAATGCCATACGATAATTATTATTAGTAGTAATCTCTAGTTTTTAGGAGTAGGCCACCAGTATTGTGGGTGGCATAATGATTTTCAGCCAACTGCTGTTTTAGTCTTGATTGTAACAAATAATCAAAACATGAAAGAACCTTTACCCCTTTACTAATCTTCTGATTTAGGAAATGCCAAAACAGATTTGTTTAAACATATAAAGCCATCTGCATGGTCTTTGCAGATCATTCATATAGCCTGCCATCATCACCTTTTAAGAAGAAAGGACCTTGCCCAACTGCAATGGGGTTCTGAAATATTAAGACTTCTGGTCGTCCACTGCTACTCTCAACCATTAAAATTGTATTAGAATTATTGATCCATTCAGCTCTGCAAGTGGTAATCTGGAGGTTTATAATTAAAAAAAATGAATTTTTTTCATATTTGGTTTTTAGTATTGGCAGTTTGAATGGATGGTTTTGGCCGCTTGTTCATGATTTTATGATGGGTGGTTGTGATATATTCCAGGAAACTATTTGCTGCATATGAATGCTCTGAGTGATTTATTTATTTAGCTGGGACATGAGGACCTGCATAATAGACTTCATGAGATTCAGTCCTTGGCTTGTGCTGTGCAGTGCTGGGGACATTGTCTCCAGTGGTTTTGTTGTTTGCTATGTAACATGTTAGCTGGAATATTATTTAGAGTCTTACAGCTAAAATGAAATCATGGAGTGGCTTATATTTTCATGAAACTGTTGCCTTCTGCAAGGACGATTGGTAGTATTATAGGCACCTTACAGCTTTCATCTAAAACTTTAACTGAGTTCTTTATGCACCTGAAATTAAAAAGTGGCACCCCTGTAGGCCAAAAAGCTCATGCATTAATATATTTTTGCCCTTTACATATTTTTATTGCTTGTTCTGGTATTACCTGCTGCTTTAGGCTCTTGGCTAGTAAATTTCCTCTCACACAAGGAGAAATTTTTTTTTTGGGGGGGAGAAAAGCCTCCTGCATCTTTTTGGTGCCTGAAACACATTTTTTTTTGAAGCAAAAGTCTGTTGCTACAGTATAATATTCTCCTATTTTGAAACCCTATGGCATCTTGTATTGCACAGATCAATTGTGTAAGCCACATTACAGCTTTTGCTATGCAGCTTCTTGTTGTGATGCCGCAAATTACTTTTTAGGCATAGGATAATTTAAATAGTAGGTTGAGGAATGTAAGGCTACCAACTCTGGGTTGGGAGATTCCTGAAGATTTGGGGGTGGAGCCTGGGGAGGGCAGGGTTTGAGGAGGGGAGGGACTTCAGTGGGGTATAATCCACTCTCCCAAGCTACAGTGGAACTGATGTCATAGTCTGGAAATCAGTTGTAATTCTGGGAGATCTTCAAGTCCCACTGAGAGGGTGGCAGCCCTAGGAGAACATCTTTTGAACTGTGCTGCACAGACAATTGAACAAAACATTTCAATTAATATTTCTATTGCACATTCACCTGCACCCACTGTATCAGCCTGAAATATATACAGGCCATACTCTTGATCCAAAGCACCTTGTATGCTCAGATGTTCATCTGAAGCTGCTATGCCAATGAGCTTCTCTGCAAATTAGGCTGCAGCTTTCCATTTGTATCCCTTTGTGCTCACGGCTACTTTTCTGGAAGTGCAAAATTGTACCTTTTATGAGAAGTTGTCTGCGCACTGCATCATCTGCCAAACTAGGATGGCCAGCTCCAGACTGGGAAATTCCTGGAGATTTGGCAGTCGTGCCTAGGAAGGATGGAGTCTGAAGAGCAGAAGGAGCTCAGCAGGGATGTGATGCCAGATAATCCACTCTCCATAGCTGCTATTTCCTCCAGGATAATGTGTTCTGGGGATCAGATGTTATTCCACAAAAACGCCAGACTTCTCCTTGAGGTTGGCAAGCCTATTCCATGCTCACTAGGAGTTGTTGGATCAATATATATATATTTTTTAAAAGCTACATTCTGCTAAACACAGATCTGAATATGATTCTCCTTGTAATTTTGAATGAAACTTTGATGTGATTAAGTTCTTTTGGCACACTCATTTTGGTCGTGTGGCTTCTAAGTTTCAGTAATAAGCTAAGGCAGTCTACTGGATGCATCAATAAAATCTCATTTTGGCAGATGTAAGAGGTAAAGCTGACAGTATCAGCAGGATCGATCTGCTATTTATTGCCATCTCTGACCAGATAGCCAATGTAAGAAGTTGTCTAGTGTAAGTATGTAATCAGCCTGTGTAAATGCACTGCAGTGCAGCAGCCAAAAATTTCACTCAATTGTATGTTAAATCTTCAGTATTAACCTCAAGCTGTGGAACTTTGCCCACAGTTGCTGGAAACCATATTCTAGAACCCCAACTTTGTATCTCTGTGTTTTAAAAGCAGGGTTAACTCTAGGCTTGCTTTATGATTTTACAGACGTCTAGACTTGAAGGGATATATTTGTTTTTTCCTTCTTAAATGGGCATAATACAAAGTGCTATTTCAGGCATTTTGTGGCATTCTTTGTCACTTGTGTATCAGCAGGCTTTCCTATTGTGCCTCGGGTGGCTTTTGAATGTTCTCTCTGTTTCCAAAGCTGCTTTCTCTGTAGCCCAGAGGGTGGACTGGGAGGTAGGGATGCTGTTGAACAGTCACAAGCCCAGAGTCCTTTCAGGCATCCTAAATGCATGCTGTTGTTCTGTAGATAAGTCAATGCTGAGTGAACAGACCACTTACAAATACATACCACTTAGCGGAGTCAAGTTTCTCTAAAGGTTTTCAAACTCTGGTATGATGTCTTCAAAAACACAATTCATTAAAACTTCCACTATGGCTCGGGATCTGATATACACACTCAGCTTTGGATTTGTTCCATGGATCTGCGCACTAGCCTAGAACATTTACAGTGCAATCCTAAAAAGTAACTTCAATCTGAGCCCACTGATTTTAATTGATTTTGAAGCTATTAGATTATTTTTATTTTTAACTTTTAGCATAAGATTATTTTTAACATTTTGCACAAGGGAACATTTTTGTTTCTCAGAGACGTGAATGGGCAACAGATTTATCCTCTACTGTTTTGGTTTCCCTCCCTGTGACAAGCTAGAAACTAACTAGAACAATAAAATGAAAGACAGCCAAATTAGTGTAATGATTAGAGTGCTGGGCTGGGGATCTGGGAGATAGAGGTTCAGATCTGCTGTGGAAGATTACAGAGTGACCTTGGGCCAGTCATACACTTCCTGCCTGCCCTATCTCACAGGGAGGAGGGGAAAATGCTGTACGCTAGTTTGTGCCTCCATTGGGGACAGAAGTGTCATAAATAAAGTTAGGAGATGGTCTTGAAAGCACCACTCCTTTGTGTTCCTAGAATTCAGACAGCTCTGCAGCCATCCTGAGTGTCATGGAATCTTAGACCAGACCCCATCGGTCCCCAGGGCAGTTATACACAAATAGCCAGACTGTTATTTGTTTTGTTTTTTTTAAAAAAAAGATTTATAAAGTTTATTTCAATTTCTATCAATACAAGAATTTATTCTGTTGCCAACACATTACTCAAAAAATTTGCAGAAATAAAACAAGAAAACTAGCTTAACTACATTACTACATAACACTCTTTAGAGCGTGTAAAATGGCACAAACCTTGGCCAAAGGCCAAAGCTCAGGCATCTATCCCAGCTAGTCTCTCTTTTTCAGGGCCTTAGCTCAATTATAGTTTTGGGCCCATTAACATCAGGTGAGGATGATACCCAATCAGAACACATTTTCAGGAGAAGCCTCTAGAAGATTACTTCATCACCCCTGATTCTCTCCCTCCCATCGTACAGACTGCAGGTTTTCATGAAAAGCTAATCACTACACCACAAGATGATAAGAACTGTGAAGGCCAAGAGACCAGTTAGTAACAGCTGCAGGATGGACCAGACCCTTACTGCTTACATTAACCCTTGAGGGGAGACCAGGGGGTACTTTGCCTCACACTGGGTCTCTGCCCAGTGAGGCACCCCCTTTCCTTACTCCTGGCTCACCAATTTCTCTCTTTGTATTAACCATTCCCAAATGCATTTTGGCTGCTGCCTTCCTCAGTGGTGCAATAAGTATTATCCAGCTAAAAACATCTGATGAATACAATAAACATCAAAGAATATCTATATAAAAATGTATCCACAAAAATCTCATACAGAGGAAAATCTCATGTGCAGTAGATATTGTAGACTGTGTTGGTAGTAAGGTGAATTCTAAAAGTTTACATTTATAACAAGGCTTTTAAAGTCCCACCACCGTATATGAAATGTGAGGGACATAACCAGGTCAAACTGGATAGCATAATATTTGCATAGACATCAACCAGTATTCAAGGCCACCAACTGCCACCAGCAAATCTGGAAGAGTATCTCCTGCTAAAATGACTAGTACTTCTAGCACTCTTTGGTGTATTGCTGTTTAAAAACTCCACCTGCTTGCCATGTCTTCCATGTTGCTTGTACTCAGGGGTCATTTCATAGAAAAAGAGGTGCAGGAGCTCATTAGCATAACTCATTTGCATTTGCCACACCCCCAAACATACCGGAAGTGTGTCAGAAGGCAACACCCACCCCTCAGGCTCCACTCCACAGGTGAGTGAAACTGATCTGCTCTTCCTCCATTCCTCCCTTCCCCATCCAATACTTTGTGCAATAAAAATAAGTGTAAAGAACGCACCCACATTCTCTTCCTGCTCCCTTGAAACCATCAGGTTTCAAGTAGACTTGAGATACCCAGGACATGTGCACCACCCATCCCTTTCCCTTCCCCTTCCCACAACAAGACACCCTGTGAGTAGGTAGGGCTGAGAGAGGTCTTTTGAGAACTGCTCATGAGAGAACAGTTCTGAGAGAACTTGTGACTGGCCCAAGGTCACACCAGCAGCTGCATGTGGAGGAGTGGGGAATCAAACCCGGTTCTCCCAGATTAGAGTCCAACTCCTGACCACTACACCAAACTGATGGGGTGGAAGCTGCTGAAAGGTTGGTGAAATTTCTCCAGTACTTATGTGCCATGTGCCCAGATAAAAAATGGTATACTTAGAAAATTTATATGCCACCTTGAGCAAGTCTCTGGAAAAGCAGCACACAGTCATAAAAGGAACAATGAAAAAATTATCAATATTAAAACAAAACATTAAAAACAATAAAGACTTTAGCAGGGCTTTCCCTGGGGCGCTGCACCACTGCACTGCTCAGGGAAGCCAAGGAGGGAGCGGGGCTTGGTCATGTGCCCGCCCCCTGGGCTCCTCACTCCCAGAGCTGCGCTCCTGTGCACTCCCACTCCAACGGACCCCTGCTTGTACTAGTTAACTTGGGGACAATCTGTTGCATTTGTGCCTTTACAGGATGAAACAATCAACCACTGTCCCTTCCTCTGTACCACTCTTTGGAAAATGTGTCTCAGTGGGCCTCAGTTAGTTACAGAGATCAGATTTGGAGATTAAAAATATAAAGAAATTTAATAAAGAAATAATAAAGAAAGTGTACACATGGTCAGTGAAAGCATCCTAAAGAGCAAGGATATAAGGAAAAGGTGATAACAAGCGGTTCTCTGACCCTAATCTCTAAACATACTCTAAATGATGTTATTAGGATAGGCTGTTTAATCCGGGAGTTGCAATGTTTCATCCATTACTTCAATTCTTTGGATTTGGGCTTTTCTCTAGTGTCCCTCAACATGTGGTGAAGATGGCATCCTGATGCAAATGAAACTGACAGTGCTTAAACAAGATGACAATTGGCAAAGGCCCCTTCTGTCTCATGTGCAGGGAATTTATAATCTTCCTTTGCCCACCCCTCTCAGGGTCAGCATTTTTTCTCCTGTTCTCCCAAAAGGAAACAATAGAATCTAGATTTTGGCTTCCCCCAGTCTCTGCCCACTATGTGTGACGATCTAACTGACGTGCTAGATGATGAGCTTTTTGTCTTCCTTTGGCTGGTTCCATCAGCATATATGAGTACTGAAGTGATGGGAGCTAGGGAAGAGATGATTAGCCCCCTGTGCAGCAAGGCTTCTGGAACATTCCAAATTTCTGTAATGTTGATATGATCTCTAGGGTGGAAGGCATGTCTCCACAAATAAAATTATGAAAGCTAGGTTGCTTTTGGAAATCATTGGGATGTAAAATGATCCTTCCTGTTCTTCACTCACAATGCCCATGGATAGTATTTTATGTGCACTATATTTCCCCTCAATATTTAGGATATTTCTGTTTTTAAAAAACAGTTATATATTTTTTTACAAATTATTCACAACTCAAAATAATCTACAGTTCACAGCTGCTTTTGATTTTGACCTTTATTTTCTAAGTAGTCACCAGAGGTTATAGATTTATCATCGTGATCTAATAAAAACAAAGTTTTAATCAGCCATTGGAGATTATGAGTGTTAGACGGAGTATTTCTCTCATTCAAAAATTATATTATTTATTTATTTATTACTAACATAACTAGTTCAACAGAAAAGCTATAAATGCTGCATCAGAACAGGTGAGATTTACAATGCTGACATAACATAAATTTCATTAGTAATTTCCACTAATGTGTCATAATCTCTCATTTCTAATTATATCTGCCTGTCACTGAAAACATCATTAAGAAAAACATGTCACTACCACCCAGTCACAAAAGAAACCATAGAGGATTTTTCCCCCCAGGACAATGGAATAAAAGATACATTTTCAATACCATAAGAGATGTCTGAATTCCTCTCAAACCTCAGGAGTCAAAACAAGTGTTAGGATCTGACCTGCAGCTTAAAAGGTTCAATTCAAAACACGTTTCAACTCATGTACCCAATAATTTTTTTACATCTCTTCCCAGTTTTTGTACTTGCAGGCACTCTATTCCACACTTGTGCAGTTCAGCCTCCATTCAGACCAATGGGGTGAGTGCACATGGGAGTCTTGCTTGTTATATGGCTCACACAGAGAGCAATGCTCAATAGCGACTTTATCAAAAGCATTTTTTAGAGTGACTGCAGCACAATGTTCACCACATTCATGACGCTTATCATCTTCATGGGAGCAGGAAGCAAATTGCTGTTTATGGGGCCCACGAGTATTTAGGCACGATTAAGCCCTCAGAATATTTATTTGCATTGCATATCCAGCCTGTTTGTTAACCATTGTAACAAATTTTTCATGGCTTTTTACAAGCATCTAAAGGAATCAATTGTCTGTACAACTAGTAGGTTTACTGTACCTCCACTGTTTGTCTTGATATCAGCCTTGCACTTTGCTCTCCCTTTCTTGTGGTGTATCAATTGCCCATCTAACAATTATAACCTGTGCACATAGCATATCAATGCAAAGGGCACTGGCTGTGCCCCCACTCATATTTGAGTGTGCTGGGTCAGGTTCTTTATACCATATGAATTCAAGAAGATACACATACCAATGGTTTTAAAGATCTCCAATTTGTATGGAAAATATATAGCCAATTAAAAGGTTAGAAAGCCAATGAAAAGCCTAATATTTTATATTATAATGGCCAAGTCGACTGAATCTTTGGATACTTAAATCTGGTGATTGCAGCTATGAATGGTCAAGATGAATATTTCTACAAACCTGAAAAGTGCCCCAGGTTTGCAGGAAAATGTGAAATCTAAAAAAAAAAAAATACAGTAGGGAGTTTAAAAACAAACAAACCATGAAAATGATAAAAGGAGTGCCTGTAGCTTTAAAAAATGGACTCTCTTGTTGGCTTTTGCCAGGCAACTATAGCATTCCAGGCTTCAGTTTCTGGGAGCAAAAGGCAGGGGGAGGGGGCAGGGTGCTTTCCAGGCTTATTTTGACCTTTGAGGGAGAACTTACTGCAGCCAGGCCTGGCTATGGTTGCCAGCTCCAGGTTGGGAAATTCCTGAAGATTTTGTGGAGGAGATGAGGAGGGCAGGGCTTGGGTAGAGGAGAGGGCTCAGCCGGATGTCATGTCACAGATTCTACCCTCCAAAGCAGCCATTTTCTGTAGGGGGACAGATCTCTGTTTGTCTGGAGTTCAGTTGTAATTCTGGGATATCTCCAGGTCTCACCTTGAGGTTGGCAACCCTAGGCCCAGCAGCACTGTCTGGGTGACTTGATACAACCTGTCTTAAATGACTGAACTAGGCCTGGCTGCTTGCTACTGTTCAGCAGTAGCCACCCTCTAAAAGTCAGTGTGGTTTAGCAGTTAGAACTTCAGAGTAGGGTCTGTAAGATCCAGGTTCAGATCTCCATCTGCTGTGGAAGCTGATTGGGTGATTTTGGACCAGTCACATACATTCAGCCTTACCTATCTCAGAGGGTTGTTGTGCAGAGAATAATGTAATCTGCTTTGGTCCCCACTGTGGAGAAAGACTAGTTTTCCTAGGTAGAAGCTGTAGGGGAGAGGGGACGAGATGGAAAGCTGAAGGCAGAAAGGCAGATAAAGGTAGGTTGGCTGTTAAGGAAAAGGAGACAGGGTTGTCAATTCCAGGTTGGAGAAATTCCTGGAGATTTGAGGGGTGGAGTCTGGGGAGGGTGGGGTTTGAGGAGGGGAGGATCTCAGACATGTATAATGCAATAAGACTTCACCCTCCAAAGTAGTCAGTTCCTCCACAGGAACTACTGTTGTCAACCTCCAGGTGAGGGGTAGCGATCACCTGGAATTACAATTGCTCTCCAGAAGACAGAGATCAGTTCCCTTGGAAAAAATGTCTGTTTCAGAGGGTGGATCTATGGCAATATACCCTGCTAAGGTTGCTTCTTTCCCCAAATCTCACTATCCCAAGGCTCCACCCCCAAATCTTCCTGAATTTCCGTTGTGTTTGTGTTTAGAATATGAAGCAGTAATAGCTTGGAAATGGCTCTGGTATCCTAAAGCTCCAATTCCTATTGGCTGATTAATATAGACTCCCATTGGTCCTGAAGCCAATCTAGATACCCGATCGCTGGGCCCTGCTTGTATATAGTTACATTGTTGAAAGTCATGTGTTGGAACAGTATAAATGAAAGTGCTGCTCTCATAGAGCTGTCTTTTGAGCTGAACAATGGCACTGAATAAAAGCCTGTTTGTTTGGATTCATCGCCTCCTGCTCAATACTTTAAAATTTCCAAACCTAGATCTGGCAACTCTAAGGGGAAATGATCCCTGTAATAGGGAGATCCATTGTGATTCCTGGAGAGCTGCTTCTGCAGCTGCTGTTGGGGGGAAGCAGGTGGGTAGCTGGGAACACCACTGCCACCACTGCTGATGTGCAGGAGGGAAGAAGCAAGCAGGAGCCCAGGAGAGAGATGGGGAGCAGACAGATTGATCAGAAGTGGGGGGGGGGGGCAGAAAGAGAAATAGTGATGAGGTTGGGAGGCAGGAAAGAGAGAGTGATGGGGTGGGTGGCAGAAAGAGAGAGAGAATGACAGGCATAGAGGAGAAAGACAGTAAGCAAAGGGGCAGCAGGAGGGAGAAAGTGTGAGAGACTGGGATAAGTTGGGGGAGCGAGGAGGAAGCAAAGATGAGGGGAATGGGATAGCCCCTCCCACAAGTTTCTTGTGGGTCCCCACTTGTGTGTGTGTATATATATATATGTACATATATATATATACACACACACACACATACACACACATATATATACATGCTTTATATGCATGATATACTGATGACCAGGGTCAACATACAGCAGCAGGTATACTGATCCTCCCCCCACCCCCCACCCCGCTAAGTTTGGTGTATAGCCAGTTTGGTGTAGTGGTTAAGTGCACGGATTCTAATCTGGGAGAACTGGATTTGATTTCCCACTTGCAGCTGCTGGGTGACCTTGTTCAAGGTGCAGTTCTGGCACAGCTGTTCTTGAAAAAGAGCAGTTTCTGTCAGAGCTCTCTCAGCCCCACCTACCTCACATGGTGTCTGTTGTGGGGAGGGGAAGGGAAAGGATTAATCCAATCTCCTCTTCTTCTTCTCTTCTAAGTTCCTTTGCTGTACATGGTCACAGTTTCGATATGTACATCCAGGCTGTGTGTGTAGCTTAGTGCTACAAACAGTCTCTCAAACCTCCAAACTCCATTCTGACAGGCTCATATACTCCATATACTCTCTCATATTTATAGCCACACAGGCTAGTCTCTTTGTTTTATTCACAAAGAATTGAATCAACTCTCTCTTTTGGTCTTATTCACTCAGAAAAAGACTCAAAACGCGATAGTCACACAGACTATGTTCACTCTTCAAACTTCACACACAGAATCCTTCATAGAGACTCCCACACAGGTTCCTCTCAGAACATCTCCTCTCTCAGTCATCAGCCAATCACATCACACTTGTCTCCCTCTATCACTCTTTTCATCTTACTGCAGTTTCACTGAACGTTTAAAGAAACACACACTCCTAAACAAGAAATCATTACACTGCCCTTCCCCTTTTTGCAGGTGACTAAAGTTTAGGTTTAGTTTGGATATGAGCAATTGGCCTTTGGCTCTGTGAGTGGTATCACAGCAGGACCAGGGCCAGCCCAGGATATCCTTATGGCTCATCAAATACTTTAGGTTTTACAGGGTGCCTGAGTGGCTGACTTGGAGCCCCCTGCGTGGGAGTAAAGTGGGACACAAATATTTCAATAAATAAATTCCTCTTGACACTATGGAACATTTACTTGACAGTGTATTTTGTGAGTCAAGTACCGCCATGGGTAAGGGCACATAGTTGTTCTGAGTGTTGGTGCTTAGATCACACATTTAATAACAGAGCACATTAATGCATAAAACAAATGATGGGATTGAATAAGATTACCTGGCAACACTATGAGAACATATACTTGTTTAGTATAAAACTGGAGAGATCTTCACAGTTGAAAATGGCAAACAGAGTTTTGTTGCTAGGTTGCTTTCTCAGCATTAATGATTTTTTGAGATGTTTCAGCAGCAGTAACAATAAAGATGTAGTTCAAAATGTTCTTGCATAATGTTCTTGCAGAAATCTGTGCTGTCTTTTATGGACTTTCTTCATACCATAGTGAATTATGATATTCATTTCAGGCACTGTAGTTAATTGTGGTTTGCTTCTTGCATACAAACTAGGATTAAACCTAGGGTTGCCAGGTCTTACCTGGCTGCTGTTGGGGGGCGGGATATCCCAGTCCTTGCCCTGGAGATCTATGGCACACGTGCTTTGCACATGCAGTGTGATGATGTCACCCAGAAGTGCCGTCATCATACAGGGCATGTTGTGGAGGATGCTTTATCGTTTAAGGGGGGAAAAAAACTTTAAACAATCAACCGTCCCTACCCCACAATGTGCCCTGGGTGATGATGTCACCTTCAGGTGATGTCATTGCGCCAGGCACATTGTTGCAGAAAGGGCACTTTGGGGGCAGGGTACCTGCCGGCTAGATCTGGACCAGCAGATCTGGGGGCCCCAAAGCAGGCAACCCCCACCCCTGTCATGGGAATGGCAATCCTAATTAAACCGTAGTTTAAAATCCTGATTTGTAGCAAGAAACAAACTACAGCTTGTGAACATCTGATTTGAATGAAGCAACAAACTGTAATTATTTCTAAGCTAGGAATGACAGCCTGGTTGGTGCACAGAGAAAGAAAGCAAGGACAAAAGGGGAGAGAACAACACAGCACATAAATCCAAGGCCTTCCTGGCTCATTCTCATCAATAGTAAGCTAATATTTGAATGTTATCTCATGAGGGTTGTCAACCTCCAGGTGGTACCTGGAGATCTCCTGCTATTACAACTGATCTCCGGGCAATGAAAATCAGTTCACCTGGAGAAAATGGCTACTTTGTAAGATGGTTTGGCATTATACCCCAAACCCTGACCTCCTCCGGCTCCATCCCCAAAATCTCAAGGGATTTCCAAACCCAGAACTGGCAACCCTATTTCTCAGTGCAGCCATAGTGTCCAAATTAGGATAGACATTGAAGTAATGTTAGGAAAGATTTTGAATTCTTGATGGTTTTGGGATGTGTTTGTCCATAGAGAGGATTCACACCTTTAATAGGGTGGTTTAACCCAAGGAAATGTGACTCTTTGCTTTGATGCCCCAGGATATGTTTTTAACCCATCCATATTTAATCCATAGATATAAATACTAGCCAGCTTTGGAACAATGTACATTAGGCAGGTTATTATGCTCATTTTCTGCTAATAAGTCAAAGGAACTAATGTTTCAGAACAAACTGGTATTGCTTGATCCCAGTATAAAGAATTGTATGCTAAGCTATTTATCTGCAAATGCAAGGAAAAATATTTCAGTCTCCTGAGTAGGTGACAAGCATAATTGAGAACGATATAAATTGCACCCAAGCTAATATTAAGAAAATCTACCAGAACTGGCTGAAAATATTAAAGGTTGCTGTTATCCATTCAGTCCATTATAGCATCATAACTATCAGTAAAATGCTGTAAAACATGACCGAATTGAAAATGTTTCACTTGAAATTAAGCCAAAAATAGTGACAAAGGAATAGTAACTTCAAAATATACATTAGAAGTGCCTGCATTGTGCGCTGGCCAGATTCATGTGCTTCGCCTTCGTGTGCTTCCCACTACTGGCAGGGGTCCTTTCGTAGAAAAAGAGGTGCGGGAGCTCATTAGCATACCTCATTAGCATACCTCATTAGCATATGCCACATCCCCTGACATCACCAGAAGTGTGTCAGAAAGGGAATGTCAGTTTCAGCCCCATTATACCCTATGGGCCATTGAAATCAATGTCAAAAACTCATAGGGTATATGAGGGGCTGGAGGAAAGGGGGTTTGAGGGAGAGGCTCCAAACTTGCAGGGTAGCTGCTGAGGCCTCTCCTCGAAATGCCCACCAAGTTTCAAGAAGATTGGACCACGGGGTCCCCAAACAGGCTGTCTCATCCCCTCCATTGTTCTCTATGGTGGGAAAAATGTTAACTTTTTTCCTCCCATAGAGAACAATGGAGGGAATGGGGGCAACCTGTTTGGGGGCCCGTAGAATTGGACCCCCTGGTCCAATCTTCTTGAAACTTGGTGGGTATTTCGAGAAGTGGCCCCAGCAGCTATTCTGCAAGTTTGGAGCCTCTCCCTCAAACCCTCTCCTCTCCAGTTGCTTTTAAAGTTGCCACTGAATTTCAGCAGCAATTCAGCAGCGGGCTGAATCAGATTAGAGAATCTGATTCGGCCTGTAGCTGCCCCAGTGGCCACTCCTGAGCTGGCGGAGCTTTGCTCCACCTTGCTACGGCCCCAATGGACCCCTGACTACCGGCCTTCGATGGGGCACTGCTGGTGCCAGCTTCAAGGGTTTGGAGCTTGGGAATGCTCCTGGATGCCTCCTTAACAACGGAGGCCCAGGTAGCAGCTACTGCCAAGGTGACCTTTTACCATCTTCGGCTGGTCAGGCAGTTGGTTCCCTTTCTTGAATGCAATGATCTGGCGACAGTAATCCATGCAATGGCCACCTTGAGACTGGACCACTGCAATACTCTCTACATGGGGCTGCCCTTGTCACAACTCTGGAAGCTGCAGCTGGTGCAAATGCAGTGGCCAGGCTGCTGATGGGCCTCCCTATGTGGGAGCACATCCGGCCTGCACTGAATGAAGGCATTGCACTGGCTGCCAATAGCATACTGGATTCACTTCAAGGTGCTGGTTTTGAACTTTAAAGCCCTATATGGTCTGGGGCTCCCGGAAGACATCAGGGCCCTGCAAGACCTTTTACAGTTCCGCAGGGCCTGTAAAACAGAGCTCTTCCACCAGGCCTTCAAGTAGGAGTCACCACTGATACCACCAATAACATCAATAACAACTGAGGCCCTTATTGACATCATGGCCTGAGATATTTCTGTGTATTACTGCAGCTGCACTTTATTATTACACCACTGTGGTCTAGCAGAATACTAACATTGCCTGCATGCTATCAGCATTTTATCAGCAGTTTTCGGCTTTTTATCTGTGATGAAATATGTGTAAGTTATGAGTTTTATTGAACTATATCCTGTTTTAATGTATTTTATCCTTGATGTGAGCTGCCCTGAGCCTGCTTTGGTGGGGAGGGCAGGATATTAATTGATTAATTAATTAATTAAGAAGAAGAAGATAATTAAGTCTCATTCATTGTTAGGAAACCAGTCTTTCATAAATTCATTCCTCTTCATTATGTTTTACAAAGCACCTAAGTTTAGTAAGAAAGGCACACCATAAGTTGTAAAAAAGTCACTAATACAGACAGCTGGTTCTCATTGCAACCTCTTTCCCCCCATCTAGAGTAGGACATTTGGTTCTATTAATTGTATATACATATGGTTTCCTGTTTATATAGAGAGCACACATTTACCATTTGTAGAATGATGCATGAAATTAAATTTCTACACTGAGTATAAGTAACAACCGATGTTCTAGAGAACTGTTGAGTTATCCTCTCAGAGGAAATGGTTCTTCATAGTTGAAAGGGCTGCTAACTTCAAAATATCTAATCTAAGGTCCCTTTTGTATGGGCTCTTTAACCCACTGTTGCACAGTATAGGGAATAAGGATGGGCACAAATTGGGGAAATGGATGTTTGTCCCAATTCATGGTTCATGAGGTCCCATTAAACACAAACTGGGACAAACCTCCCCCGCTTTGTGAACCAGTTTGGTTCATGAGGTTTGTGGAACTTCCCTCCCTCCTTTCTGCTAGCGGTGGCTCCCCGAGGCCAGCAGAATGGAAGGGGGGGGGGGGGAATCCTGTAAAAGCCATTTCAGCAATCCCTTTCATTCCCTCCTGCTTCCAATGTTGCCTTGCAAGCTTCTTATAAAGTCCGGGCTTGTAATACAACACTATATCTGGACTGTGCAAAGAGTGTACCAGGGAAAATGGACTAATTGGTGACCATAGAACAGTGCCAATGTACTGGACAAAGAGACATGTGTCCAGCTGAGAGAAACTTTAGACTGACATGCGTTGAATCAGATGTGGAGCCATTGAAGACCCGATGCCATCTATCCCTGCCTCCCTAAAATGACTGCAAATTCAGGTAGATGGCATGCCAACCTCCCTGCAACCCACAGCCCTGTGAAACCAACACCCAGAATTATAGAGAACCCATGCTCTGTAAAGGCTACATGAACTTTCCTGTTTAAATGCCATTATGAGCAGCAACTCCAACATGCAGGCATTTCCCCCCCCCACCTCCTCCTAGCAACACTACCCCGAAACAGGACATATGCAGTTTCAGTTGAAACAAAGGAACTTGGACATGACCGGATTAACTGGCTGATTAATCCCTCCTGAGCCCATCAAGATAGGCCAACTGTCAAGCATCAGCCCATTAACATTGATGGTCAGTCAAGCACCTGAAGGAACTCCCTTTTCTCCTGCTTTGTCTTTGTCTTTCCTCACTGAAAAGTGTCACTGGCTAGAAACATTAAGTCAATTGCCCAACTGTTAATCCCTTCTCCTGGTCATCTCCTGACCATCCAGAACAGGTTTTTTGCTAGACTTCCTGGGGACCATGTGACTGACCAGGCCAAGCCCACCCAGTCACTTTTGGTATAAAGGGAGAACACATGCCATATGCTCTCTCTCTCTCTCTCTTGCATCTCTTATCTGACCCTGCCCTACCTTACAGACTCTCGATCTAGTACTGTCCAGAGACTCTTCATGTGCTCTGCAGGCCAGAACATGATCCCTTCCATTATAGTCTCCCTTACCCCTTTTTCAGCTACAGGATCACTTTGCCATGTCAGGACAGGTACGTATCACCCACCAACGAAATTTCTGCTAATGCGAATGTCTCTGTACCTTTTCAAATCTGTATTTCTTAGATATGATTAAGTGTGTGTGTGTTTGAAGTATTGTTTGTGTGCAAACTATTCAGTAAAGAAACCATTTCTTTAAGAACTGGACTGTGCATTTATTTCTGGGCTATTGGACTAAATGGGACTCCTGTATATATAGGTTATAGCTCCCCTAGGAGCCTGTTGCAATTTTAATATCCATAATTCCCTATATTTATTAATAACAAAGGCAGTTTAGCTAACACCAAGCAGGAGGGAACGAGGGGGATTGCTGGAACACTAAGAAAATGTTTTGGCAAGCCATTTAAGTGATCTCTTTTTGCTCCCCCTGCTCTTCAAACTTTTAAATGCCTTCCCACTTGTGAATCGTGCCACTGCTGCTGCAGTGCAGCTTGCCAAAATCATTTTAAAGGTATCCCTTTAAATGGTTTTGACAAGTGGCATTCTCCACCACTGGCACCAGTGTGTCTGCTGACATGAACCACACCAAACCCCCCTGGTTGGTTTGTGGGAGATTCACGGGGGCTCATGAGTGTGGAATGGCATGAACCAAACCTGGTTTGTGATGAACTTAGGTTCATAATTTGGTTTGTGCCCATCCCTAGTGGTTACATATTCATAAGAGGGGATAATGCAGTACTATTTGCAGTAAGCTATAAATGAATAATTCACTTTGTGCACCAAATTGTTGCAATAGAATGTGGTAGGTAAGTATCCAGTCTGAACAGTAATGCTGATACTGAAAAATCTGAAATTTCAGCTTATATCTAAATGTTGATCCAAGAGGAAATCTCAACATTGTTTCTCAATTAAAGGTATATTAAAATCCATTTTATATGTCTTCATGCCCAGTGATTTGTTCCCCTTATTGTCCAATTGACCATATAAAACCTTTCTAATTTTGGGAATTAGTGGGCATGCAGCTTGCTTTCCTTTTTTCCTGTTAATATTTTTTTCACTCTTTAGCTGAACTATGCATGAGCAATCACGTATCTCGAAACACTGAACATGCAGTTACATGCAGTTTATGGTTGCATAAACATTTCTTGGCAGCTTTCATTTCACCAAATCGTTCAACTGTTCCTCTTGATAGCTGTTCACCTATTTCTCCATTTAAAGGCATTCAGGCTTGCAAACACTCTTCTGGTTCTTTATTCTGTGTCCTCATCATTGGTTGCCATCATCATTACCATGCACTGGAGAATTTATATAGGGATATGCACATTGTAATATTTATTCACACCCACAAACCAAGGGTAGAACTCTTGTGTTATGAGTATCACAGTTGGAGCATGTCTAGTCCACCTTCTGAACAAGCATTTGCAACTTTGCCTCTAGGGGCAACAAGCATAATGTATATGACATAATTGCATAACTTCTGGAATAGTCATTAACATTTTTCTGTTTGCAAAATGGATATGTGTTGCTAAATGTCTCTTTATCATGAATTGTACATTTTTCTTCCCCTGCCTTCATGGACTCTTGGGCCCATATATGTTTTTATGGCTTCTTATGTTTATAACAACTTTATGAGGTTTAGGTGAGATATACTGAGTGATCTTTGAATCAGTCAGAATAAGGTTTGTAGGTACACAGGGCTCTGAACCTGGATTTCCCTGTGCCAGCTATTGCTCTTTCTATAAGACTCTCAATTCTGGCTAGTAGCATTAACTTGGTACTATAAATATAATGAGAAGGTTCTACATATGCCAGATTCTCTTTTAGAATAATTGGAAACAAATTATGTAAATGTTAACTGAAGAGGACTACAAGCCATATCCATCAGCTCTGAAGTTATTGGATAGATAATTTAAATGATCAGTATCTGTATAGAAACCACAACCATGACAATATCCCATTCACTGGCAGTCTTTAAGCAGCCACTGGACAAACACTTGTCAGGGATGCTCTAGGCTGATCCTGCATTGAGCAGGGGGTTGGACTAGATGGCCTGTATGGCCCCTTTCAACTCTGTGATTCTATAGTTCTATTATTTTCTGGGACATTCATTTCTCTGACCTGGATAGCCAGGCTAGCCTGTTCTCATCAGATCTTAGAAGCTAAGCAGGGATGGCCTTGGCTAGCATTTGGATGGGAGACCCCCAAGGAATACTAGGGTTCTGATGCTGAGGCAGACAGTGGCAAACCACCTCTGAATGTCTCTTGCCTTTATAACCCTGTGGGGTTGCCATAAGTCAGCTGTGAATTAAAATACTTCTCACTGCCACCCATTCATTATAATTTGTACTGAAGATGCTTGGAAATAGAGAAAATAGCAAATATTATAAGCAGTTAAACTGGTCCTCCAAGGAACACATTTATTAAGCGTCAGGGTTTTTTTTAATTGAGAGTGTTTGGTTGTTATTAAAATTATTTATTTATTTATTTATAATTTCATAGTTTTACCCCGCCCTCCCCACGAGCGGGCTCAGGGCATTTTACAAAGGGCACACAGTGCCAAACCAATAACAACTTAAAACATTTTAAAATACAACAGCAACGATAAAACAATTACAATAAAGTGCTTCCGGTAATGATGATAATCAGTATTCAGATGGCTTCCTACCAGGATCAGAGTCCGGCCCTCCATGGCCTTCCGGCCTGGGCTGCTCCCCAAGCACCATCCTCTGTCCCCGACCCTGGAGAAAGAAAACGAGCCATTGCAGGGCCTGTCCCTGTATCCCCACACCAGTGAGGCGGCAGGTCAGCAGCTGATGATCAATCGTGTCGAACGCTGCTGACAGGTCTAGCAACAGCAACACTGCCACACCACCCCAATCCAGATGTCTCCAGAGGTTGTCAGTAAGGGCAACCAGAGTTGTCTCTGTTCCATGTCCCAGGTGAAAGCCAGACTGGAAGGGGTCTAAGACCAAGGTGTCATCCAGATAACCCTGTAACTGGAACGCCACCACCCTCTCAATTAATTTGCCCAGGTAGGGCCCAGCCAAATATTATAGATTGTCATAAAAACTATTGAAGGGTAAGTAGTGGGTAAAAACTGACACTAAAGAGCTGGAGCCCATGACCTCTGGCTTCAAATACAGTGATTTAAACTGTGCTTCAAGTGCAGGCCCTAAATTGGTTTGTGTATGTGAAGAACATATTGGTACCTATTTATCATACTCCATTCTGAATGCAACAAGGTTGGAGCACTCAGGTAGCTCAAATCAACTAAAACAGAATCTGCCAAGGAATGTTGATTCCATTGTATGAGCAACTGCATCCTGAACAGCAAAGAAGTACAATGTTTTCATGGTTGTTGCAGTGATAAGATTTATAAATTAGAGACATACTAGTTTAGGATAGAAGAGTAAAATAAACACTATAACAGTAAAGGGTAGTTGTGTAAATATTTTGCAGCAAAAACACAGTGATGACCTTTATCATATTGTATATATTTACTTCCATGCTGTCTCAGGATTTAGAACCACCAGCAATGGGGGGCAGGGAGTTTAGTGCTGTTGTACAGAGAGCAGAATATCAGAACAGGAAAGGCAAGATATGTAGGAGAGGAACAAATTACTTACCTAGCATCCTGAAGCTGTGTTCTTTATCATGGAATAAACTTCACTATATCAATCCTTACCTTGAACATTTGTGAGATGACAGGATATATATACATCCTGTGTCAGGATCTGCCTCAGAGCAAACTGTTCTGTAGTCTTCTGTGTTATACAGACATTTCTCATGCTTGTCTGCATATGCAGTAAAATGCTTGTTTCTGTTTGTAATCCTAATCCCATCTATTCCATAGAATTAATTTTATTATGCCTGTTCCCACTTATGAAGGTACTAGAGTATGCGTGATATTTCTGTTGTACCTCTCTTCCCATGCTTTTCCTAAATACTGAAATCCTGCTAGTAGGTGCTGGGTTCTTTTTCAGTCTGACAGATCTAAGACTCTATTGAATATATTACATTACCCTAGCAACTCAAGCTTCTTTCAAGATTTGACAGAACAAGTTCAATTTCCTGCAGTTATTTCTTACAGAGCTACATTCAGACTTATCAAAAAGTTGACCTTTGCAACTTCAAAGTAAAACCTTTTCTTCAAAGAAGAATGTTTTTTTACAAAAAACCCAAGCAATTAAAAAGATAAAATCCCACAAATAGCCGTATTTATACTTTAGTGAGAGCTGCCTTTAATCCTTATTGAAAAATGTAATCACTGGCTCTCGACTGACAACATTATGTGCATTGAAATTAACATGTGTAGAGGAAGAGTGGGAATAAGTATGCTTTACGGGTGAAAAACCCCCCTGATATTTTCCGTGTTTGGGTATATTGAACCTCCAAAATATCAGTATTTCCTGATATTCCCTGATCCCAGTACTGGTATGGTATTCAGATTCAGCAAATATTCAGGAAACCCATTTTTTTCAGGCTCCATTATACCCTACGGGGATCATTATAGTCTATGGTCCTCATAGGGTATAAAGAAGAATCAATCAGGGGGTATCTGGAGCTTGGGGGGCTGTTTTTTGATAGTGAAGCACCAAATTTGCAGCATAGCTGCTGGTGCCTCTCTTCAAAAAAGCTCCCAAGTTTAAAAAAGATTGGACTAAGGGGTCCAATTCTACAGGCTTCCAAAAAAGGTGTCCCATCCTCCATTAATTTCAATGGAGGGGAAAAGGCATTTAAAGAAACCACAGTCCCTTTAAATGTCTTCTCCAAAGCGTGTGACTCTATTTGGAGAAGGCATTTAAAGGGACAGCAATCCCTTTAAACACCCTTTAAATTCATCTATCCAGCAGTCCAGAAAATTCCATTTTTTTCAGGATTTTTGAGGCTTGGCTTTTTTGGATACATGAATGATATTTGAAATCTATATCTGGCTAAATCAATACTGATAAATTTTCCAGGGTTTTTTTCCCTTTCCAGCTTGGATTTAGCCAAAAGCTGTTTTAGTAGAAATGTTTTAGTAGAAGGCTGTTTTAGTAGAAATGTAGTGTTCTATTCTGCATCTTAATTCAGCGATAACTTTGTTTTCATAAGCATGTGTATGCATAACTGAGTAGAAAAGGATCTAAGAGTAGTCTGTTTCTGGAGTGACAGTATATTTAGAAATAATGGTTGTAGAGCAGATAATGAATGTCATTTCTCTACTTCAGAGAATTGATTCTTGTGTCCTCACCATTGTATGGGTACACTAGCTCAGCTGGTAACATGTTCCCGTCTTCTATCATTGGTTTTATCTATACTTCAGCCCATCAGTTTGGACCTTCAGGTGGTTCACAGAATTTCACTTGCTGGGTCACAAGTTTCTTTAGAGGTCCCCATCTTTAACTCTGCATTCTCTTGCTAGTATACATGGACAGAGCTCAAGGATGATATGCCTCCTGATTTTCATTGCACACTTACTGGGGGGAACAGAAAGATGATGAGGTAAGATAATGTCACGATGGAAATGTGGAATGCCACAATGGAAACCAATCATCCATGGTTGTGATCCTTGGCTTTTTCCTTACCATGTTACTGCTCCTGGTGCTCAGCTTATGTTTCTTGTCCCCAACATTCTTTGTCTGCTGCCTGTGGTCCTGGACCTTGAAGCCACTAAGGTCATATATCTGGACCTCCTGTTCCTTTTGCATGGCTCTGATCTCACATCTTCTCATTGAATTCCCTGTTTAGTGGGTCTCAGGTGTAGAAAAGTTAAATCTGGGGCACTGGTGAGTTTCCTTCCTTAACTGTATCTTCCTAGTTTCTATGATTCTGGGATCCTATTTCATTTCCCAGGCTGAACCAGTGAATTCCTTCCCTTATTGGTTCTTCATTTCTAAAGATAAAGGTAAAGGTTTCCCTTGCTTAAAAGCCAGTCAAATCCGATTCTAGGGGGTCGTGCTCATCTCTATTTTCAAGCTGAAGAGCCAGCACTGTCCAAAGACTTCTCTGTGGTCATGTGGCCGACATGACTAAATGCCAACACACACAGAATGTTGTTACTTTCCCACCAAAGCGGTACCTATTTAGCTACTTGCAATTTCTTGCTTTTGAACTGCTAGGTTGGCAGGAGCTGAGACCAGAGACAGGAGCTCACTCCATCATGTGGCACTCGGGTCTCGAACTGCCGAACTACCAATCTTCCGGTCTACAGTTCAGCATCTTAACCTCTGAGCCACCGCGCCCCCTTTCTTCATTTCTAACATTCCCTTAAATGCATTCCCAGTCAGTCTTATCCTTGGTTAGCCTGCATGATATTATCAAAACTTGGTCAGCTGCTGCACTTCTAGATGCCAGCCCTGCTTCCTTCCTATCAGTTTGTCCTTGTCCACCACCATTTCCCAATTCTCTTTTGGGTCTAAGAAAGCTTCTGGCAGTCTGTTGACAATACTGAGCTAGATGGGTGAATAGTGTTCTCCTCATCAGAACGGAGCTTCGTGTGTTCACATATGTATATGAATGAATGTATACATTTTGGAAATGCATCACACCTAAGAAAATGCCGTCTCTGATAACCCAAATCAGCCAATTAAAAAAAATCAGAAGTGGCAATTTGTCAGTTATTCATCCCTTCACTATATTTGTATTATGTCCTCCTAAGGTACAATGGTAGCTGATTTCCCCTGTGTACCATCATCACGTAGACAAATCCCAGAGGATATGGCAATTAAGAAAGTAAGAATCCCAGTTTAGAAGAGCTAAGCCACATGGGCTGCAGCTTTTCTACATTCTACCCTCTAGACTTGATAACAAATATCAATTCTAGTAAATACAGCAGTTTTGTGAGATTGAGTTGTGGAGCTTTATGGGAAAACGAGATCAACAGGCATGAGTCAATTCTATTTAAAAGACTCCTCGGAGGCCTCTGAAGGATAATACCTTTATCGTGTTTCTTTCCCTACAGCATTGCAGAAATGACTGTGAGATTACAATCTCAACAATGTAATGAGAAGGGGTTAAGTCTGTACTGTTTCCCATTTCATTACACTCCATTTAAATCTGTTTCATAGGAACTGAAGAATCTGGGGTGAAATCATTGCCCCATTTAAGTCAGTTGGTATTTTGAGATAGAAATCAATACACTAGGGGGCTTTTAGCCTTGCCATTGTACAATGTTTTTTTTTCTTAATTTTATTTCAGGAAAAAAGATGTGAAGTTTAGTTCAGTTGTATTGGATTAATATTAAACCTGAGTGGTTAATTTCTAGTAAATTATTTTACCTGTGTGACAGTGGACAAAAGGGCATGGCACAGTCCTAACTGTCTTTGGAGGGCTGAAATTCAAGAAAAAATAGTAACCATCCTCAGCCATCTCATTGTATCCCCAGTGTTTGTTCAGTTAGTCAAAGATGGTTGTTTGTCATTCTGGTTCTTGTTTACTGTGGATTAGAAGAATCGGTGCATCAATTTCTCGATGGTTTGAGACCTTGCCTGCATTTGGTAAGAGCCGGTTATGTACAAATATGCTCTTTGTTGATGCTTTGTTCTTCTATATTACATTGTGAGCCATTTTACTCCACCTACTTTTGTTGGTGGTGTTTCCAATTTATTTGTCACTGATGCATTTAATAAAATTTTGCATTTTTTTTTGCCAAGTACAAATTATAATACAAACTTATCATGACAAGATGGTTCTGCAGAAGGATGCACAGGTATGGACCTCCTGCTTGCTGGTTTAAATTGGCAGTTTTCTAAAGAAAGTGTTTTAGAGACTTGCTCTTGGCACTTTCTGCTGCCAACTGGAACCCCTTGGAGGGCCCACTGACTGGGAAAGAACTGAGGCGGTAACATTAAGAGCTACGCTTACCAGTCGGAGCCCGGAGTCTACAAGCTGCATGTTTGCCTGTCTGTTTGTTTGCTTGGCTGCTCCATCAGCTGTCTGCTGGAGAGACAACACCCCAGTACCTGATGGACTGCTGCCTGCTGCAGAGACTCCTTGCCACAGTCTGAAGCTCTCTGGCTGCTCTCAGAGCCTCTTCGGGTTGCCTGTTCATGGGGCTTCTTGGAGCTGCTTCTTGGGGTTGCCTGGGGGCCTGCCTGCTCTCAGGGGATTGCTTGCTTATGGGGCCTCCTGGGGCTGCCCGGGAGACTGCCTGCTCATGGGGCCGTCTGTTACAGTGATACCTGCTGCAGCAACAATGACAGCTTTTCACAGCCCAGGGACACCTGCCTGTTCATGGGGCTTCTTGGGGCCAGAGACTCAGCTGTAGGTTGACTTCATCATCTCCTGGTGGCTGGGTGGACTTGGAGTTGTGGGGGAACTATGCCCTACTTGGGCAGAGTAGGTTTGTGTGGGCCAGTCTGAGCTCAGGTGGATGGCATGGGAGCCAGGCTGCTATCTTCCTTCAGCACTGAATGTGGAGGCTGCTGTGGAGTTTGTTGAGCTGAGCTGTGGGAGTGAAGTGGAGCTGTGCCGGGTGCTCCTAGCGTGGGAAAGACTTGGAGGGCACAGGGGGGTAGAGAGATCGGGCAATGCATGGTTGTTGTTTTTTTTTGTTTTTTTTTGCTGCCTGAGTGCCACAGCTGAAAATCTGGTCGTCTGCCCTGCTCTCATGGATGGAACTGACGAGCAAATGAAATGTCCATCAAGATCACTAATCAGACAGTCTGGGCCAGGAACAGCAAGAGACTGGCCCAGCTGTTAAGGAGAGAACTGCCTGACAGTGAGACCCCTTTTGGCCCTGAATCATCAATTCTAATTAGAGGGTTTCTAATTATATTATTTATTGTGAAGGTGCAATAATAAGAGGGTTTCTTATATTTAGAACATTGGGAAGGGTGGAAAGGAACAAGAGGAATGGTTAAATAGTTATAGAAATGTAGGACAGGTAGGAGAAAGAGTAGGGTTTTAATCTAATTAGTTTGCCACTAGATAAATTATACTAGTTGTGCTAGGTTGTTAAAGTGTGGATGACCGTATTAAATGTTGTGAGCACCTACTGTAAATGAACACTGTATGATGGGTGTGTGGATGGGAGAGAAGAACTCTGGCTGTGGCCAGTGCTAAGGGTGCCAGGCTGGGGATCCCAGTCAATGGAGGATTAGGGAGGTATGGCAGTGGGAGGAGGTCTTGGAATGGAAGGAGACAAGAGATGGTCATGTTTGGTCCCCTTCCAACTCCGTCCCATCCTGAGACACGTAGGTGGGAGGGCTAGGAAGTAATACTCCCCTTCATCACTGCTGTTGTTTAGTGCCAAGTCTATCAATAATAAGACTGTGCCACTGCACAGTTATATAACTGTGTAAACTGTCAACCTGATGTGTGTGACTGAAACCTGGACTTGGGAGGGCAAGGCACCCCCCCTCAGCTATTTTGGTCCTTCATCAGTCACAAACTATGGGGTGGGGGGAAGGGTGGCAATACCCATCCAGGAGGATTTCACTTTAAGGGCACTCCCTGTTCCAACAATCACTGGCATTGGCTGTGTTGGCCAGGTTTGGGACACTGAAGAGAGTTTGGCTGTCCATTTGGTGTATTGTTCGCCAAGCACACCAGGAGATGGTCTGCCAGGCCTGCTGGAGTGAGTAGCGGGCTGGATTTTGAAGACTGATAGTTCTTGGGGATTTCAGTGTCCATGCCAACTCTGCAGGCTGCAGACCTGGTGTCATCCATGGCAGCACTAGGACTTTCCCAGATTGTATCAGTCCCACATATCATCAGGCAGGCCACATGTAGACCTGTTTTTTTTTGCATGGGGACAAATATGGATCTGGTAGGCAAGGATAGAGTGATGTGGTCACATCACTTTGCCCTAAAGGCCTGAATGGATATTCCACCCACTTCTGTCTAGGGGATGAGTGGATTTATGCTCACCCAGAGAGGCTTATTGACCAATTGGATTCCAGAATGCTCTGTGGGATCTGATCCCCTCCAGTGACTCATTAGATGCACTGATAGAGGACTGGAATTCCCATCTCTCTGAAGCCATCGATGAGATTGCCCCCCAGTGCCCTCCCTGCTCCGGTGCTAAATTGCTCCCCTGGTACACAACAGAGCTCAGAGGGATGGAATGGGAGCTGAGTTGGCTAGAGTGAGTGTGGCAGTGAACTCGTGATGAAGAGGCAAAAACATCATATAGGACATTTATGAAAGCCTATGAGATGGCAGTGAAGGCTGCAGCCTCCATCGTTGCCATGAGTTCACGCTCAGCATAGTTATTTAGTGTAACTGGATCATTAACTTCTCTTACTGAGAAAAAAAACAAAATGTTAGGAAATTGGCTCTTAACTCTGAAGTTTTTGTAAACTTTTTTGCGGAAAAAGTCTTGTCTCTCTGCTGCAATCTCCCAGCCACAATTGATACAGTAAGTAAACTGGAGTCCCCTTGGCTGTCTTTGGATTCCATTCTTAAAACCTTCAACCAGCTTTCCCAAACCGATGTCAACAGGATTCTGGGTGCTGTTAGGCCAACCACATGCCTCCTAGATCCATATCCTTCGGGGCTGGTGAAGGCTGGTGGTGAGGGTATATGGGGCCCCGTGATAGACATTGTTAATCTATCCCTGGATTCAGGGCTCTACCTGGAGGGGTTGAAAGAGGCTGTGGTTGTTCCGCTCTTGAAAAAGCCAACTCTACCAGTCCAGCTAATTACTTCCCAGTCTCGAATCTTTCATTTCTGGGTAAGGCAACTGAAAGAGTGGTTGCCAAACAGCTCCAGAGTTTCCAGGATGAAACATCAGCAATGTACCCATTCCAGTCCAGTTTCTGCTACGGCCATGGGATGAAGATGGTGTTGGTTGCCCTCATGCATGACCTTCATAGTCAGCTGGATTGAGGCAGATTGGCACAGCTGATATTGTTAGATCTTACAACAGCATTCAACATGCTTGACCATGATCTCTTGATCCACTGCCTTGCTGACAAAGGAGTCCACAGGACAGTCTTGAAGTGGCTGATCTCATTTCTCCAAAGTCAGGGACAGAAGGTGGCACTGGGGGGGAGATGTCAACAAGACACCCACTAATATGTGGAGTGCCTCAGGAGGAAATCCTCTCCCCAATGCTGTTTAATGTCTATATGTGCCATCTCACCCAGCTGGTTTGGAGCACTGGGCTTGGGTGTCACCAATATGCCAATGTTACCTAGCTATATGTGCTGATGGGCAGCTGCCCAGACTCCACCCTGAAAAATTTGTCTGAGGGTTTGGAGACTGTAGTGGGATGGTTGAAACAAAGCAGTTTGAAGCTGAAATCAACTAAGATGGAGGTTCTGTGGCTGGGGGGGGGGGGGCTTGGGATTGTGGAGCCAACTCCCAGCCCTTGATGAGGTTCTTCTGATACTGGTACCTACTGTCAGGAGTCTGGGAGTGATCTTGGACTCTGCTTTGCCTATGGAGGTCCAGATCACCAATGTTGTCTGGTGGGCATTTTTCCAACAGCACCAAGTCAGATAATTGGCCCCTATCTGTCTTGCCCTGCCCTTGCTACAGTAATCTGTACAATTGTCACCTCCAGGCTGAATTACTGTAACTTGCTTTATGTAGGGCTACCCTTGAACCTGACCCAGAAGTTCCATCTGGTACAAAATGTTGGAGCATGGGTCCTTACAGGAACCCTACGGAGGGCATAAATACAACTAGTGCTGTGTGAATTGCATTGGTTGCTGGTGGAGCACCAGATCAGATTCAAGGTTTTGGTGCTTACCTTTAAAGCCCTAAATGCTTAGGGACCTACATTACCTTTGAGATCACCTCTCCTGGTATGACCCCTGAAGAACATTAAGATCAGGGGATAAGAACCTTCTGGTGGTCCCTAGCCCAAAAGATCTCTGGCTGGCCTCAACCAGGGCCAGAGCTTTTTCTGCCCTGGCCCCAGCCTGGTGGAACAGTCTGCTGAGTGACATCCATGCCCTGTTTGATCTATTAAAGTTTCACAGAGCATGTAAGGCAGAGATGTTCTGCCAGGCCTTTGGTTGAGGTCAGTGACAGTTCTTTATGTCTGCCTGGCACCCCACCCTCCCTCGATTGACTGCTAGCACTGCTATCTTCGTTTTGAAATATTTAAATGTTTCTGAACGTTTCAAATATTGTGTTTTTATGATTTTAACTTATTTTACACTGTAACAAACCAAATTGTTGTGAATCCACTGAGTCTTGCACAAGTGGGGGTGGTCAAAAATTGAAAGAAAAAAAGGAAGGAAGGAAGGAAGGAAGGAAGGAAGGAAGGAAGGAAGGTAGTTTACTGAATAAGATATACACCATTTATACCCAATTGACATAAACCAGCATTTAAAATGTATTCGTTTTAATGGGGGAAAACTTGGTAAAGAAAAGCAAATGGTGTTAAAATAAAGCTGAAGAGAGAAACAAAACTGAACCCAGAATTTTCAAAGTAGATTAGCAGAAACAAGAAATTCAGTGGCATCCCTAATTAGGATCAGTTTCAGAAGGTAGCCATGTTGAACTGCAGCAGAATACTTAGATTCAAGTCCAGTAGCACCTTAGAGAGTGACAAGATTTTCAGAGTATAAGCACCCAAGAGTAAAGCTTTCCCCCATCAGACAAGCAGGAATGGAAATCTGAGTCCTTCCACCCCAGTCAGAAGGTGGGAGGGGTGCCACAAAGAATGAAGAAGTGAGGTGACTCATAAAAGCTCATACTCTACTATAAATTTTTGTTAGTCTTTAAGAGGCTACTGGACTCTTACTCTTTTCTACTACAAAGGATGCTTGTAAAGGATGGAAAGGCATGATGCATATCGCAATCAGCTTGATTAGAGCAGAGGTGAATGCTTGGGGGCAGAAAATTAGCATTTGTAGTGAGATAACTATTCTAATTCAGCCCTGGGGGGCCCACTGTTCTAAACCTCAAGTTCGGTGATCTCACACTTTAATCTCCCCAGGAATCCCCCTGTTTGAGCACAGAGACTCTTAGGTCAGCAATGGAATATCTTGGAAGATTAAAATGTTTTCCCACTGGTTCTTGAGTGTTGTGGTATTTAACGCTGAATCTTTGTCCATTTATTCCTCTGAGTAGGGACTGACCTGTTTGTCTGATATAGAGAGTTGAAGGGCATTGCTGATGTTTGATGGCATATATAATGCTGGAAGATGAACAAGTGAATGAATCTTAGATGGTATGGCAGGTATTGTTAGGTTTGGTTAATGTCAGAGTGGACATGGACACAGTGTTGGCATCTTGGTTTGTTGCAGGCCCTGGTCCCAGAGTCCACTCCATGTCCATGTTAGAAAGGGTATTGCTGTGGGTGAGCAGTTGTTTAGGATTAGGAGGCTGTCTGTGGGAAGAAAAGGTATGCCTCCCAATGCCCGTGAGAGGGGAGTATCATTGTCTAGCATAGGTTGTAAATCATTAAAGATGTGTTGAACAGGTTCAACTGACAGCTATATGTGATTAGTAGTGGAGTTCTGTTATTGTTTTGTTAGGGCCTGTCTTGTAGCAAGTTATCCCTTGTTATCATTGTGGCTTTGTTGGTCTGCTTTCTTACTATGTCAGGTGGGTATTGTAATTCCAAGAATGTCTGCTGTAGATCCTGCAGTTGAGAATCTCTGTCTAAGGGATGAAACAATGTTGGCTGTACCATAAAGGCCCAGTGAAACAGGAGCTGAGGAAGCACTGTTCTGGGTAGCCATGAAAATGTTAGCATATTGTGGTGTCATGTGGGCACCATGAGGTAGAACATGAGGTAGAAAGGAGTAATATATATTTATATATAATAAAAATAGCTATGTTAAAGTGTAGGGCTTGGAATAAGGAAACCAGTGTCTGATACCTTCCTCTGCAAAGAGACTTGCTGGCCCCAGACCATTCACTCTTTCTTGGTCCAACCTACCTCAGTAGATATTTGTGAGTGAAAAAATGGGACAACCAGATCCATGGATTCACATCCCTATTTGATATAAGGAATCACCTCAGTCATAAGCTTAGCCATGTTCTAGAATGAGGAACCGTGACTGGGTTGAGATTCACCTTAAATTTATGCCATATAGAGCTGTGACACCATACTAGAAAAAGCAGTAAGTGTTTTGGTCAAGTAGCTAATCCCTTGAAGAATGCATATTAGGGTCAAACTAGAAGTGATGTTTTGTAAAGAGCCAGGTTCGATTTCCGTCATGTACGGAACACTGCAGAAGCAGCAGCAAAAGGGAGAAATAACTTTCTCTTAGTGCTGTTTCATCTTGGGAAAATGGCACAAGGGGGAAGGCAGGAGCTCCTTCCATGCCACAGCTGAATCAGGCTCCCACCGATTTTTAAAATGACATTTCATGCAGCTACTGTATGGCTGTACTGAAAGTGAGTTGGGTCCAGACTTTTTTTAAGATGCCATATCTGGTTTGGCCCTTAGATTTGGCCCTTATTTGGGAATAAATATCTTAGGAACATTTCTAAGGGCAATTTACCAGGAGATTTGCTGTTTAATGTATCCTATGCCTTGTTCTAATTTCTGTGGTGATGCTATACCTTAGAATGCATTTTTTCCCTGTATTTTGGTGCTGTGTACTGTCAGGTTTTGATGTGATGGGAAATTCTGGCACTTCATAGAGTTCCAAATTTTGATTCTTCGTGGTACTTTCAAGGGCAGAATGGAAATCACACAAATTGAATTTTGGATGAGGTTATTTTAGCAGCTCACTGTAACTAATCTAATCAGTTTGATTCTCTTATTTAGAAACATGGTCCTTAAGGAGAAGTACCATTAATATGCCAACAGTGTTATATACAATAAAACTGTAATAAAAGTCGATATTGTTTTAGGAAGAACTGAACTCCCTTTCAATTGCCTTTTAAGGCAGAAATAATCATTCCGGCAATCAGATTATGCAATAAATTTAAGAAATACTTTGTATGACTTTGACAAAATATGAAATACATTTCCTACAGCAACAAATAGAAGCTGTAGAAACCATACCTCTGGGATTTTTAGACAGTCCCTGTCCTAACAGGAATGATCTTTAATTTACATTTAAAGTGCTCATCAAGGTAACAGGCAATGAAGTCAGAAGTGCATGTGTGCAATAATTTTCCTTTCTCTTGGATCAGTATTGAGGATAAAACCCTTGAAGGTCAAATAAAAAAATTCAAATGGCTTTATACTTTCACTTGAGACTGAAATGTAAGCCATTCAGAAAATGGAGTGGTACACTGTGACTGTCTTGGATTAGTTTGTAAAGTTACTATTCTTCAGCTTCTATTTTCTGCACACATGGTATCTTTCTTCACTGTATATGAAGAGCTCATTTTGGTTACTGGATAACTGATGGTTACATAACTGCCAGCCTAAGAGGTCAGGACCCAAAGATCCTCATGGAGGAGCATGTCTTGAAACTGTGTAAAGAAACTTCAGACATGCTGCTCAAAAAAAAATCTTCTTGGGTTTGGAGTTTCAAATTCTGATCTGGTGTCTGTTACAAGGGTTATACCAGAGGCCCAGGACTGCACTTCACAGAAAGTGGTGACATTATAAGTGGGTATTCCTGGACCATAATAAGAAGCACAAATGGGACCTAACAGAAAGGGAGAAGGTAAAAAACAGTTCTACAAAAGGGGAAAATCCTCAAGTTACACCAACAGAAACTATCAACTTTGGGTAGCATTATCCCCCTTCTGAAGTAAATACCTGTCGGGAGCAAAGAATGGAAGAGATGTAAAAAAAGCCAAGTGAACAAAGGAAAGGGGGTGTTGGAGAATCTAGTTTCCCCTGATATTTAGACTTCAGTCAAATTGATTAAGTCTGGTGCTCAGGACAGATGCTCTGTCCACTCAGGTTCTAAATCAGGTTCTAAATCTAAGGCCAAATGCCATGCTTGCTCACCTTCTAGACTTCTACTGTTTATTGGATGACCCATCCCATTGATTGTATTGACTTACTCTGTGTAATCCCCCTTAAGTCCCACTGAGAAAGGCAGCTTATAAAAAACAAATACCCCCCTTTCCCATTCATTCCTGGCATTCCTGGCAGTCTCTCCTTTCCTGGGGTATTCTTCGCAAGGGAAGGAGAGACTGCCAGGAAGGGATTTATTGTAGCTAAGCAGGAGCCCTCTTATAATTCTCTTTGTAAATGACACTTGACACGAAGTAAAGTTCAAACAGGAATGTTGATTTTATTGAACAGGCATACTTGGGTTAGGAACAGGGCAGGGAATGAGAAACTAAGGCAAATTTTGTTTTATACAAATTATAATATTTTGAACAGGCAACAGAATATAGTTGAAGCTTATCTTCTTAGAGACTCAGTTCTTAAATATGAGAGGTTTGTTTGTCTTGGAGATTTCTTTCAGCAACAAAGTTTCATAATAAAGTTTTATGTAACTATCTTAGTTTTGTGGAAGTTAATACTTCCTTCCTATATTTAAATACCTCCCTTGTGAGATTACAGCTTTTCCTTTGACTCCTGAGGAGTCCAAAACTGTTTCCCTTTTCATGCAAACCATGGATCCCTTCTGAGTTGGACCCACTGAATTACTGGGTAAGAAATACTCTTTCTAGGAGCAATAATAATTTTTCATTTGGCTAAACTGGCAGTTTCAACCTACTGTCCAGTCTCTTCTGTCAAACCTAAACCTCAGTTCTGGAGACTGTGAATAAATGGAATTCATTTGGGGCTGACAGCTATTAAGTTTTAATTTATGAACTTTTCCTCAAATGTGATGGTACATAGTAAGAGCAAGGAGTTGTGTCCCTTCACTTCCTAAATGAACTTGTCTGTTTCCCTTAGACCGACATATACACTCATCCTGACTGGCTACTGCCAAGCCAAAGTCCAAATGATGTCTCCCTCTAACAAGACTGACAAGACTTTTGAAAACTCTCCTCAGCTGGCACTGACCAAACAGAGAGAAGGGCGGGGTCATGAATGCAGCAAGCTGTCAATCCAACTGTGCTTTACAGTGAGGCATTAACCCCTAATCTCCCAGCTCTCTGAATTTGATGCACTAAGTATCCTGGTTTTGGAGGTCAGTTCTTCACAGTATCGATAGAAATCCGTTGGAAAACTTGACTGATGACTAAAAATGGAGGCCCATAGTGCCCATTTACAAGAAAGGCAACAGAAGGAACCCGAACAACTATAGACCAATATATCTCTTAAGTATATTAAGCAAGCTGTACACCAACCAACTTGGTCCCTATCAGCTAAAAGTTTATCCAACGGATTTCTATCTAAATATATTAGACCTGTGTGAGTGGACTGAGCATAATAAGATCCTTGGAGAAGAACAGGCTGGGTTTAGAACAGGCGGCTCTACCTTGGATCACTGTGTGGTTCTAGATCATCTTATTATGAAATACTCAATTAACAAGTCCTCTCCCCTGTACGCAGCCTTTATAGATTTCAAATCGGCTTTTGACCTTTTGTGGGCTAAGTTGAGGGACATGGGCATTGATGGGAGACTTTTGGTTCTAATGAAGGCCTTATATGGGAACACTAAAATCTGGGTCAGGACAGATCTTCAAGGACATCTTACGGAAACCATAAAGGCCTGCAAAGTGTTAAGCAGGGCTGTATTTTGGCACCCTTTTTATTTAACCTTTTATAAATGATTTGTGGGAACATCTGAATTGCCCTGAAGTGCATGCCCCCAAAATTGCAGAGAAACATATTCCCATTCTATTGTATGCGGATGATGCTGAGTTAATATCCAGGACTCCCGTTGGGTTTAAGTGAACTATGCAAATTTTAGATCGGTATTGTCAGTCTAACCATGTGAAAATTAACTATCAGAAATCAAAGGTTCTAGTGTTTGCTAATAGTCCAAAAGTACATCAGTGGAAAATTAATTCAGTAGATATTGAGCATGTTTGCTGCTTTAAATATTTAGGAATAGTTTTCTAATCCTCAGATTCCAGGAAAGCACACTTGGATTATATTGCTACAAGTGCAACTACAAGAGCAGGCGTAATTGAGAAATTTTATTGGAACCTGGGAGGTCGGAAAGCAATGGCAGCAGCTAAGATTTTTAAGGCCAAACCTTTTGCCTAATTATTGTACAGGGCTCCTTTGAATATATCCCCCCACCAATCTCATTGGCAGGCTTTAGAAACAGTTCAATCCAAGTTTATAAGACATATTTCACAAGTCCCTCCTGGTGTCTCTAATTCTTTAATCCACCTGGAAACTGGCATGGTTATTTTAAAGGCCCATCTATGGATTGTTTATTTTGTATTGGCTCAAATTAGTGTCTAAGTCCACTGGTTTGGCAAGCTTAATTCTGAGGGACTCCACTACACCATTTTGGGCTAAAGAAACAGAGCTCAAAATGGGCTTTTATGGTCTCTCTAAACAGTTTTTGACGCAGATAGACTATAGTTCCATCAAACTGTTTTTAAAACAAAGAATTTTGGATATTGAGAGATAGCATGATCGATCACAGATTAAATGCTATCTTTCAGGCATGGAGAAATTAAATCAAGTTGTAATGATGCCCAGGGGCGTAGACTTTTTAAATCCGGGGGGGGTCGGGGGCGCGCGTGCACACAGGACCATGTCCCTGCCGCTCCCCCCCCCCCGGGGAGGCAGACTCAAGGGGCGCAGTCTCGGGGGTGGCAGCCAGCTGGCCGGCTGACTGCCGCGCGAGTGGGACCATGTCCCCGCCGCTCCCCCCCCGCCCCGCACCAGGGAGGCAGACTCGCGGGGCGCAGTCTCCTCGGGGTGCAGTCTCGGCGGCGGCAGCCAGCTGGCCAGCTGACTGCCCCCCACGCGAGCGGGACCATGTCCCCGCCTCCTCTCTCCCCCCGCCCCAGGGAGGCAGGAGGGCAGGCCGGGGGTGGGGGGGGAAGGAGAGGCGGCGAGGGCCGACTGGCCACCGGCGGGCGGGGAGGCAAGCAGAGGCTGGGCTGGGCGAGCGGGTCCCGAGGCCGCGGGGTGGGGGGAGTGACTGGGTGGGAGCAGCCAGCTCGAGAAAAGACCCCCCCAGGGGGCGGAGGAGCGCGGTGGGGAACCCACTGGCTGGCCCTTGCCTTGCCTCGGGAGGAGGCCGGCGGTTTGAGCCCTTGGGTGGGTCAGAGGTCTGTCTCTCCTCCCTCCGAGAGTGAGCGTGACAGACAGAGCGAGGGGAAGCCCTGAAGAAGAGCCGGAGCCTCCAGGCCGGAGCGCTGTCCGGGAAAGCTCCTCCCCCCGGCCGGCCCCAAATCCGAGTGAGAGTCCCAGCGGGGGGGCACCGCACACCTCCCAAGCAAACAGCATTGGTGGGGGGGAGAGGAGGAGGAGGGGGGGCACTTGACTTACTTGACTTCTGTCTCATTCGGGCTTCATCCCGCCCTCCCCCGCCAGCAGCAGGGCTCCCGGGCGGCTCCCGGCAGATGATGACGTGCCTGCAAGGGTGCACGGGGACTCCCTCGACAGCCCCTCCCGGGCCGGCCCCAGATTGGGCTCGTCTGTGGCGCTGGCAGGCAGGCGCTCCTGGCCTCCCTGGGTCTCCTCCAGCCCCCAACCATCATCGTCATCCCGTGGGCGCCCTCGGCCTCTGCCTGCCGCCGCTGCCCCCCCCCGCCCCCGCCCGGGCAGGCCTACCGGTGAACTTCCAGTGGACGGTGAAGGCGAAGGTGGGCTGGCCCCTCCGGTTGGGGTAGCGCGGGTGCTGCATTTTGCTGGGGGGGGGCTGAGCCCCCCCCGGGAAATTTCGGGGGAGGCTTGAGCCCTCAAGCCCCCCCGTAGTTGACGCCCATGATGATGCCATACCTTCAGAATCTTGATAAAACTGACTATAGAAGAACATTTATTCTTATGAGAGTGGATATGCTACCCTCAGCGGTTATAGAGGGCAGATACAAAAAGTGTCCATATGATGAAAGACTGTGTATCTGCAGGGAGAGTAAGATCAAGACAAGGGAACTTGTACTATCCAAGTGTAAACTTTATCTATATATTCAAACGGTCTATATATCGCCGATTTGTAGCCAGTTCCCAGGGACGGAGCCCAGATTTTATTTAGATAAACTTTTAGCTGATAGGGACCAAGAAATTTCTTTAAAAGTGGCAACATTAAATATTCAAGCTATAAGACTCGAGGAAGCTGCTAAACAAAAATATCTAAACATTTTACTGATTTTAGGTCTAAAATTTTAGATTTGGTATTGGAATTTGTATATCCAAGTTTTAAGCTGTGTCTGCTTTGAATTGAATATTTTGATATTACATTTTGGTTATATTTGGATGTATTATAGATTAGTTATGAAATATTGTTATTTGTTGGGTTTTTGACCATAATTAAGAAAATTGAATTGAATGAAGGCAAAGGAACTTTAGGGTGATCTTATGGAAATCCCACTTTCTGGCATACTTCACAAGTGCCACAATAGGTCTGCCCACTCTTAGCTATGTCAGGCCAGTCGGACTGAGTGATTTTAGCCAAAGACTTTTTTATGCCCAGGAGGCCAGCAAAAGTTATATTGTACAACATCTTAAGAATCTCCTTTCTATATCTTTGGGGAACAACAAACTGACAAACTGGCTCAGTTCCCTCTGGGTGATTCATAGACTACTCTCTGTACAATAGTCCATCACACCAAACAAATCTAGCAGTCAGGTTTTAATTTAACTATGGTGGTGCAGCATCAATTTGCAAATTACACTCCTTTAAGATCTCAAAAGGTTTAAGCCTACCACTGCATCCCTCCACCCTCCCTTCTTAGCTGGCACTTCCCTGGGAGGCTTGTTCACTTAAAAATCCACTTTCTCTGCTACAGCTAACTCATGCTTGCTGCAGATGATCACTGTCTGCTGAGCCAGGCTCCCAACACTATCCATGCAATGGGCCTGCCTGTGCAGCAGGTCCCTTCCAATCAAGAACTCTCTGTCCATGTTAGAATAAACCAGCACAGGCAGTTCACCTTCCCAGTTGCCAAACTTCACTTGCATTAGGGCCATGGGTTGACTGGCGATTCCGGCATTGTAGGTCTGAATGGACATTTCTCCAACCCACTTAATTGGTTGCCTTAAAGTGCTTCTTGGCACTAAGCTGAAATCTGAGCCATTATCCACAGAGGCAGGCAGAAGTGTGTCATTCTCCACAACAACACTGTCCCCCTGGAGCTCCTCCAACCAAGGCTTCTGTGCCACCAGAATGAACAACTTAAAGGGACTCAGTTTTGCCATTCGGCCTTCTGGCCGCACCTCCCTAGAGTCAGTATCAGATTGCTCTGGAGAAAGTGTAATCAGTTCGGCTCTCCACTTTTGCATTTGATCTGCTTGAGGCCATTAAATGTGAAACTGCTTGTTTCATTCAACAACAGCGACGAGAAATCACCACATCCCGATGGTCCTCCTCCTCTGACTCCCAGCACTCAGGCAGATCCTTAGAAGCACACTGTACTTTAGGCAAGCTGGCCCCTTTCTCCTTTTGCAGGGATTTCTTAGTCCCTTTTCACATGTCCCTTCTCATGGCAAAAGTAACACTCAGTCCTGGGAGTTGAGGTCACCACTGGCTTGCCTTGTTAAGAATGGGATTCTGCTGGCTGGAGTGATTTGGGAAGTTTGGGCAGCCACTCTGCTCTGGCCCTTTGGACCATCCCCCCTCCCTTCTCTCAGCCATCTATCTAAAGAATTTAGGGCTCTTGTTCCCATTATGTGGCTGGGGCGAGCTGGTCTACAAAAAGTGCCATATCGGTCAGAGAGATTGAATTGCAGGTTTGCACTAAGGCCCCAATATCTGGAGGCAAGGCTTGAAAAAACTGTTATTTATTCAGAATACCTGTCAGCTAAGCATGAGTGAAAACCTGTGCATCTTCAGCCTATGAGTTCAAGAGCTTACTCAAATAACTCATAAAACCCGCATGTGATTCTTTAGGCTTAGGGCTCAGCTTCCTAAATTGCAGCTACAGTTGATCTGACAATCCAAACCTCTGTCTGACTAGTTTCTTCAAATGCTGGTAATCCCTAGACCTGGCTGGTAACTCTCCCAAAAGGTCATTCAACTCACCATGCATGTGGGCACTGAGAATCCTCATATATTCCTGTTCTGGGACTCCAAGAAGATTCAAAGAGGTTAAAAAACAGCACTGAATCCTACCAACTTTGGAAGACATTAAATTTCTGCTTCTCCCAGTTTTCATCATGGTTACAAAACCATAAATCCATCTGCTATGTCTGTAGGTTCATGAACGACATAAAAATACCTTGCAAATCTTCAGGCTGATTTCCTCCTGTGGCACCTTCGTTTCCAACTTTGGTCTGCTGCACAGGGATGTCCACTCCTGCAGGTTTCCATGTTGGCTTCTCCTGGCCATGGCTCAGCAATGGAGCCTCAGGCTGACCTGAACTGACCCACATTTCTCACTCTTTGCTGTTTCTGCACTGGCCCCTGGAGTGTTGAAAGTCTGGAGATTCTCTGCCACCTTTGAAACCCACTAAATCATCAAAGCACTCATCTCATTCATCAGCATCTGATCCACTTGGGTGTCAGTAAATCAGCTTGTGCTGCACACCACCAGCTCAGCTCCCAGATGAAGCTCTTCTTCCATGTCACGCCACAAATACTTGCAGACTGGAGCCTTCATCTTCCATGTACCATTACTGTTTGTGGCACCAGTTTGCATCTTTGAATCATGACCAAGAGTAATCTCCAGCGCATGAAAATGGTAATGCCCCTGCTGCTGCCATCTTTCCTGGCCTCTCCATTCTGACTAACCAAAATAACAACCATGTTACTCAACCTAGAGAGTGCACTGCCAACAGGTTTACTTGTGCACAAAGGCCTCAGTCCCCTTAAACTACCACCATGATAGAAACCCAAGCCTGGGTCCCCCTGGGTTATTGCTCCTTGTCCCTTGAGCAATACACAGCCATGTGGGTCCCCAAGGTTAAATGCACACAAATAAAGCAGACCTTTAAAATATATAAAAAGTTTGTCATAGGATGAAAAAGATTTCACTAGGCAGTACAATCTCTATAGTTTAGCAACAGATAAAATGATGAAGCCGACTGTTCTATCTAATACACTGAATACCTAGCATTAGATGGAAACTCTTCTTGCAGCATAAAATCCAAGCAGTAGCATAAAAGCATTCTACACATTGCAATCCATCATGATGAAGCATAACACATCAAAGCATACTGGAATGGCTTGAGCATAGAATTAGCATAGCTTCCCTTTTTGTTCCCTGGCACCATGCATTCTCTCAGATCCAGTCAGGAATCTCTCTTGATGGAACTTTCCCGAAGATGTTAACATCTGCTTCTAATTCCCCCCTCCCACCTGGTCATACAACTGAGCACAGGTTCTCACAATTAACCAATTACCACATTTTTGAGTCCAGCCTTGAAAGAGAAAAGGATGCTATCTGCAGGAAGGGCCAAATCACAAGCACCTGCAAACTGGACTAGGCCTTTAATAATCACATTAACCCTTGAGGGAAATTAGGGTGCTTTGCCTCACACTTGCATTGTGGCCTTACAGCAAACTGGAACTGGGTCAAGCCAGGAAGTGTTCAGTCAAGCTCCACATTCTAGATGACAGGGGAGGTGGAAGGATGAAGCACAGGAACACAGCAAATGAGTTGTGATTGTGATCATGCCTGGAACAGACAAACCTGTTCCATGAGGCCTTGGTGTCTGAATACAGCTTATTTTTTATGGCTGCCCAGGAGCTTAAGAACAGTTTCCCCAAGGAAGTATATCAGAGCACAAACCTGAGTGCTTTTATAGGGGATTGCAACGCTCATGTTTTCAGGTGGGATTTTAGGATCTGATTATATTTATACAATTTCATATTTATTTTTAACTTTATTTTGAAATATTGCTATGAGCCACCTAGAATGCAGAAGATTGGATAAAAATATTTCAAGTAGTTAATGGATAAATGTGTCTTCATTTCTTAATTATATGTAGTGTAACAGTCTTTGTTTATATTTTAGTGACTCCAGAGATTGTAAATTATTTCTTTTATGTGTCCATAATTAACTTCTAACAAGGGTCCATTCACTTTCCAAGTGTGACAGAAGTCAAGCAAAGAAAGTGTGCTTTCTTTCCTCTGTTAGCTGTTCTGTTTTATGGGAAACTGAAAGAGGGGTAATAAATACTGGATTTCTTTAACTTAGTGGAACAGTATGTACTTCTAAGTTAGAAATGAAGGAGGACAGCCAGTTTAGCGTAGTGGTTAGAATGCCTCAAGTATCTTGGGAACTTGAATCCCCAGTCTGCCCTGAACCGCAGTGAACAGCTTTGGGCCACTCATTGTCTCTCAGCTTAAGGTCAAATCTACATCTGACTTTCCCACTGGAATCATTCTAGTTTCAAAAAAAACCCATCTATACCTGTTTCTAGTTTCACACCATACTTGTTCTAGTTTAAAAATTACTGTTTACATTCGCTAATTGCCCTCCTGTGGTCAAGCTAGCATTTTACTGCTTTTAACAGTTCCTGTTGTTTAGTACTCTTCAGACCCAGGGAGTGAAATTTGAAACCAGCGTGAAATGAGTGTAGAAAAAGACAGCAGTCAAACTACTTCAGAGGGGAAGTATAAATTGGGCCCAAATGATCCTGCAGTGTGGTTGTGTGCATACAGTGGGGAAGGGCATGTATGCTGCCCTGAGCTTCTTGGAGGAACCAAAGAATGGGGAAAAAACAGCTTCTGATTCACTGGTGCTGACCATAATTAAGTAGGAATAGTAAAAATTGCTACATTTATAGTTGTTTATGTGATTCATACCTGAAGAACCACCTACTCCCTTATGAACATACATGACCACTGTGGAAACTAAAAGAGACCTTGCTTCATATGCTCCCAACCTTGTAAAATTAGACCACTGGCAACTCAGGAGAGGGCCTTCTTGTTAATAACACCAAAACTCTGGAACACTCTTCCCAGGGAGATTAATCTGTACCCTTCTGTTGCCATTTTCTGCCAGTAGGTGAAGGTTTTTTGTTTGGTTTGGCTTTCCTTTAGTGATCACACCTTCCAGCCAGTGTTTAAAATTGTTGTTTTGTTTTGTATGTATTTTAGCTCCAGCTTTAACTGTTTTAAAGATTTTGGAGTCATTTTAATAGTTTTAGAGTGTAATTTTATTGTGCATGTTTTAATTTGTTAGCCAGCTTGGCGCCCTTGTGAGGGCAAAAAGGCAGGTTGTAAATTTTGTAAAATAAAATAAGTACATATCCATGGAGGCACAAATTAGTCAACAGTTGCTTCTTATGTAGATTCAGTGAGCTAGCCAGAAATATAAGTCGCCCTAATGTGTGGGTTGCATGTGGTCTGGACCATGGAGCAGAACAATGCCTGCTGCTGCCCTGTTAGCACCCAGCTGGGCTCTCTGGTTTGTGAGTGATTCACATTACATTTACATTCCTCAGGGACTGTCATTCATAGGTAGAATTGCAATAGAAAAGATGGATGAATTTGCAACATGGCTGGAATAATAAACCAATATACAATAACAAATGTATTCAGACATGGATTTATTCCTTTTCCAAATATGAAGGGGAAATGATAAGTTTAGAAACATAAGCTTTATAGATAAAAACATGTGGCTCCATAGGTTTTCCCTAGTAGTGAAAGTTGTCCATGAGTTCATAGCCCTTGATACCCAGTTTGGGCACGATTGCATTTTGACTGGAGAGAACCACATGACAGTGAAGCTGATTAGGTGCCCACAAGCAAACTGGTAGTTGGCAAGGATGAAATGGGATAACCCTCTCCAGTATATGCCAACTTCATATCTTTGTGAGAAGGTGGTAGCCTGCATGGTGTATTGGTCAGAATGTTAGACAAGGATTAGGGACACTGATTTGAACGCCATGGAAGCTTGCTTGTGGGTGACTTTGGGCCAGTCACTCAGTCTCAGCCTAATTTACCTTGCAGGGTTGCTGTGAAAATGAAATGGAATAGAGTAGAATATATAAGTTGTTTGGGGCAGCTGCTTTGGGCTCCCATTGGAAGGAATGTGAAGTATAAATAAAGTAAATAAATACAATAAATAAATAAATATTGTAATTAACAAATAACCATTTTTGCTTTTTATAAGGTATATTTTATGTTCTTCTTTGGGGCTAATACATAATGTAAATTAAAATACTTGGACTAGAAAACATTTTAAAATATTGAGGTGTTTGGACCTAGGAGAAAAGCACTTATTCTCAAAAGACCAGAGATTCTATCCATAATGTGCAAAACAGGAGACACTGATTGCATCCCCAGCTCTGTGGTTACAGAGCTCTGGATTCTTTTGAATGTTACTAAAACATGCTGTTCTTTACTATTTTTTTCCCTGTTGAATGCATTTGATATTTTCCATTCTTACGAAAGTGTGGCAAAGATAAATTATCCGAAATGAACAGATAGGACAACGAGCTGAACCTAAATAGATTTTTTTAAAGAAACCTTATGCAAATTGCATTCTTGGCTGTATATCTATTTTTGTGTTATCCTTAAGTAGCAAGAAACAAGGCAGTTATTGATTATTATAGCTCAGACTGTCTGAATTCACATTTCACGGCATCTGCCTTAATTGTGCAATATGTAAAATATGATTTAGAAACAGGGCAATTCACAAAAGATGGCATTCTGCCAGGCATAGGGATATCCATGCTGACAATCTTCAGGAAGTCACTACAAGAAACTGCAAGAGTATATGAAAAATATACTTGGGCAGATATCTTCAACTTTCTCAAAGCTGTGTCTTATCCTGTTTTTCTAGATGAATCTCTCAACATGATTTTGTTTTCAAAATCAAAGTTATCTGAAATGCAAGGATCACACAGAAAATCATGACTGTCTCAGTGGAAGGTTTGAAGTCTTTCTCTTTGTGAGGTTGTAAACATTTCGTTTTTGGGGTATCTAACAATACAAACCTATCAAATCCAATATAAGCCCACTGGATTTAGACTAAAGTAACTCTGTAGAAGATTGCACTGTGAGAAGATGAATACATTCTGTTCTATATTTTCTGACACTGTCATTGAGGAAGTCCATATTTTATTTGATGCATCTTATAGGAAAAGACAAGGTACTGCATTAAACATCGGGACACTATTATTTTGCAGGGCTTTCCACAATTCAGAATCTTTATATTAGTTCAGCTCCAAATGGGTCAACATGAGAGCATAAGAAATCCCTGACATTTATCTGTGACTGTGAGTGCTATTTTTCACATGTCTTCTGAAAACTTTTATAGGACTAGGCAAAGCTGAAGCAAGCAGAACCACATATAGCTTGTAAATAGGAGGATGAGCTTCATATTCCAAAGAATCCTGCAGATGATATCATAGCCTCTTACAGGACTAAGGGCAGAGGCCTTGGTTTACTTTTAGAATGTGTCTCCTAATCTTTCCCAATTACTGGTAGAAAAGAGTAAGAGTCCAGTAGCACCTGAAAGATTAACAAAATTTGTGGTAGAGTATGAGCTTTTGTGAATCACTGTTCTCACCTCTTCAGGTACGGCTAGAATGTGAGTCCATCTGTCCTATATTTTGGAAGGTGAAGTGATTTCAGATGCCAACTGACATTAGCAGGCAAATGACAATAGAAGGGGTGATTGGATTGGGTGTGATATGCAGAGAGGTGGTAGGCATGGAGAAATCATCATTGGTATGCCTATTCTCTCTCTACATATCACACCCAGTCCAATCACACCTTCTGTTGCCATATGCCTGCTAATGTAATTTGGTATCTGAAATCACTTCACTTTCCAATATATAGGAGAGATGGACTCACATTCTAGCTGTATCTGAAGAAGTGAGCAGTGACTCAAAAGCTCAAACCCACCACAGATTTTGTTAGTCTTTAAGGTGCTACTGGGCTCTTATTCATTTTTTACTGCTACAGACTAACACAACTACTCATCTTGATCTGTCTCCAAATGCTGGTGTAGAACAAGTTCCAATGGCAAGTGCAGTAAGGAAAAAACTCTTGCACTCCTACTACATTAGCAGTATTTCAAAATATTTTCTTCTGTTCCTTTGCCCTTTGCAATACATAACTAGTTAGTGGTTAGGTTAGGTGCTTGAATTTCCTCCTTGAAGTCTTCCAGTTCATAGTGCTTTCCCCCTCATTCCCTACAAATGAATGAGACATTCTACTTTTCATTTCATGGGGCAAATGAAAACAAAACACCCCCCCCCCCCCCGCACAGTTCTAGGGAGGTGAGTTGAGTCTCCCTTAGAAGGTGTATTTCATTACTACTTTGTTTTTGGGATTGTGCTACCCAGAACTGCCTCTGTATCCCACTGAGGCAGAATGGATATCATCTCCCTGTACCTACCATCATACTACTTTTTGTTATGGATTCCCACTTCTACCTTGTTTTCCTTTAATCAGCACCTTGTTCTTATTGCAGCCGGAACTCCAGCACATTTATGAGATTCTCCATGAAACAGAAACAAGTTATGGCACAGCAGAAATTTGGCAGCCTGCCATCTTCTCTGCCCATACCTTGCAATGTCCAGATGTATCTAGACCATTGTAATGCACTACACTTGAAGTTCCTTCCCCCTCTTAGTATTTAAAAATGCAGAAGGTACAAAGTTGTTAAAGAGGTGACATCACAGTTTCTGATTTTAAGCAGGTCTATATGTGCCACCTTTTCCCTTATCCTATCATTAAGGCAGCTCTGTTTCTCCTTGGTCCTCTTTTAAGAATCCCTTTGTCAGAATCTGCTGATTCAGACAAGGATTTCTGGGACTTCCTGCTATGCTTCCTATTGCTATGTGCTGTGTGTAACCTGTGCTTGCACCCTTTATGTATTCATGCCCCTTATGTATCCATGCTTCTTGCTTTTAGTTGCCCCTATGCCCACCATGTAACCACATCTTTGGCCAGGGTGACTGTATGCTATGTGACCCCAGGTTTATGGCTTTGACCAGGCCTGGTCTATGTAACTGTTTGCCCGGGAGAGTGACAACTTCAAAGCATGGGAACAATGGGCCTCTCACACTCCTGCCTCCGCATTCCATTCATCCTGGCTGGGAGGACAGAGACCAATTCTTATCAACGTGCGAAGGCCTTGAGGAAAGCATTTGTTATGTGAATATGGTTACATCTAAGGGTGTTTGGGAAGGGAAATTTACAGCTTAACACCTAACTTTCTTTCCTGTGGGAAGCAAATGGCCAAAGACCCCTTTTGCCCGCCGTTTTTCCCCTCTGGTGATTGGTTACCTATGGGCAATTCAAATTGTACTGAAGGGTATAATAGACCTGCTTCTATCATATGCATTATCTCTGACAATAATCCGAGAACCTGTACCAATGTAGAGATTGGAAATAAAGAACTGTGTTTCATCAACAAAGATCTGATCCTTGACTACTTTGAGCAGAAGTCTCACAGATTGTCAGAGATCTGTGACTGGGACTTGGCCGTTCCTGACCATGTCGGACGACGGTACTCTTCCCATCCCTACTACCGAAGACCAACCGGTGACCCCGGGGGACCAGGGTGCCGGTGGTGGAGGAGGAGGCGGGGAGCCCGAAGTGCCAGTGACTACGATTCAAGGGGCTCACTACATCCCGCGCCCACCTCCTCATCAGAGCGTGACCCCGAGGTACTCATGGAGCAACTTCGGTCGTGGGACCGTAGACTCCTGGGTGCACGATTGGAAGGGGGCACGGGTGTCGATCCAGGCAGATCACACCGATCGCGGGAAGCCGAGTTTCCTGGGAGACGAGCGAGAGACGACCTACGGAGGAGAGTGGCGTCCCCCGCCCCTGGAAGAAGAGAGAGTCGGACCGTACGGGCCCGATCCCTACGGGGAAGACCAAACCCAAGCCCTGGACCATATTATGGGAGATTTACGGTTCCAACTCACCACTGAATTGCGCGAGCTAGCCCTCGACCTGCAGTACCAGTTTCGAGACACCCTAACGGCTATGCAAGCAGCTCGCCCAGCCCCGGCAGGGGTAGGACCCCCAGGAGGGGGAGTCCCGCAGCCGGCGGTTCCCCCAGGAGGAGTCCCCGTGGGAGTTGTCCCGCCGCAAGTGCCGCCGCAGGTCCCGCCGCCCGTTCCCCGTTAGGTGCCCGCACCCGTACCTGTGCCGGCCCCAGTGCCGGCAGGGCCGATGGTTCACCTGGCCCCCGCTGATCCGTTGACGGCTACTTTCGATGGGGACCCCGAGAAGCTGTGGTTCTTCCTCCTAGAGATCGAGCGGTCCCTAGACACCTGGGGGCATCTCTACCCCACCGAGAGGGACCGGATTGGCTACATCGGGTCCAAGCTGAGGGACACTGCCAGCGACTGGTACGTGAGCCTGCACAACGCCCCCGGGCCTGAGTTACGCTCAGTGAACAACTTCATGTGGGCCCTCTGACACCACTACGAGGACCCCCTGGGAGAAGAAAAGGCCCGGAACCAACTGCGGAGGCTGACCCAAGGGCGCTCCTCGGTGAGGGACTACACCGACAAGTTCTGGCGCATCATGGCCAAGATTCGCAGCTGGACCCAAGACTTGTTAATAGAGAAGTACCGGGAGGGCCTGAGCCACGAGGTGTACGAGACGGTGCTGCGAGGGGGAAGACCGGGATCGCTGGCCGCCTGGATGAGAGCGGCAGCGGACGTAGAAGAATGCTTCACCCTCATCAAGATGGGAACTTCAGCGATGACCCAAGCCAAAGCGGCTCAGAAGGTGAAACCCAAGCCGAACCTGCAAGAGATCTGGGATGCCCGTTTCAAGCAGGGGCTCTGCATGAGATGCGGGGAAAGCGGCCACTTCGCCTCGACGTGCCCCCGGGGGGGGGAAAGTCCCAAAAACCTCCACCCCGGTAGCCGGGAGCACCCCGAGTAAAGGGAAGACCTTGTTCAAGCCCCGGGCACTACAGCTGGAAGGGGCCGTGAGCGAGCAAGGAGAGCTGGAGCTGACGGAAACACAGATGTCGGGAAACTCCAATGGCCTGCAGTGAGCGGCGCAGAACTGCAGGTCCCCATCCACGACGCGCCATCTCCGGTGAGCATCCCTGGCCCCTTACTGTATATGGTAGTGATTGTGATAGCCCCTGGGACCGGGACCCATGTCCGCGTCCGAGCCTTAATTGACTCAGGGTGTGCCCGGGACTTGATTAGCCCTCTGGTAGTGGAGGGGCTAGGACCTAAGGTCGCCCCGTTGGGGGAGCCACTCACTTTTACGCAAATGGACAGATCAGAAATGAGAGAGGCGTGTGTGGCAGAGACCGAGAGACTGATTGTGGGGACGGGGGAGCACTGGGAGAGGAGAGCTTTCGTCACCACCCTGAACACCCAGTTCCCCATGGTGTTGGGGAGTCCCTGGTTAAGCTCCCATGACCCCTATATCAAATGGAGTGAAGGGAAGATCTCCTGGGTGGATGAAAAGTGTCAAGACCATAAGTGGGACACGGGGTGGGGAGCGGGACCCCCGGCACCCCTCCAAGCGGCGGCGCTCACCCTGGTGCCCTCCGCAGTTCCCCGGGAGTATCAAGACTTAATGGGAGTGTTCAGTGAAACCGAAGCCGATGAACTACCCCCCCACAGACTGTCGGATTGTGCCATAGAGCTGATCCCGGGAGAGAAGCTGCTGAAGGGAAAGCTCTATTCCATGAGCCCTCCGGAGCGGGAGGAGCTAAGGAAATTCCTAGACAAGAATTTGGAGCGTGGGTTCATCCGCCCCGCTAAGTCCCCCTTCGCGGCCCCTGTTCTGTTCCGGAAAAAGAAAGATGGGGGGCTACGGTTGTGCACGGACTACAGAGGACTAAATGCAGTGTCCGCTTCCAATGCCTACCCCCTTCCCCTTATTAAAGACTTGTTAACGGAGGCGGCCAAGGGGAAAGTGTTTACTAAGTTGGATCTCCGAGACGCATATTTCCGGGTGCGCATCAGGGAGGGGGACGAATTTAAGACTGCATTTAACACACCATTGGGACAGTTCGAGTACCTGGTGATGCCGTTCGGCTTAAGTGGCGCGCCCGGGGTCTTTATGAGCTTAATAAATGAAGTGTTGCACAAGCATTTATTCAAGGGGGTGTTATGTTACTTAGATGATATCTTGATCTACTCTGCTGATAAGAAAGAACATGTGCAGTTGGTCCGGGAAGTGCTTTCAACCCTGTTAAAAAATCAGTTGTATGCAAAATTGTCTAAATGCGAATTCCATCGGGATTCGGTGGACTTCCTAGGGTACCGTATCTCTCAGAAAGGGCTAGAGATGGATCCTGCCAAGGTAGAGACCGTAGTGCAGTGGGAAGCCCCCCGAACGAGAAAACAGCTTCAGAATCTCTTGGGATTTTGTAACTTCTACCGCACCTTCATAAAAGACTTTGCTACAGTCACCCTCCCGCTAACTGAACTCCTAAAAACCAAGGGAAGGGGCCCGGAAGCGGGGAAGCCCGGGGAGAGAATAGCCTGGACCCGAGAGTGCAAAAGGGCATTCGAGACTCTTAAGACCCTTTTTACCTCAGAGCCCATCCTGGCTCACCCCGATGAGACCAAGGAATTTGTAGTTCATGTAGACGCGTCGGATGTGGCCATGGGGGGGGGGCATCCTACAGAAGGGGCCAGATGGGAAGCTGCACCCCCTCGCTTACATCTCAAAAAAGTTTAACGAGACAGAGAGGAATTGGTCAGTGTGGGACAAAGAAGCAGCAGCCATCCGACTGGCCCTCACCACTTGGCGGCATTGGCTGGAAGGAGCACAGACCCTTTTTGAAATTTGGACGGATCACAAAAATCTGGAGGCGTTGCGCACCCAAAGATCCCTAAATGCAAAACAGCACCGATGGGCCGATTTTTTTCTCAAAGTTCAACTTTGTGCTTAAACACTTCCCCGGGAAGGCCAATTCGTTAGCCAACGCACTATCCCGATTGCCCCAGCACGAGAGTCTAAAGGAAGAAGTGTTCGACTCCATGTTCTCCCCCCAGCAGCTGGGAGGAGCGGTGACCACCAGGAGTCAGAGTAAGCAGGCTGCGGCAGAGCCGTGGGGGAGCGATTGGGGGGGGGATTACTCCCCGGAAGAGGTTGAAGAGTTGAAAGACTTAGAAGACTGTTCCCTCCGGGAAAACAAATGCTGGTACCATGGGGACAAGCTAGTGGTACCCCGAAACAGAAGAAAAGACATATTGCTGACTTGTCATTCATCAAAATTGGCGGGGCATTTTGGGTTTTTTAAAACGCTTAATTTGGTTCAGAGACAGTTCTGGTGGCCGCACATGCGCAAGGATGTCTCGGACTTTGTAACTGCCTGCCAGACCTGTTTGATGTGCAAGAGAAGGGGGGGGAAGTTCCGGGACTATTGCACCCCCTGCCCACCCCCTCTCGCCCATGGGAAGCGATAGCCATGGTCTTCATCACCAACCTGCCACCCTCAAAAGGAAAAACTGTAATTTGGGTGGTGGTAGACATGTTTTCAAAGCAAGCCCACTTTACCCCCTTCAAACAGCTACCTACGGCAAAGGGGATGGCCAAGGCTTTCTTCAACCACGTGATAAAGCTGCACGCTTTCCCCAAACGCGTGGTATCCGATCGGGGCAGTCAGTTCGTTGCCAACTTCTGGCGGGAGCTTTTGACACTAATGGACATTGAACCAGCCCTAAGTTCAGGGTACCATCCAGAGACCGATGGACAGTCCGAACGAACGAATTAGATCCTGGAACAGTTCCTAAGGTGTTACACTAACTACCATCAGGACAATTGGGTGGAATTACTGCCATTTGCAGAGTACAGTTAGAACAATGCTATTCATTCGTCTACGGGCGTATCCCCCTTCATGGCGGTGGGCGGCTTTAAGGGAAAACCGCTGCCTACCATAGAGGATGCGCCAAACACTCCCCCCATGGACTTTAAGCGGTGGTGGGCAGCGTTGCAAGAATCATGGCCACTGATAGCTAAAACATTGGACAAGGCAAAAGAGGACTACAAGAAATATGCGGACCGTGGCAGAGCAGAGGGCTGGGACCTACAGCCAGGGACTCAGTCTACTTGTCCACAAAAAACATACATGGATTACAACCCAGTAGAAAATTGGGGTGGAAATATGTTGGCCCTTACAAAGTGTTGCGTAAAATTTCTGATGTGTCTTTTGAATTGGAGTTGCCCAAGTCACTGAGTTCTGTGCACCCTGTTTTTCATTTCAGCTTGCTGAAGAAGAATCCTGGGCTGAATGCTTGGCATCCAGTTCCTCCGACTCCTCCGACTCCTCCTCCACTGATGAAGGGGGAGGCACCCCATTTTGAAATTTCTGAAATCCTTGATTCTAAAATGCGTAGGGGCCATTTATTATACTTAGATGGGTAGACTTTGGCCCGGAACAAAATGAGTGGGTTCGTTCTGAAAATGTGCATGCCCCTAAGTTAGTGAAAGCTTTCCATAAAAGGTTCCCAGACAAACCTGGGTAGATTTATTTTCGGGGTGGCAGTGTGTCAGAATCTGCTGATTCAGACAAGGATTTCTGGGACTTCCTGCTATGCTTCCTATTGCTATGTGCTGTGTGTAACCTGTGCTTGCACCCTTTATGTATTCATGCCTCTTATGTATCCATGCTTCTTGCTTTTAGTTGCCCCTATGCCCACCATGTAACCACATCTTTGGCCAGGGTGACTGTATGCTATGTGACCCCAGGTTTATGGCTTTGACCAGGCCTGGTCTATGTAACTGTTTGCCCGGGAGAGTGACAACTTCAAAGCATGGGAACAATGGGCCTCTCACACTCCTGCCTCCACATTCCATTCATCCTGGCTGGGAGGACAGAGACCAATTCTTATCAACGTGCGAAGGCCTTGAGGAAAGCATTTGTTATGTGAATATGGTTACATCTAAGGGGTCTGGTTTGGGAAGGGAAATTTACAGCTTAACACCTAACTTTCTTTCCTGTGGGAAGCAAACGGCCAAAGACCCCTTTTGCCCGCCGTTTTTCCCCTCTGGTGATTGGTTACCTATGGGCAATTCAAATTGTACTGAAGGGTATAATAGACCTGCTTCTATCGTATGCATTATCTCTGACAATAATCCGAGAACCTGTACCAATGTAGAGATTGGAAATAAAGAACTGTGTTTCATCAACAAAGATCTGATCCTTGACTACTTTGAGCAGAAGTCTCACACCCTTCCTCTCTCCTTTCTCTCTTCAGTATAACTTTTTGCCCTCAGGGCTGTGGATGTGTCTATGTATGAAATCTTTTCAAATGAACCTGACACCAGAATTTAATATAGCATGTTGTTAAGATTTCATGTCTTGAAAATTGATAGACACAAATGTTGGATTCCCTTGCAAAATACAGCACTCCTTCAACAAATGTGATATTCCCATTTTAATTGGTTTTAAAACTGAAGTTGGTGAGAGTCTTTTTTAAAAAGCTGGTAATACTACCTCTCTGCAACTTGAGCTGAGCCAACAATATCCTCCTTTTCAAATATTGGATGGAGTGAGGGGTCTGTTGTAGACTGGGTTTCTAATAGATGTTTCATGTGTGGAAATTGGTAGCTGAAGCATTTCATGGCATGAAGATAAATAACATTACGTGGTAAATAGTATTCAATTAAGCCTCTGATAAAGGAACAGGGTTCCCTCCCTCTAGGCAGCTGGGAACCCAAATTGCACTGTCCTACAACCAGGATATGAACCAAGCTGGAATGAAAGGAGGGACTGGAATATGCACTGGTTAAATTTGCAGGGTAAACAGAACAATAAGAGATCCCTCCATTACAGTCAATGATACAGTAATGATTACAGTCCATGAAACATTACAGTCAATGATACAATGATACTGTAATCCCTCCATTACAGTCCATGATACAGTAATAAACATAACTGAATTATGTGTAGCCCTGTATTATGCTGACTCGTATTACTGCCTTGGAAGGAAAAACTTCTGATAATTTGAAACACAGTGTGTGGTCAGATGTGTATTTTAATCCACTGTTGCCCCACCTGTAATTGATCCAGAGTATTTTGGAACAGAGAATACTGATCAGACTCATCCCTTTAAGCACTCTTCAAAGCGCTTTTACCCTGTTCTTGAGCGATCAGATGCATGTCAGACCCAGCAGCCAAAGAATATTGCTTGGAGTGTGCTTCACATGAGTCCTTTTGAGTTGGCATTGCTAGCACTGGTTCTGCTGGGCTTGCAACCCCCCCCCCTTTCAGTTTCTATTGCAGAGATTCTCTGGTTTGACCTTAGTTCTGCTGGGGTTGCACTGCCACAGTGGCACTGATTCTGTTGGGCACATTGCATGAGTTCTGTTGGGCTTGCAGAAATGCCCTCCACCTTCACTTTCTGCTGCAGAGATTCTCAGGGACTTTGATCTGTTCTGCTTGGCTTGTATTGCCCTTGCTGCTTTTGTTTATGGCTAGTATTTTCCTTTATTGGAAACCAGGGGCGTTGAGTTTTAAAAATCCCGGGGGGGGCGGGAGCACTTTTGTGTGCGCGCGTGCGAAGCGCGCGCGCTAGCTGGGACTATGTCCCCGCCACCACCCCCCTCGTCCTGCAGGGGGGCTGGCCCTGGGGTTGCCGCAGGCGGTGCCCCACCACACCACCAGGAGTGCCGCCGAGCAGCAGCAGCAGAGCAGCGGCACGGGCCGCACCATGGAGGCGGGCGGCGGCTAGCAAGCAGCGGGCGAGCCGGGTATGGGGTGGGTGGATGCAGTGAGCTTGCTTCTCTCCTTCCTGGCCTTTTGGGGCACCGGCGGGAGGAGGGGTCAGGCTCGGGCCGGCTGCGGGCGAGGCGGGCCAGAAGGAGGAGTCTCTCAGTGTTGCCTTTTATTGTGCGCTCGCCTCGCTCTGCTCACCTCCGCTGCTAGCGGGCTCTGGAGAGAGGGGATTGGGGCGCATGGGGGCGGGGGGGGAAGAGACAGCCTTCCGCAGGGTTTGGCCCCGGAACCTGTTGGCTGTGGCCCCCAAGGAAGACCGCCGCCTCCTTCCCCTGGCCGGCCTCCAGCCTTCATCCCCAAGGCGAGGTATGAAGCCGGAGGTGGGGAAGGGGCTTCCTCCCATGTTGTGAGGTGCTCTGCTGGCATGGGCGCCAGACTGAACTGGGAGTGAGTCCCGATTGAAAGGCGGAGAGGAAGCGCAGAGCTCAGCCTCTCCTCACGGCGAGCCACTGGCGGGGGCTTTGGGCTCCTGGCCTTCTAGTGACCACTCCTGCTTCTGTCCCTTCCTCCGTCTGTCTACGGGTCAGCTGGCCCCAGGATGGACAGAGGGAGGGACGGAGTGGCCAGGCCGGGGGGGGGGAGACGGCGATGGCGGCCCTAGGAAGGGCCCGGGGAGGCGCAACGGAGGGCGCTCTGTTTTCCCGGGGGGGCTCAGTCCCCCCCGGGAAATTTCGGGGGGGGGCTCAAGCCCTCGAGCCCCCCCATAGTTGACGCCTATGTTGGAAACAATGGAGGATAGGGGCGCATTCTTTGGATGTGTGTGCATAACTCGGAGTCCATAAATCCAATCCTCCCTAAACTTGGAGGGCAGGTAGAGAAGAATCAGCCAGAGATCCCCTGCAAGTTTGGTGTCTCTAGTGTACCAGGGGGGCAGTTCTACTGCATCATGAACCTCACAAACCTCACCAGTTTGTTTAGCCCCTAAAAGTTCATGACGATTCATGAACAACAAACCAAACCAAACAGCATTTTCCCATTTCATGCCCACTCCAAAAAAGATTTTAAACAACAACAACTTAATTTTCAGTATTGTGTTTAGGGTTGCCAAGTCTGGACTGGAAAATACCTGGAGACTTTGGGGGTGGATGCAGGAGAGGGTGGGGTTTAGGGAAGGGAGGGGCCTCAGCATGGTACAATGCTATTGAGTCCACCTTTCAAAGCAGCCATTTTCTCCAGGGGAGCTGTTCTCTGCCAGCTGAAGATCAATTGTAAAAGCAGGAGATCCCCAGGCCCCACTTGGAGGCTGGCAACCTTAATTGTGTTTTAGGAAGCTGCTAATTATTTGTGCAGGGCTGTGTATATGCAGAGCTGTATAAGTACATTAAAACAACTTTTAATTAAAAGAAGTTACCATAAAACTTTTGCCAGATAAATTGTTCTCAGGTTATATCGGACTGTGTTTCCTATTTTCTTTATATAAACACCATATAAAGTAGCTGTAGGTGAACTTTAAGTTCAAAAATATCTTCCCTGCTTTGCTTTTTCAATTATTTCTCAAGATGAAACACGCTAGCTAAATATCATTAGCTGAAATGAAATTTTATTTTTGACATTCAGGAAAACAAGCTATCTAGTGGCCTGTAAAATCCATTTTACACCTTGATCTTAAAGTTATGCATCAAGTGGCTTGCACCCAGAGAGCTACATTAGCATCCTGTGCCAGCAAATCTGTTCTGCTATGCTTTTCTGTTCATTTCTATTGAATTTCTTTCATATGCAAAGCTGTCACAGTAATGATATCATCCATCTTCAGAACAATCCAGTGAGGCAGGCCAGTAATATTCCCATTGTACAGATGAGGAGCTGGAGCTTGCCTACCTAGAAAGTTTGTTTATTTATTTATTTAAATTTCTGTCCCGCCCTCCCCACCTTCCAGCAGGTTCAGGATGGCTAACAACATAATTTCAATAAAATTCCATAAAAACCATAAAATACAAACTTTAAAATACAGTGCATGATGGTGAGATTCATCATCCTTAACCAAGCAGCGGTCACAATCTTCTTCAGAGCCAGTTTGGTTCAGTTTGACTCTAGTCTGGGAGAATCGGGTTTGATTCCCCACTCCTCCACTTGCACCTGGCTGGATGACCTTGGGCAAGCCATAGCTCTGTACCAGCTGTTCCCTCAAGGACAGCTTGGGAAAGAGCTCTCTCAGCCCCACCTACCTCACAGGGTGTCTGTTGTGGGGAGGGGAAGGGAAAGGAGTTTGTAAGCTGCTCTGAGACTCCCTTGGGGAGTGGAGGGCGGGGTATAAATCCAATCTCTTCTTCTTCTTTTTCTTCTTCTTCTTCTTCTTCTTCTTCTGGTCATTAGTACTGATAGTCCATTGGTGGTTTCCAATGGTCGGGCCAGGGCTATAAGGCCGAGGCAGCCCCTACTTGAAAGCCTGGTGGAAGAGCTCCATCTTGCAGGCCTTGCGGAACTGTAAAAGGTCCCACAGGGTTCTGATGTTATCCGGGAGCTCATTCCACCAGGATGGGGTCGCTACTGAAAACATCCTGGCTCTCATTACCACCAATTGGGCCTCCTTGGCCCCTGGAAGAACCAAGTGGTTCTGGGAACCCGATCGTAGTGCTCGCTGGGGTACATACGGGGAGAGGCAGTCCCTTAGGTATCTAGGTCCCTGGCCATATAGGGCTTTATAGGTAAGCACCAGCACCTTGAACCGTATCCGGTATGCTATAGGCAGCCAGTACAGTGCTTTTAGGGCAGGCTGGATGTGTTCCCGCATGGGAAGACACATCATCAGCCTCGCCGCTGCATTCTGCACCAGCTGCAGCTTCCAGATTTGGGACAAGGGCAGCCCCATGTAGAGAGCATTACAGTAATCCAATCTTGTGGTCAAACAAGAATTAGAACCCATGTCCCATCACATCTAAATCCAACATTTTCTCCATCATATCACACCACATGCTCTAGGCTGTTGTATGTGGGAGTTGAATTGATTATGCATTTACCAAGCTTGTGATAAATGTCGATGGACATGTGAGGTAATCAAAAGCGGCATTTAAGTATATAGCCCAGTTTGATGGGATAATGGTGAATCAAGTCAGATTTCTCACTCAATCTCAGCCAATATGCCTCTTTACCACATGATTTTTGTCCATTCAGATCCTGTGATGCCTAGTGTAGCCTAGGCACCACCTCCTCCCTTTGTAATCCGTGGATAAACTGATTGAATTCAATCCGACATCTTTAATAGGAAATATGCATTTGTCCTTGTTCTTCTCTCTTTGTACTCTAAATGCTCTGGTACAATGCTGGGATTTGCCTTTCTACTCTGCAGTACTACCTGCTGGTATGCCAGCATATACAAATAAAGTGTTTCCTACTTCATACATGGAACAGTATGCACCATTTCTCTGTTCTCTGGGTTTTTAAAGTCTTCTTCTCATGGTCTAGCTCATTCTGGTACTGGAGAAAGAACAGCATGTGGTTTAAAAGCCAGAGTATAGTGGGATGAAATTTGAGCAAAAGTAACATTTTACTCCCTGTACTGATATACTCTGATTCATTTGAAAATACTCCAGCTTTCTGTAATAGGTGGGCTTATCTTCATTTTCCTGAGCATGTCAGTGGATAGACAGATGTATGATACCCCTATAGTATTTATATATGACCTACTTCCTAGCATAGCCAAATACCCTCTCCATGACCCCTGTTTGTGGGAATAATTACCTGTACAATAGGGATGTTTTCTCTTGCTGGAAGTTTGCCAAATCAATGCTGTGAGATCCTCAGTCCCCAATAATGTTGTCCTGATTGAATTGGGGAGAGAAAAAAAAACCCAGTTTCCTATTAAGGTCATTAGAAACAAACAAAAAATACACATAAAATATAGTATGTGTTTTTTTTTAAAAAACCCCTTATGTTCAACAAGAAAAAAACCAGAAAACCCCCCAAAAGTAATAAAGAAAACAAGGGGGGGGGGGGGAAGGAAGCAGAATTTATGAAGCCAATGAACTAGAACCAAAATTAAGGAAATGTAAATGCATGCTCCTAATTCACAACCCTGCTATGGATGCAGCATTTTATGGCTTCTTGCTTCCTTATTCTGTGATATCAGTGAACAAGGGATCATATACTGGAGGGCATTGGCCAGCTCATCTTAAAAAGGGGGAAATTCCCTCCCCCCCCCCCGACATCCTTTCCTTGGAAGTACTACATTTGCACTTTCAGAAAGAAGTATGAAAATTTCTGAATCCTTCTAATGGAAGGGGTCTTCTTCCAATTAAATATTCCTCTCTTAGTGGAATAGGATCAGTATTTTTAGTGATAGCTGAACTGGACTGAGTTAATTTGACAGTGCTTGCTGAAGTCTACAAATCAAATTGAAGTATTCTGCTATTTTCAAATAAATGCTGTTTTTTAATGCTTGCACTAATACTTTTCATTGTTTTCTTGTTTAGGCACGGACCTTGGAAGAATGTTTACGTGGTGGTCAATTGTTTCTTTTGTGGGATGCATTATACTAGGGGTGCAAGGATGGCCAGTGAAGGAAGGGTTTGACTTCAAACCTTACCAGCCTCTTATACGATTACGTCACAAGGTACTGTGTTTTTTTGTTTTGTTTTTTGCTGCTCCATTTGCTTTTTGAGTAGGGTTGCCTGGTCCAATTGTCACTTTGGTAGGGGAAGGACTTTCTGCAAGTGGGAAGGAGCATCACAACATGCATATGTAAACAGGAAGTAACATAGGCACATCAGTGACATTGGGAGGCGATGCTCTGGTTTTTGGTAGAATTGCTTCAAATTATAGAGTTTTACCCAAAAAACAGAGCGTCGCCTCCTCCCCCGAACATCTCCAATGGGCCTATATCACTTCCAGGTTTTGTAGGCATGTTGCAATGATTCCTGGATTCCTGCTGGTAAGAGGGGGTAATTGGGGATGGGGGAGAGGAATACCTGAAAGTGGGAGACCCCTGCCTGCACGGGGTAGTCTGGCAACCCTATTTTTAACTCACTAAAATTTTGAGTATTATTTTGATGAAGGTACTATTTGGACCTACACATTTTCCCACTGCATCTCTCTCTCTCTCTCTCTCTCTCTCTCTCTCTCTCTCTCTCTCTCCTTATATATATATATAAGGAACAACAGTTATAGAGTCTTGCAGGTTAAAAAGAACATGACTACAGAGCTCAAAGGCAAAGAATATGCTACAAACCATTACCATAGCTGAATTGTGTATATTAGGACTAGAAAAAAATGTCTTTAAAGAGTTGTAAAATATCCATGTGGTGTAGGAATACACTACATTTCTGGATGAAAAATTTCTGGGTAGGTCAAACTTAAAATTGTCTATAGATGCACCTTTTTAATGAAGGACTTGAGGGCCTGCCTGCTGGCTTCCTTTGTTACAGAAAGGACTAGAAATTATTAAATATTCAGGCTGGTGATTAGTGTGGAAATTCTCTAGGCTGAGCAGGAAAGTCATGAGATCATCCATAGTACGTATTACATAGGTGTAAACAAACACCCTTTTAGAAAGCAGTGTCCCCTGACTTATTTACATGATAATGTCTAGGCTAGCTACAATGCAGTGTAGTATGTGAGATGGCATAGCAAAGCCAAAGTACAAATTCTGTGAGCAGCTATATAGTTCCTCTGTGCAGAATGCCTTCTTTCTCTGCACTATAGCATCTAGAATTGATCACTTGCCATTGGCTAGGGTGTTGCCTAACATCAGGAATGCCTTGGATGTTTTAGTATATATGACTTGTAAGAGCTTACTCCCACTCAAAAGGGTACACTTTACCAATCCCCCACCCAAATGTACTGGTATCTGAAGAAGTGTGCTTGCACACAAAACCTTATACCTTGAATAAAACTTTGTTGGTCTTAGAGATCCCACTGGACTCAAGTTTTGTCCTGCTGCTTCAGACCAACACAGCTACTCACCGGAATCTAACTTTACCAGAAAGGTATGTTGGAACATTACATGTATCAGAATCACAGTAACAAGTGGAGGGAAAGCCACGTATTTGAAAACAGTGGAGTACACAAATGCACAAGGGCCCCAATTAACTTTGACTTCTATTTGCCATGGTCTTTCTTTTCTGACACCTAGTTCACCTCTATACATTATAGTGTTTGCCATGAAGACCTTCAATGAACAAATGAGAACTTATGTTTCCTACAGTGCACAGAGTTGTCCCTGAGAGGTCACACTGCAGAATCTTAAGAAATGCAGTACAGTAGAGAGTTGACAGTCCACTTCCCTTATCCACTATACCATTCTTAAAAGTCATATGATGATTTTTAAAAGTTAGCACATACTGACTCAGAAGGCTGAATTCTGTTCTATCTTATGTTTTTGATACACCAGGGGAATACAGACGAGAAGGATGGAATGCAGTTTTTCATATCAGATAGAATCACATCACCTGGAAATATGCTAAACCTAATTTTTGTTTTAACAAAGAAAATTCAGATACAGCTGACGTATTCCTTTTAAATTAAACATTTATATTTGGGTATTCCTTAAAACAGTCCAAGAAGCCAAACTGTTACTGGACTCCTTACAGACCTTCTCTCCCCTGCCCCTCTCCCCGAATTTCTGCCTCACAACAAAAATAGTTCTGATAAGCCATTTTCTCACTTTTCTTTCTTGTAATAGAACTTGAAAACTAGTTATGAAATCTCTTAAGGTTCTGTTGTTAGATATGGAAGGTATAGTTGCCAGGTCCTACCTGGCAGTCAGCAGGCAGCTCCTAGGTTCTTCCTGGGATCTTCTGCTGTACGTGTGAAGTGTGCAGGGCCTGATGACATTACCTGGAAGTTATGTCATTCTGTTACCAAAAAACCTCTATGGTTTTTTGCCTTCAAAGCCATAGAGTTTGCCCAAAAACTAGACCATCACACCCAATGTCAGCGACACACTGATATCACTTCTGGGTGATGTCATTGCATTGGGGACATTGCATGGCAATGTCCCTGTTTGGGGGTGGGATTCCCTCCACCAGCCAACTGGCCAGTGGTGGATCAGAGCCCCCAAAAGTGGGGGAACCCCCACTGAGACCTGCAGGCTAGGAATCCTAATGGAAGGTGTTAATTCACCTAACAAGAAAGATAAGTATACTAGACTTCTTAGGCATGAAAAGGTAGATATCATTTTAAAATAGGAAACATCTATAAAGCATCTAGATTTGAGTCAATGCTCATTTTGTCAGATATGAATGCTCCTTTCATCAGATCTCTGATGAAGGGAACATTGACTCTTGAAAGCCTGAAAATCTTGTCAGTCCCTAACGTGCTACTGGACTTGGATCTTTATATGTGTTTCCTATTAAAAAAAGATATCTACCTTTTCATGTCCCAGAATCTAGTTGTCATATTACAGACCAACATAGATACCCTCTGAAACATGTAAAGCATGGTGAAGAAAAATACTTGGACTATATATAAATAGGGACCACTTATTAGGCACCCTATATTTCTGTTTTCTGAAATTAAATTATGGGCTGAGATAATGTCCTGTGTAAAATCTCATCTAATCCCTGAACTGTAAAACATAATAGGATGAATGATGTATGCTGAGATTTTATGTAGGTAATTAACTCTATAATAGCTTATTTTGCTTCTGTATGGCCTATGGCCATAGTAAAGACTGACTACATAGTGTTAAATTGTGGAATCAGCAGTGTTGTATCTGTTTATATGCAGATGACATAACTTTATCATCAACTACACCAATGGAATCTGTTGGAGATTCCATATAAACATAATACGTTCTTTTGGTATAGCTCCTGGGTATAAAGTTAACTTGTCAAAATCTGAATGGATGGATTTTAATATGTCTGTGGTTAGTAAAAATGTATTGACAAAAATTGCTCCATTCCCTGGAAAAATTACCTGGTTAAATATCTGGAAATCTGCATTTATTAGGATTTAGGATATATAATCATGATATGCTACTGGGATCTGAACTGGTGGTGATAGCCCAGGAAACAGATCTAAGGGTTGTATTGAATAGCGTGCTGAAAATGTTGATCAAGTACGTGCCAGTTGTGAAAAGGGCAAATTTTGTGCTGGGGTTATCAGTAAAGAGAATAAAAGCAAAATTGCCAGGATAGTTCAGTTTCAGTTCAGTTTATTTGAGTTTAACAGTCCATAGGCCATACACTAAAGTTTGCCGCATCCACAATACAGCTTTTGTGGAGGCTCCTCAGAAGTAATCTTAATCTTGAAGTATCAGGAATGATCGAGTACTTCAGTAGCCATTTTCTAAGAAATCTCTTTGGCTGTTGCATACTTTGGACAGTAGAAAGTGGTATGGGACAATGAATCAACCACTGTCAAAGGACAGTCACAAAAGTGCTGGTCTGGAGGTGTCTTAAGGAAATAGCCTTTAATCTGGGCTGTTGGCAGTGCATTACAATGTGTGATCATATATGACCACCTCAATTTTGGAACCACCAGCATATTTAGGTAGGGATGCAAATCAAATTGGATAAAGTACCAAATTCCTACATGAAGTGGGGAGCATTTCCATGCAGTGTCTTTTTGGAGAGAGTCCCAGTCCTGTTTAAGCAGTTTCTCTATAAGTAATGCTCATCTTCTTTCCATTAGATTTCTTGATTTTTATAAACCCAGTTGGTTTATCAACATGTCCACAGTTCTATTCAGTTTTGACCACGGGCTGCTGATATGGTGAAAACTGGGAGATCTTTAAAAATTTAGCAGTCTGTACTTAAAACTGACTATGACTTTCCAGATCAATGTTGAAATATTTGGAAGGCCCAGTCCAAGATATGGCTGCGGATGCTATACATAATGGTAATGCAAGTATTTTGCAAAAGAAGGTTAGCTGAAGTTTATCAAATTGTTCTCTTGGGCCCAGGAACTAGATCTGGGAACCTACAGCATGCATGGTATCACAAGAACCTTGTATGCCTTCAGAAGTGCTGGCACATATTGAGCTCCTTGGATAAAGAAGAATTTCCTTAAAGACAGCAGAGCTAAGCTGATTTTCCACCTGAGATACTGAACCAAGATAAATTTGACTGGAACACAATTCCTAGGTATCTAAATTCATCAACCTGTTCTAATTCATAGGGGCCAATTTTACATCCTTCATTTGATTGTTTTGTTGACTTTGTAAACACCACGATCTTGGATTTGTTTTAGAATATCTCCAAAAGTTCACTATTGCAAAAGGCAACAAATGCTTTTATAGTGCGCTTTAGGCCAATCTGAGTTCTGGAGAGGAAGACAAGGTTGTCAGAATATAGCAAGGCAAGTACTGGGCAATTTCTATACTGCCAGTATGGTTAATGCCCTTGAATAGATCAATGGTGTAGCTTCATTTGAAATATTGCATATTTTTCTGATCATTGTGCCTCCAAAGGCTATTGTAGCACTGAAAACTGTGCAGGAAATGGCTACTCAAATTTCTTTGTTAGATGCATTAACATTCATGCAGTCTAGAACAGAAATTCATTGGTACAGCATTAGAAGAAAAGATAACTGGCCACAGAATCTAGGAATTCTCATGGTTCACTTCAAACACCACTGACGAAATGTATGTGACTACAAGGGGAGACATAAAGCGATGATCAAATCCTGTTAGATTTTTGCATGCTACTCTTGATTTTCCAGTTGTTGAAACACTGAAGGCATTTGTAAGGACATATTCACTTGGGAGAGTCTTTGAATTGCTGCTGGCTGGTTACAGATCATTGGATTGCTGCTGGCTGGTTACAGACTGCTACTCACCCCAGAAATAACTAGAAAGTACATTTGGCATTCTTCTGAATTTTCTGTTGATGCCACTTAAGATTTGCATGCAATGTGTGTTTTCCTTCAGTGAATCAGGCGTGTACTGTGAGAGTTCCAGATTTAAGGGAATGAGGTCAGAATTGCCTCTAATCGGAACATTGAGAAGCCATTGTTATTTTGTGCCACAAGCCACAAAGTATGTAAAGACCCTGGATATAAAAGAATATACATGTTAGAATTACTAGTAATCTTGATTCTTGTATTCTGAGAGGTGAATTACTAGTAATCTTGATTCTTGTATTCTGAGAGTTTTTTTTAAAAAAATCCTGGGATTAAATTCCTTGCACTTGTGCAAGAATGCACTTGTTAAATTCCCATATGGCATTGCCCCTCTGGTCATCAGTGAAAGGGGGAGAAAACATTTTCCTCTCCAAAACTGACTGGTCTGGCAGCGTGAGGCTGTAATATAGAATGTCCTACCCAGGGGTCCTTTCGTAGAAAAAGAGCTGCAGGAGTTCATTAGCATAACTCATTAGCATATGCCACATCCCTTGACATCACTGGAAGTGTGTCAGAAAGGGAATGTCAGTTTCAGCCCCATTATACCCTATGGGTCATTGAAATCAATGGCAAAAACTCATAGGGTATATGAGGGGCTGGAGGAAAGGGGATTTGAGGGAGAGGCTCCAAACTTGCAGGGTAGCTGCTGGGACCTCTCCTCGAAATACCCACCAAGTTTCAAGAAGACTGGACCAGGGGGTTTAATTCTATGGGCCCCCAAACAGGTTGTCCCATCCCCTCCATTGTTCTCTATGGTGGGAAAAAATGTTACCTTTTTTCCTACCATAGAGAACAATGGAGGGAATGGGGGCAACCTGTTTGGGGGCCTGTAGAATTGGACCCCGTGGTCCAATCTTCTTGAAACTTGGTGGGTATTTGGGGGAGAGGTCCCGGCAGCTACCCTGCAAGTTTGGAACCTCTTCCTCAAACCCTCTCCCCTCCAGTCGCTTCGGCGGCAATTTGGCAGCAGGCAGCAGATCAGAGAATCTGATTCAGCCCATGGCTGCCCTACTGGCCACTCCTGAGCTTTGCTCCACCTCGCTCTGGCCCCAACGGACCCCTGGTCCTACCACAAGTTCACTGTTGTGATTGGTGTCTCACAGGGCCTTCACTCCATACAGACCAGATTTTGTTTTGCAAGTAATTGTAAGAAACTATTATCATCTATATAGTATGGATATTTAGATAGAACAGATGGAGCTGAGTTCCTGCATGTGGTTGTGCTATGTGTGGTGTATAAAATGAACGTTTGTACATCGTAAATAGTGATGTATGTGTAGAGCTGCTATCCCAGTCTGTCCTCCTTTAGCTTAGAACAGGATCAATTTGTAATGCTCACCTTCAAAAGGATAACACCCAAATTCTTTTCTGACTCAGAAAAAAATCTAAACCAGAGAAGAATTTTTCCTTCTCTGTCCCCTACTTTGCTGCTGCTGCTGAAGTATTTATGATTTATTTTTACTTAAAAAAATATTAGCTGTCTTTTTCCCATGTGGAACTCAAGGTGGCTTACAACAATTATAAAAAAACAAATTAAAATATTAATAAAGCAACAATTATAAAAACACTAAATCAGTCAAATGCAGTCCTAAGCAAAACTGTATCCAACTGCTTCTTGAAGATTGACAGTGAGGGGGCCATGTCTACCTCCCTGGAGAGGTTTGTCCATAATTGTGGGGCTCCCACTGAAGAGGCCCTCTCTCATGTGCCCACTTTGATCACTGGGACATTCAGGAGGCCTCTCCTTGCAATGTTAATGTCCAGGCATATGGGAGAAGACAGTTCTTCAGAGACCCTGGTCCCAAGTTATGTAGGGCTTTAAAGGACAAAACCAATAGCTTGAACTGGGGTCAGGAGTGGACTGGTAGCCAGTGTAATTGCTGTAGTATTGAGGTCATATGCTGCTGGTAGTTGGCTCCAATCATGCAGTGGTGCTGGGTGGTAGTCGTCTAAGAAAAGGAAAGATTCCCTCCTTCAGTCTTCTCTTCCCATTTTCCCTAGGGTGCCTCAGTTACACAAAGCTTGTGAACATTGTTTTACTTTAGAATATGTTGTTTCCAGGATGCCCAATATATAATGTGAGGTATTCTGAGAACTAAATTTCTCAGAGTGCTGGGGAAGAGGAGAGAAGGATGGAGGAAAATTGAGAAAAGGTTCATTCCATTCAGCCAGCTGGCTATTTGGCCCACAAGCTGTGGCTGCCACCAATGCCTGCACTTTGGCTACAAGTAAATAGTGGCGGAGAGAACTCCATGAGATGTCCTATGAGATGTCCTTGCAATCACTATGCATTATCGCTTTTAGTCAGGATTGTACTCTGTCCCAGAGCAGACAAGTTAATTGACAAATTTAAATTCCATTGTATAAAGATTTTTTAAAAAATCAATTAGAAGTATAAATCTAGCCAATTTCAGCATGAAAGCAGTAATTCTGTGGTAGATTTACTGTGTTGACAAATTGGCACCCTTATCCTTCTGTTTAAATTAATGAGCTGTCCAACCTATCATAGTTAAAATTTTCACACACACACACACACACACACACACACACACACACACACACACACACTGCCGTATTGCAGATGAAGGAGAGTATATACTGCTTTGCCATATGACAGAACAGCATACTCTATGCAGTTGTCCTGAGGCAAAATAAAGCACCAAACAGGGAACAGTATTTAGTTAGAATGTGTGAAAGATGTTGCGTTCTTGTGAAGAAAGATAACTAAGCTTTGTGTGGTACTTCAGATTTAACTTTACCTTAAATATGTGCATTACTTTAAAAAAAAAAAAACCTTTGAAAAAAAAAATCAATAAAAATCCTTTTTCTCTGCCAGAGAAACAAACAGCTCTCCAAAAAAAAAGACTGCTTCCCTTTTAACATCAGAATGAAAGTCTCAAGAGATAAAATCCCTGTTTTCAAGCTAGATGCTTTCCCTACATCCCTCCAAGAGGGAATAGCCAGATTGTTTTTATACGTTTATTTTCATTTACAGACAAGTGTTTCAGGGATTTTAAAAAGTGGCCTCATGAGGATCTCTCATGCTGCTGGGCCAGTGGTTTAATAGCTGAATAAACCCAGCTATTATAGGAAAATTAAGAAAAAGATGACTTTGAAGGAGGAATTAATTATTTCATAACTTAGCTTCAGTGCCTGGTTTATTTCTTACATGGCAGGGTGTGGATTTAGGTGAAACACTAAGGCCCAGGGCAGATTATAATGCTTCCGTTTCCTTAACCAAAGTTAAGAGACTGGGAGAGCCAACAGATTCCCTTCCTCAGTATTAACCATTGTGTAGCATAATGTTGGCCTAGGGCATAGTGGTGGTGAAAGGTATTGTACTATGAACTGGGTGACTCAGATTCAGATCTCCGCACTGCCATAAGAAGTTTCTGGGTGACCCTGGGCCAATCACTTTCTCTCAGCCTAACTTGCCTCAAAGGTTTGTTGTGAGCCAAAAGTGGAAGAGTGGTGCAATGGTGGTGCAAGCTGCTTTGAGTCCCAATCAGGAAGATAGGTGAGGTATAAACATGGTTAGCAGGGGGAGCATTGGGGGAATGCATTGGAACAGAGTTCTGGAACCTCTTCAACAAAATTCTTTTTAAAACGTTTTAAAGTTAATGAGTTTTCAGTATACAGATTGAAAACTTCATTTCCCTCTTGAGAGTTCCAGCAACTTTTTAAAAAAATCCATGATGGTTAGTATTTTTAATTAGAGATTTACTTTACATCCTGTGGCTAAAGTATTTACAATACTACCATGGTTAATTCTGGGGGGGGGGACTCACATGGGCAAGGGGGAGAGAGGAGAAAGCCCTCAAGACAACATTCAGTGTAACCCAAGTTTAACCCAAGTTTATAGATCTACTTATTTGTCACATCACAGCTTAGGTGTTTGATACTTTATTAAGATGTATTTGCAGATTTCAAGGATGATTTAGTGACTTTTTCAGTTTTCCCAATTTAAAAGTGCAAAAGTAGTGAACCAACAATAGCTTGCATGACTTATTTCACTGTCTGAATAGCTTCCTGCTTAGCTGTTGTTCTCCTAATCAATCAAAGTTACTGCTGCTAAAAAATCTATTTAATTTTTATGCAGGTAACGTTATAAACCATGATGGCACATCAGTTTAAATGATTTCTGTAGAATATAGCAACTTTCATTATCTTGTATACTGCAGTATTATTAAATTTTATTGACTAATTGTCTATTTCCTTTGTACTAAAAAAAAAGAGTGACATTGAAAGTGAACTTTGTGATAATGAAGAAGAAGAAGATCTGTTTTTTATATCCCACTCTTCATTACCCAAAGAAGTCCAAGAACAGCTTACAATCACCATTCCTTCCTCTCCCCACAACAGAAACCCTGTGAGTGAGGTGGGGTTGAGTGAGAGAACTATACCTGGCTTAAGGTCACCCAGCTGGCTTCCTAAGGAGGAGTAGGGAATCAAATCCAGATCTCCTGTTTAGAGTCCACCACACTTAACCACTATACCACACTGATAATATTGTGTGCTATAGTCTAGATGTGTTACTATGCAATTTTCTGTTTTAAAATTTTGGCACATTTTCCAGTATTTTATTCAAGATGGAAGTAAGGAGATAAAGGAACAACAAAGAGACCATTTTGTATGGAACTTTGCTGATCTTGCCACACAAATGCCACACAAATGCTTAAGAGAGAGAGAGAGGAAGTAATGAAAATTGCACCAACAGGAAAAAAATCCCACATTGCATCCAGTAGCTCACTATTCATGCAATGTATCAACATGGAAACATTCATCAGCGAATATAGGCACAATGGCATCATTGTGAACGTCCGTAGTAAGAACATACATAGAAATTCCATACATAATTATTACTCAAGTCCTTTGACAGGCCAGTGGAGAGAAAATGGCAGGGGGCTCTTTGGCATCTCACCAACACGTGACGTTACTTCCAGCACAAAACCAGAAATGACATAATCATACTGGAGTGATACTCTAAGATTTCACACAAAGCTCAGAGTTTGGGGTGAATCCTAGAGTGTCACCCAAATGCAGTGGTGTCATTTCCCATTTCACAATGGAAGTGATATTTCACATTGACGAAGAGCTTACCCCCCCCCCCTCATTCTCTTGCCAAGGTACCAGTTATGGCTGGCAAGCCTAAGTAGCAGATTGCTCAGGTGAGTTGTGAAGTAGCTTCCACCAAACATGGCCAAGTCTCTGAAGCTGTGTGGAAGCAGCCAGTGGGCCCAGGCAAGCTGTATGGCATCAGGTCTTAGTCACTGTGTTCATCTAGGTGATGTGCAAATTGCATAGTAGCAATTTACCTGGCCTAGCCCTGATGAATGGGCAGGAGGGAGTGGAGCAGGGGTGGACTGGAAGGCCAAGAAAGCCCTAGAAAGCCTTACCCTCTCCCCTCCCCATGCCTTTTACTGACAGAAACCAAAATCTGAAGGCTGGCAGTACTGTTGTGGTTGTTTAGCAAACTTCACAATGGCAACTGAAATCTTAGAGGGCATCCATTTCTTAAAGGCACAGGAATTCCTTCAAACCCAATGTCATCTCTCTCTCTCTCTCTCTCTCTGCCTGAGGCTTTTCTCATGTTTGTAGGAACATCTGACATCTCTGTTAGTGGTTCCAGTCTCTGGATGGGGCTGTACTGAGAATTAGCTATTTTAACAGGTGAGGGGCCTTAAGACTTCTTTGGGGGGATCCCATATTTCCCCCCTCACTCAGTGGGCCAGCCATTTGCCAGCCCACCCGCTCAACTGCTGCAACCACTGCCTCAACTTGCCTGGCTCACAAAATAGTAGTGTGTGTGGGAATCTGTGGAGGATCTCTTCCCCTACCTACCTACCTGGCTCAAGCAGTGAAGTGGTGGTGGGAGCAGTTCTAGCTTCTCCCTCTCCCACCCACTGCCTGTCTGGTTGAAGTGGGTTGGGGGTGCAGCAGCTCCTGTTTCTGCTCCCCCTTCCACCTGCCTCACTACCACCTTGGCAGCAGGGGGGTGGCTCCTGCTCCTTCTCCCTCCTGCCATACTGTAAAGTGGTGGCAGGATGGGTGTTGTTGGTGGACAATGGTGCCTGAGGTGGTACCCCCGCTACCTCCCAGTGTGCTGGCTCATGACTCCTCCTCCCTGCCATGCTGATTCTTCTGTTTGGGGAGGATTTAACCCATTTTTAAACCTTTCATACTTATTTTCAAACCTGAATATTACCCTCTCTCTACATGGCCCCAGTACACTGATTTATGTATCTGCTGAAGAGGCTATGCTGAAATTTACATATATGTATAGTTACACATATGCATGTTCTTGTGCAGCAAACTGCTTCATGAATTTTGTTGTTTGGATGCCACACTATGTTTTCTGTAGGCTGCTTAATAAATGGATCTTTTAAAGAGAAGCATTAAAACTAAGAACAAAAAGCATACCCATCTTTCCTTGCTTGTTGTCTTCACAAGCTTGGATCAAACTACTGGCATCCAAAGATGAGGCTGGCTGAAACTTATGCAAGCGATTGTAACAAAAGGCTAATAGGCTCTGCCCTCTCTGTGGAGTCTAAGCTAGAATGTATATACATGATTTTATCTGTGCGATGTATTGCAGTATGTCACTGTGGGCTGTAGATATCACTGACTCCAGACTGGTTCTGCTTTATTTTCAAGCCATTAACTGCTTTAAACAGTTGCACTGAATGAGGCAGTTCAGATGCAATTCTGCTCAAGGAAAATGCCACCTTTGCTATCACACCACTATGGCATAAGCATTCAAACACTTTGCCACCCCAGCACGAATAACGAGACAGACAACAGCTTGGAATCAAACAAGGGCCACTTTATTAACTATTTAAACAGAACATGCAGCAACGGGTAAACTAAGCAAGCTCTGGAACAGGCAAGGCAGGCGTCATTCCCAGACACAGCCTCCTTGCCCTTGAAATGGGCAGGTAACCTAGCCCCAGTCTTGACCCAGTCAGATTCTGGTTCATAACCGGCGGCCCGGCATACTGGCGCCCCCTCCCAGGGGCGCCTACCCCTGAGGCTGCACAGACCTTCAGGGAGGAGCCTAGTCTGAGAGGGTCCCAAAGGCGATCACCATTCACCTCCCCAGACCGCAAGGCCCTAGGGTGGTTCCTGATGACCTCCTGTTCCCAATCGGGATATGCCGTGAGGCACCCACCAGTTCCATTTTCTAGCTTGCATAAACCTGCCAAGTGACCGGTCTACTTAATACCCAACCACCATCTAGCCCTTAACCACCAGCAACAGTGTAAGGTAGGCAAAAAACACCCCATCCCCGAGCCAAACAGGATGAAGTATAAAAATTCCTACCCGGCCCCAAAAGGCAACCAGCAACAGCCTACACTGCAACCAGGGCGGGCGGGTGGGCGAGCACGCCAACGATCTGCCCAGGCAGGAGCGGGGCAATGGCTTTCCTCACACAAGCCCCGCCCCTGCCTCGCGAGCAAAGCGCGAAGAAACTCTGTTGCTGCCTCGCGTCCTGCGGGGCGGCAAACTGGCTCCCTCACGCCACGGCTATGCCAGGCTATCAGGAGCCCACTCCATATCATGGTAATAAAATAAGGCAGCAGTCCAGTTCACAGGTACTTAATTTTGAGTAAACATTCATAAGATTGGGTTGTGTATTTTACAGTATTTGAGTTGTTAAAATAAAACCGTGCACCCTACAAACTGAAACTGTTTTTGTACCTCAGAACAGACTTTCCTAAAGTTTCAGATGTAAAGTACTGTGTACAAGCTATTCATTAGAGCTGTTTTAAAAGTCAGTTACATCAGAAGCACTCCTGACTAGCTTATTTTCAGTGACTAATACATGCTATAGATTATCATGATGAAATACCTTTGACTTCATAATAAAAAATAATCCCATTATTTCCTGTTAAAGGGTTGAATTCAGACTAAATTTCCTGTTGGCAGAAGGGAACTTTCCTCCTGCATCTTTCCTCCCACTACAGCCCATTGATCTCCATTAAATTGTTCTCGTGGAGCATAGGAGACCCTGAGGAATGACATGAGAGGGTCTACAGAAGAAAGAGAGAATTGGTGGAAATGACACATTTGATCTGGATCCAACTTAACATGTTGGCATTCAGGCTAAATTAATTTTAGGGAGAAGAAGGGTAGTAACAGGTGATGGAAACAAAAAGGAGTGAGTGTAGTGTAACACTCTTTTGTCATGCTTATATCTAGTTCCTATATCAATGGTTTTAATATTTATCTCAAAAAAATGAAACTCATGACCTCCTTTTCTTCTCTTCTCAAATTTCTGAGCAGGGAAAGGACTAACCAGGCATAATGGCCAGAGATCCCATGAACAAATATCTCATGCCTTGTAATTATACATCACAGGTATGCTCCCCCCTCCATTAGGGACATCTTTTCCTCAGTGCCATTTTCACAATCTCTCCCAGGCCAGGGCAAATTGCCCCATGGGAAAAACCATATAGCAGCCATTCAAGCACCTGGATGTTCTCCTTACAGGTCAAATAGCAGCCTTGGTGGGAGAGGAACTGAGAACAGAAAAACAATTTGGAGTTGAAAAGTTAACCACTCCTCACTACTTGCCATGGTCGTAGATGAAACTGAGTTCCCCTGCAGCAGCTCCTACACACTACAATATTCAGTTAAAAAAATGACTATGTCTATTTTGACCCAAAGGTACTTTATCCTATTTGTACTTCATTTATTCCTTTTGTAAAGGGAACAGCTGCTATAAGACCCTTTTGTTTTGCACTGACGTCAGACAGACTTGGATAACTTCTTTTATCTCCCACTGTCAGTTGGAGACCTCTTTGAGCATGGGTAGCATTTTTCAATATATATTGGATCACAGACTTTATCTAAGGAGCCTCAGGTATTAATTGATGTAGAAATGCAATTAAGCCTTCTGTTATCTGTGCCATCTGGGGACCTCCAGCAAATGTACATTTTCATTGCGTGACTGGTTTCCCAAATAAGCAGTCTAGAGGTGAATGATGTGCTTTCTTTGGTTGCTTTTAATACTCCTGTGGTAAGTTTAGCTATTTTTATTCCTTGCTCAATAAACTCTCCACCATCCAGAACTAGCACCTGGGCTCTTAGATTCATGTGGGATTTTAGTGTAAAAAGTATACCCTGCTGACTAGCTTGTTTAGTACAGCATTCATGGCTTCAAGATATGGATTAAATTTAACACCTTCTTTTTACTAAGAAATAGGTATTGTCCCTGTTGGAGCTAGTAAGAATATTTTTTTTTAATTGTCCTTTAATTGTATGAATCATTTAATTTACAATGTCTTTTCCACTTGAAGAATATTGTAGCTACAAAAGCAACTTTCAGTTATTCAAGATGCAATCTAGAAATAGGGTTCTTGTCTTGATCAGTGTGAGGCAAAGCACCCTGTTTCCTTCCTAGGGTTAATGTGAATATTGGTGGGCATGCCCCAGCTTTGTAGGTGTCTGTAATTAATCCATGTCCACGGGCTCTTATCTCCATCAAGCTGGAGCCAAGAATGTTGCAATTATTTTGATAGGGGGAGTGGGGAGCAGGAACGATGATGAGAATGTTAATATTGACCCTGATTAGATCTGGGGTATCACCTAGGGTTGACATCCCCCAGTTGGAGGTGGGCAATTGCTCAGTTTTGTGGGCTCATGCCTGCCAGTGGCCAGAGGAGAAAATCCCCCACCCAACAGCAATGTTGTGTGACATGCCTACATCACCTGAAAGTGATGTGGGCATGCCGAGGGGCAATGCTCTGGTTTTTGGGCAAAATTCTATGGTTTGAGGCTGATTTTACCATAGTTTTGCCCCCAAACTGAGTGTCACCACCCTGGCAAGGCTTTTTAAACTTTCAGGTGATGTAGGGATGGTGCGCAATGTCACTTCTGGTGACTATGGGGTGATGCTTCCGGTTCCTGGAACATCCTCCCCATTAGTGTCTCTAATGGACCTGGCAACCCTAGGACCACCTGACACCAGGGGACAAAAGAGCATAATGGAGCTAGAGACTAAAGGAAGGGACTCCTGACTTGGTGATTTTTCCTGAACTGAGGCCTGAATTATGTCGGATCATAGAAGAATTTTTAAGCCTCAGGTTATGGTCTCTGAAACTCTGTGACTTTGTCATCTACTGTCAGGTATTAATGTGCTGGACAGAGGAAGTCAGCTTTTATTGTTTTATGCAGTTTAGTCAAGCAGACTGTGTTGCCTAATGGTGTTTCCCCTTTGACTTGTTTGTTATTGCATAAACCTTTCCCCATTCTTTTAAAAAAAGGTCTGGTTTCTTGTGTGCACGTAGCTTCAAGGACCCATAGGTCTGAGCACTGCTGGCCTGTCAGAGGGGCAGTGGCTCAGGGGAACCCAGGTTTGGGTCTTGACAATCAGTGTTCCTTTTCTTTCCTTTTGCCTGAAAGCTTTTGCTGAATCAGGAAAACAGCCATTTATTAGGAGGAGGATGTCTCTCCCACATATAATTGGTTTTATATATAATTTCCCTGGAATTATTGTTATTTGCCTTGCCACTGTGCCTAGCCTGCAGGTAGGCTGCATATTTGTAATACTTATGGATTAGTCATATTTTAAGAGCTGTGTCTAATGGTCAGTAGAAAAGTTACTAGGTTAGATCCCAAGATGCTCCTTCACACCCAAACAGAATCTTCTCTGTATGGAAGGACTCCTTGGATCCAATCCTATGGTTTGAATCCAACCTAGAATCCAACTGGGCCATTTATGCTACACAAATTGAATACCGTTTTTCTACATGAGGCTACCCTCTAAAATGACTTGGAAGCTACAGTTAGTCCATGCAGCAGCTCATTACTGACAGTAGCTTGTTGGAATAGCTATATGATGGTAGTGTTGTGGCAGGTTTTTTGGTCACTCAATAAGAGCATTACAGAGCTGGAAAAAAAGCACAGAAGAGGGCAACCGAGATGATTAAGGGGCTTGAGCACCTTTCCTATGAGGAAAAGCTGAAGAGTCTGGCATTTTTCAGTTTAGAAATTAATGACAAAGGTGGAACAGGATAGAGGTTTATAAAATTATGCATAGGATAGAGAGTGGACAAAGAGAACTTTTTCCTCCTCTTCCAAAATACTAGAACTCCAAGACTTCTGATGAGATGCATACCATGGGGACTGAAGGGAAATTTCACATTCAGAGGCAATAAGCCTCTGAATACCAGTGCCAGAAGGCAACATCAGGGGAAAGCCTCAGCCTCTGTGCCCTGTTGTTAGTCCTCCAGGGTAACTGATTGGCCACTGTGTATGACAGGATGCCAGACTAGGGCCCCGTCCACACTGTCACTTTTGTCGCTCATTTCTCCCTATTGCTTTGGGTTCCTCCTCCTTTCCCACATGTGTTTTGCTCCCTCTGGGACTACTAGAGAGAACAAAACATATGGGGGGTGGGGGAACCTGAAGCAGTAGGGAGAAATGAGCAACAAAAGTGACAGTGTGGATGGGGCCTAGATGCACCACTGGTCTAAAACACGAGGGCTCTTCTTATGTTCTTAAGATCTTCCCAGCAGGGTTTGGCTCTCTCTTTTCTTTTTAAAGGACATGAGATCTGTGATTGCCAAGGCCAGAGTACGTTCCGCGGTGGCCTTATCCTGACAGAATGAACTGCTCAGCGTAAGGTTGTGTTGTTAGGTGAGCTTTTGCCTTAATTGTTCTGTCACAAAAATGTAGTTTAAGACACCATTTTTTGTTTGGTTTTAAATTGTTGATTTTATTGTAAACTGCTTTGAGCAATGAGGAGAAGCAGTATAAAATGTAGTAAATATTTTTGTGAAGTCAATCAATCAATCAATCAGAATTCTGTTTTCAGTTTCAAAAATGTTTCAGAAGGAAAAAAAACCCCATCTTCTGGAGGCACCAAAGAATATGGATAAATAGGAACAGAACTAATATGGTTACTCAGGGCTTTTTTATTAGAAACATAGTGCATAGAGTACTGTGAAAACTGCAGTGGATTAGGTTAGAAATAGATCATTATTTTACCTAAAGTTCCATAAGGTGATTCAGAGGTTAAGATGCTGAGCTGCAGACCGGAAGGTTGGTAGCTCGGCAGTTCAAGACCCAAGTGCCGCGTGACTGAGTGAGCTCCTGTCTCTGGCCCCAGCTCCTGCCAACCAAACAGTTCGAAAGCAAGAAATTGCAAGTAGATAAATAGGTACTGCTTTGGTGGGAAGGTAACAGCATTCCATGCACTTCGGCATTTAGTCATGCCAGCCACATGACCACAGAAAAAGTCTTTGGACAGTGCTGGCTCTTTGGCCTGGAAATGATGAGCACTGCCCCCTAGAGTCAGATTCAACTAGCTTTTGAGCAAGGGAAACCTTTATCTTTAATAAACACTAGACCTCAGTGGTTTTCATCTCTCTCTTTTTAAATTATGTAGGCAGATATTTACAATTGAAATAATTATACTATAAAGTAGGATGGGTCAGGCCCTGATTTGAAGACAGAAAATGCTGTTGAGCATAAGGCAGATAAGACAAGGCCATCCTAAGATGAGTTAAACAGAAGTCCTTTGACGTCAACAGGCTTAGAGGAGTGTGACTCTGCTTTGGATTGCACTGGGGGTGACATGGAGGCCATTAGCCACTTTTATTGAAGGCTGGCTGTGAACATATTAGAACCAGATTCAGAGCCCTTATAGAAATGGATTATTTGCCATTGGTGGGTCTCAGATAACCCTGAGATAATTGACATAGGATACAGAAAAGGGCCCTAAGCAGTTCAGTCTAAGCTGGGCCCCAAAATGGCTTTAGAAGTGAACTATCCATTCTCATCATGTTTTTTAACCATTGAAGGTTTTTTTTATAGAAGACTACAGATTTGGTATAGTTTGCTATCTGAGTATAATAGGGTTGCCAGCCTCCAGGTGGGGCCTGCAGATCTCCCGCTTTTACAACTGATCTCCAGCTGACTGAGATAAGCTCCCCTGGAGAAAATGGCTGCTTTGAAAAGTAGACTCTATGGCATTGTACTATGCTGAGGCCCCTCCTCTCCCCAAACCCTGCCCTCTCCTGGCTCCACCCCCAAAGTCTCCAGGTATTTCCCAACCCAGACTTGGCAACCCTGGAGTATAATAGCAATAAATGATGGATTTGTTAGTTGATATTAAAACATGGCTGCATCATGACATGTTTGCTGTTAAATTGAGCTGATAACTACAATTTGTAAACCCAAATTCATGTTTCCTATTTATTAAAATGAAAATAATAATGGAAAGGATATAAATAAAATATATGCATGCCCAAGCAATTTGAACTACAAGAATTAATGTCGTAATAGCGTGTGTACTGTAGAAAAATGACCCATAATGAAGGTGGTAATTTTTAATAAACAAATCTTGGCATTTTATCAATGCTTTAAATGTCTGTAATAAATCTTTCCATCCCGTTGCTACATTACAGCTCCTGTATAAAACATTTTCAGTAACCATTTTCTAAAACTGAATTATAAGCTCCCTCTGGAATTCATGCATTTTCTGTAGCGCTTTCTTCCAGGTCAATACTGTGGGATCATCTTAAGTCTTGTTTGACATTCGGAGTCATGTGCTCATTTTTTTAAAAAATAGCTATTTAATATCCAGCCAACTACTATTTGTGTAGGTGAAATGTATGGTTGTATTCTAAAGTAATTTTCTTTTGGCCTGTTTCTTGCAAAGGCTTTGCCTTTTTAAATTGGACAAATTCATACACAGGAGCCGTGGTCGACAGAGGAAGCATTTTTTTTTAAACCCAATACATTGGGTTAGACAGGGTGAATTTCACTTGGTAATTCTGGTTTCATAATATGGGACCCTTGGAACATGTATTTGATAAGAATGATGTAAGCCAAGTGTCAGTGGGGTGGATGTCATATGGTGGGATTCAAAGTACTATCAATGGAGCTTCACTGACTGGTTAGGACTGCCCTGTGACTCCCTCCCACTTTTGTATTTGCAGGCAAGTCACAGTTGTCTTATAATGACTCCATAGGGTTTTCAAGGCAAGAGGTGCTCAGAAGTAACCATTGCCTGCCTCTTCATAGTGACCCTGGTATACCTTGGTGGTTTCCTATCCAAATACTGACCAAGGCTGACCCTGCTTAGCTTCTGAGATCTGATGAGATCAGGATAGCCTGGAACTATCTAGGTCAGAGCCTCTCTCCCACTACAGCCCACTAAGCTCCTTGCTCCTGTGGCCCAGGGGTGTTTATGAACAGTGCGGTGTGTGCAGTGTGTGTGTGGGGATTAGCAATCCACCCCTTTCATTGACATCAGCAGAGGATGATTTTTGGATCCAAAATGTTCTGATACCTCTGGCAATTTCAAAAGACATTTCTTTTTGTCATGTTGCATGTTTACCCCTTGATGTGACTATTGGTGGAGTTTTTCAAAACAGACCTGAAAATACACACTGGCTATACCCAAGGGCTCAATTTGGAAGGGCTAAAAACTGCAAGGCAAGTTTCCACGGTATAAGAACATTCCCAATGCACAAATTAAACAGTGAATGAAAAAAAATACATGACAGAAGCTCCGCAAAACAAAGACATCATCATGGAAACAGTAAAAGTGTGTCTGAAACCTAGAATCAATATGGTAGTAATCACTGCAGGAAATGCAGCTGAAGTGTTTGCTCTGGATTTATTGTAGCCACTTTTGCTTGAAAAGAGATGGAAATGTTGATAATATCTGTCATATGCAGGAAGCGTCCACACACCACTGTAACATGGTTGGGCTTAGCTCCAAATATGGACCCTCTTCCTTCCATTTGTTTATTGCTTTAATGGTTTTATTCTTTTTTAAAAATGTAAACTACTACTAGAATGCATGTGGTACAATAAAAACCCCACATTTCTCTGCAAGTCACCAAGTTAGCCAACAACAACAACAGACAAACAAACAAATTCAAAAATGGTTTAAAAAACCCCTTGAACAGTAAAGTTAATAAAGTAATAGAACCAATTACTGTACATCTGACTATGGGTGCATTCAAGTGCAAGTTGAAAGGAGGAACAGGGCATCCCAAAAGTTCTCTTTTGGACAACTTCCTTGGCCTGTTGCCTAAAAATCCAGAAGGAAGTGGTAGGACTGATTTCTTCAGATAGGAATTTTCACGTTTTGATGCCATCACAAAGAAGTCCCTGTTACATGTAGCCGCTGCTGTTCAACAAATGATGAAGACACACATAACAGGATCTCCAAGGATGATATGAATGTGTAAGTAGGCTTTTAGAGAGTAAGCTAGGGCTGCCAAGTCCCCCTGTAGAGCGGGGGAAACACCGATTTTTAAAGCTTTCCCCCGCTTTTCCAAAATTGGCCACCGGGGGGACAAAATGGCTGCCAGCAGGGGAACCTCGGAGCCTGCCTTGCTGGCCTCTTGAACTTCTTAAAAGGGAAATTTCCCCTTTAAGAGCTGATCGAGCAAGACAGCCCCGCCCAGAGATTAAGGAGGGACTGTGCAAGGTTGCTGCTGGAGTAAGTTGCTTCCGTGCAAGGTTGCTGCTGGAGTAAGTTGCTTAAGGTGCTGGGGTCTGCGAGCTCTTTTCCTTCTCTGTCTCTCCCCCTCCCCCTCTTTCTTTTTGCTGTCTGTCTGTCCACTGTGGTTTTGTCAAAGGAATAAACTGTCACTTCCAAAGAGGTAAACATCACAAGGAGAGGTTGCCTGTAGAAGGTCTGGGAGTGGGATTGTTTAAAATGTCTTGTTGTGGCTGTTTGGGTCCCCCCAATCCTCATTTCCCTTCTGCAAATAAAAGTTGGGATTCCTCATTTTTATGCCAATTTTCTGTTTCTTTCAACCATGTCCCCCCCCCCCCCTCCGGCAGTAAAAATCTGCATTTTTAAAAGCATTTGTACATCAAGTAACCGGTATTTTAAGTTAGGGATGGATCCAACTAGCTTTTCTGCTGGCGAAAAGGGGAGGACAAAGGTCCTCTTTAGCCACCAAAAAGCCTATGCTGGGGGGGGGGGAGAAGTTATGGGACTTACATGGACAACAGCTGGGTGAAACAAGGGCCAGAAATAAAGCCTGGGAATTGGGCAAGAGTAAGTGAAAAAGCTGTCTGTCTGTCTGTCTGTCTGTCTGTCTCTCTGTCCCCATCCAGCAGAGGTCTATCAGTGGCTATTATAGCCACAAGGTCTAAATGGAGCCCTTTGTCTGGGGCAGTGATGCTCTGCATTCTTGGTGCTTGGGGGGCAACAGTGGGAGGGCTTCTGGAGTTCTGGCCCCGCTGCTGGAACTCCTGAGGGCACCTGGTATTTTTGGCCACTGTTGTGACACAGAGTGTTGTACTGGATGGGCCGATCCACTGTGGCTTCTCTCCTGTTCTTATGATATGAAAATCATATTTAGCACTTGTGTAGCACTTAGGGCTTCATATTCTGCCGAGATGAGGAAGGATTCAGTAGGGCCGTTGCTCAGTGATAGAGCATCTGCTTGACATGCAGGAGGTATCAGCCTCTTCAGCTAAAAAAGGATCAGGTAATAGGTGACATTAAAGATCTCAGCTTGAGACCCTGGAGAGCCACTACCAGTCTGAGTAGTCAATACTGACCTTGATGGACCAATGGCCTGATTCAGTATTAGGAAACTTCATGAGTTCATGTGTCAGCATGTGGAAGCAACATCACAGGATGTGACATCACAAAATGATGTCACTTCCTTTCTCCTGGCTCCACCCCCAAAGTCTCCTGGCTCCACCCCCAAAGTCCCCAGATATTTCCCAAGTTGGACTTGGCAGCCCTAGAGTAAGCACATCAGACCAATAGGAATGTCTATGTTAAGCACATACTGATTGTTTATCATGCATCTTTTATGAAGGCTTGGGCCACAGACATCTATTTTATCTTCATAACATCCCTAGCATGTTAGGCTGAGGGAGTGCTGTGCGGAAGATCATCAACAATCTTTATGGCTAAGGATGTGTGTTTTGATATTTCTGGTCCATAATATATATTGCTGAAAAATAACTTATTGGGTTTCTGAAGTGATATCCAGATTTTTCAGAATACCAATAATAAGGTCTCAAAAAATTCCAGGAATATTTCAGAATATTCAGGACTGGCATTTCAAGGCACCCAAGCCTGTTTTTCTTCTATTTTACAGGTTGGAGTGGGCTTACTACAGTCTTCCATCCTTAATTTAGGGTGCGGTCACATGGTCGTTTGGATCGCATTTCACTGCAGTTCTCTCTTGCATTTAAATTTGCTGATCAGACGGGCCAATCCGCCTCCCATGCCAAAGTGGACTCACTCCCGCAATGCTCCCGGTTCCCTAGCGCGTTTTCCGACACTGGGAAAACCCAGTACTTTCCTGGTATTTGAGCTTTAAATTCGCATTTTCGCCCATCTGGACAGACATCTCTTGCTTGGATTGTGATTAGGGTCATCTGATCATTCTTCACGCAATATATTTTTTTTAGCTTCCTCCTTTGAGCGCATGAGCAATCGTGTGCTGAACAAATCCAACATTTAAATATGCAAGTGCATAGATAGCTGCGGTGTTAGGAGGGAGGGAGGGAGCCCCTGGCACCAGGGAGAGGTTGGTTTGGCAGAGGAACTGTTGTGCTCCAGGCAGCTGCTGCTGCCTTCCCTGATTTCCTGGGGCCCTCGGTTAAGATGAGACCGGGGAGGGTCCCATTGTCTGGAGACAGGCAGCAGGAAATGGTGGGGAAAGTTGCTGGGGGGGAGGCGGGCAGGTGGGGAAGGAAGGGTTGGGCGAGTCCAGTGGGTGCAGTGATTTGGCCATGGACATGTGTGCATGCGTAAAGCAATTTTTAAAAAAAATCTCACACCATGCTGCCCAAACGGCAGCATGGCTATCTAGGCACTGCTCAGAGCATTGTCACGCAATGGTTGTGGTTCAGGGAGGGATGTGTGATCATCCCCAACTGGAAAAAAAATCCTGATTGTATTTATAGTGGGACCAAAAGCACAGTTACCTTGCCGTGTGACCACAGCCTTAGTTTGGCTTGGATTCTCTGGATTGCCACTGGTTCTGCCAATCTGTCAGTTGGTTTTGCTGAGATTCTCTGTTTTGTCATTGGTTCTGTCAGGCTTATTTAATCCATTTGCATTTGGAGGCTTTGGACAGTGGCTGCACCTGTGTGTGTGGCTTCTTTAGCTTGAGGAAACATGGAATCCCCCCCATAGGAAACAATGGAGCCAACTATGATGGTTGGGAGGGGGGACCTTGTTCAAGGGCCTGAGTGGAACTCTTGAGACAATTCAATTAAAACCTGGGGCTGGTCTTTGGTGGACAGGCAGGACTAGATTCCCTGCAATTTTGGTGTCATTTGCTTGAAAAACAGCCACTCCATACAAATCATTGACACTTGACATTAAGGTTTGAAAGGAGTTTTCAACAGCCTTTAAGATACTATGCGAGACATTAGGAGCAAATATACATAAAGCTGCCTTAGACTGTCTCAGACCCTTGATCTATCAAGGTCAGTATTGTCTACTCTGACTGGCAGCAGTTATATAGGGTATCAGGTGGAGGTCTTTCACATAAACAACTACTAGAGCCTTTTATTGAGGACTGCCAACCTCCAGGTGGTATCTGAAGGTCTCCTGCTATTATAATTGATTGCCAGATGCTGTGGTCAAATACTGCTGCTTTGGAGGGTGGATTCTATGTCATTATATCATGCTGTGGTCCTTCCCCTCCCCAAACTCTGCCCTCCGCAGGTTCCACCCCCCAAATTTCTAAGTATTTCCCAGAGCTGGCAATGCTAACTTTAATTGAAGATGCTGGTGATTGAATCTGGAAGCTTCTGCATACATAGCAGGTGCTTTACCTCTAAGTCATCCCCTCAAGTGCTAGCAAAAGAATACAAACATTCTTTGCTGCATCAGTATATGGAATGGAACTGGGTCATAGCTACCTGTTTCCAGGGCTCTTTTTCAGCAGGAATGCACCGGAACGCCATTCTGGCTGGTGTCCAAGCCTGCCCCACCCCCTCCCTGCCAGGCCTGAGCTGTTTACACTTAAAGGGAAAGTTCCTGCAGAGAGCCGGCAGGAAAAAGCTCCACCCGGTGCTTTCTCTTTAAGTGCAGACAGCCAGCAGGAGAAAGCCCCGCCCAGAGATTAAGCACAGGGGCTAGGCTCTCTGCATCTGGCTTGCCGATGTCGCGTGGCTTTCCCTGCTCCTTTAAGTGCCTCCCTCATCTCTTTTCCTTCTCGCTCTCTCTCCCCCCCACCTTTCTTTCTGTTTTTCTTTCTTTCTGTCTTTCTCTCTCTCTCTCTCTCTGTCCCCACCTTTCTTTCTTCCTTTCTCTTTCTCCCTCCCCCTTCCTTTCTCTCTCTCCTCCACCTACCTTCCTTCCTTCCTTTCTCTGTCTGTCTACCTTCCTTCCTTCTTCCTTCCATTTCCTTCCTTTCTCCCTCTCTCTCCCCCACCTACCTCTTTCTTTCTTTCTTTCTTTCTTTCTTTCTTTTCTTTTCTTTTCTTTTCTTTTCTTTTCTTTGTGTTTTTATTAAAAAAAATGTTGAAAAGGGGGAGGATTTAAAAAAGCAGAGAGTTCAGGAAATGCTGGTTTTGATGATATCTTTAATTTTTGAGAATCTCTTTAGTTTTCTCATGGCATTTTCTGCTTAAGAAAAGTAAGTTTGAAGCCTGAGTTCATTGTTGTGTCTTGTTGGGAGTGGCTTGCAAATATATGGGTGTCTAAAGTCTGTATTAAAGTGGTTTGGTGCTTACTGCCATGTAAGAGAAAACATCTGAAAAAGTAGCTTCATTGCTGTGTGTGTTGGCAGAACACTTGACTGTTGCATGCAGCACTTTGGGGGACATCTGCAGAGAAACAGCGTTGTAACTAAAAATGAGCATGGTCAGCTGCGCTTTGGAGATTGCCTGTTTAAGAGTTAGTACAGGGTATAAAATCTTTAACCCTCCCTCTATTGCAAATTGTACCCTGGTTCATAACCCACTAATTAAAACAAAGCCTCAAATGTGTTTCGGTTTTGCAGTCCTGTGCTAGATTAAAGATCCTGGCCATGTACCGACACTGTTTTATTTTGATAGGTTAGTAGTTAGTATGCAGTCTTCACACATGAAATATAACCCTGAAAGGCTTGGACTTAATAAAAAGATACCTTCTTAATTTTGTATTCTGGTTTCTGAAATGTCACACAGTGGGCACTGTAATACTGTAATATAATCTCTCATCAGATCTCATATTTGAATGTGTCTAGACCCTGTTAAGATTTTAGTCAGTGCTTCAACAAAGGGCAGGCAGAAATTATTAAAATTCATAGCATGCATGTCTTCATTTTTCCCGCCACTGCAACACTGCCTTATCAGCCCTTTTAAGATGAACATTGTAAACAACAATTTGTCCCTTGAAGATTTTCAAGATACCTTTTTTAAAAAAAATCAATTGTGTATAGACTTGGTTATTTTATTCTGTTATGTCAAAATGCAGCTCAAATAGCATGGACATGCCTAGTTTGTGAGACCATAATTGCTAATGAAGTTTTGATATAGGTAGATCTTCTATTTCTAATTGTTCTCTTTTTCTGAAGTTTTTTTTTCCTCTTTAGTGAACCCCCCCCCCCCCCCCCGACTGCTATGAACATTTTGAAATGTTTGTCTTGATAAAATCTGGTTGTTTTTTGTGCAAGTGGGGAAAGGAAAGACAGCATAAATTATGTGATTTAAAGCAAAAATTACATTTAAAACTGGCTCTCTGAATGGAATTTTAGGGAAATAACACATGAATAACAACAGCTACGCAGTGGGAATTGCAAAGTTATTGAGTTTCAATTGTGTGACTGAGGGAAGGGAGGAACAGTAATTTTTTTCAGCACTTAGATTCATCTGACTATTAAACTAGCTTACTTGAAATACATTCCACTGGTTGCTGTCCACTGCAGACTTATGTGGTGGTAAGTTTGATTCAGAATAAATGTGCATAGGCTCCAGTTGCATGCCTGTGTTCCACCCCTCCTCATAATGAATTACCATTGGAGCAGCTCCATATTTATTTTGAGCTATGGCAGACTAAGACTTGGCCTTGGAATCTGTATCAGTGCAGCAGGACTAACCTGGAATATGTCACAAGCAGTATAAAAGCATTTGCATGGTTTGCAGGTTAGGTTTTCAAGAGGTACATGTTACAGACTTGCCATTAGTACAAATGCTACTTGCTTGTCTTAAAAAAACAATACTGGGAGAAGGCCAGGACTCCTCTTTCCTTCTGTGTAGCTCACCATACAATGTGTGATAATTCCATTTCTGCCATATGCCAGTGCTTCTGTCTTGGCCTGCGGTCTTTATATTCTATCACTTGCTACATCATCTGAACCAAGAGGAAAGGTGGGATATAAACATTCTAATAATACAGAAATTAAAATGCTTCCTGTCAGGAAACACACTTCAGCTTTGTCCTGGTGACTTTCAGATATGGTTGCAAACCTCCAGGTAGGGCCTGGAGATCCCCTGGAATTACATCTAAACTCCAGACAACAGGTATCAGTTCTCCAGGAGAAAATTGCTTCTTTAGAGGGGGGACTCTGTGGCATTATACCTGTTGAGGTCCCTCCCCCCAACCCTGCCAACCCCAGGCTCTACCCTCTAATATTCAGGAATCTCCCAACCTAGAGTTAACAGTCTTACTTTCAGATACCTTGAGAGCTGTTTATTTGGTCTGCTAAGATTGGCTCCAGCTGATTGGAAAGCTCATCAACCGTTCATGTTTGCATTGCTTTGCTGTGTTCTCTATATCTACATGTGTCTGATTTATTTGTTTTTCTGCTTTCCTTGCCCCTCCTGCTAACTTCTTTCCCATTTCCTTAATCCTGCCTAGGCCAGCCTGTTTGCAACCTATCTGCCCTGGATTCTCCTAGGCCTGATTCAGTTCAAAGTTTTATCCCAGGCCTCCAGAGCAATAGTTCTTCCCCTATCCACAAGAGCTTCTTACAATCCTATAACAAATCTTAATTTATTCAAGCCATCTAATATGTCTTGCCTCTTAATGTCCAAACACTAGTCCCTGGGGAAAGCTGCAGATGAAAAGTTGAGGTGTGGCCTTCAAAGGGATTCGGCATAAATATTTGAAATGGAGAGCTCTTTTTTCATTGCTTCAGGAGGCTAATAGATTAGTGCATATTGTAATAAGACAATGATTTTTCATCAGTGGTAGCAATGAAACCAAAATTTCCAAATGGAAGTTTCAGTTTGGGTAAGCATAATCCAGTTTAAAGAATCAACGTGGTGGTGGTGTGTATGTGGCCTGTGTACATGATGTTCTTGTTTGCTTCTTCAAGACATCATAGGGTCAACAGCATTCACTGATGATTAAAAATGAAAAGAGGTATTTCACCACAACAGACATTAAACATAGCAGAGAAGCTTATCTTCTGCCAAAGGCTATCAAGAATTCAGTATGATTCCCATCCTTGAGAAGTCTTGTCCCCCAGAATCAAAATGGCACACCTGTGATTTAGTGAAAGAATTTCTTAGAACTGAAATCTGGGGTATAAATAGAAAGTTCTTGGCAGCTGCTTCAAACCATCAGGGCAAATGAATCTAACTGCAGCTGGAATACATAATCCCTTGAAGAAGTACTTGCAACCTGCTGCTCTTTATATGTCTTCACTTTAAGCAGAAATTCCAGGGAAAATGCTTTTCTGGGTATCAGCTGTGGGTTTGTGTGTTCAATGTGGTAGAAAGGTGTTCACTTTTGTCTTTATTATTACTTGATGTTATATCACTCCTGTTGTGCATTGCTGTCTGCGGAGTTTGAATTCTGGGAGAGGAAGAAAAAAAAACAGCTTTCACTTGGTTGTGGAAACTCCGCGTATTATGTAAATGTGAATGTCCATTAAAAGCACACTCTTCCTAATGGCGGTAACAGGATGTTGTATCCCCCTTAAATGGTTAGTACTGCTTGTTAATACTTGGGAAGGCAGATTACATTCAGTTTCTCATCAGCCTCACTCTCTAGCCAGTTTATTGTATTGTACTACCATTCAAGTTCTAGTCTTCTTAGATGGATATCTTTTTTTTCTTATTTGTGCTATGCTTATTTATTTATTAGCAAATGAAAGTGGCAAGAAGAATATTTTGGCAACATATTTGTTTGCTGCACAGAAAGTACAGAATGAAAAAAAAATGTCATCATACAGTATAGGACACTGAATGAACAATGCAGTAGGACCAGGAATGGCAGTATGAACGACACTGTGACTATATGGTAGAAGATACATACTGTATTTTGAGCTTTGTTGTTACCAATGGGTGAATGGCATCAGCTCTCTCTTGCACTTCTGGAGAATCCCACGAGGCTGAAGACACCCTGAACTGGTACCTGGGAGCAGTTTTGGAGTGAATGTGGACTAATAAACTCAAGCTTAATCATGACAAGATGGAAGTCTGACTAGGGTTGCCAGGTGCAATTATTGCACTGGTGGGGGGATTTGGGGGGCAGCCTGGGAGTGGGTGGTGATTTTCCTGACATGACATCACACGGAAGTGACATCATTGTGTTGGCGATGCTCTGCTTTTTGGACAGGCTCTATGGTTGGAATTGGGCTCAAACCATAAAGTTTTGACCAAAAAGCAGAGTGTCACCATGTAATGTTCCCAATGCAATTATATCACTTCCGCATTACATCATTGCATCATGAGACATCACTGTTTGAGGTAGGGCTTCTCCCACCAGCCAGCTGGCCAGCAACATGCAGAAGCCCCAAAAATTGGGAGATCTCCCATCTGGACCAGGGATCTGGGATCCCTAGGTCTGACCCAGGATTTAAGGTGTCAGACATTCTGGATTGGATCCCACTCCTGTTGAAGAAACAGGACCATCATTCAGGGGTGCTCTTGGCCCCAGGCAGGCTGTTGTAGGTACTGGCTGTGCTGAGGCTGACTATTCCTCAGCTGAGGATGAGGTAGGGAGCAACCCCTGGAGTCAGCCCAGAAGAACCCTCAACAGCACCTGAGGAGGAAGAGCCCCCAGCAGCTGCACAGGAGGTGCATCCAGAAGAAGAGATGGATCCTGAGCCTGGCCCAGCACCCCCAGTTGAAGACGACCCAAGGCCAGACTCTCCACCTAGTTCTCCTGAGTGCCCCAGACGTAGGGCACATCAAAGGCTGGCTATGCAGGAACAAAGAAAGAGTGCCAGACTGCAAAGGCAATGGGAGGAGCTGTAAGTCTTGGCAGACTTGACTCCCAGGGAAGGGAGAACCTGCTCACAAACACTCCATGCACTTGCCTCAGTGTGGTAGCAACTCTGCCTGCTCAGATCTGCTTCTGGTATGTAGCAACCACTCCTTGTTTCTGACTCCTGCAATGTTGGACTGATTTCCCCAGTTATCCGACCTTTGGCTTTGTTGTTTAACCTGATTCTGAACTGCGTTTCCAGCTTCCAGTGTGTAGGTAACCAGGGTACCAGCTGAGCCAGCACACAGACCTACTGCTGGACCAGTAGTTTGCAGCTGTGGCTAGGAGTGCCTTTTATGAACTTTGATTGCTTAGCCAGCTGTAACCTTTCCTAGGCAGAGAAGATTTGGTCACTGAAGTACACAGCTAGTTAATCTGTTTTAGATTACTGCAATACATTATGTAGGGCTGTCCTTGAAAAGTGTTCAGAAGCTTCAGTTGGTTCATCCTGGATGTTGACTGGTATAGGCTATAGGGACCTTGCCACTCCAGCCTTGGCTCATCTATGTTGGCTTCCAGTTTGTTTCTGGGCAAAATTCAAGGTGCTGGTGTTGATCTTTAAATCCCTATATGGCTTGGGACCACCATACCTGAAGGACCACCTACTCCCTTATGAACCTGCCCAACCTCTATTCATCTTCCAAGGCCTTGCTTCAGGTTCCCCCATCTTCTTTTAGAGGGGTTGCAACCTGGGAGAGGACCTTCTCATTCATGGCATCAAAACTCTAGAAATGTCCATCCAGAGAGACTTGGGGCCATGTGGGGACATTTTGAATGTTTGTTTGTTTGTTTGTCTTGTCTAATATTCCCTCAGGGATCCTTTTTTCCTGCCCTGTGTTTCAGTTTTTAAAATGTTTTTGCGTATGTCATTTAATTTGGTTCAGTGTGTTTTAATGAGGTTTTTTGTTTGGTTTTAGTGGTTTTTAAGATGTATTTTTATAATGTGTGTTTTTAAAATTTTGCTGGCTTTGATGAGGGCAGAAAGGTGCGGTATAAATGTTGGTAACAACTAACTAAATAAATAAAATATAAAATAAACAGTACAGTAGAACTAGGAATTAATGGTGGTGGGAACAGCAACTGCCCAGGCCAGCATAGTCCAAGTAGCACAGAATGTGGGATTACATAGGTACAAGGCAATGCAGTGTCCACTCCCCACTACCATATGAAGGCACCTTTCTGGAGTGTTCTCTTCTACAGATCAGTTCCATTTCAAGAATGCCCTACTGATTATTTTTGATTTGCAAATTTTGCAGAATGATAGTACTGAGGAAGACTTCCTGGCCTCTTCAGGCAGGCCTTTCCACAAGGTGGGAGCCACCACAGGTGACCGGGTCATTGCCAGACTTACCAGTTGCCTGGAGGATACTTCAAGAAGTTCTGTTCAAACAATTGAAAACACTGTGGCAGAGCATAGTAAGAGAGGTGGTCCTGGAGGTATATGGGACCTAAGCCATGAACGGCCTTGTAGGTGATAACCAGTACCTTGAATTGAGCCCAGTAATTGAGTAGTAGCCAATAGAATGACTGCAGGATGGTTGTCACTAAGGGTGTGCACCAAAAAACCCCCAATAAATTCAGAATTTTTCAGGTTCAGACCTACCAACCCCCCCAAAATTCAGTATCTGTCGATATTCCTGAATCCCAGTATTGGTTTGATACTGGGATTTGGGAATTATTACTGAATAATTCGGCTCAATTATACTCTATGGGGACTGTCCCCATAGGGTATAATAATCCCCTCCTTGAAGGGAGGGAGGTTCCTATCATTGAAGGAATTTCAATTTGCCTTCCCATTAAAGAAGGGAGTGTGCCGCCTCTGTGGTACGACTCCAGACTGAGAGGATTAAGTTTAAATCCCCCTGGAGTTGTGCTGCAGAGGCAGCACACTCCCTTCAGTGATGGGAGCCCACTGCCCCCCTGAGCTACTTGGGGGGTAAATGTCTCCCCAATTTTTTTCCCTTCTAAAGATTGGGGAGGCATTTAAACATGCCTCCCCATGCCTTCCCCAGCCTGCCTGGCCAAAGCTGGCAAGGAAGGGTAGGTGTTTAAACTTAAGACACTTTCCTTTGCTTCTGGAGCTCATGTTGACTCCTCAGTGCAACTCCCCAGCCAAATTAAAATACCTTCCCTTGGTCGGGTAGTCACGCCATGAAGGCGGCACAATCCCCAGAAGTAAGGGAAAGTGTTTTAAGTTTAAGCACCTACCCTTTGCTAGGGAGGTGCACTGTGCCTCTCCACCAAAGGGATTCCCTGAATGAATGCTGAATATATGGCATCCATTCAAGAAATGGTTGTTCAGCCAGCCAAATCAGATTAGAGAATCTGATTCGGCTTTCAGCGTGCCTGAATAATGCCAAATAGGCAGTAATGCTGAATAGGCATTATTTGGTGGGTTTTTTTTTTCAGTTTGTCCAAACCAAATGCACATCCTTAGTTGTCACATGCATGCTTCTCCTGGTGCTTGCTAGTTATTGGGCTGCTGGATTTTCTACCAACCGGAGTTTCCAAGTTAACTTCAAGGGATAACCCATGTAGACTGTATTACAGTAATCTAGGCTTGAGGTAACAATGGCATGGATCCATGCATTGGCTTGCTTCTCCAGCAGTAAAGCTGGGCCAAATGTAATCCTTAGGCTCTTAAGTGAACCAGAGAGTGTCAGCTGGAAACCTTTGAAAGTGGGGGGCACAGCGTAATTAGATAATTACATGGCTAATTAGATAATTAGATGGTTATCTTTAACTTTTTTAGCTACAGTATTTTTGGATCTTGCTGCATATGGGTTAAATTGTTGGAATGACTAACAGTGATGTTTTACTAATAATTTCATCTCATATAAATGTCATGTCTTTCAAATCTTGCACTTTCATATGAGATGCTTAAGAATGTTGTTGTTGTCACATTGGTCGCAGTATACATTTGAGCTTTCTTCTGCATTCTAGTGCACACTAACATTTGAACACAGGACAGCTACAGGAAGGGGAGTTCCAAAGCACTTTGGACATCGAGTAAGGCTTTAACAGTGGAGACAGAATGTGCATTCTCATCTACATTAAAAGATGGGTGGGAATGTGCAGCCACACTCTTCAGCATGGATGGGATCACAATGGATGCTCTATGTTTGCCTGCACAGTATTGCATGTCCAAACTGTGTGTACATTTTTCAGTCAAGCAAAGGGACCCATGAGCAGAAGCCTCCTTTTTGTGTGGCTGTCCCTTGCTGAGCTGGGGTAAAATTTTGTATAATTCAAGTGAGTGTACAGTGATGTAAATTCTGTCACAGGATAGGCACAACATGTAATGAGCATGACAAATATTTTTTCTTCATCTTAACTACATAAAACAAGATGATTTATGATGACCCTTCATTCTCCAAGGTAAATTAATCTAAAATAATTTTGTTCTCTTCTATCCATCTTCCTTTATTTAGGCATTTAGGTTTACAAAATTCCAGTAACCTACTTGCATTTCAAAAAGAGATGTCATTCTGTACTAGGGTACAGAATGCTTGTTGTAAGGTGTATAGATTTCACTGTTCTGTTTTGTGCTAAAGGGTTTTTTGAAGGGGTAGATTTATACACCTATAATTTCTTCTATATTTCAGCGAAGCAAGGTTGAGGGATGCCAAACACCCACACAGAAAAATAATGAGGCTATTGCAAGAGCTTTCTTTCTTTCTTTCTTTCTTTCTTTCTTTCTTTCTTTCTTTCTTTCTTTCTTTCTTTCCCTCCCTCCCTCCCTCCCTCCCTCCCTCCCTCCCTCCCTCCCTCCCTCCCTCGGTTTCTAAAAAGGTACTTGCTGCAAGAATAGTCTTAAATTACAGTAGTCTTAAATTACAATCACTATTCCGATGAAGAACTTCAATTGACTTCAGCAGATTAAAGATTTTACTTTTTGTTTGCTATTTACTTTTAAATTAAAGATAAAACTCCCAGTGTTTTAGCAGGTGTTTGTCTCTCTAACATAGGTTCTAGTTTGCATTGCAGGATCAGCCAAAGCAAAAGCAAGTGTAGTTTGTCAGTGGAACAAGTAATAGAAAAATGAAGCAAGTGGAAGCAATGACACAGTGAGAAGAGTTGGAATGCAGGACAAATCTGAAACTAAAAAGCCTTTTCATAAACATATAGGTAGTAAACAGAACCATCAGAACAGAGGTCTGTGTGGAATGAAACTAGATACAGAGGCAGAACTGCTGCTGCAAACATTTACTAGCATGCATTTTAATTCCTACTACATGTTCCATTCCCTTATCTCTGTTTCTAATCTTTCTTTGGTGGGAACTATATTCATAGCAGCAAAAAAAAATCTCCTGCATTCTGCACTGAACTAAGTTGAGACATTCTGTGCCATAGGTGTGGGTGTTGTGGCTCCTAGGAATGAAAAGTGGAAACTTCTTCAAGTCAGACACAAACCATGCTGTACTTGTAAATTCTCTAAATCTAAACAAATAGTTTCCAACATATAGGAGTTGTCCAGTCTGACAATTATTATTGTACCTTGCTGTCTGGTTCATTTTTTTAGGTAGTGGGAGTCAGGAGGGCCAGTGAACTAAGGAGACTTAACAGATATGGGCCTATACAGAGCCAGTCTTTCCACAAACAGCATCATCTTGATTGACATTCCTGTGCACGTTTCCACTTTCTGTTAATCACTGCATCATCTCACAGGCTAAGGTTTCTTAAGCACTGACTTTCTGATTTTGTATAAATACCACTTGTTTGTATGCATCTATTTATTCTTTGGGTCTGTACATGCTAGGCTGGGGCAAAAACTTTGCTTGCAGTTGCTGTAAGGGGGAGCAGAGATGGGAAAGAGACAGAAGCCAGGCTGCTGGCAACATTCCCTCACACACACCCCATGATAAGAAGCCTGCACCCTGAGAAAGAAGCAGAGACTTTACTTGCACATGCTGGCAAGCAGATAGGGCTGAGATATGTTAGGGTACAGAGGCTTTGCCTTTCAGGCAGATGGCAGTCTGCATCACTGCATAACCTGGGGATAGGTAAAAGCAAACACTTAAGGTACCCTCATAATAAAAAGACGAGACAAACACAGAGAAAGAGAAATCAGGGATGACAATAAATCAGATTACCTTTCAATGCAAGAAAAAACTACTAATTCAGGATCTCTTATGCAGCGATCAGGCATGCCATTTGGTGCGGAGAGGAAGCGAGCCTGTTTCCCCCAGTAGAAATGGCCATGGCATCACATGAGCACACATCCTTTGTAGCTGCGGACTCAGCCCCTCACTGCATGATCAGATGGCACATGCGGGTGAGTGGGTTTTTTTTTTTTTTTGCCTTTTCACTCCCATACACATAAATGAGGAATCTCAACTCCGCATGGAGGGTTCCCCATGGAGTATGCAGTTATGCACGTAGTGCTTAGTGGGGGTGGGAAATGGCACCTAGTCAGGATGACATGATCAGACCATTCCGATGGATTGAGTGCATGCTTGAGTGATCAGACAGGGGAAAGTCCACCCATGGACTATCGGCAAGTATTAGAACTGCACTTTCTTTGGTGTCTTTTAACTCCGCTTCTGTGGCAGGGCAGCATGGAGTGCCGACAGCTGCAGGACCTTTCCCAGATGTTGCTGTCTGATTGTGCCCTTTAGATCCATCAGGCATTTGCAGCTAAGTTGGATCTAAAGGAATGTTTGACTTCCGCCTTAGATATCTTTATTGAATTTAAAAGTGCTTCATTAGTGGAGAACCCAATATGCATGAATTTGCCCATTCACAAGCCAGGGTCCTGTTTGCAGCACTGTGGGGAAGGGTGGGAGAGCAAGGGCAGCCATGGTGGTCTTTGCTGGGTAGAGGGGTGGGGCCAGTGGTGAGTGCAGGAAGTGGGGGCCCACCTGACACAATGCTGGCCCTATCAGCAAGTCCTGGGTGTCTAGTGGGGTGGGGGGCACTCTGGCTGCTACTTAGGCTGCTGCACTGCCCCTGCTCACCACCTTTTGGTGTTGGAGGATTTGGCCCACCCTCCTGGCCCTTTAGTTAGGTGTAATTTGATGGGGTTCGCATGCAATTTTGTTTCAATTAATTTCTTCCTTATCACAACTTGGCGGTATCAGCATCGGGCCAGATCCATTATCAGGAAAGCTGGCCTGTGTGCCCATTCTCCTAAGTGTGGGGATCCCCTTAAGGGATCTTGGCATGAGGGTCAAGTGGTATGCCCAGCCTTGGGGCATGGCTGGGGATTACCCTCATGTTCAGGTGGCAGGGGACACCACCTCAGGGTGTCTGCCCTTGTGGGATCCAGAGACCTGTCATCCCAAGGTGTCTAGTGGATCATCGACTAGCAGCTGGGTCAGTCAATGAACAGGATCCAGTACCCATGTCGTGCCAAAGCATACTACAGCTGTAACCAATAAAGCTGTAGCCAGTTCTATTCCACATTTCTGAAAACTGCGTGTGAGGGTTTTTTTTCAACTGAAGCTGTAAATGGGGTTAGTATTTAGCTGAGTATAGAGGACCTCTTTGCCTTGGCACCCACCTCACCCCCTCCCCTTGGTGCTGGGGCTGCAAACAAGACCAAACAATGCCCGGGGTTTAGCTGCCCATGCTCTCATTTAAAAAAAAAAATAGCGAGAAACCCAGGGCCCACCATTACTCATCTGCTAGGTAGCAAAGGAAGGGCTCGTTCAGATGCCCATTCATTCTGCCTGATAACTGAGAATTTTAATTGCCTATATGGAACACTTTTTTCTGTCTGTCTGAAATTTGGCAGAGAGCATCTCTTGAGATCAGCCCCTGATTATTTCATTCCAGTTGCTTAGGTCTGAGGAAGATAAAGTCATATGGAAAGTTGTGTTTTCTTTGAATGCTTTGATTCTGATAGTGAAAAATGCAGTTTTTTCAAAAGGACAAGTGATTTGAAACAATTCCTTTTTTATTTGTTTGTTTGTTTGCTTTGTATACCCTCAGTTTCTCCTATGGTTACTCCCATGCTGAGAACAGAATATCTAAAGAATTTCTGGTCATGCTTAGCAACCGTGTCAATAGTATATGACTTGCCAAGTTGGTGACTGTGGTGGGAGGCATCCTTTACATATTATCCTAACAGCAAGGGAAGAACAGCAACCATGCTGCCAACTACACATATGCAGAAGAGCATTCATGTCAAATGAATATTAAATATGTCCTTACCAAGTTGGCTTTATTACTGCCACATGTACCATAGAAACTGGCATAACTCTGTCCTCTGCTGGGAGCCCTAAGGGTTTGGATTTAGAGAACCACATCCCAAATGTAGTACCTCCCCCCCAGCCATTTATGACGTATTGAATATGGTGGTGCTCTATAAACATTTGTCACTCTCCTGTGCATTTCTGTGAAATGTTTGTTGTTTTCTTTGCTATGTCAAGGTTACAACTGGCAGACCTTCCTTAGCAAGTAGCAGTTTCAAGCCATTCCTGTGGTGTTCACGCGACACATTATTGCCACAAGATGATAATGTCAGTATATCTAACTCATCCTAAAAGGGAGAGAGGGATTGAGTTTATCTTTACATGAGACACTTACCCTGACCCTCAACTTGTGTCCTTGGAGGACAGCCCCTTGAGTTTAATGTAAGTTATTTCCCAGTGAGCATGTTCTGGGTTGCAATGGATTGTTTCTGGAATAAGGAAATATTATATTTTTGCTCCAGAAAAAAAGCATTTCACTGCACTTAAATCAGTTACTTTTACAATGCCAGGGTAGATATATTGCAAGTAGCTTGAAGCTTGTAATATGCCAGAGTAGCAATTTGTGTGGTCAGCCATCCAGAATCTCTTCTCATCACAAACCCAGTGGAAAATGTGACATTTTCTCCCCTTTTCATCTGCTGCGTATTGAAAAATCCAGATTGAATGCAGCCTGCCTGACACAAAAGAGAAGCTGCTTTTCAGTTTCTGTGTGCTGTGCATTGCTACACCTCAGTGGGTTGAGCTGACATAAAAGGATGGAACATAACATGATGCAACATTGTGCAACTCGGCAGTATTTGCTTGGCTATCACACAGTGGATCCAGACCTGCTTAGTACGCATAAGCAAATGAGGAGTTTTGGTAGCAGAGACATTTTTACTATTTACAAATAACCCATACCAGTAAACAGCAGATTGTGGTATGTGTGTATGGCATATGATTTGCTTCACTTGATTCTACATCACATTGCCAGTGATCATCAGATTTCTATTACTCATTATCCTTGTTTGATTACCTTTTAGTGCTGACAGTATGCTAGCATGGGCTTAATACTGCAGGAGTGCCATTTCTTTGTCCTGATCTGATGGCAGTCCCTGAACCTGCCATGCTTTTGACAAACCTGATTTTGAGTCACACTTGTTGAAATGAATATCAGGTATTTTGGGAATAACCTCAGTCCAGAGTTATTTGGGGAGAGAAGGCAGCATGGTATAGCCCGATATTGTCAGATCTCAGAAGCTACGCAAGGTTGGTACCTGGAAGGGAGACCAGCAAGGAAGACTCTGTAGAAGAAGGCAAGGGCAAACCAGCTCTGCCTCTTGCTTGCCTTGAAAGCCACTTGCAGGGGTTGCCATAAGTCAGCTGCAACCTGACACACTTTACACACAAAGAGACAAGGTTATTTTATCTCTTTTAAACCAAACTATCACCTGATCTTTAGACTACTGAATAGCCAGCGTGTAGGTTTGTATTGTGCTTGAAGGATCTGCAGAGGCTGAAATACCTTTAAGACAGCAGAGAGGTGAATCAGTCACAGTGTAGCAATCCTGATGCCTCTACTGAGGTAGGAAGATTGTGAGTCCAGCTCTTGCTAAGCTTGCACTGGCACGAGAAGGCTGATTTGCCTCCTCATGAGGCCCCAAAAAGGAAATGAAGGTGGCCAGGAGTTTGGCACCTGTCATGTTCCTCAGTACAGTTTACAACCCCTCGCCAGTTTGTTTGAATTTAAATAGTTAATAAAGTGGCCCTTGTTAAATCCAATCTGGTGTCCATCTCTTTATTCTGACTGAGGGGGCAAAGTCTTGTATTCCCGTGAATTGATACCTTCACATTGGGTGTGTTCCCATTTTGTAGTATCTATAGAAAACTCCTATGCAGTGGTCTGGGACTGTGTATCCTTTTCAACCATTTCCCCTCTCTAGCCGAAATGATGGTAGTGTTTGGTATCCAACCATTACTTTTTACTAGCCAGCTGTAAATTCTGATGCCACCACCCACTACAACGTTCCTTGTAAGGACAAGATAACTCCTTGGCTGATTCATATGACACTATGTTGTTAAAAGGAAGACCATTCTCTATACTTGCTTGTTATTTAGATTTTTCTACCCAGCAGGAGGAGTTATAACAACAAATATTCCTTCTGGGCCTAGACTACCTCACAGGATTATTCTGAGGATAAAATGGAGGATGGCCAAATAGTGTATGCTGCTGTGAGCTCCTTGGAGGAAGGACAAGATGGGAAAAAAAGGGATGGTAATGATTAATTTAAAAAATATGAACTCCCACTGAAAGACAAGCATAGCCTTTGAGTTTGAAACATTGTTTTATCTGCTGGAAAAAAAAATGAACAGAAAAAAATAAATTGCAGACAAGACAATTCAATAATATTGAAACTTCTGGGCCACAGGGAGTTTTTTTGGGGGGGTACCTTTTAGTAGAAAATCTGTTGCAATGCTGACCTCAGTTTGAAAAAAAACCCCTCTGCTGCTAACACAAGGGGGACGGAATGGGATTTTGTTTATGTAGGCTGAGAAGCATGGTGGTCTGCAGCCTTAAGAAACAGACACACAAATCAATCCAGGTAGTTCTTTTGGTCAGTCTCATGGTACTATGAAACTGGTTAGAGCATCCACTGACCTCAGTGTTATGCATACTAAATATATGCAAAAAACTCAGTTGTTATCCACAGAAGATTTGCAGAGTGATTACTCAGGCATAAGCCACACTGAGTTCCATGGGGCTTACTCCCAAGTATGCAGTGCATAAGATTGCAACATAGGTTTTTGCATACTTGCATGGAAGTAAGCCCAAACTCATGAGGTTTTGAGCAAATTTGTCAAGGGGTATTGGGGAGGTGGGATGATGCTGTTCACCAGTCTGGTGTAGTGGTTAGGAGTGCAGACTCTAATCTGGGAGAACCGGATTTGAGTCCACACGTAGCTGCTGGTGTGACCTTGGGCCAGTCACAAGTTGTCTCAGAGCTGTTCTCTCAAGGGCAGTTCTTGAAAGAGCTCTCTCAGCCCCAGCTACCTCACAGGGTGTCTGTTGTGGGGAGGGGAAGGGAAAGGAGTTTGTAAGCCACTCTGAGACTCCAAGTGAAGGGCAGGGTATAAATCCAATCTTCTTCATGCATACTCTGGTTTCCAGGGCCCCCGCCTCCCTGTTGCCTCCTGTTGCTGCTCCTGCAAAAGCAACCTTATCCCATGGTTGCAAAGTCCTTGTTCTTCTCTCCTTGGACCTGCAGGAACTGGGAAGTGCTTCTTACTGTATTCTCAGCCTTTTCCTAAGTAGAAAGAGGCACATTTGTGGCTGAAATGAATGTCATTGAAATTAAAGGTGCATAATAACAGAACATTATCTAGCCCTTGGGAGTTGCTGGCCAGGATTTTTTAAAAAAACAACAACAACACCCTTTTAGCAGGCATGTTGGCTAGTGCTTTTTGTGGATGATTGGTACAGATCCTCAACAGCAGCTTTTCAGACGCCTCTAGGTGGGGAGGTAAGGTTTAAGAAATGTGTGAACTTGCTTCATTCACAGAAACCTTGTGTTAAGGCACTTTTTTTGTTTTATTTTTTAAAATGATGAGGTTCTGTATATAACCCCCTTTCTCATTTTTTGCACCAAAATTGTTATCAACATTTTGTTCTTTTTGTTACTGGAAGAGAGCCAGGGCAGAACCAGAGGCATAATGGAATCTCAGAATACCTGAATGAATCCACAGATCTCCTTTTCTACTCAACACCGTAGTTCTTTCCAGAATTTGCCTGCTCAGGACTTCACTGCCACCAGACTGGCTGCTCCACAGACCAATTTTCCCAATGCAGTCCTGTAAATTCTTGCAGTTGTCTTTCAAGCAATTGTGTCACAGGCAATTTATTGTGCTCTCATGCCTAGTCCTACCCTGCTACACAGTTTTCTATTTTTAACATAAGGAGCATTAAAAATGTAATTCCCCTATCAGGTCGGAGATACAGCCCATTCTGCCAACTCAGGACTCTGCCACCTCATTTTGCTTTGTGTCTAATCTATTCATAGTGCTTGTATGAGAAGAAAAAATGGGTAGGGTAATTAATTATTGTTAATGTTGCTTCTGGGTTGACAGCATTTTTGGGAATGGACTAACTGCACTGTAGCAACATGATCAGTGGAAGACAAGAATTTATACAGGGTGCTTTTTGTCGGTGAGTTTTCTTGGAAAGAGAGATGAGAAAATCTACTGAATACTCAATGTTATCACAGTCTGATGCTATCAGATTCAGGCATTTCCTTCTAATAACCAGGGCTTGATTGGCAATATAGTCTTATCTGCTCTCTTATTTCCACAGGTTTAAATCCTGAGAAGAATTTAACCAAAAGTGATTACTGATTCAAGTGTAAGCCAGTGAAATAGAGCTAAGTGTGTGTTTCAGACCTAGGTAGGAATCTAGGAAGCTGTAATATTAAGACTAATCTGGTGATTTGATGGGCCACTTCTGATTTCATTAACACTGCATCAAACCTTCAATTAACTCTGATGATGCAAAATGTCCTGCTCTCCCTGACAGTCTCCGTGTCTTCAGTATAACTGAAAAACAGAAAGAAATTTCTATCAACTGCATTCTTTTGAAGGACACTGAGCTTAGTGATGAGAAAGATAACATTCCAGCGTGGATCATGTTGGAAAACTGACAGTGTGCTAAAAATCCAGTTAATGCAAACACTGCTGAAATAGCAGTTTAGTCCACTTGTACCCTAGGGGAGCTGTGGTGTATTACCTAGAGTTCTGGGTTTATTGAATGTTTTCTCTTGCAGTTTAGCCTGCCTCTTGTTGTTTCTCTCTGCCATGTGCTAGTGTGTGCTAGTGCTTGTACTCTGAAGGCCTCTCTGTTGTATTAGTGGCCTGCAGTCTTTTTGCAAAATCCTGTTGCAGTAAAAATAATTGAAAGTAGACTCCAAAACAGGGATTGGATTCTTTCTCAGACTCTGCCAACAGGTTATGAGCCCAGATCCCAAGATAAATTGCAAGAAAGCTATAACTGTGAATCAGTAAGAGAAAGGAGGAGCACTCTCAATCCAGAGGAAGATGGCAAGCAGTGCAGATGTTAAGTTTGTAGTGGCCAAATGGAATAATAGTGATTATCAGTTGTAGAAGTTCAAAGTGGAAATGCTGCTGTACAAAGATGACCTCTGGGATGTTTTAGGCACTGATAGACCAGTCAGTGATCCTGCAGAATGGGACAAGAAAAACAGGCAAGCTAAGGCAACTATAAGCCTGTTAGTGGAAGATGATCAGCTGATCCTCATAAGGAAAGAAGTAGGGTTGCCAGGTCTGGGTTGGAAAATACCTGGAGACTTTGGGGGTGGATCCAGGAGAGGGTGGGGTTTGGGGAGGAGAGGGGCCTCAGTGTGGTACAATGCCATAGAGTCCACCCTTCAAAGCAGGCATTTTCTCCAGGGGACCTGATCTCTGTCAGCTGGAGATCAGTTGTAAAAGCGAGAGTCCCCAGGCCCCACCTGGAGGCTGGTAACCCTAGAAAGAAGAAACACGAAAAGACATGTGAAATGCACTTCAGAAAGCGCATGAACATTCAGATCTAAACTGCTGCGTAAGCTGTATAAATGAGACTTGGCAGAGAGCGAGATATGCACGAACATGTAAATGCCATGCTAGAAATTGTGGAACAGTTGCATGGGCTTGGAGAAGAAATGAAAGTGGCACTATTACTGTGCAGTCTTCCAGAGTCCTGTAGTCTACTCCTCAGTACTCTTGAGACTAGACCAGAACCAGGTCTAACCCTGGAATATGTTAAAGGCAAATTAATAGATTACTATAATCGCAAGCAGGTGACAACACTGAAAAAACAGAGACAGCTCTCAAGGTAAATGAGACGATAAAACACATGAAAGAAACTTGGGTGCATTATTGCTACAAAAAGGCCAGACATCTGAAAAGGGATTGCTCATTCTGGAGAGCTAAACAGAGAAAACAAATCACTTAATCAACCAAAGATAACGCTAAAGCAGCATCAAGTGAATCATAGATGAAGAATGGGATGGATGTCTAAAACATACACAGAGCAAATGGATGGTCCATTGATTCTGGCACCATAAACTACATGACAAGCAACCAGGAATTCTTCACAGATCTTGATCTCAGCACAAAGGAAATCTTTGCAGATGGAAAAAGCATCACCATAGAAGGAATTGGGTATAGATTCTTAAAGTGCTGTGGGCCATCTAAAGGAACATGCAAACTCCTTGTGAATAATGTCCTATATGTTCCAGAACTGGAGGGAAGCCTTCTGTTCATTAAGGACCTCACCAGTGAAATTTCTTACACTGAAATTTCAAAGAAACCAGTGTGAGATTAAGAAGGGAAAAGAGGTTATACTCAAAGGAATTGTGAAGGAGCATCTGTATAAGCTTATCCTACCAAATGAGGAAGCTAGAATTGTTACACAAGTTTGTCACAGCAACTGCATCCACATGACACAGATGTCTGGGACACAGGTACCCAGAATCCATAAAAGACCTTAAAAACTGAGGCTTAACCAAGGACATGACAATGACATCATGTCAAACATATATGAAGTGTATGCGTTGTATAAAGACAAAAGCTACACACATCACACTTTCTAAAGGCTGTGAAAGCAAGTCTACACATCCCCTACAGATACTGCATAGTGACACTTGTGGACCCATGAGAACTCTTACACCAGGAGGAAACAAATACCTGATGACTTTCATTTACAGCTATTCCAGGTACACTGCCATGGATTTCCTGAAACAAAACAAGTGAAGTGCTTGGGAAACTTCAAGAGTTTGTGGCAGCAGCCAGTAATAAGTTCCAGGGGAAGCTGCAAATACTCCACACAGACAATTTGTGTGTGTGGGGGTATACCAGTAAAGAAATGGAGCAATACCTAATGGAACAGGATATTGAATGCCAGACAACTGTGCTATACACACCTGAACAAAATGGAACAGCAGAAAGGAAGAACTGCACCTCAGTTGAAATGACCACATGCATGCTTCTGGATGCTGGATTGCCAAATTAAGTATTGGAGCGAAGCAATTATGATGGCAACATATCTACAAAATTGCCATCAAAAGCAATTGACAGCACTCCATATGGATTATGGCATGGATCAAAGCCAATTGTCAAGCACATCAGAATGTTTGGATGCAAAGCCTATGCCTTCGTTCCCAGTGAAAAATGCTCAAAACTGGACAATAGAGCCACAGAAGGTATACTAGTGGGCTACAGTCATCGCTGTAAAGGGTACAGAATTCTATTCCTGAATACAGGCAAGGTTGCAATATGTGGTACAGTATACTTCGATGAGGCCTCAGGACTAAATTTAATGCAACATGGAGAAGTTAAAAAAAACTCATTAACTGAGCAAGAGACAAGGCCAGGCAAAGTAGTGGTAAATTTCAGTACAATCTTCTAAGGGTTTCAAGAGGACCAAGCAAAGTTACTACCCTCAGATGCTCAACCCTAGCAACTATATAGGCAAAAGAAAATTCCAGAGGTCTTGGTTTGGGAAGATCTCCAAGTTGCCTGAATGTGAATCCAGAAAATGGAGAAAGGCAGCAGCAAAAGAAATACAATCACTTCACAAAAATAAGATTTAGCCATCCCAGACATGATGATATCATGCAAAGCACTACGCGCTAACACACATTGCTTTTCCCCAACACATTTAAAGGGAACCTTCCCTTTAAATGGATGGGGGAAAGCGGGCTCTGTGTGTGCCTGCCCTGTAAACCATGAATTTGCTGCTTGCAGGCCAGGAGCTGGCACCCGCATTTGAAAAGAGCCGGTGTCCTGCGCGCCTGCCTAGCAAGCCATACATTTGTGGCTTGTGGGGCAGAAGTGTGTGACACCCGCTCTTTTCAAGAGGGGCCACGGATCACTGTTGGGGTGGGGCTTCCCCCACTGGCCAGCAGGGCAGTATCTGGAGAGAGCCCCAAAATTGGGGGATCCCCTGTTTCCACCTTGGGACTGACATCCCTACAGCAGCTGACTGATGTTCCTGATCCCTGCCCTTCCTGAATGAGAGCTGATATGATAACTAAAGTCTGTTTGTGGAACAGATGAGTCAAAAGACGTTTGCTTGTTAACAACAGAACGCAGTGGTGGGGCCTGTTCCCCATCCAAGGAGCAGGGTGGCACAATGAGGAAGGTGCCCTTGCAGGGACTCAGATCACTCTCAACCATCCATGGTCCAGGCGCAAGAGAAACTAGGTATCCTTACAAAATACCTTGCATGGGCAGGATTTGATTGCAGTCCTTTCTTTCTAGAGATGGGCAAGAGCCCATAGTTCTCAAACGGCATTTATGTAGAAAATGTGTTTACCTTCTCTCCAGATAGCTGTTAGAGATGGCTCACAAAGTGAGAACAATAGAATGATATCATAAAACACATTAACAAGAATTCTGAATATTAAAACAATCCATCAAAGCAGCATAAAATGACATATTTAGAAGCCTAAAATGACACACATTAAACTGTGCTCGGGTTAGAATCAGATCTCCAAAGCAAAACAGGAAGGAAGTAATTAGCAAGTGCAGGGACAATATTTTATTATAGTTAACTTTTTTTTTGTGGAGGAGGGGGTGAAAAAAGGCTATTTTAGAGCTTTAGTCCAGGTATACGCCAGCTAAGCAATCTGCTTCTGATTCATCTCCTCTTCTGCCTGCTGGTGCCACTGCAGTTCCTCTATTGTTGGGTGCAACTGCAAATGGCTAAAATGCTTTTGATATGATTGCCATGCCCATCAGAACTACAGAGTTTGTATTAGTGTTACTCAGAAGTGTGTGTGTGTGTGTGTGTTTCCCTCTGGAAAGGTTCCTGCATTCTTAACATCTGCTTGAATAGCAGAAATAAAAGCTGTAGTTCCATGATCTCTTTACTGCCATTTAAAAATACTTCATATACTACAAATGCTGAGGCTGTGGTTTCCAGGAAGAAGATGTATCTCTGTGTGTGCATGTGTCCATGTGTGTAGTGGGGGTATTTAATCCTTTCCCTTCATCTTGTTTTCTTGCTGAAAATTTCTTCCTTCCAAACTGCTTCTGACTACATGCAAATTTCCATAGCAGAGCCAAAAATAACTGGGGGGGGGGATAATGACTTTAAGTAGGCAAACATTAAGCCACTATCTCTCTCTTCCCCCCCCCCCCATGCCACTCCACCCTTTACATTGCAGCTCCAGTGGCTGCCAGTGTTCCCTTTAAGCTGAATTAGTGTGAGCTAACTCACAGTTTTTTAGCCTCTGGCTCACACATTTTTGTCTTAGCTCGGGAAGGATGGCTCCAGAGCAAACTAATTTATGCAGTAGTCAAATTGCTCGCTCACAACTTTAATGCCAGTAGCTCACAAAGTAGAATTTTTGCTCACAAGACCCCACAGCTTAGAGAGAGCATTGGTGGCTGCATAGTATACATTATTTTTATAAGGTCAGTAAAAAGAGATATTTATTTCTGCCTAAGAAATATTACGGTTGTGGTCATTTGCTAAATATCTGCCTGATCGGAGTAACACAGGAATCCCGCTAGAATAAAACATTTGGCCAACTAATTGTTTGGTATAGTGGTTAGGAGTGCGGACTCTAATCTGGGAGAACCGGGTTTGATTCCACACTCCTCCACATGCAGCCGCTGGTGTGACTTTGGGTCAGTTACAAGTTCTTTCAAAGCTGTTCTCTCATGAGCAGTTCTCGAAAGAACTCTCTCAGACCCACCTACATCACAGGGTGTCTGTTTTGTGGAGGGGAAGGAGATTGTATGCCGCTCTGAGACTCCAGGTAGTGAAGGGTGGGGTATAAATCCAATATCTTCTTCTTCGAACCATTACTGATTCAGGCAAGTAAGTTAAAACACTCAAGGATAGATAGATGCCTTTCATTATTTCCAATAATGTTTGAGTCCAGTGGCACCTTTCAGACCAACAATTTTTTATTCAAGGTGTAAGCTTTCATGTGCATGCACACTTCTTCACAGGGGCGTAGACTTTTTAAATCCCCGGGGGGGCGGGGGCTCTCTTGTGCACGCGCGCGCTTGGGACCATGTCCCCACCGCTCTCCCCCCCACCCCAGGGAGCCGCCGCCACCGCTTCCCTCCCCCGGGCCGTGCCCGCCCGCCGCGCTCCCCGCCCCCTCCCTCCCTCTTCCCGCTCACCGATTGCTGCTGCTGCTACCTGCAGCCGGGGGGCGGCGCATCGCCCTTGCGGCCCCCCGGCTCCCGCTCCGCCTCGCGCGCCAAAATCTGGGGGGGGCTCAGCCACCCCCGGCAAAATGGAGCGCCCGCCGGTGGCCAGTCAGCCGGCCATCGCTGCCTCTCTCCCCCCCCCCCGCCCCAGGGAGGCAGGAGGGCAGGCCGAGGGTGGGGGGGAAGGAGAGGCGGCGACGGCCAGCTGACTGGCCACCGGCGGGCGCTCCATTTTGCCGGGGGTGGCTGACCCCCCCTGGGAAATTTCGGGGGGGGGGCTTGAGCCCTCGAGCCCCCCTGTAGTTGACGCCCATGCTTCTTCAGACCAACATGGCTACCCACCTGAATGTATTTTTATTCATTCCAATAATATTTGAGTGATTACTGGAGCTCAAGGGTGCCCAAAACACCAAACTACAAGCTGCCCAGAGGGTCTCATGTGTTTGCTTCATTGGAACCAAGTAGGGGCAGTTGCAGTGATTCTGGAGCCAAGATGCTCCCCTTCCCCCCCCCCCCCCGCTTCAATACTCTCAGGATGCCTCTCAGTAACAGAAGCAATATGCATTCAGTGTGCATTCTCACTGAACAATAATTGAATACAGCATCTGTTCCAGTCTGCCAAATCAACCAGTGAACAGTCAGACTATTTATTTATTTATTTATTTGAATTTATATCCCGCCTAGCCAGACTAGGCTCTGGGAAACCCAGGTTCAGATCCCTGATCCACCACAGAAGCTTTCTGGGTGACCTTGTGTTAGCCAAATTGCTTTATTTCTTTAATAAATGGGGGGATTTGATTATTAAATAGCAATGGCTTTAATTAAGGGAGCAATAACCCATGTATACCAGAGTCCAGTTTATCCAGATCCCAGAAATAGATGCAGAGACTAGATCTTAAATAAGGTTTTCCTGTACTGCAATATTTCACACACACATACAATATCAAATAAGCAATCACACATTCAAATAATACAGAACTAAGAAGCTAGATAGAAATGCACAGTGACAGTTGCATTAGCAGGAATGTATTGTTGATGGGGCATGTCCAACATACCTGTCCAACATGATGAGGTGATCCTGCAGCAGAAATAAGAAGGTACTAAGGGAAGGGGATCGTGTGTTGACCGGCAACGCATGTGGGAGACTCCAAACAGTGTGAGGAATGAAGACAGCAAGGTAGGGTGGGGTCAGGTAGGAAGTGAGAGAACACGCAATGGGCAGATGCTCTTCTTATATACCCTATGAGGGGCTTGAGGCATGGGCCACTAAGTCATGTACTCCCCAGGAAAGTGTTAGAAAATTCTAGTTGCTTAATGGATCAAGAGAAACTACTTAAGTGCTGGGCAATTGACAATCTATATACTAATAGCCAAGGTGCCCCTTGCATGTGAATATTAAAATCCGCATGGAGGGAGCACCTGGGGGGCAAAAACATTTTCCTGCACATTGGGCAATCTCCAGATGTGCAGAAAAATCTGAAATCTATATAAAAAACTATAGGGCGGATACTTAAATCCCACCCAAAAGTTAAAGAGTGTTCCCTGTGCATGTGCAGAGCATGCTCTGAGAACTGCCTCACTGCTGTTTCCACCACCAGGGGGGCATGAGAAGGCTTGGCAGGCTGAGCTCAGGCCTCACCACCGGTGCTGGAGAGGGGGGAGGAGGGAGAAGGCTTAGCGTTGGTGCTGGGGGGGGGCAGGGGAGAAGAGGAGAAGGCTCACCTGCGGGGGCTTCCTCCTCCTCCTCCATGTGGAGCTCCTTCTCTCCCCCCCTGTGAGTATCACGGGTCCCACCTCTTGTCTTTACTAATAGTGACACCTCTTGGAGTGAATGGCAGGTGCTTGGCCAGCCATTAGAGTCAATGATCCAACGATCTGCAGCTTGTTATCGTGATAGGTGGTGGGTGTCCTTGGCTGCTCTGTTAATCCCATCATGGGCAAGTTCTGTTGTTTAACATGAGTATTTGCAGTTTCTGGTGATGCTGCTAGGAGAAGGGGGGGAAGGTGCCTGCATGATGGAGAAGAGACTTGTCCATGGCATTTCTCCAGGAATGTCCTGGTTTCCTCTGCAAAACATGGCTTTCGTGGAGTCTGGCTGCGGATTCCATGTGGTATGATGTCAGGGAGGCTGGTTTGCCTTCTACCTGGGTCTGCAGTATCCTTAGAGGTGCAGAGATGGGTGGCATCGGGTGTTCTATGGGTCCATGTCTGGTCTAACATGCTGCTTCAGTACAAGGCTTGCCTTGGCTGGGCACATGTCTTCTGTCCAGTAGGTTGGCACTATCTCATGGTCACCATTCAGTCCATTTTCTCTGGAACACTCATTATACAGTCCAGCTTACAGTTATGTTTCATGTCTATATTTTATAAGGTGCATGCAGGGCAACACTTGGGCCAGTCACACACTCTGAACCTAATTTTCCCCACAGCATTGTTGGAAGAATAAATGGAGAAAGGCAGAATGTTTCAGGCTACTTTTGGACCCTATTGGGGTTGAAAGGTGAGGAATATAAGGGAACTGACTGAATTGGAGACTATCAGCAGGAATTAGAGGTTGCCTCTCATTCACCTGGACTCTTCCACAAGTCATCACTGAAGTAGTCTGTGTATGCTTGTAAAAAGTGAGAGAAAATGATATTTGTGTTAGGGGTGTGCAAAAAAAAAATCAGTATTTTTCGTGTTTGGCTATATTGAACCCCCCAAAATGGTATTTTCTGATATTCTTGAATCCCAATACCAGTATGGTTCCCTCCAAAGGCATTTAAAGGGTTCATGGGATTTTTCAGAATTTTTTGGGTTCAGCTATTTTGGATAGCTGAAAGATACTCAAATCTATATTTGGCTGAAAGAATAGCCAAAAAATACCGATAAGGTATCTTCTAGCTATTTTTTTCAGCTTTGATACAGTCGAATGTGCATCCCTAATTTGTGTGCAACATCCAAGACAGGAAGTAGAAAAATTAAAGGAAAGCATGGGGAACTTTAGTCCCCTTCATGTATCATTTTCCTGACTTGAAACAGCCCAGGGGGGCATTATTTGTCCCATTGGGGGACTGTGTGGGCACTTGCTCATGCAACCCTCCCCTGGGGGCATAATTGTTTTGGGTCAGGAAGCTGGCATGGGAGAAGACTGAAGCTCTCCCTCCCAACCATAGTCCCAATTCAGATCAGGTCCCTGCAGCAGTTCTGAATTGAAGCCCTGGAGGGAACTCACAGCTGTCATCCTGCTGCAAATCTCTATTGCATTTATGTTACACATAGCATGTAGTTTGGCCCTCACTAATAGTGGACTAGGGGCTACAGTGGCTCAAGTTTGGTGTAGTGGTTAAGTGCACGGACTCTAATCTGGGAGAACCAGGTTTGATTCCCCACTCCTCTACTTGCTCCTGCTGGATGACCTTGGCCAAGCCATAGCTCTGGCACAGCTGTTCTCTCAAGGACAGTTATCTCAGAGCTCTCTCAGCCCCACCTAACTCACAGGGTGTCTGTTGTGGGGAGGGAAAGGAAAAGGAGTTTGTAAGCCGCTCTGAGACTCCAAGTGAATGAAGGGCGGGATATAAATCCAATCTCTTCTTCTTCTTCAAGTGGTTAAGACGCTAAACTGCAGACCAGAAGGTTGGTAGTTCAGCAGTTCGAGACCCAAGTGCTGCATGACGGAGTGAGCTCCCACCTCTGGTCCCAGCTTCTGCCAACCTAGCAGTTCAAAAGCAAGAAAGTGCAAGTAGATAAATAGGTACCACTTCGGTGGGAAGATAACAGCGTTCCGTGCACCTCGGCGTCTAGTTATGCTGGCCCCATGACCACGGAAATGTCTTTGGACAGCACTGGCTCTTCAGCTTGGAAACGAAGATGAGCACCACACCCCTAGAGTTGTATTTGGCTGACTTTCGAGCAAGGAAACCCTTTACCTTTAATAGTGGGCTACAATGACCGAGAGAAATTTCTGGAGGTTAGTTAAATTAGTTGTTGCTGTAATGGTATTCAGAGAAGGAATCTTGTTGATAAAACTTTCATTTTCTTACAATTGTGCTGCTTCAATGCTTCCCAGTTTCCATGCCTGCTACTCTGAATACAATGATGACAAAGATGGAATGATAGAGAACTCCAACATGGAGGAAGACTACAAAACAGAAGCAACTACAAAAGAACAGAAGGCTAATATTCATATAACTAGGATTCCCCCCCCCCCCCCATTGGCTAAGTTCTGGTGCTGAAGAAGACTCTTGAGAGTCCCCTGGACCACAAGGAGATCAAATCAGTCAATCCTAAAGGGAACCATGACTGTTCCTTGGAAGGCCAGATACTGAAGCTGAAGCTCAAATACTTTGGCCACCAAATGAGAAGGGAGCACTCACTGGCAAAAACCCCAATGCTGGGAAAGATTGAAGGTCAAAGAAGAAGGGGACAGCAAAGAATGAGATGTTTAGACAGTGTTATTGATGCAGCGAACATGAAATGGAGTGAACTCTGGAGGACGGTGGAAGACACAAGGGCCTGACATGATGTGGTCCATGAGGTCGCAAATAGTCAGACTCAGCTATGCGACTGAACAACAACAAGTTCAGCAGTCTTCCCATTCCCTTATGAGAAACAAAGCAACCATAAGAAATGTTCAGCTGAAATCCTTGCATTCTTCCCTGTCATATATTAGTGTACTGGTCATATATTACTGTGCTGAGTCATTCTAATTGCAGCCATCTTGATAGTTTTCTGTCCCAAAGTCTTCAGTCAGGCGTGAAACACATCTTTCTACTAATGTTTGGAAAATTTTACAGCGATCACCTTAAAAGAGGAGGTTTTTCTTTTCATTCTCTTTCAACTTGCAGTCAGCTTGCTTCTTACATTTCCTGAATTTCCAGCCATTGAGTTTAACTCTGCACGAAGATGGGAAGATTGTCTTGAACAGTTTGAAAATTTATTTCCTATGATGAAAGAAGATGACTCTACCAACAAAAGGGTAATGTGGTTAAATTTTGCAGGTAGTGAAGTATTCCACATGCTCAAAGCATTATGTGACAGAAGACAGCAAAAATTATGAAAAAAAGCAAAACTAGCATATAACAGGTACTTTAAACCACAAGAAAAAAAACTTTGAACATTATATACATTTCAATAAGCCCCAAAGTGGGAGATGATAGAGATGAATAGCACCTCTTGTATGATCATATGAATCTGTATGACACAAAGCTCAGACACAAAACCCATCATGACACAAAGCTCAGATAATACAAGGTTATTCCTCAGCAAAAGCTTGGAGGCAAATTGTATGAAAATTTCAGATGATTCTCAGTAAAACAATCACACAGTTGCGTCCGACCCTTCGCAACCCCAAGGACCACATCACACCAGGCCCCATCGGCGTAGAGTACAGGGGGGCTCGAGGGCTTGAGCCACCCCCGAAATTTCCTGGGGGAGCTCAGCCATCCCCGGCAAAATGGAACGCCTGCTGCCACGTATCCCCGGGTCCTTCTGAGGCCCGGCCATCGCTGCTTTCCCAGCATCAGGGTCTTCTCCCGTGAGTGCTGCCTTCTCATTTGGTCGATACTGCACCAACTTGAAGATCAGAAGAACAGCCTATAAGGGACAGCTGAAGGACTGCTAGTTAGCACAGCTAAATTAAGGATTTCTCACATTTTCAAATTATGTCATTCCAACTCCTGATTGACTCTTTGGAGACTTCCCACTCCAGCTGAGCCCTCCCCTTTTGTTCCTGTCTCTTACAGCAGTTAGTTAGCTAGTTAAGCCTCTGTGCCTCTCATCTGCTCTATCAGAGTTTATTTCTTCTTGAATAAACTGAGTTATTTTCTTTAAACAGTCGGTGCTCTGTTCCTCTGCATGTTTAAACTCTGCCAACAGTTCTAAATACAGCATTCATGAGTATTTAAATACACTGTTTTTAGCAGCATAGCTTTAATTCAAATGTTTGCATAGTTACTTTTCTCCCCCCCCCCCCCCCGCCTTAGAAACTTCCATAAGGGGTGGGAGAGAGTGTGCTTAAATGGCTGTGTACCTAAGCTGTTGTAAGAAGGTTGCATGAGTTGGATCTGTACTTCAAACTCTTATGTTGTAACAATATCAATATTTTTGTAAAATTTACTTGTCAATCAAAGTGAAATATGCTTAGAAATTAAACTGGAAGAATGCAGTATGATGTCAGTTAGTGCTTGAATGAGAAATAATATTCTCATGGTTGCCTGGATACAAATAAGATGTGTGTCATACAGGAAGGCAAATGTAAATGAATGAACAAATGAGTTGTCAACTTTAGCTTCAGAGTGCGATAAGGACAAGGGGGTGGCTGTTTGTAAGATGGATGTCTTGCAAGATTAATCTGTGTACTTTGTCTTTGGCCAGTTACTCGGTTTGTCAAGCTGTTTTGATTCATTTCAGTGTTATTTTCCATTTTAATTTTACCTGTCCATCTCTTCACACTTTGGACTGTTTACAAAATATACTCTGAGAACAAAATACTAAGTTAAATAAAACATACTCCATGCTCAAAATGCCTACTTTTAACAGTTAATACAGCTACAATATGAAGAAACAGCTACACAAACATATGAGTATATGAAGCTACCTTACTATGCGTGAAATCACTGGTCGATCAAGGTCAATATGGTCTACTCATACTGGCAGTAGCTCTCCAGGGTCTCAGGCAGAAGTATTTCCATCACCAATTATTTTATCTTTTTTTAACTAGAGATACCAAGGATTGAAACTGGGACCTTCTGCATGCACAGCGGATGCTCTACCACTGAGCCACAGGCCCTCCCAAGGCATTTCGAGTTGCCACTGATATGATCATCATAACATAGAGAACAATCTGCAGCCACCATGGCAGGATGGGGGGGGTGTAGTTTATAGATTAACAACTGCATATTGAATTGCTTCTGGAACAGAATGTGGAGACAAAAGGGCTTTTGACTTGGAGGTTTTCCTGTGGTTCCATCCTGCAGCATTTTCTCACATCCTCATTTCCCATTTAATACCATTCTGTGTTTTTGTCATCATTTTCCTGTGCCTTTTCAAATAGCATCAGGTGGTTTGAGAAAGCATGAAGAAACAATAATAAAAATGGAAATCATGCCTGTGAGGAAACTTGGACCAAAAAAATAATAATACTGCAGTGAAAGCTCAGAGACATTAACACACTGCCCTCAATGGGCAGCAGCATTCTGGTCTGTAGAGAGACATCAGTCAAACTACTTTTGTGGTTTTGATGTAACTCTCTGGAGATCATAGATGAAAATTCAAATATGTCTTCTTCCACTCACCAATGTACTCCTCTCTGAGCAAGTTTTATTTTTCCATTTGGTCTCACTTGTACTAACAAAACCCAGGTGTGGAGAAAATTTTTTTTTAAACTGCGCGGAGGGGGGGGGGGGAAGCAGTTATAGACAATGAAGAGCTCAAACTGTTACTCAAAGAGGCAGTCTCCTATTTAATTGGTAAAATTAGCTTTAAGGAGACAGAGCAAGAGGCAGGTAACTGGGATCTTCATCAATGTATATAGGGATCTTTCCCTTCGAAAATAAACCAGTCTGATGTTAACCTGGAAAGGGTTTTATTGAAATAAGAATAAAAAGGGCAAAAATGCACACATACAAGCACACAGAAAAACACTAAGAGGCAAACAGGGAGGAAGCGGGAGAAAGTGATTTCAGGAGGGGAGTATTGCCTAATCTTGAAAATCGAGGTTCGTGGAAGGCAGCTGTGAAATGGCCAGCATTTCATAGGAAGATGAGAGGACCCACATGCAAGTGGGGGTGTGAAGTATGGTGCTGAGAACACACACACCACTATGGAGCACTGTGCTTCCAATTATAGGAAAAAATGTTCCCTGGGGCAGTCTGACTTGTTTATCCCCAAAACAATGATGATGGCTATTCAGGGATGAACAGTGTTTGGGGCAAAACCTTGATGAGTTTACCTGAGGTGAACTACAGGCATTAATGTTTCTTGATGACCTGTCAAGTACTAGATGGGAAAACTACCAGCTTTGGTGAATAGCGTTAAGTGTTGCTAGACTGGGGTAAATGGTAAGGGGGAAGTGACACTGGAGTTTTCAGGATTAGTCCAATGTGAGGTTTCTTGGGAGACACATTGTTCCTAATTATGCATCTCCTCAGGGTGTGGAGAGGGTCATTAATCAGTCAGCCACTTCTGACTCAACTTCAAAAATATTTTTCCCAGGCTTGTCTCTGGCTGGTATCCATTTGTTTCATTTTGGGCCAAGCAGTGTACATTTATGATTTTTGAGGTGATATTGTATGAGGGGTGCTTATGCCTTTCTCTCTCTCTAACCGCTAAACTGCCCCTCTGCATAAGGAGGGGTCTGACTGCTAACAAAACATCCCTTCAGCTTGCAAATTCTCTCCTCCAAAAATTTGTTTCTGGACCCCATATTCTCAGCACATGGAAAGTTCTGGATCTGGAACTCCATATTTTCCTGAAAATATTGTTTTTAAAATGGTATGTGCTTTTAATCACTTTATTGAGCTAATCTGATGTATTCAGTTGAATTCTCCAATGGAAATGAGCCACCGGTGGCATCACATGTATGCATTCATTGTATAAAAAGATTATTATAAATTATTATAATTTTTGGTAGTTTTGACATATTAGCTGTTGATCAAGTAATTACTGTTTTTCTTTTCTTTATTACAGCAGGAAAAGAGTCCAGAGAATTCAAGAAACAAAGGTATGTAATTACAATTTTTTTTAAAAAAAAATCTAGACTTTATTGTTCATCCTTAATTGGAACCCAGTTGGTATACCACATATTGAAACAGAAGTTCCCACTGTGTATTGCCTCCCCCCCCCCCCACTTGATACAGAATGAATGACAAAGTCTGGAGTGGTCTGTGGCAACATTTTAGTTACAGAATATTATAAGTCATTGTACAGAAGAAATCCCATTTTTATTTACAAATGTACATACAAATATCTGAGTTTAATTTCTTTTAGAGAATTACAATACAGTATACCTCTGAATTCCAGAAATTCCTGTTCTTTAAGGATGCTTTAGTTGGTTTACTTTTTGCAAGGAACTTTTGCATGAAACTTCAGAGCAGCATACTTTGTGTAAGTCTCTCAGGCACACTAGAAGAGTCTTAAAGGCCCAAGTGTGCCTTGTGAAAGAATATGCAGGACATCCTCATCACATTCTCCATGCAGGGCTACCAAGAAGGGGGGATTATAGGCAGAGAGTTCCCCATGCCCAGGTTGCTTCTGTGGGCTTGGAAGCCCACCTGCATTTTGTTTTCCTGAGAGAGCCAGGGCACGTCTAACATGATGCACATTGGTCTGGACTGGGTTTCCAGATTCAACAGCTACTAAAAGACTCTCTATAAGATTCATTTTGCTTGACTTGAAATCATAGCAAGTGATCTCCTGCAGGAAAAGAGCACTTGTTGACTTTCAGGTAAGTAAAGTGAGAGAGTCTGAATTCCTAGAGACAGGGCTCGATTAAGACCTTCAGAGGTCCGAAGCGCTGAAAAGTTTATGGTACCCCCTTACATGTAATTCAAAATAAAAACAGTGCTAAACTCTAAAATAAACATTTATTTTTTTTAAAATGACAAAAAAATTACATGTATGCTGAAATTAAAACAGGTCCTTTCTAGATTTTCCACTTACAAAATTCTGGGTAAGTTTATTGAAAAAACATCTCCACTTCCATACAGAATAGGGAAGTGAATTCAATCTGTCCTGACCCATTGTCCTCTAAGGCAGTGTTTTTCAACCTTTTTCGAGCTAAGGCACATTTCTTTCATTGAAAAAATCCCGCGGCACACCTGACAATATCTCACGGCACAGTGGTTGAAAAACACTGAAATACCAGATAAATGGGTCATTAGTTGCCTCAGCTCAAGTATTAACTATGACAGTATTACAAATACACGTAAAAGCCACTCAACTTGAAATCGTAAGTTACAGATCCAAAGCGTAATGGCTCCTTCCCATAACATTGACCTGAGTTTCAGAAGAAATATAATGTGGATGTATTTTAACGCGTCCCGGAAGGTCAGCCTGGAAGGCACATTTCTTTCATTGAAAAAATCCCGTGGCACACCTGACAGTATCTCGCGGCACACCAGTGTGCCCCGGCACAGTGGTTGAAAAACACTGCTCTAAGGGTTTTTATTGTTTTCAGCTGAGAAAAAGAGTGTTCTGTGAAAAAGTAATTTTAGAAAAACACATAGTGCAATCTCTGCATTTGTAAAAAGAAATTGTATTCTGTCTTTCACTAGCGTGTCATAAAGATAAATGTGACTGAATTTCATATATGTGATTTCATTAAATTTCGCATGCATATAACAGTGGAACTACCATAGTTCTTCACACAGATTCATGTTCAAGTCTACAGAGTGTGAGTCAACTAGCTTTTAGGAACCTACTTGATTCCTTCACCTCTCCTTTTCAAATGAACTTCAAGTGTATCAATTATAGTGTAGAAAGTAGCTAGGTAAAGTTTGTTTCCAAGATTCAATGCTGTTTCTAGTGCACTGGCATTACTTGCTTGTCTCCCCCCCGGTGCCAGGGATTTGCTTGCAGGACTGTGTTTTTTTTGTGGTTAGTATAGGCAAGTCATTTTTTGATATGTCTTCAAATCTTTTGAAAGAAAGTATGTAAGTGGTATGCTAATGATTGACAGGGGTCTGCACATGTTTTCAAATCCAGTTCTTTTTCTTGGTGAGCTTGACTTGTATGGTGAAAGTGTTGGAAAATTTCATTCCACAACATGAATTTCAAACTCTAGTTCTTAGATCTCATTTGCAATGTTTTCTGCCTGTGGTATAGTTTGTCCTTTTTTGTGATTGGTCTTCAACTGTACTTTCTAATGCAGTCATAATCTTTCAGTAGGATTCTGGAATTGAACTTGTTGCCATTACATGTGCTTACCAGCAAACATTAGAAAGAGATTCCAACACACATTCATTGCCCAAGTATGTTTTAGGAACTGCCTGTTGGTGTGTAGAGGAAAAGGAAAAAATATAGAGTAACTGGAATAGTGAGAAAAATCTTACTACCACCATGCAACTGTCAGCAGAATTGTGGCCATATTAGACGGGAAGGAATCGAGTAGCTAGAACTCAGAAGAGTATATCAATATTAAACAGAAATTTACTGCAGTACATGACAGGATCTTATTTCCTTGCATTATTTTGATTTCCGTTAGTTGGATGTCCCCTGGTTTAGGTGGGGATAAGTAATAAAAAGAGAACAGAAAAATGGAAGAGTTGTAGTGGAGTGTAAGGCAGTCCAAAAAGTTCTGATTTTCCCCATGATGACAACTTCAATGCTTTTCTTAAAATATCAGATTCTTCCCATTTCCCCCATTTTTTTTGTGTTGTCCCTGCTTTGCTGGAGCCTTAAGCAAGTGCTTAGTCTGCCTATTAGGTAATCCAGCACTGCCTAGAGGGATTTTCCATAATCTTTTCCTCAGTGTTGAGGCAGTTTTGCATAGCTGCATCCACACATTGTTGGATATTGAACACACATGAACATACATGAAGCTTATACTGAATCAGACCATTGGTCCATTAAGGTCAGTATTGTCTACTCAGACTGGCAGTGGCTCTCCAGGGTCTCATTTGAAGGTTTTTGCATCACCTACTGCTTCATCCTTTCAACTGGAGACACTGGGGATTGACCCTGGGACCTTTTGCAGGCAAAGCAGAGCAGAGGTTCTTCCACTAAAGCACAGCCTCCCCCCACCCCTTACTGTTGCACTTTAACAATAATTTGTAACTGTCTTGTCCACACAGGAAAATCTACTTGTAAACAATTGCTATAGTTCAACAATAATGCAGTACCCATCTAGTTTACCATGATCAGTGGGAACAGCAAAGCAGAAGTAAATCCCACTCAGATTACTGATGCTTATCCCCTCTTTTATTTTCATTGTCTGTTTCTCTAAACCTTCTTTAAATGTATGAGGGATAGCCTGCGTTGGCTGTCAGCAGCCCTGCCTTTATGTTTTTACTAAATAGCTATAGGAAAATAAATCTGTGGACATGGAGGGACAAAGAATTTTGCTAGATTAAATAGTGTCCAGGAAAAGTTGTAATAAAAAGGCTTTTAAAAAAAGCTCTCTCCCCCCCTTTTGCCATAAGGGATGCAGATTTTTAGAATTGCATAGATCTTATTATGAAAGTGAACTCAAACTATCACCTAATGCTCTAGTTACCACGATCTACTCTTGTTACCATGTTCTGCTACATTAGGAAACATTAGACTAGAAACAGTTTAAGTCCTTGACCTCTATGTCCTGTTTTTGGCTTTCCATGGTAACTGCTGCTGAGTGAAACAGGGTGCTGGACGCAGGGGCATAGAGTTTGTGATTTTCGGGGGGGGGGGGCTCTTGTATGCATGCGCAAAGCGCACACGCGCTGGGACTATGTCCCCACCACCGCCACCACCACCACCACTGCCACAGCCTCCTCCCCCCCGCCCACACGACTGCCCGGATGGCTGGCTCCTGGCTCCCCAGAACCCACTCACTCACTCGCTCGCTCCCTCCCTGGGCCATTTGGGGTGACTACCCAGTGTGATGACGTCACCCGGAAGTGATGTCATCATGCTGGGCATGTTGCTAGGGCGACGCTCTGGCAATCGCCCTGAAACTCTATGGTGCCATAGAGTTTCGGGGCAATTGCTAGAGCATCACCCCGGCAGTCGCCCAGATGGCCCCGGGAAGGAAGGAGGGAGCGAGCAAGCGGGTGGGTTCAGGGGAGCGTGGGGGGAGCAGGTGGGCGTGGGCAGAGGCAGGGAAGCGCAGCGGCAGCGTGCAGGCAGGCAGGCGGGCACCCCATTTTGCCGGGGAGACTCAGTCCCCCTGGGAAATCTCAGGGGTGACCTAAGCCCCTGAGCCCCCCTCACAGTTGATGCCTATGGCTGGATGAGGTAAGCCAGAGGTCTGATCCAAGAGGGCTTTTCTTATGTTCTTAATAAGCTTCCTAATTTTGTCTGTCTCAGGAGCTTTTTGGGGACCATTCTGAATCTGGGTTGAGGAGAATTTTATTTTTATGATTTTGAGTCAATCTCATTCCTGCAGTCATAGTATGACCTGCATTCTTGGTGTTGACAAAGCTCTCAAGCAGGCTTAATGCCAACAAGTGTATCTTAAAAGAATAAGTTTTTGTTAACTAGATGGACTTAGCATATATTTTAGTGCGTAACGTATGCCACATACACCTTCAAAACATTAGGCTCCTGATCCAGAGGTGATATAATTACAACGATGGGCCAAAAACTATGCAGCATCCTCTGGGGGCAATAGCCTGCTGTAGTCACCGAGTGACAGAAGGAGAGGCTGGCAGGAGCAAGCCCACAACACCAGCAACTGGCAGAGGCAGGGCAAAGAACTATCTGAAATTTCATCGCTGGGGCTCCTGTAAGCTGGACAAGCCAGTTTATGGTGGTGTAGGATCCTGGTAAAATAGGATCCTATGGAAAGAAACACCCCAGGTTACTGGTCAGGTTTGCAGGCCGAACAGGTAGGAAATGACATGTCCCTTGGGGGAACTGAGCAGAGACTATTATATAGGCTGATTCTGTGTTGGCTTTTCCCTCCGTTGTTTTACAAAACCCATTCTGGAACAGAAATTTCCCTCTGCATTGCATGCTGCTTTCACTTCCTTTGATCACCAGATTTTATGGTAGTCACCACACTCCATGCCACTTTCGTTTTCTTTGATCATCGGATTTTATGGTACCTTCTGCATAGATTTATGGGCATTCAGGGGTGACTTTGCAGTCCGTACGGCATTGCCCTGAGGTATTTAAATGTACTTTTCCCTTCCTGTTGAGAAAATGTGGAGTGAATGATAGATGCAGAATTGCCCATAGTCACAGATTAGGTAAAACCCCCAGCCTAAGTACTTTGGAGAGTACTGGACACTTGGGAAGCTTGGGCTGGGCGGGTTTCACACTAGAGCTGTGTTCTCCATGACCACCTGGGGAGGAGAAAATGTGACAAGTCACTTAGGTGTACATCTGCAAGAGCTTCCTTATGAACTTCAGTGGAGGAGATAGGGTTAGGAGGGGGCAGCTCTCTGTGTCAGTTCTCTACAGATACAAAGCTGCTTCCTTCATAATAATTAATGGGAAAACTTGTGCTGGAATACATGCACCTCAGAGAAAAAGCTTTAAAAAGGATAAGAAACACTATAGCTACCTACTACTTCTGTGTGTTAAGGGTGTAGACTTTCCAATTTCCGGGGGGGGGGGGGCTGGGCCAGAGACATTACAGGCCATTGTCTCTGGGGGAGACTCAGCACATCCTGGAAAAGTTTTGGGGGGGCTCCAGCTCCCCAGGCCCCCTGAAGCTGAAACCTATGCTGTGTGTCAGCTTTTGCTACTTCTCCACAATCGAATACTGCCCTTCACAATTCAGTATGAATCTTGCTCCAAAATTCTCATTTGTTGTACAGGATTAGAAATGAGCAGATTTGTGGATGCTTAAGTACACTCCTCCTATATCTCTCTGCAAGAGGCATCCCATACATGTTGTCCTCCTCTTTTACCATATTAAATGAACTAGAAGCAGCTGTTAAGTGGTCTCTTCAGAATTATTTCTGATCATGTTGTTTCTATGCTGTATGGAATCTGTTCAGGGAGGTCGCCAACTCTGTACAGGTTGGCAAGACCCAGCATGCACAGAGGTTCATTAAGTCTTTGATTTAATGGACTAACCAAGTACACAGTGGTCGAAGACCTGTGAAATATTTTAATCAACTCTATCCATTACAGTCTTCCAGCAGTCATTAGGGGATGAATCCACAATTTCTAAGTAGTTGTGTTCAAGAGTAGAGTGTTATTTTTCTGCATCTGTTTTCATACTTTTATACCCACAACTGCAGCTGGTTTTTCTTATTTTCCCTACCTGCAATTTTCCCTTCAGCAGAAATGTCGTAGATTTTTTTTAGATTAACCAGAAGATTGGAATGCAAGGCATTCAATTAAAAAATGTTCCTATTTTCCATAAATTATAATTTAATATCTGCATTTTTTCCAATCACTCTTTTGCTTTGAGTTGCTGAAGAGGGATGGAATTAGGATTGCCAACTTCCGGTTGGGAAATTCTTGGGGTGGAGCTTGGGAAGGGTGGAGTTTGAAGAGGGGAGGGGGCCCAGAAGGGATGTGATGCTATAGAGTCCACCCCCTGGAGCTGCCATTTTCTGCATGTGAACTGATCTCTGTAGTCCGGAGATCAGTTGTGACTCTGGGCCCCACATGGAAGTGTGCAATCATAGATGGTGTAGAATACAGTTCCCACAGTGCAATTACCTTGTGATTAAGAATGGGTAATATCAGTGCTGGCATAACCCTTAATCATATTTGAGGCCAGTCTGGAAGGGAAAATTTGTACCTGAGACAAGAAGAAGTTGCAAAGGAAGTCTGCACTCCATTCCTAGTTCCTAGGTAAAGGTTTCCCTTGCTCGAAAGCCAGTCGAATACGACTCTAGGGATGTGGTGCTCATCTCCATTTCCAAGCCGAAGAGCCAGTGCTGTCCAAGGACATTTCCGTGGTCATCTGGCTGGCATGACTAGAATGCTGTCCCTAATTGTGGTGAAATATTTCTGCAGTCACCTATGCATTTTGTGTTATCTGGAGTGTCTGCAGGTAGAAACAGCACCATTTTCATATTGAACCAGTTGTTGGGGTCTGTACTGTAGTAATGTTGATGTATTCAAATTGTCAGTATATGCAAATCTTTTATTTTGAGTGATCTTCTATTCCAGACTCTGTGTTGCTTAGCTGTCAGTATATGCAAATCTTTTATTTTGAGTGATCTTCTATTCCAGACTCTGTTGCTTAGCTGTACCCTGGCTTGCAGGTTATTTAGAGTGCTTCTAAGTAAACATAATACATAACAAACATAAATTAGTGATAAGCTGCTTTAATCATACTGTGGTCAGTACTTTAGTTTAAGTAGTCTGTGAATCTTTTAATTCTATATGTGAGAAATATAAAAACAAAAAATGAAATGAAATGAAATAAAACCTTATCCAAGGAAGGTTGGCTGTGTATACTATGGATTGTTCCCCTGAGATATCTACTTCTAGTATGAACTAATAGTTGCCATTAATAACGTCTTTAAGGCTATAATTGCTAAATGTGCTAGTGCAGTTGAATTATGTTGGTGTTTTTTAGAGGAGGAGGAGAAGCTGATGGGCAAATGGTATTAATGAAGTTCAGATAAATCCATCTATGTGGGCTTTCTGTGATTATGTTGACTGTACGGCAAAATAATACCTTTAGAAGGACATGCAGGATTGTCCATTAACTGGTTTTGTGACCATAATGGACAATCTCTGATTTATCTGGGATCTCTGAATTGAGCAGTATACTTTTGTTTATATTCAGATTTTTACATTTTTTAAAAAAGGGACAAATTATCCAAACCAAATACAAGCAATATGATCTGAGACCTGACCCTGCTTATTAATCTATTCATTCATACCCTGCCTCTCTTAAATTAAGTAATTCAAATCAGCATTCATGAAGTTCCCAGATAGTCTCCCATCAAAGTGGAACCTCACCCAGACCTGCTTAATTTCAGTAAGGTTATAGGATCATATACCTTTCAACCATATTCTGGCCCTTGTGCCTGCTACTGTCCTTGTCCATTGTTTTGGATAGCCACATTAATTACCTCCTCCATAGTCAATTGTGATTGCCTGCACAGCAGTGCAAAGTCCTGCCATGTATATATAATGTGATTCCTGATGGAAGGAATATTTTTTTTTGGAAAAGAGGATAGGCAGAGGACAATGGCACTGAAACAGCAGCAGAAAGGGAAAAACAACAACAACAGCTATAAAGGTACAGTAAGGTCCCTTCCACATGAGCGAGATAATCCGGAGGGGAAGCGAGGCTTTTTTGGCTACAGAGCAATTTGCCCCGCAGTTGCATGATCACACAGATCTGTGGACCTGCCAGGGCAACTTGCCACTGCCTGATCAGATGCAACCGCGGGCAAGTTGGGGTTTTTTTGGTTGGTTTCCGAGACACTTAAACGGGGGATTGATGAATCGCCTCCCCACCCTAAGGGCTTTCAATGATGTGCACACGGAGAAGGGGGAAAAACAATAACAGTGTGGCATCAGGATAGTGTGTGATCATGCTATCTGCAATGCCACACTTCGGCGCTGGAGTGATCACACAGAGAAACTCTGGCTGTGAACCACAGCAAACCATTTGATACTGGAGTTTCACTAGTAGCTTTTTACCATGATTCCCCACTGGATCAAAATGGTTTGTGACGGTTTGACGATGGTTGCAGGATGCTTCCCAGATCTGCTGGTATGATCATGCCGCTTTGATACAGTGGTGAATCATCCCTCTTCCATGGCAAATGGGTGCATATGATCGTGCCCTAAAGGTACCTTTTTGAGTATTTCCAAAGCCACCATTTCATTCCAAAACTGTTCATAGGCAATCATTCACAACAGCCTCTGACCTTTTTTCTTCACACTGAGCAAGATGTTAAAGAAATTTCTTCCTCCCAATTTAGGTGGTACATCATGTTCTGAACTAATGGAAGTGAAGTTACTGGCTCTTGAAAAAGTTTTTTTCTCATTTGTATTCTTCAAGCAGGCAATTTTCCTTTTATATGTGGTAGTCTGGGTTTAAAGCACTGGTACAAAGATGGCATTATTGAGAGTATGGGTGGATGCTGAGCCAGTATCCCTATCACAGCTGCTTTTTTCAGACAGCTGTCAAAACCTCTGCTTCCTATTATGGAATGTAAGTGAAAATGATGTGTTATCCTAAAATGGGAGCAGGTGTCACAAACTATGTAACACTCTAGGAAGAGACTGAAGATTATTTTAAGGATACAAATTCTCTACCATTCCATGCTTCATTGAATTTGACTAGCATTGTGGTATCCGTTCACATATTTTTGATTATGTCAGTGTTATTTATATAATAGAGACCACTGTGAAAATTGAAGGCCGTAACTTTGTTTTAAAATATTCGATCATTTTTTTCTCTTATAGAGTTGTGATTGTTCAAGGCTCTAGGGTATATATGTACCCAGGATATACAGGAATGTATTCCAGATATTGAACCAGTGTGGTGTAGTGGTTAGGAGTGTTGGCCTAGAATCTGGGACACTCAGGTTCAGATCCTCACTTTGTCATGGAAGTTTGCTGGCTGACCTTGGGCTAGTCACATTCTTTCAGCCTAACCTACCTCAAAGGGGTGTTGTAAGGAACAGTGGAGAGAGAAAGAATATTATAGAGTATAAATAGGTTTGCCAGGTGCCCTTGGGGGGGGGGGGCATTCCAGGACATCCCCAATGCGATGACGTCCCTGGTAGTGATGTCTTCATGTCAGGGATGCTGGGCCGTGATGCTCTGGTTTGAGGGCAAAATTCTACAGTAAAACCAGCTTCAAACCATATTTTGCTGTCAAATCAGAGTGTTTCCTCCTGACATCCCAAAAGTGATGATGTTGCCATGTTGGCCTGGCTGGTGGCAGGCAGAAGCCCTGAAAACCGGGGGAACCCCGCCAGGACCTGAGGACTGGCAATCCTAGGTATAAATGAGGTATAATAAAAAGACAGAAAAAAAATATACAGTCAGCCTTGAGCAAATGGTTGGAAATATCTTCAACTAGAATGAATGAAGTGGTATTCATTCAGCTTTGTGTTCAAAAGAAAACATGTGCCTAGACCAAATGTGTGTGAAGACTAGCATAAAAATGTAAAGGGAAAGAACAGCCATGGCAGCTGCAGGATCATTTGAGAGTTGAGATGGGGATTTTTGTGCTGCTATCATCATCATCATCATCATCATCATCATTTCATTTATACCCCACCCTATCCCACAAGTGGTATTAAGAAGATATTGGTAGTCCAATTGTCTTGACCTTTTCTATTGAGCTTTTACTTATTTTTAAAAACATGTTTTATATAATTTCATAAGCTGTCTTCAGTGCCAATATTCATTGAAAGGTGGGTCTTATATCCCCCAAATTCAATAAGCAAATATAAATAAGTAAAGAGAAGGGTGTAGTGGTTAAGAGCTGCGGCCTCTTCAGCTTTGATTCCCCACTCTTCCATATGAAGCCAGCTGGGTGACTTTGGGCCAGTCACAGTTCTCTCAGAACTCTCTCAGCCCCATCTACCTCACAAGGTTACTATTGTGAGGAGAGGAAGGGAAGGCAATTGTAAGCTGCCATGAGACTCCTTAAGGTAGAGAACAATAGGGTATAAAAACTCCCTCCCTTCACTTGGAGCCCCAATCGGCCCAATATTTAATTCATACTAACAGCCTGTGGTCTGCTCTTCTTTTCATCTGTTCTATCCTGGTTTTCCATATGGGACAGAGTCTTTTATGGAACATGGATTGGCTTGTTATCATTTCAGAGATGGTGAACAGAATAATTTATGTCTAATAAATCTACATGCCTTTGTTATCTCGGATAACTAAACCGTGTTTTATGGTGTGCATCATTTCATTCACTTTGGCCATGTGAGTCTACCAAATTGGGCTCAGAATGTTTAGGTTTTAGCTTGCTGCAACTGAGTAGCCCACATAATATTCATACGACAAACTAGCCTAATATTAGCTTTTTTTTAATCCTTCAAACAGCAGGATGAAAAATTATCTAGCAAACATTCTTTAGCGAAATTTTGAATACCATTTCCCCACCATATTGTATGTTTTGAATTTCAACTCTATTTACAATTATGGTGGGATTATTTAGCCCCTCCCTGTTTGACCTGTCTCTTATTTAAACCATGTGGTGAACCCTAAAAGTATATGATTATCAGAGCTGCAGTTGCTCGCTAGAGCATTCCCTACCAACCACAGGCAAAACTAGATAGAGCTATAGAATATTGACAGGCAGCTCTTTTAATTATGTAATGAATTCTTTTTCAGTGGATCCCTTTCCTTTTATGCTTTTACCTTGACAATCAGAATACAAAGTGGCAGTTGGCATGCAGATCCATTGCACAAATGTAATTCTTTATTATTATGAACATTGCCTGCCTTTTCTGATTTCATTAACAAACATCTGTTCCTTTTACTGATCTTTATCTACCGGGAGTAAAGAGGAGACCATATGGGAATAACTTGCTGCACGTCTGTCATTCACTTAATTCTTGGAAACAATATAGTGCACCTGCACAATACAAGCCCTTCTTCTCTATAAGCTAGTCCTACCTGGAAATTTGGCTACATAAAGTTGTGTGAAAGGTTGATCTTTCTTTTTTTTCCTCCTCCCTTATAACAATCTTTCCTATTATATAAAGCCATTTTCAAGATTCCAAGGGGCAAGATTCCATGGGGCACCAAAATCAGTAGGCTGGACGGACTGCCACTTAAAAGGGGGTCACTGCCCATTGGCTGCATTCTCTCCCTGCCTTGCCTCAGTCCCGCCCACAGAGCCACTGGCCAGTGTCCCGGCCTCAGTCTGGAGGGAGCCAGCGAAGGGGGAGGACTGACTGGGTGCTGGGTCCACTCTTCTCCTCTGCCCACTGCCAGGTGGGTCTAACTGTCCCCTTAGTGGCCTGCTTCTGTCAGTGAAAAGACAATGGACTATCAGCATAACCCCCTCCACCATACACTGCCAGCATGCCCAGAATAAACTGTCAGAAAAAAACTGTCAGAAACAGGGGGCATTTCACACAGCACCCTATAGCGCTTCAGGACTGGTACAAAGAACTGAAGAACACTTGGGAGAAGGTTTCAAGGTAAACCGGCTCAGGAATTCTTCCCCAACGGGAAAGGCACGTTTCTGTGTGAAAGGGCCACTATGCTCCATTAGGAAACTGGTACTAATACGGTTCTGTGTAAAATGCCTGACAGAAACCGTTAACTGAAGAGTTCCTGAAACAGAACATATCGGCTGTGTGAAATTCCTCAGGCTCTTTCTCCTGCTTAGCTCCACCATGGCTGGCTGGCTAATGAGGTGGGCCAGCAACCAACAAACCATTCCCTTCAACCCCCTGCAGTGTGGCTGACTTTCCTCCTAGGGTTGCCAATCTCCAGGTGGGACCTGGAGATCTTCCACTGTTACAATTGATCTCCAGATGACAGAGATCAGTTCCCCTGGAGAAAATGGCTGCTTTGGAGGGTAGACCTTATGACATTATAGCTTGCAGAGTCCTTCCATTCCCCCCCCCCAAAAAAAATGCTGCCTACCAAAGGATCCACCCCCCAAATCTTCAGGTATTTCCATCATAGGGTTGCCAGGTCTAGGTTGGAAAATCCCTGGATACTTTGGGGGTGGATCCAGGAGAGGGTGGGGTTTGGGGAGGGGAGAGGCCTCAGCATGGTACAATGCCATAGAGTCCACCCTCCAAAGCAGCCATATTCTCCAGGGGAGCTGATCTCTGTCAGCTGGAGATCCATTGTAAAAGTGGGAGATCCCCAGGCCCCACCTGGAGGTTGGGAACCCTATTCCATCACCAGGGCCGGCAACTATCCCCTCAATGCCTGTTGCTAGGCAACCAAGCTTGCTTCTCTGAAAGCCCCTATCCACACCTATGTTGGCCTTTGGGAGAAAACTCATTGGGGCCAGCTGAACAGAATGCCATAGAGGCCACCCTCCAAAGCAGTCATTTTCTCCAAGGGAGTGGAGAGGATCTGTTGTCTGGAGTTCAACTGTGATACCTGATGATCTTCAGGCTCCACCTGGAGGTTGGCTACCCTAGGCATTTGTTTGTGTGTGTGTGTTTATGTGTGTGTGAGTTTGTGTTTGTGTGTGTGTGTCTGTGTGTGTTTGTGTGCATGTGTGGTGAAGAAGCTTGAAAAAAACCCTGGCAGTCTGAAATGGTAAACCGCTCCGAAGAAAGCTCCAAAATGGTAGGGGAAGGGCTGTCTGAAACAGCTGTCACTGTACCCGTTTATTACAAGCTGGTAAGCAGGATCTGCTAGACCCATTGTTGCCAATCTCCAGGGGAGGGATGGAGATCATGCTAAATTGCAACTGCTCTTCAGATGGCAGTGATCTTCCCCTGGAGAAAATGGTGGACTCTGTGTCATTATACCCTGCTGAGATCGCCACAGCAAATTGACACTGAGTGCCCAAGGCCTTGGCACTCTCCCAGAGCCTCTTTCTAGAGCCTGTTATATTTATTTCCGCAACAGGCCTTATTCCTAGTAAAAGTAAAAGTAAAAAGGATGAAGCAGCAGAACAATAGGTTGCATTTAAATAAACTCAGATAGGGAATCTGGAAGGGACAGTAATCTGATTCACTGATTCTTTGTTGGAAATTTCCAGAGAATCCTCAAAAGATTTCAAATGCCGGAGAATGAATTACAACTGTAACAGTATTCTAAACCACAGATAGAGTGGCATTCTTTGATATTTCTTTTGATAATGAACAAAAGGTTCTGAGTTGCCTTGTAAAACAAATTATATCTCTGTGCATTGAATGATAAAAACATAGGTTATATCATCACGCAGGATAACTTATTTATTGTTTGGCATCATAAAATGGGGTAATTTTGAAAAATTTGACATACGATATATTGTGGATGAAGTCAGTTGCCTTTGCATCCTTCAAAACAATCATCTGTTATTGGTAGGGAGTTCTTTAATGGCCTTTGTCCTACAGCAAAACTGTGGAAGATATTTCAAGTGCAATATTGAGGCTAAATAATGATATACTAAATGTTGCATCACAGCAATTCATTATGAGTGATCTGTTCCAATTTAGGTCAGCTAGAAAGGAATGCCTGGGGCTAGCTGGACTGCATGAAGCAGAACCTTTCATAAATTTAGCAATGCTTGTATATAGAGACAACTTGATCACTTGAGATATAATTTCTGCTATGATGCTTATGCAGTACTTGGACACTACATGTTCCTTTATCCATCTTTCTATTTCAGACAATGGCAAAGCATTCTCTGTCAATCTACTCAGAGGTTAATCTGTGGTGTTTGTACTTTGATCTTATTTTTTATTCACAAGATTGTAACTTGTTCTTCTCTTGTCCAAAGCTAGTATTTTAACCTGAAATTGATTTTGTGTGTATTGTTTTGATATTATCAGATAGGGCTGGGTCTGTATTTGTCTACTAAGAAAGCTGTGGTTTTGTTGACAAATGTTCCCACTATATTTATTTGAAGCAAATATACTTCCCAATTTCAGCACAGAAATGAAGTCTGCATGCTGTTATGAAGATGAATTCAGCCTTGTTTGGAAGTTATTAACTTCCTGTGTTTATTCCTGGTAGAAAAATAGGAAGAAATCTGGGCTTTGAATGCACTTTTCCTTATCTCATACTTTCCTCATCGCAGGGAGAAGTGAATGCCTGAACTGAGAAATCCTAGTGTCCCAAGTGTTCAAATAAGCACAGTCTCTTCCAGTTCAGGAGATGATTTCTCCCCACGGTGAGAGAAAGTGTTGGAGAAATGGAGAAGGAATGCACTGGGCAAATTGTGAGATAAGATAATTTCTGAATGGGCTGCATTTATGGTCAAGAAGAATAATTACCTTTTCACTAGGAAAATGAAGAGAAGAAGAAGAAGAGATTGGATTTATATCCTACCCTTCACTCACTTGGAGTCTCAGAGTGGCTTACAAACTCCTTTCCCTTCCCCTCCCCACAACAGACACCCTGTGAGGTAGGTGGGGCTGAGAGAGCTCTAAGACAACTGTCCTTGAGAGAACAGCTGGTAAAGAGCTATGGCTTGCCCAAGGTCATCCAGCAGGTGCAAGAGGAGGAGTGGGGAATCAAACCCGGTTCTCCCAGATTAGAGTCCACGCACTTAACCACTACACCAAACTGGCTCAAAATGCATGGTTTGTGTTTGTGTTTAGGTTGTATTGATGGGTGAACATGTTCAGGATCTTTAATACATCACATGTTTGGATTGTTGTATTTGTGTGACATTTACATTTGTTTCAAAGGGAAACACATTCCCAACCGCCGCTTTTCTCTTCCCACCCACTTGGGATGACATTTTCTCCCTGCCAAATCACATACAGAGAAAAGAAAGAGTCCCTCCTACTATTAAATTGTGGGGATGCTTGGATTTGTTCAGCTCCATGATATTCAGGGAGCGCAGTCATACACACCCATTAGCCATTGAAGTGGGACAATTTACCTGCGGTTCAAAGCGGCGCAATCACACCAGCACATCTGGGAAGCATCCCGCAACCGTCGTCAAACCGTCGCAAGCCATTTTGCTCCACCAGGAAAGTGGATTAAAAACCCACTAGTTAAATTCCAGTATCAAACGGTTTGCTGTGGGCCACAGCCGGACTTTCCCCATGTGATCATGCCAGTACAAACTTGTGGCATCGTGGATAGTCTGATCAGGCTATCCCAACACCATGCTGTTGTTTTTTTCCCCCCTTCTCAGTCCCCATCCCCTTCTCAGTGTGCATATCATTGAAAGGCCTTAGGGTGGAGGAGCGATTCATCAACCCCCCATTTAAGTGAATCAGAAACCAACCACACAAAAAAAAAAGACCCTCACCCACAGTTGCATCTGATCACATAGAAGCGAGTTGCACCGGCAGGTCCACAGACCTATGTGATCATGCAGCTGCGGGGCAAATTGCTCTGGGGCAAAATAGCCTCGCTTCCCCTCCAGATTATCTTGCTCATGTGGCCATGGCCAAAGTTTGGTATCTCTTTGGTCCTGGGGATTTTGTTCAAAGATCCTTCAGTAAAGGGCAGGGCATCAGGAGCAGAGAGAGAGGAAATTGTGTTCTCTGCCGTTCAACTTACTTTCCAAAAGCTCCTTTTTTGGAGACAAATGCTTCAAACAATAGAGCATAATGAAACGAGGTGTGGGAAGATGCAAACTTTACCACTCTTGCCCACATGCTTAAATTTTGTCAAATAAATGATCAACATACACTCTCACTTCTACTTTACCGATTAATTGGACAGATACTCTCCCTAAAAAATGAACCAGAAATATGATTTGAGGATACTCTGTGGACTGTGTTTTAATAAGAATATGATAAGAATAGTACATAAAACATTTCAGTGTCTTTGAAAGTGAAATCTAGATTTTTATACACCAAAAGCATGCAGCCACATAATTGGAAACCTGGTCATGTATAGCCATATGTTGATTTTGAGCATTGATGTTCCAGACCACAAAGGTCAGAATAGCACAGATAAATTTTTAAGCAAACTGACAGAGAATGCTTTATTATCAGAAAAGACACGTGCAATAGGTAAAGGATGTTATGTTTGTAAGTAAAAGTGTTAATGAGCATGGACTACAATTAAATATAAGATTAGAGAGGTATTCACATGAGTCTCTATTGTACTGATCCAAACCATTTGTCTCTTAAGGTCAGTCTTGTCTACTCTGGTTGGCATCAGCTCTCCAGGTGTTAAAACAATGTATTTCACATCACCTGTAACCTGACTGCTTTAACTGGAGATATGAAGGACTGGGTCTGGCGCCTACTGCAGACAAAGCAGATACTCTGCTATCAGGCCACAACTCTTCCCACCGGGAGATCCAATACTGTTGTATGTTGCACTGTTGTAATTACTCACCTTCTTGATTTTCCTGTCTGGACAGAAGAATCCAGAAGTGGAATGTTATACTAATGCAATATCCAAGGTAGATTCCCTGATAAAGAAGAAGCGGAGACTGGATTTATAACCCACCCTTCATTACCCGAAGGAGTCTCAGGGGGGCTTACAATTTCCTTTCCATACCTCACCCCACCCCTCCCCTCCCCTCCCTACCCCACCCCACCCCACCCCACAACAGACACCCTGTGAGGTAGGTGGGGCTGAGATAGCACTTCCAAGAACTGCCCCTGAGAGAACAGCTCTGAAAGAACTTGTAACTGACCCAAGGTCACACCAGCAGCTACATGTGGAAGAGTGGGGAATCAAACCCAGTTCTCCTAGATTAGAGTCCGTGCTCCTAACCACTGCACCAAACTGGCTCTCAGTTTTCTTATAGTTCAAAGAACACTCTTATAGTGCAAATAACACCCTTATCTTGCTAATTCTGCCAACAAACCTAGCATGCCCTCCCATCCTTTTCATGAGTAAAGCCCCCACTACCAATGAGATAGTGGTTTTTTTTTTTAATTTAAAAGGGTAGTCTCTGTTGATGAATTAAGGAGAAGCTGTTTCTTTAAACTTGAATCTAACTGCAAAGCCACAGGTTCTACCATATGTAACAGCCCAGCTGCTGTGCTTCTCACCAGTAGATGGCAGTAATGCACTCATACATTAGCCAGCTCATTACATCATGGAAAGCTCTAAATTTCAGATTTTCCTTTCCTAAAAAGGCATGAGGCTCTTATAAGAAGAGGCTTAGACCTAACATGCTGAGCTTTTCAACAAGGTTCCCATCCTGCTGCACAGGCATTGAACAATAACAATGCAGAATCGGAGATACTAATTAGAGAGAGATAATTGCTGACACCTCTGTGGATTTCCTAAAGACTGAAACATTACCTTACACAGTACAGTCAGGTGTGCCTCCTGATTGTCAACATGTGACACAAAGATGGAACTGAGGATTCCTGCCATCCCCTTAATCCTCTATGAGAGATTTTCTCTCTGGGAAAGCAGATTATTCAGGCATCAGAGTTAAAGGAGACAGACTTGCTGCTAGGAACGTTTCAGAAGGAAACAGTTGTAACGCTGTGCACAGTGAAATAGATTGGGTAGTTCTGCACGCTACATAAATTTACTATGCAAACATTTGTTATACATCTGTAAAACTCAACAGAAACTTTTAGTCATGTTCATTTATTTGTTCAAAGAATCACAAAAGGCCTTAATAAGCAACGTAGATAGAATTTGGATGGTACCTTTCAAAACCAGGTTACTTGATTAACCTCAAAGGGTTTAATAGATCTCCAGAGGTTATAGCAGGTACAAAAGTTTCCTCTCTCAGGCATCTGCTGTAATACAACTTCCATCATATTTCTGACAAATCCTTTCTTTCACAGTGGCTTAGTCCCAAAGCCAGAACAGGATATTTTAGGAGATGGTTTGAGGTACACTGTAGTCATATCACACAGGCAAAGCTGGAAATATGCCACCAGATATCAGAGCCTTCAGAAACCCTTTAGAGCTTTTGGGAGCCCTATAAAATAAAGTTTAAAAAAATGGAAAGGAATTTAAATGTAATGATTTAATCAAGCAAAAATTTAGTGTGTTTTTTTCCAACAGCAGATATTGGTTCAATGCATGACTAATTTTAGTCAAAATACCAAGTTTTTAATGTACCATTTTTAATTTCATATTAATATAGGATGCAGTCACATGTGCCAGATAAAATAGGGGGGGGGGGGAAGCGAGGCTATTTCCTCCAGAGGAATTTGACCCGCAGTTGCACAATCACACCTCCCTTTGAAGCTGTGGGTGCAGTCTGTCAGTGTGTGATCAAAACACAACTGTGGGTGAGTCTTTTTTTGCGTGCTGTTTGTTTTTCATATGCTCAAATGAGGGATCAATTAATCACACCTCTGCACTGAGGCCTTCCTGTGGAGTTTGTGGTGATGCCTGATCAGACCATCCCAACACCATGCGAGTGCACTGGAATGATCAGACAGGGTAAAGTCTACCCGTAGCCCATCTCAACCTGTTGCCTACCTGATTTTCCCCAGTGTCTTTTAACCCTGCTTCTGCGGTGGAGCAGAACGGGTTGCCGACGGCTGCGGGACACTTCCCAGATATTGTTGTCTGATAGTGCCCTTTAAATCCACCCAGCATTTGTGCCTATGCCGGGTCTAATTGTGCATATGATTGCAGCCATAGTATGTTAAGTGAACATAACTCTCCCCTGCTCCAGTTAGAAAGTATGGAAAATGGAAGATTCAGAGCACATTGAGGGCACAGATGTGCAGCAGAGGGCACATGCAAAGAAAACCATTTCAGATTACTTAAGTACACAAGCCAAGCCACACTGTACAGGGTAACACAAAGAGATCCAGGGGTCACTAGTTAACCTCATGTGTGGTGATTTCCCCCCCCCCCCCCATTTTTAGTCTCAGTGCAAATAAATTAGCAATGTTTTTTTTAAAAAAGATTCTAGTAAAATATACTATGTATTAGGTGGGGTTTTCCCCTGTCAGTGTCTCCCCTTGCAACAGATGCTGGAAGGTCCTTCCAGCTATTGTGTTCTTAGTTTACATATCCCGTCATTTCTAGACAGTGGTATGGCTAGTGCTTCTGTCAATGCCCTGGTTGATCTCTAGAATGAGGAAATGACCTGGGTGGTTGACACAATTACTCCCAGGTGCCCTCTCTCAAGTGTTAGAGCCCAGATCGCCCTGTGGTTTACTCAGGGCCTGCAGGCAATGGAAATACAATGGAGATGGCTAGAGTGACTTGGAGGAAGACTTGGGATGAAATCTGATAAAGCACAGGTGAAAGCTTATTTTAAAGCTTACTCCACGGTGGTGAAGGCGGCAAAGAAAAAAAAAACACTTTCCCTCTACATAGTGTCTGCACAGTGTAGGCCAGTGGAGCTGTTTTGTGTGGTCAGAGGCCTCTTGGGATCTGGCCTGCAGGAGGAGGTGGACTTCTTGATGGACTGCTGGAACTGTTTTGGTCAGCACTTTGCAGATAAAATCTCTTGCATTCATTCTAGCTCAGACTCTGTTAGCAGTGACAGGGTTGGACAGTGCCAGGTTGGTGACTTGTCCAGCTTTTTTGGATATTTTAAAGATTAAACACTCTGATGCTATGGATCCTTAGAAGTGTGAGGCCTACTACCTGCTCGTATGACCCTTGCACCTCCTGGCTACTTAAATCTGCTAGGGGGTGTGCCTCACTGACAGGGCCCAAGAGGTGGATAATAGAATGGGCATGAATTTTGGCTGGTTCATGGTTCACAAACTGAAGAGCCAGCACAAACTTCCAAGAATTTTAAGGCAGTTTGTGGCAGTTCGTGAAGAGAAGAGAGGAGGGATTTAAATATACCTGAGCCATTAAAACGCCTGCTTTTTGCTCCCCACTGCTCAGCTGTTTTCTGCTCCCCATTAGTGGAAGAGGCCACTAAATTCCAGTTCATTTTTGGTGCAGTGAACTAACAGTGCAGTCCAGTGCTGTTCAAGCAATGGGCTTAGAAGGGCATAGCTCTTGGATACCACTGTAACTCCTGCTGTCCCTGGCAGTCAGTAAAGGTCATGAGTTAACAGAGACCTCCTGTTTTTGAACATGTGGGTGGATGCCGCTTAATGATAGGAGTATAATCATTGCAACATTTCATAAACATGGAGTTTCCAACACTAGCAATTTGTTCACATGTTTATTTTTTATCAGTATTTGTGTTGCTTCTTTCTCATTCAGTATATTCTGATAACGATGTGTAAGAATTTCATTCTTTTTTTGATTCTTTCTTATGTTCTTTGTCGTGTGTGTGTCCCCCCCACCCTCAATATTTTGTTCACACTCTCAAGCTGTTTAAAGAAATGGTGAAATGTATGGTACCTTGGAACGCGAGTCCAAGTGGTCCTTTTCCCTTTCTGTATGCTCAGTAATTGCAGCAATGTGCATTGTACAGGTACCCATTGAAACAATTACTGTGTTCATTTGGTGCTTTTAGTCTTTATATCGGGTCAGCTGATGCATTTCATTATCCACTTAGGCCATGTTCTTGTTTACTTCAAAATCACCGGTCTGCCATGGCTGCATTGGAATGCTATGAAGAATGTCAGGTCCTATTAATGCTTACATCAGAAAAGGGAGCTGATATTAAAGTGAAGTGCAAATTAAAGATTGCTAAAATGCCTGCCTCTAACAATTATGGCAGGGCACTATTATATTTCTCATTTCTTTGCAAAGGTCAGATTAATAAAGCTTCATGGCACATTAGCATAAAGGGTGGACCCAGCTGTCTGTTCTTATTACGCTTGCAGCTTGGGCTTTCTAAAGAGACCTTGCAAGGTTTGAATGCATCCTCCCTCCCCACCCCCTTTTGACTAGCAGTTTAAAGGTGGTAATTATTTAGGTCTCTTTTTTATAGAAAGGACTCAAATTGGATGACTGCTGTCAATCAAATCCTTCTTGGCTTTTCAATATATAGGATATAAAAGGAGGCCATTTCTTTCCTATTAAATGAAAGAGAAATTATCATCTTGGGGGAGGGGGCAGCTTTCTGGTACCTCTGGCTCTCTTGATTAAACCATGGACTGCCAGCCAGGATTATATATGATATTAAAACTGGTTTGCCCAATTCTATTTAGGGAAAAAATCTCACCAAACTTTTTTTTAATGTTTCCTTCTTGTTATGCTAGGCAGGCAACTTATTGAGTCAATCTGAGCCCTTTACTGCTGCTTTGGTTCCAGTCCTGTTTAGCTTCTATTAGGACATTATATAAAGTTTCCCACTGGCTCTTTATCACAGAGACGAAGTGGCTTTTCAAAAATTGTGCTCAAAAGGTAAATAGTACCGATTCAGTTATAGCAGTTCCATTATCCTGTGAGGAGAAATGCCAAGGAGAAAACGTCTTTTTACCAACTTGGTAAATATTGATGGAACCTCATTAAGGTTTGCATGGCATGTTTTTCCCCCTCTGTGGCTGGTTGCAAGATGAGTCAGCCTGTGTGTGACTGTGGCACAGTAGCCCTATTCCAGTAGACCCATTTGGTGAGTAGGAATATGCATAGAGGTTGGACCTACATGCATTCTGTATGGAGCCTATGCTTGTATACTTGTATATACCATCCACATAGGGATCAGTGTCTAGTGATCAGTAGCCCAGCTTTTCCAGGGATTCCAGATACATGTGTGTTAGCTTCATTCAGCTATTCAGCTGAACACATATAAGGGGCTGGGCCTATTACCATGATTCTGTCACTCCCCCTTAGGGTTCCCATTTGCCTGCTTATGGCGGGAAACCTCAAGTCAATTGAAGTCCTTGCCCTTCAATGCTCAGTGGCAGATGAAAATTGGATCTAAAGTGGGTGTGGGGCATTATTGTCCTGAGGAGAAAAATTAAAAAGAAAAATAAGGCCTCTGGTACTTACAGGAAATTCTGGCCATAGAGTTTCTGATAATTCCTAGAACTACCTAGAAGTTGCAAGGGTAGCTCTAGCAATTGCCAGAAACTCTATTGTCATTTTACAAACCTCCTACCAGTTGTCAGGCAGTGCCTGGCAACCCTAATTCCCCTCCCTTTGTGCTTTCACATCTCCAAAATAGCTCTTTTCAGTCATTACAGTCTTGTGTACAGGGATTAGAAAAGGATCTGGCAGTGTTAATCTTGAAGTGGGAGGTGTGTGGGTTAATATGTGTAGGGGGAGATAGGAGGATAGCTGGGCCTCTGGGGTGCTTATGGTTGGTACCTTTCAGGTGGGGCCTGAAGATCTCCTAGGTTCACAACTGAACTCCAGGTAATATAGATCAGTTCCTATGAAAAAAATGACTGTTTTAGAGGATGGACTCTATGCTGAGGTCCCTTCCCTCCCCAAACCCTGTCTTCCCCAAGTTCTACCCCCAAATCTTCAGGCACTTCCCAACTAAAACTTGGCAACCCTAGATGATGCAAGTTAGTGAGTAGAATGACAGTTACTGCACAAGATCTGAATTACACCCAAACAGCTTGGGCTGTCAGCCAATGACCAGAAATTCAGCCTGTTGACTGAGGTCAGTGCTGGCCAAGTTATATGATCTGCATCACTATGAAAAAATATTTACCAGCTAAAGCTTTCTGACTCCAGTGATCAGCTTTCTTTGGTCCTTGGTAGGTCATTTTTTGTATTCCCCCATAGAACTTTGATAAACTTGTGTAATTGAATTTTCTCCACTTTACACTTAATAATTTACTAGCCACTTCTCATTCCAATTCCTGGAGCTGCCTTTTCCAGTGCCTCCCAGGTTTCTTATCTCATTATATATGCTAAACTCATTCAGTCCTTATATATGTATTCTCACCAAGAAGGGCTACACATCCTCTGTATTCTAGTGTATTTCTTTTTTGGAATAGTATATCAGAATAGTGAATGGAATGGAATGAATAATAGAATGCATTTCTCTGACATAACACTGCACCCTGCCTTTGAGAAAAGGATGCTTTTAATTAGGGGATGAATGGAGCGTAACAACAGAGTCACAGTTTATTACTCTTAGTATACTTTTACACATCTGTCTCCTGTCTTGACATATTTATTACTTCACTGTTTCCAGTTTGGTGTAGTGGTTAGGAGTGCAGACTCTAATCTGGGAGAACCAGGTTGATTCCCCACTCCTCACCCCAGGTTTTCTCTGTGCTCGACTCATGGCCATTTACCTTGCTGTTATCGCTGTCTGTTGTTCTCTGCACTAATTTTGTCCCACTCCAATTCACTTGCCTGTCCTGGGTTATAAATTGTGTACTGTGAACAGTAAACCTGGGTTTAATGTCCTAGGTATGGTAGGAAAGGGGCAGGGAAGATAGAAACTGAGTTTAAAATGCTACACTTAAATCTATGCTGGGACTACTCTGGATCAAGGGAAAGCCCATGGAAAAACAGGAGCCATATACCCTAGAGCAATGGTGGTTCAAACCCGGGGTGACCAAAGTGAAATTCAGAATTGACAAAAAAAGCCTTGGATAAAAAGAGGGGTGAACTGGGGTGCAGTGCAGACTAGCAAGTAAGAGACATTGTTGAACCAGGATTAAAGGTTTAGTGCGGAAAGGGCTTGAGATAGTTAGCCATCTTGTGAATGTATGCAACTTAAGTGCATTGCATGTAAATATTTTGAATAAATAGTAAATACATTATAGAACATATCTCATGAAGTTTGACTGATCTCTGCAGATTTACAGACCCGAGTTTGTACCTTGCAATTTATTTATTTATTTAAATTTCTAAACTGCCCTCCCCTGTAAAAAACAGAGGTCAGGGAGGTGTTTTATGATAAAAAACATTCATAAAAAGAAGTTCACAGTTTGAACACAATAAAATACAGCAATTGGCCTAGTTAGATGATACTAAGCTTTTGACTGTGTTACTGCCTCATTGGTTGGGGGGGGGGGGGCAGAGCCAGAGAAATGAGAAACAGATTGAAACTGTTTCACCTGGCAGAACATTTCTGCCTTACAGGTCCTGTGGAACTGCAAAAAGACCCACAGGGCATGGATGCTACACAGCAGAGAGTTCCATCAGGTTGGAGCCAGGGCAAAAAATGCCCTGGTTCTGTTCAAGGACAGCCAGATATCTGTCAGGCCAGGGACCACCAGCAAGTTCTTATCTGCAGAAAGCAATGCTTTTCAGGGGGTACACAAGAAGCTGCACGCCTGAAAATACGTGGGTCTGCCTGCAGTCTCTGTATTGTACTTAGTGGCATACCTAGCCTGTTTGATGCCCAAAGCAAATAATCTTTAACACCCCTTCCTCTGTTTTTTTGTCATCAAGTGACAGCAGACTTTTGGTGACCCCATGGGGTTTTCAAGGCAAGAAACATTTGGCGGTGGTTTGCCATTGCCTGCCTCCATGTCAGCCCTGCTTAACTTCTGAGATCTGATGAATTCAGGCTATCCTGGGGCTATCCAAGTCAGGGCCCCTCCTCTATGAGGCAAAATTATTTTCAGTAATAATCATGAAATAAAATGAATAATAATAATGGCCAGAAAATAAATTCAAGTGGGTGGCCATGTTGGTCTGAAGCAGCAGAACAAACTTTTGTCTTAAAGGTACCACTGGAGCCAAACTTTGTTTCAATGGCCAAAAAATAAATGTACACAGTGAAAAATTTCTTGTATTTAACTTTGTATATACAAAAAAAAAATCAAATTCCAACATGCTATTCCATCATGAGAGCCAGTTTGGTATAGTGCTTAAAATGTTGGACTAAGGTCTGGGAAATCCAAGTTCGAAAGCCCACTCGTGCTGTGGAAGCTTGCTGGGTGACCTTGGGCCAGTCACATTACTCTCAGCCTAGCCCTGACCTGATCTCATCAGATCTCAGAAACTAAGCAGGGCTGACATGGGGGCAGGCAATGGCAAACCACCTCCAAAGGTATCTTGCCTTGAAAACCCTAAGGGAGGGCTTCTGTTCTCCAGTTTGAAGCTCAAGAGCTGACCATCCCAAACATCTACAAGGCATTTTTGAAAGCTAGAAGCCTGCCTTTGTACTAACTTTTACTAACTAACACTAGCCAAAGCATCACAGAATAGTGATCACAAGCTTCACCAGACTGATTGTTAAGAAACACATTAACCCCCCAGAAAGGGCCCCCATCTGCCATTGTTTTCAAAGGACTAAAGTCAAACCAGAGATTTCTGCAATAGAAGCTGGGAGGGGGGCATTTTTGCAAGCCCAGCAGAACCAGTGCAATGTACAGAGTATCCAGTAGTACCAGTGCAATCACAGAATGCCCAGCAAACCCAGTGCCTTCTGTTCATATTATTAACAAAGGTTTGCTACTATACTATTCTTAAATACATTCTGTCACCAAGCAGGATAGGGATGAGAAGGTCTAGGGACCAAGAAATGAAAATAAAGGGGGGAACACAGGAAAATTAGGTGAAGGGAGTCAGAAATGAATGAGAAACATGTGGAAAAGAGGGAGAAAAATTAAAAGAGAAAAAGGTTGCTTTATCTTGCTGCAGTACCCTAACTTAGCTTTGCAAGATCTGGCTGAGCTGGGTGCAAGGAAAGGGAGAATGATAGGCTAGACTATTGGAGAAAATGACAAGCAGGTTGGCAGTTACTATAGCAGCTATCAGCATGATTTGTTAAGGAAGTTTACTTGAGTCTTGGAGAAAAGGGAAGCTTAGCCAATTCTAGAGCTTTTTGCTATGATCTGACTTCCCTGCACCCCTAAGTGGCTGCAGCCAGAACTGTGTTTTAAAAATATGCTGGCTTCAAGGGCCCTCTCCTCCTGCCCCACCCTCGGTACACCACTGATTGCACTAAAGATTGCATACACCACAGGAGGAAAAAACCCCTCCTTTTTGACTTAATTGTTTCCAGAATAAGAAAAGCTAAGGGCAAGAGAAGTTCCCTTCCCCAAACTCCACCCTCTCTAGACTCCAACCCCCCCCCCCCCAATCTCCAGGAAGTTCCTAGCTCAGATGTGTCAACTCTACAGTGATATACTTTGGTATCTTGGCTGGTTTCCATGTCTCATCCCATGTATCTGAAGTAAAATTTCACAGGATACAGGGCTGGGCTTATCCTTTAAAGAAAAAAACAACAGCACAACAATCCTTTCATGAGACATATGTTAAGGAGGTCCTAATTAGTATATACATTGATCCACCCCCATTAAATGAGAAACTGTGATTTCATAGCTTTAAGGATAATTGCCCACTAAAATGCACTACAAATGGTGAAAACCTATAAAAATAATATTCTGCTATCATAATTTTGATCCCTGGAGGTTCATTTATGTAGCTTGAATATGATCTTATTAGCAATTTGTTGACCTTTTCCCCTCGTAAACAATGAAGAATTCCTGCGACTACTTATAATTAAGTCATCAAACACCTCAAAATGAAAGAGGTCTTCATAACTAAAATTACAAGAAAGTAAATAAAATTGGCAGAGCTGGTATGGAACGATAAAATTCGAAGGGAATATGTTTAAGTGTTTCTAATAAAACCCTCCTTAAGCATATTCTCTAGAGCTTTTTTAGCACACTTTAATTCCACTGCAGAAATAAGACTTCTAATAGTTTTCTATAGATGGAAAGGATAGTAAATTGAATGCAGTATTAACTTAGACTCCTTTTATAAATGATACGCCGTGATATATTTGCTTTATGGTGTTCCAGTACAAATGAAGTGCATTGCTTTAACTGTGAAAATATTAATAAACATCCAGTATTTTAGGGGGATTTATTTTGGTTGTGTCTCTCCTCTCAAGCTTCAATTATTCCAGCAGATTGCTAATATAACACTCTGTAATTTGTGTGGCTAGTGAGACATCCGAAACGATCATGAAAGATATTTCAGTTTTACAATGGAACTTCAATAAGATTTCATGGACAAGCTGCTTAAATAATTGAATTTTAAATGATTGTGTGTTTGTCATATAATCTTTGAAAAATAGAAACCGTACACCCTTGAGGACTGTGCAGTTAAGGGTATTTTAGAGCACTCTGACATCTCAGTGCCAGTTATGCTTTTCCTGATGCAGAACCTTTGCTAGTGTCTGGCCATGGGGCTCTTCCAGTTCACTTCAGAGGAGGCATATGTATGCAACTGAATGGATATGGGCTGATTTGATTCCTTCATCAACCTGAATGAGGTCTTTCAGTATGCATAATCATTCTAACCATGGATCGAGAAGAACATCCCATTGATTAAAATATATTGTATTTATATACATAAAATAATGTGTATAATTTTGTTTTCATGGTTGGGCAGCATGCCCAGCCAGTATTATTATTTTTTCCCCTCCATGAAGTCCAGTCGAAGCATCAGTATAGTTCATCATTTCTCCCAAGAGCGGGGACAGAGCATGGCACTAGAGGAGAGGGTCTCATTGGAACATCTGTTAGTGTGTGGAGTCCATCAGGGGGTGATCCTCTCCCCAATGTTGTTTAACATCTTACATGCGCCATCTCACCCAGCAAGTCAGGAGTTTGGGCTAGTGTGTCATCAATATGCAGATGACATCCAGCTGTATCTGTTAATAGCTGGCTGGATACTGTCCTAGAAGACCTGGCCACTGGTTTGGAGGCTGTGGTGGGATGGTTAAAGCAGAGCCATCTGAAGCAGAACCCATCAAAGATGGAGGTCCTATGGCTAGGCTGAGGGTGGGTGGGTTGGGGAATTCAGCTCCCCACTTTTGACAGAGTAGAGCTAGTACCAGCTCCCTCTGTCAGGAGTTTGGGTGTGATCCTTGATGCTTCCCTGTTGTTGGAGGCTCAGATCACAAATATGTCTAGGACAGCATTTTTCCATCTTCATCAAGCCTGGCCACTGATCCCCTACCTTTCCCATGCTGACCTGGCCACAGTTATCCATGCAATGGTCACATCTAGATTAGACTATTGTAACTCACTCTATGCAGGGCTGTCCTTGAACTTCCTCTGGAAATTTCAACTGGTCTAGAATGCGGCGGCACAGGTCCTTACTGGGACCCCATTTGAGAGCGCTTATACAACCTGTGCTCTACCAGCTACATTGGCTCCAGATTGAGAACCAAATCAGGTTCAAGTGTCTGGTACTTTAAAGCCATAAACAGTCTGTGACCATCATATTTACAAGACTACCTCTCCCTGTATACCCCTCAGAGAGCATAATGATCATCTGGTAACGATTTATTAGTAATCACTGGCCCCAAAGTGGTCCGGCTGTCCTCAACCAGGACCAGGGCCTTTTTGGCTCTGGCTCCAGCATGGTGAAACTCTTTGTCTAGTGAAAGTCAGGCCTTGCAGGACTTGGTTCAGTTCTGCAGGGCCTAAGACTACGATGTTCCACCAGAAATATGGTTGAGGACAGTGATAGTTAGAGAGATCCATTGGCCTCCTTCTTTCTTTCTCCCCTCTTTCCCCCCCTTTTCTTGTTTTTCATTTCCCTTCCTCCTCCATGTTTGTTTTATTTCTTTAGTCTGCTCCTTGCTGTCTTGATTTTACCCTCCTCCTTTTCCCTTTCTTTTCCTCCTCCCCTGCCCTTTTTCTAGGGCTCACTTTTTTCACCTACTGTTGGGCCGCAAATTTCTCTGTCCTGGCTGCTTTCCCAGTTGCCTGCCTGGGATGGATTGTTGGGGCACCATCTGATATAGCAGATTGACTGTTAGATTTTTAAATTTGTAACACTGGATTTTTAAATTGTAATATGTTGATTTTATTGTAGAACTAACTGTTGGAAGCCGCCCTGAGCCCTGCTTGGCGGGGAAAGGAGCAGGACATAATCTGAATGAATGAATAATGTATGAAGCAGGAGATCCATACTGTTGCAAAACATATGAAATCAGCTTCTCTAGGTTCCCATTAGTAACAGGGGTAAATGTGATTTGTACCAGCCCCCAAAGTGCAGGCATTTGTAAGATGCTCTTGATACACGCAGTTATTTCAAGCCCAAGCATTAAAATTTCATACTTTTGACACTTTGTACCTAAATCTAATCTTTGAGTTGATCGGGCCCTGTGGCAGGCAGTTCTAGGGAACCATATTTTTTCCTAATCCCCTGCAAAAAAAATGACAAGAGTTTTTCAGTGTTGCTTTTGAAAAAGCAGAGCTATCAATCTTTTGCTTTGTCTACTAGCCAATAGAAAATATTCCACCTTTCCTACTGCTGGATTTTTTCAATGTTCAGTGATCATACGCATCAGGAAGTGTACCATAAATTTCCCTGTAAACTATTTATTCTGGTGTGGTTTCTTGGAAAACCGCTTCTGAATTTTTAGTTGAGATCTCAGAAAGTGTTCTAAATAGATAAGGAAATTGCCTGTGTAATATTGGTGGCTTGCAAATTTGGACTAGGTTTTAAGGAGAGATTACATTGCTGTGTCATGTTCTGAAACAATTCTAAACTGTACTTTATAAGTTCCAGTTGGGGATCATATGAATAGCAAAGCAGTTCTTCCAGATAAGTCAAGCAATCCGTTTACATAACAAACTGGGTTTTTTTGTCAGTCAGGAGACCTGATAAAAGATCATCTCATTGATCAGACACTTTGGTCCCAACTACTCTATATGTTTTTAATGAACTGAACCCATCTTCCCTGGATCCAGTCCCCTTTTGCATAACTTTGGAGCAGCATGTGGAGTACTCCAAGCAGGTACATGTCCAAAGTTATGCAAACAACTCTCCATTAGGGCTGTTTGGGATCAGGAAAAAAGGCACTGGGAAAGCAAGAACTCCCTCAGACCTCCATGGCACTGTCCTGAGTGAAGTTGGCTCCTGCAAGCTTTAAACATAATGTTCCCTGAATATATTGTGTAACTTTGCTGAAAGCAGGTTGCTCCAGGGAACCCGTGCTCAAATTGTTTTTCAAAATGCATTGTGTAGTTTGGTCCTCAGTGAAGTCCACACCAAAGAAAAACAATAACCTGTAATCTGAAAGTAAAAGCAAAAAGTACACTGTCCTTCTGCTGGATTGGAGCTCCTTTTTATCTCACAAAATGTGGACCATAGAAGAGAAGTCTCCACTCTGTTCTGTCATAGTAGCCCTGTCCAGGGGTCATTTCGAGCAGGAGCTTGGGGGAGCTCAGCTCCGGGAGTTGGTGCCAGCCCCTTCCCCCACGGGGAAATGCCTGTTTGTGTCATGGCTGCAGCAGAATTACCCCGTCCTCTGGAAAGGTCCTTGTTCCTCTGACCAGCCTTCTGAAGGCTTCAGCCACCACTGAAGTATCCTCCCAGAATAGTGGTATTTCTGAGGCTTGGATTAGTAGCTGTCCCCTCTCTGCCAGCTCTTTCTCTCTCTCTCTCTCCTTTCTTGCCTTCTGACGTACTTCCGGGGATGTCAGGTGGTTTAGCATATGCAAATAAGTTATGCTAATGAGCTCCTGCACCTCTTTTTCTACAAAATGACCCCTGGCCCTGTTCTTAGCCAACCAGTAGCACACCACCGAGAAATAGTGTCAGGGCAGAGGGGGGGGAGAACTAGTTAATCAGATTTGGCAAGATTGCAGTCCATTATCATAGTCCTCAATAAGCTATTTGACAGTGATGCTTGTTGTGGATTCAGCATCAAAATGATTCCTGTGATACTGAAAGTATTTGTTGTCTGAAGCAAGCCCTATATTTATTTATCCTCCCTGCCAAACATTTTTAAAAAGTAAGAAGGATTTCAGGGTGTAAAAATGTAGACTATGTCACTGGAATAATTGATGAAGAAGGGACAAAAGGAAGGAGAGTTGCATTTCAGCTCAAAATTTGAGCCACAATGAAGAAACTGTTTAACATGCCTAAGGGTCTGGATGTTCCCACTGAGACTTTTGACTTTTTCTTTCTTTAGATAGCTGCTCTTCCTCCCCAAAATGACACTTCATAAGCTGTTTCTCTTAACTCTCAAGTATTAAATGTGAATGTTGGTTGGAATTAATTTCTCATTTTTATCTCTTATGGGGAACAGGATCAATACATTTGCTGTGCTTCAATTAGTCTAACCTCCGAACTTAGCAGAGGCAAACATTTTTATTTCCTGGTTCAACTATTAATTTAATAAATATGTTCTGTGTATATATGTGTAGGAAAGGAATTGAAAACAAATCAGCCAGTATCATAATGCCCCTGTATAAATCGATGGTGTGACCTCATTTGGTGTACTGTGTACAGTTCTGGTGGCCACAGCTCAAAAAAGATATTATAGCATTGGAAAAAGTGCAGAAAAGGGCAATTAGAATGATAAAAGGATTGGAACACTTTCCCTATGAAGAAAGGTTGAAGCGTTTGGGGCTCTTTAGCTTGGAGAAACAATGGCTGAGGGGTGACATGATCGAGGTTTATAAGATTATGCGTGGGATAGAACAGGTAGAGAAAGAAGTCCTTTTCTCCCTTTCTCACAATACAAGAACTCATGGGCATTTCATGAAATTGCTGAGCAGTCAGGTTGGGACAGATAAAAGGAAGTACTTCTTCACCCAAAGAGTGATTAACACGTGGAATTCACTGCCACAGGAGGTGGTGGCGGCTACAAGCATGGACGGTGGCTTCAAGAGGGAATTAGATAAACGTATGGAACAGAGGTCCATCAGTGGCTATTAGCCACAAAGTATAGATAGGAACTGTCAGTCTGGGGCAAGTGATGCTCTGTATTCTTGGTGCTTGAGGGGGGGCAACAGTGGGAGGGCTTCTAGGGTCCTGGCCCCACTGCTGGACCTTCTGAGGGCACCTGTGTTTTTGGCCACTGTGTAACAGAGTGTTGGTCTGGATGGGCCACTGGCCTGATCCAACATTGGCTTCTGTTATGTTCTTAACTGGAAATAATATGGGAAGACAGTGAAACGCAATCTAGCAATCTCTTTTGGGCACCATGGCTCTTATCCTATTTGGAATTCTGCCCTCACTCACTTCATTGGTCAGAGTGAACATTACAGTCAGGTAGAGTTGTTTGGAATGAATGACAAGGAAGCCTGCATGTCCAGGAACTCATTGTATAAACTGAAGCACCAAAGTGACTTTAGACTGCATTCTGAGTTGGAGTAATGTAATGGTTAGAATCCTAGAAAGCTGGATAAGGACTGCGGTAATACATCCAGATATGAATTTACAGGATAATCTGGATCTTTCTGTCTCTCTTGCTCTGTGAGGATGAAATGGAAGAGGGGTGGTATGGTTATGTGTACCACTCTGAGCTCCTTGGAGGAAGGGCAAGATAAAAATGTAGTAGTTGATGTTTCAGGAAAATATTAGAAATCTCAGGAAAGTCTTCTTTTCTGTATTTCAGGCTAACATGTAAACATTTTCTTCTCTAACCATTGATGATACCTGCTGAACTGTGATAAATAATGTAAAATCTTCCAAGCTGTTATCCTTGGGTGTTGTTTTTGTTTGTGAGTATTGGATAAGACAGGCTTTGGAGGTGTACAGAAACTGCACTTCTGAGTTGATCTGTATGTCTTTAAATATACTGTTGACAGCTTGAAATCTTTAGGATCCTAATAGCTCTGCTGCCATTTTAGTTCCACCTTTGCAAAACACACTGTAAAGCAAGGAAACACCACTGATGGCATGCAGACCCAGTTAGTGACTGTTTTTAAATGTGACGTCCTTGAATATATTTGCATGAGCCAGCCTGTTTTCTGTCAGTATTGATCAGTGAGTATACACTCTGGTGACCTTTCATTATTACCTCTGCTTATTGTGGAAGCAGAAAGTTCTCCTGTGCTGGCGTCGCTGCTCTGAACAGTCAGTTCAACCTGCTGCTCTCCCTGGCTTTGCCTCTCAGGAGAGACATTATGAGACATGAAATCTGTTTACTTTCTTTTGAGCCTTTCTTGTACTGACAGAGGCTGCCCTTTTCCAGATGTCTACTTCATTTTTCCAATTGTGGCAATTGTTTAAAGGTTAGGGGAATCATAAATGCAAGCAGACTACATGCTAACCGTATAGGGCATGAAGGTCAGTCCTTTTTCCCCCCACAGGGGAATCACAGTCGCTTATCAGCCATGTTAGTGATCTGATCAAGTTCTTCCCAGAAAAGTCAATATTTGCATTCTATTGAATATGCATGCACCCATCCGTATTTTGGTGGGGACTCGGAATGGGCTACTTGATATCAGCACTTGTATGATTATCCTGTTTGCATTCATGAGATACTGTCTGCAAATCCTCTAATGATCCAAAGACAACAGTGTATGAGGTAGTTTCATTATTAAAATTAAATGAATTGAAAACAGGCTCAGAGGTTTCTAGATTTTTGGTATGATAACTGGTAGGGCAATTTCAATTTCAAGGGGATTTCAAAGGGGAAGGTTAAGATACCCATGTGGTTTTCTTTTCCTCTGGGGGAAATGTACAGAATTTAGGGAAAGATAGTCCGGTTACGCAGCAGCAGCAAGGAACAAGGCATTGTAGTACCTTTGATCTGATGCAATAGGTTGCTATCTCTGAAAGGCCATCTCAGATAATCCACAATAGTGCTTGACCTATAGCAGAATTTGGTCTCTGTTTAAATCCATCCACCAGGCTTACAGCCATTTCAGCTAATATTTAAGTACCTACTTCTTTCAGCCTAATAAAGATTTTAATATTCTTCATTTATCAATATTCTTAAATCAGGTTAGATACACAGAAGCATCTTTACAAATAAGTTGATACAAAGATATGAGCTCAAAATGATTTTTCTGTGTTTCCTGGCCACCTGTATCTAAATTAGTAATTGCTGGGACATCAGTGGCATAAAAGAAGAACAAACACTTCCACTTTAAAACTTTTTCTTCCTGATATGGGCATGGAAAAATGATTTCAATGGGAAATGCATTTCTAAATGTAATTCTTCCCCCCACCTTCTGCAAGTGGGATAAAATCCACAGGGATAACTCCCACATAAGGGATACTCACTCCCAGTTTTGGGGCAAATAGGAGAAATAATCTCCATTCTATACTATAGGCAATTAATAGGACTATCCTATTCCTGGGAGTAAGCCCCATTCAATAACATGAGATTTACTTCTGGGTAGACCTGGTAGTATTGCTCATGTAGTGTGGAGGCAGTAATATGAATGGTTTTTCCTTCTTTCTTGGATCGTTCAAGTGTGTGTGTTTCTAAAAATAAAAACAGAATGTTTAGGCAAGGCAAGCAGACACCATTGATGTCTCACATGTATCACAAGAGTGTACATACTTGCATTTGCTGTATCTGGGAAAACTCTGAAGGCTGTGCCTCAGTCCCTCCTCTCCCCAGACTGTAGCAAGGCAGGCATTCCTACCTCTAGGGAACAAACCTGGGCCTTTGTATCAGTTCTCCCTTACCATTTCTGCATTCAGCCAGGATGTACATCTAAAGTCCTTTTCTTCCATCCTTTTAAGAATATGCAGTCTGGCTGCCTATTAAGAAGAACAAGAGTTGGTTTTTATACCCCAATCTTCACTACCCGAAGGAATCTCACAGTGGCTTACAATCTCCTTCCCTTCCTCTCCCCACAACAGATAGCCTTGAGAGAACAGCTCTGAGAGAATTGTGACCAGTGTTCCCTCTAAACTGAGTTAGTGTGAGCGAGCTCACAGTTTTTTAGCCTCTGGCTCACACATTTTTGTCTTAGCTCAGGAAGGGTAGCTCCAGAGCAAACTGATTTATGTGGCAGCCAAATTGCTTGCTCACAACTTTAATGCCAGGAGCTCACAAAGTAGAATTATTGTTCACAAGACTTCACACCTTAGAGGGAACATTGTAAAGTCACCCAGCTAGCTTCATGTAGAAGAGTAGGGGATCAAACCCGGTCCTCAGATTAGAGTCCGCCACTTTTAACCATTTAAGTTTCACAATCTACTTTGCTGCTTAAGTTATGGAAGTTACTGTGAAGGTGGCTGCTTGGCTCACATTAGCAGGTAGGTTTTTTTTCCAGTAGTGAAAAAGAGTGCCAAAATTTAACATGTGAATTTGTCTATCAGGGTTAAGGAAATTAAGGTTTTGTTTTCTCAACTGGAATGTTTTGCCTGTGTCTCCTTGTTGTTTACTTCCTCAGGATTCTGCACATTCTAATAAAGATGACCAACAGTGATGGTGGCATTTTTGTTTAAAAAAACCAATAATAATAATTAGGGCATCATAAACTGTTGCCATTTGGGTGAATCACTTGGCCCATTGAGAGCCTCTACAATTTCAGTCATGTTAAATGCTTAACCATGCCCAGATGTCAATTTCTTTTTTTCTGCCCTCCTTCCTATAGTCAATGGGCCTCATTCCTTGGCTCTTATGCAGACCTCTTGTGATAATGCTCACTATTTTTTTCAATTATCAATTCATTCTCCATCTCCAACTAAACTGGGGAGGGTATGTGACTCACTGAGTCCCCAGTCGTCACAGTGTTAAGATGGTTGCTAAAGGACCCGGTCTTTCTTTGCTCTCCTTTGGGGAGGATTAGATAACACCCTTATCTTATCCTTTTTTAGTATATGATTTCTATAGTAACATTGCTCTAGGTGTGGTACATTACAAACAGCTAAATTCAGGTTTCAGTGACTCTTCCAAAATTTTGCAGTGTCACATACTAGCTGAGGGTATCAGGAAGTGCACTTCAGCTTCACACAGCCAAGACAGTGGAGTTTGTGAGGAAAGGAGCCCTTCCTTTCTTGGCTGAGTCCTATTATCCTCCATGATAGGTGGGGTCTGGAAATCACCTGGAACTACAGTTAACCTCTAGATGATTGAAATGTGATCCCCTGGGAAAAATGGCTGTTTTGGAGGGTGAACTTTATGGCATTATACGCTGCTGAGATCTTTCCTTTTCCCAAATCCCACCTTTCCAGACCCCACCCCCCCCAAGTATAAAGGAATTTTCTAACAGATATGACTGGACAAGTAATCAATGACTGGGTCAGCAACTGCATAGACTTTCAATTCTTTGTACTTGTAGTAAATTTAGGGTTGCTAAATCCAGGTTGGGAAATTGCAGAAGATTTGGGGGTAGAGCTGGGGGAGGGAAGGGACTTCAGCATGTATAGTGCCACAGCGTCCATCCTCCAAAGTAGCCACTGTCTTCAGGGGAACTGATCTATGTTGTCTGAAGATCAACTCTCATTCCAGGAGATCTCCTGGCTTGGGCTCCATCTGGAGGTTGGCAACCCAAGATAACTTGTGGTCTAGATTATGTTGAGTTTATCTGTGGTGTCATCATGTCACACACAGATACCTTGCTTGATGACAGAAAATGTTTTAAGTATATGTATATGCAGCTTATGAACAGAATTTTTTTGTAGACCCTCCCTTCTTCTTGGGTTGGTGTAGTAATATTGCTATGCCCTTCTCAACTCTTCCAACCCTCCCTAAACTAAATGGGAACTTTGCTTCAGACTGCACTGTGGTGTCTTTTGACAGCTTCTATTGTGACCATTGGCTTCTCAGTTGGTGATGTCTTACTGTCAGTCTTTGAGGGGTTAGTATAGTAGGGATTTCAGTTCTCTTGGGGAGATTTGACCAGTCCCAGGCTTAGGAACTCATAACCCATCCTCCTCCTTAGAAAAGTACCTCTCCAAGCTTACACAGTCAAGCTTGTATGGTACAGCACTTCTGGGCGGGTCCAACCACTATACTGACATTTAGAATCTGCAGAACATTTAACACCTCACTGCATTAAAGCTGACAAGAAAAATACTTGAAAAGATCATACTCTTCACACTTATCGTCCAACTTGTACCAGTGGTTTCATCCATACTTTTTGATAAGAAAAAAAAATCATTAAATATATACTAAGATTTCCTACTGAATATTTCTACTTCTTGTAAATGATTTCTGTATCATAATTTTAGCATATTCATTGTGCTTTCTGTTTACAGTACAGACCAGCATAAACAGCAAGCAATTATTATGAAAGTCATTGATAAGGTATAGGGTAGAGGTCTAGGATGTTTTCAGTTTGGTTGACTGATGAAAGCAGTAATCGTTACCTATTTCAAACTTATAACCTACCAGTCACCAGGATCATGTAAACAAAGAAAATAAGTGTAGTTCAGGTCAGTGTAGTTTCTGACACCATAAGAAAATATAATGTAGGGACTTTTGAGTATTAAAGACTTGCTCTGTAGCCTTCTGTATTAATTATTACAATTATTACAAATTCTATACAATCTTTCATGGTTAGATTGATACATATGAAATCTGTTCTATGTTTCATAATAGTGACTTCTTAACAACCCTGATAGTTTGACTTCTCTTTCCTTGTTCTTTAGGGGAAACTCTAGATTTTCCCTGAACTTTGTAAAGGAAGACAGCTGCTGTTGGGATATGAACTGAAAGAATAATAAATGCTAGATTTTTTTAGGGCAGTAAATGTGTGCTTGGCAACCATGGTCACATGTGTGAATTTTAACTGGCAAAAATAATTCAAACTTCATTTAAGTTTTTGCAAGATATTTGCATATCAAGTGGTTTGGTCCTCAGCTTTCTACTGTTGTTTCTATATGCAGATGACAGGTCTTAATTTAGAAGATTTTGGTATGTTAGAGCAGCAGGCTTTCTGTGTCTGCCTGAAATAGGGTTCTTTGAGTATCAAAATTATGTACTTGCCCATTCCTACCAGTATAGTCAGTTCTACAAATAAGTTGTTTGCTGCCTTTATAAGCAACATTTCCTTCAAGGCAATTTCTTTATGGTATGTAAAACACACACAAAATAATAATGACTATTAAAGTAAATCAGTGTTAATAAAATATATAACTATCTCTGAAAATCCAATAAAATCCATGAATCAGTAGAAGGCCTTCTGAAACAGTGTGTCATACAAGTTCTCCTTGTACAAGAAGATTAAACAAAGCCTCACCTGCCTTGCCCTGCAGAAGGAAAACTAGCCTAGGATTGGCTGCAGCTATGGTTGCCAGCTCTGGGGTGGGAAAAACCTGAACATTTTGGGGGTGGAGGCTAGAGAAGGCAGGGTTTGAACAGGGGAGGGACCTCAGCATGGTATCATGCTGTAGAGTCCAACTCCCAAAGCAGTTCTTTTCTCCAAGGGAACTCATCTCTGTCGCCTGGAAAGCAGTTGTAAAAGCAAGAGATCTCCAGGCTCTAACTGGAGTTTGGCAACTCTAGTTACAGCTGACTAAACCTTCCTACAAAACAGAAGCTGCTAAAAGGAGTAGAGTTGGTGCATGGGCTTCTAAAGAAAGATATGTTAAGCTATTTATTAATCTATTTTAGATTTGGTCTAGCTAGATTGCATGAGTGCTTACCCTTTTCAAGGGGGAAGCCCTCCTATGATCACTCCACGAAACACTACCATGGTAATTGGTACAAGGAGATTGTTTCCAGTAGTCATCTTCACTGTGAGAAAAAATTACCCCTTCTTCTTTTGACTTGCAGGTGTGTGATAATGTACTCATCAGGCAGAAGAGTAGTGTCACTAAGGTTTCTGTGAGCTACGTGATACTGTAATAGATTTCACAGTAATTTTTTTTTCTACCAAGTCCTTTGATCAGGAAAGAGCACAAAAGATTTTTGGTCAAGCTGGGACTTTGTGCCCTGACCTGGATAGTCCAGGCATGCCGGATCTCATCAGATTTCAGAAGCTAAGCAAGGCCAACCCTGGCAAGCACTTGGAAGGGCAACCTCCAAGGAATACCAGAGCTAGGGACATAGAGGCAGATTGTCAAGCCACCTCTCTGAAACGTCCTAGCCCCACTAGGGGTTGCCAAATGTCACCTTGACTTCCAGGCTCACAAGCACACCTTGACTTCCAGGCTCACCACACACAGAAGTACCCCCCCCCCCTCAAAAAAGCAGGGACTTTGCCTGGGTAGCAACAGTCTCCACTGTCACTGCAAAATCTAGCTGTTGGCTTATGCCCCTGGGGCTGATTATTGCTCAGTAACCAGAAATGCCTCATGTCTCTGTGTCTTTGAGGTATATAAAGTCTATTGAAGTTTAATATTTTTTCCAGTGGTTGATTTTATGATTCTTTTTTAAATTTCCCATATCAGACACCTGCCTATAACGTAACCATGCATTTGCCATATGTGGCCTTTGGGAAACAGTGCCTTGGAATAAACAGGCTATCTATCATGACGAGTTAAGTATTATAATAAGCTGTGCTCAAAGCTAGCATATGTAGGCCTATTCCCCTGTCTCCGGGAATAATTTCAACTTTCCTACTCCTCCCAATTCAATCGTAGGTCTGGAGATGGTATCTTTAAGTCCTGTGCTGTAGCCCCAACTACTTGCTCCCATGAATCCTGCTGTTCACTAGCTGTCATTGGGAATTTTTGTTGTGAATTTTGAAATAAAGTTACTTCTGTGAAAATGCGAAATCCTGGTTTAGAAATGTGAGGAAATAGAAGACTCAAAAGCTAAACTCCTTAAACCCTTGAATCATAGTTGGACCTAATTTTGTGGTTTGCCCAGACACGTAGGGCAATTGCCAACTCATCACAGGAAGATATTTTGAAAGAGATAATTATGTTTCATTTTTGGAAGGAAGCTGACAAGCTTGTATGCATTTTGAATTTACTGGCTTTGCTACCTGATGTCTGCAACACTTTTATTTTATTTTATTGCCATAATGTAATGAACAGAGTAATTCCATTTCCACTATATGACCTGTAGGTACCCAAAATACCAGGAAATCTTGTAAAAGACTTACAGGCATGTTTGCTGTGATGCCTAAATTACAACACTACAGCAGTGTGTGGCTTCAGAATCTAGAAATTTTGTCTCGGAATGGATATCTGCATACTATTAATATTAATAGTAACTAAATAGTAACTAATGGTAATAAAGGCTAGGCTTTAATAATAAACATATACAGTATATAAAAATCTTCCTAATACTATGTATTTTTTAAATGTCTATGTTAAATGCTCTATATTTACTCTTATGTTGATCATCCTTGTTATGAATAAGTTATAGATTATTATAGTATCTCCCTTCCCCCCTTTTTTCTGTATCCCTATTTTAATTTAAAATAACAATAATAATAAAAAATAAAAAGAATGGATATTTGCAGAAATAGGGAGAAATTGATTAACAAAACCTTAACTTCATCTTCTTCTAATCTACAGAGTACTTTTCCTATCACAAGTGGCCAGATAATCCAGCATCATGTGTATGAAATATGAGGTCATTGTTTCTACAGGAGAGACCCATAGGGACATATTATTCCATACAGAGCCATTTGAAGAATTGGGAAAAACAAAGAGCACACAGAACAAGGAGGGGTCTGAGGGCAGCTCTCAGGTTAAGACAAAGAGAACATCCCTCCCTTTTAAGTGGAAAACACACACACTTAATGTAGCACACATACCCCATTTCCAGGCATGCTGAGTTACTCACTCCAGCATTTAATTCTGGTTTTAAATATCTCAGGCCATGAGGATGTTAGAGAAGAAATGCAGTCCAAAGCAAGATTCTACATGGAAGTGGTTAAATTAGGGTTGCAAGTCAGGGC